>OY730478.1:61739507-62418911 GCA_963422695.1 Xylophagus ater | reverse complement strand
TTATTCCCTATGGTAGGTACTACCACAGGGTATACCATATTAGTTTTAGTACTACATGTTTTGGTTTGGTTTGAATGAAATTTGGAATATTATTCTTTAGCTCGATTTGGTATTATAAAGGATTATCCAACCAACATAACTATAAAATGGAAAGAAAAATGTACGAAATATGATACTAATGATATCTTTTATTTAAAAGACAATTCGATGGAAGACGCAATTTTCAGCAACTCTTTCACACAAATCTGGTCCAATTTTACCAATAACACGAGTAATTTTAGAAAGTACTATTGAAAATTCAATAGTTACTATACACCAAATTATGTGAACACACAAACAATGAAGTTAAAATCAACTTTAGAATTTAAAAATATATCTTAGATCTTAGCAAATTTCCGAATATATAAAGAAAATCAATATTTCCTGACTTAAAAACAACACTCAAAATAAAATACATATTTTAACACTATCAAATTAAAATAAATTGCAACTACACTTAAAACTTTAAGTGATTTTTCCGAAAAAAAAGCTATTATTCTATGAGTATGTTTTCAAAAAAGATTTATATACGAATTTTTAATACAAGTATATAGTAAAAATTCAAATGTGAAAGCTGATGGGCTGATAGGGTAAGATAGGGAATAACATGGAAAATAATAGAGCTTTTCAATAATAACAAATGAATATATTTTCTACATTGAAAGTTCGAAATAAAATTAAATGGAAAGGATTTCATTCCTTACTAAAGACTGACCATTTCTTGAATTGAATAAGATGCACTGCACTCATTGCCAGTGGCTACAAATGGCGCTTGTGTAAATATTTTTAGGGTGCATTCTTAATTAATAATATTGCTACGTGTTGGATGTTAATTAGAGTGTATTCGGTGTACATTTTTTAAACTATTTTTGCTTTCCTACAAATAGCGTCAAAAACCAAATTATTGTAGATTTACTTGCTTGATGCAAACTCTTCTAATTCTCAATTTGATTTATCTTGTCTGATTCATCCGATATACATACATATATTATATGAAATTGACTGAACTGTCTAGATCAGGAATGTCAAATCCAAAATTACTAAAATATTACTATTTTTTCAACATTGCACTATTAGGATTTAGAAATCAATGAGCCGCAGAATTTAGATGAAAGGGCCAACATATCGACTCTAGATTCTAGTCGAAACATCTCAAATGTAAGTACTTTTACTATGCAATGGTGATTTCCGAACAATTGTTGAGCAGGTTCTATTATTTTTGTTTTTAAAGAATAGTAAAAACTTCTCTGTTTTTCGTATTACTTATCAAAATTAAATGATTGCCTTATAGTTGTTAGTGTGTGCCCGTTGTTTCATATCATTACAGTTCACAACATAACCATAAAATAATAAAGGTAACAAACTGGCTCACGAAAAAATAACAAAATGACGGTTTAAAATGATTTCTGGTTGAATGGTCAATATCTCCTAAGTTTACCCTAAGTATTTTATTGGTATTCTTTCGACATAGGTATATGAATATTTTACTAGTGAATTTTTGTTTCGGGAACCATTAACTACTTCATCCTTTTTTTTTTTGAACAATAACTTTAGGAGTACCTCTTAAATGCTGTTAGAGTTTATTTCGTGTGTGCTCCATTAAAAGTCGAAATTAAAAAAGAGAACTGAACATATATAGTAAAGCGACAAAAAAATAAATAAATTTGTATATTTTAATGTTTTATATAAATTACTTTTCATTTTATGTCATTTTCATTTTATTATTTTCTTTTTTTCGTCAGAAAAGGTGTGAATTTTCCTTTTTATTACAGTTGTTGGAAGTCTTCAACAACATCGCCAGATTAAGGACATTTTACTTTGATCCTTATTGTGATAATTTTTCATTTGAGATAATTCAGAATAATACATTTCCCGCTTGGTTAATTTTGAAACAAGTTTTAAAATATATAATAACTTAAAATCGGTATATATCCGATTTTCGCTACCCTAGCCAGAACTAATAAGATTCCAAGGTTTGTTTGCATAACTTTAACATCCCTTTATAAAATTTGCTCTAATTCGCGACTAGCCTGGTCTTTAATGACATAAATCTATTCAGCAAGTTTTATTCTAATCCGAATATTAGTTTTTAAAGTGCATCAAACAAATTTTATAAACAGGCTAATTTTCCCCTACGACTATTTCTTTCTCCGCTATCATGGCAGAAATCGCCTGTTTATGTAAATAATTTACCTGAAATTACTGCATAGCAAATGCGAAAAACTTCGCCCGTCTCGGTCGATTTAGCGGATATCAATACCAACTCGAGTTAAGGAATAGCCACATTAGAAATTCCATCAAATTCAGATAACATGTGGTTGAGTTATCTTGTATATGGATGGACGGATGGACATGCCTTGAATCCCTTCTACGATGATTATTTCTATGCTTTAGAAATGTAGTAACAAAACTGCGCTCTCAAGTAGTATAGTATCACCTATAGGCGAGAAAAGTATGAATGAAATTGAATCGCATTTAATAAAGGATTCATGAAATAAACATACAAAAAGTTCTTCACATATTAATTAATAATACAATGTCAACAATTAATTGTATAAGGGGAAAGATGATTTTCCATTGAGAAAGGAAAATTTTATGGAAATTTCTATACTGAGAAGTTTTGATGAATGATTTTCATTCATTTTCCAGTAATTTTTCAAAATGCTTTGCGAATTTATGTTTTAATAATAAAAATATTTGTACATAAATAATTTTCCAGAAATAAATGAATGGACCCAATTTGCTTCTAGAATTCTGAAACTCAACTTATTTACACAGACTTTATTTTGTATATGAAGATTGTAATGAAGATTCTTTTAAGTACTTGTATATATTTATTCTTTTTTTTGGTAGTTAGTACGTAGACTTGGAAAGTCAGTACTGACATCCGCCGAAATGATCAGGATCGAACTTTTCGCATGACTAATTCAACTAAAACTTCTCTATTCGTTCGCCTTTCTATTATCACCCAAGCTACCAGCTACTGTTCTTCAGAGAAGGCCTGGCTATATGTATAAGGTAAACTTTCACTTATGAAATAGAATCAATATAAGTTTGTGGATATAAATTTCGTTAATTATTTACAGGAAATATAATCGCAATATAATCCGAACTAGATAACGCGACGCACAAACTATTCTTGAGTAGTTGTTAACTTTTTGCCAACATTTTATTTCTGAAACAAAATGTAATCCTTTATTAGAATTTCTAAAAAAGATTTTCTACAATATTAATATACATTTATTACAGTCTTTATTACAAATTCTACTATCCCTAATACTAATATCCTTTTCTAATAGTTCTAGGTACATGGCCTTTATTAAATTATTAAAATTATTTAAATTAAATTAACATAATTCAAAATACAACATTCTATATATTATATTTTATTTAAATAACAAGCATCTTGTTCTTCTTATACGAGAACATAGTATATTGTTTTTATATTACATTAAAAAAAGCTCAAGGGACTAGTATTTTTGGCTTCAAATCCGAACACGTTTTTATTAAGTTCTTGTTTTTCTTTCTTTGGAATCTAAAAAGTCAAAGGTCGAAATAAATATACTCGTTATTACTAAACACTAAAAGAAATCCGAAAAAGGAGGCGAATGCAAAATTTAGGTAAGCAAATTTAGGAGATATATCCTTTAAGATAATATTTAAGTTTTTCTGCTTATATTTTTCATATGCGTTTTTATCAAATAAATTAACTAAAATTCTTTATTCCAATTCCAATAACATATTTACGTATTTGTATCGCTTTGCTCCCGCTTTCATCCCACTACCATCTCGCTTCGATTGCGACCCATTCTATCATACTTCCACCCAACCCGTTTAGGTACCAATTGACTTCCACCCCTTTCATATCCCTTTGGTCCCATATCTCTCAGAATTCAGTGCAAAATTTAGCCAGATCTGACTTAAGTATGAATACTTCAAGTGTGTGAATTTTGTCAAAATTGGTCAAGTAGTTTGACTTCCATATAAAAGGAAGTGTTGCCAGCTTTAGCAAAAAATGTTGCCATAAGTAAATTTTCGTGAAAAATTTATTAAGATCTGAGTTGGACCGAATGAAATCCTGTTTTCTTTAGATTTTTTTAGTAATAATTCTAAACAAAAACATTTAAAATAGAAATTTTATGAGGAATTCTTGAACACTTTTTTTAATTAACAGTAGAAATCAGGAAAATCAGGAAAATCAAAAAACCAATGGGATTTTTCAATAAATTCTTAGAATAAATGAATATTTATTGAATTTAATAAATAATAATAAAATATTGTCCTTATTAAAAGTTAATTTCATTGTTTGATGTAGTAAAATCATATTTGAACATATTTTATTCTTTAACTATGTTATCTAATATGCTCATCTTGTTGTTGTACGAATATTGTCTAGAATTTTCCAACTTTATCGAATTTATTTACGATTTTCATTACATTTTCTACCCCATAAGAGATTTTCTTTATATATATATTTACAAAACGAATGCCAAAACAATTTCGTTATTTATAAAAGTCCAATAATAGTCCCAAAGGAGGTTGCACATTTTTATATTGTCTGTAAATTTGTCAATTATTGTTTATAATAAAGTTTGTACAAAGTACTTTGGTTTCCTTTTAACTTTATGACCTCTCTTAAGTAGATTTTCATACCAAATACGAAAATTTTGAAGGTAAAGACTTTGTATGGAGAACTATAGAAAAGATACACCACAGAGTATTTTCATCATATGTATCAAATATTACTAATAATTTCCCCCAAAGATTTTCAATTTAATATATTTCAAAATAAATATTTTCACAATTTTTATATGAAAACTTTCAAATAAGAAATCCGGGTTCATCATCACGAAATACTATAATTACTAATTAAATAAAATTTTAGTGCGATAAATTTGTTGTGGTTCATTCAAATATTCGTGGTTTTTATAATTAAAAATTTAAAGGTTTCATTTACTTACCCTTTTTATGAAGAACGGAGAGTTTCGGTTTGTCCTTTTTTTTGGGGGGCGAAGACTTTGGATTCAGTTGTGTTTGATATAATTTTCAATTGTTTTTATCAGTTTTGGGGAAAAAAAGGGTTGTTTCCGGTGGTGGTGTTAAACTTCTTTGATATTTCTTCTTTTTCAGTAACTTATTTATTTTTTTTTTTGTTTCGAAAAAAGGTCCCTTGAAAGGTTGTTTTATTTACGATTTGTGATGGTTTTTACAGGCGTAGTTTTTAGTTAAAAGAAAACCCGCGGATCATAAGGAATCATAAAAAATAAATATAAAATTATTTTAAGGTCAAGATTTTTGTTGTTAATTAAAAATTCGATTTTCTTTTTTTTTTTTTGTTCTATCTAATCCAAAGGAAAGTAAATCTACAAGAAATTTTGGGAAATTTAATTTTTATTTGGGTTTAAATCTTTTCGGATAAGAAAAATCATTTGATATTTTAATTTATTTAAGAGATATATAGGTTAAAAGTCCTAGACTTTTTTATATACTTTGTATAAGATATTTCATTTCCTGTTAAATATGAAACAGAAGAAAGTTTGTAAACAAAATTATTACAATTTTAATTTTAATTGTAGACCAATTTCTGGTTAAACAATTTTATTATAATACAATTATTAATGTCACTTCATTTTTGACAAGTGACGTGACTCTCAAAATAGAACAAACTCATTATATTATAGAATGAACATTTCTACGATTTGTGAATATTTAATTTGTATTTATTCTTTCAAGAAGTTTAAGAAACAGTATTTAAATCCGCATCTAATCTTTCAATGAATTTTAAATGTGAAAAGGATTAAACATTAAGTACATGTATTATAAGAAATTAATAGCATTTCCTAATTTTTAAAGTACGTATTTATTTTTAAAATTCACTTCCCTAAAAAATTGTGAATTTCGAAAACCGTATTTTGTTCTTTTGGTACACCAAAATTCAATTTAAAACTGAAAATCGAATTTTTTATTTCATCTTTTTTTTTTCTTCTCTAGAAAAGCAAAATGAAATTGCTTCTTATTTTTAGATGTATTTTAATGTTACACGTTTGTCATTTGCCCATTATCCTGGCAACCATTCCATTATATATAACACCAATATTATAATACTTTTTTTTTCGCTTACAAAATCTTCTTCGTTCACCATCAATCAATTTCAATTTTATACAAAAAAAAAGGAAAACGAAAAGAAATTTTTCTTACCTTTTCTTCGTCCTTGCGCCTATACTATACAGTGTTAAGGTTACAATCACATCACCCCAATTTATGTCTAATGTTATCATTTGAGAAAAAAAATTGTTTTTACTTCTATATATTTTTTTTTAAAGATTTCATATTTTCAATATTGATTAACATGAAACAGTCAAGACACAATATTATATCTAAAAAAACCTAAAAATGCCACCAGGTCGCAGATTTGTCAGATTTCATCCTACGTATATAATGTTAGGCTATATTCACAATGATAAGTGCTGGTCCATATTGCGTCAGCATCAGAAAATATAAATTCCTTGATCTAAATGTAAGACCTATTGTCATGCAATTTATAATTTCTTGATGAATATTTATTTATTTCTCAAATCACTTTTATCCGAATCGAAGGTTCGAGCCACAGGTAGTACTCTTTTAATAATATTTTTCGTCATGTCAAAAAGTGATGATATGCAAGTCAATTTGATTGATCAAATCCAGGATAATATATGTGATATTTTTATTTACGAACAACCAAGAACAACAAGATCTCAGTTTTTGCAGAAATATAGTATATTTATGTATTTCAAATATCAGTTTTTCTCAATCTTATTCAAACTTCATCCTTAAAGAATCGATCGAGTGGAGACTGAAACTTTCGATTTTCTTTGTTGTGAGACAGATTTTAGTATCTACCTCAATTTACCATAATTATATATGAATTTTTCGATGATCTCAGCATTTCTAATGTGAGCATGCCTTTGGTAAATCTAAAGCGCTGAAAAAAATCATAAATTCAACCATAAATTTACTTTTAGCGGTCGTCGATAAATGAAAGTATTTTACCTTTATATACCCACGTAATGTTTTTTCTTGCATGTTAAATATTCTACAATATTTTTCTTTTTCTCAAATTCAAAATACATCAAATTGGATCTACCAATTACAGGTAAATAACGTACAAACAAACATTAAGATACATAAAAATTCAGGTGAAATTTAACATCAATTGGATCTTGTTGTTGGTGTACTTTTTCTTAACCATTTAATATCAGATTTGAAGACGTGAAAATGGTTTCCTTTTTTAGTTTATATTTGTTTTACGGGATTGGACAGTGATTTACAACTGCGCCATTGGTTGACATTCAACCATAAGAAAGATAAAAACCAGATCCTTCTAGTGTATACGTCATAGGGAAAGAAAAAGTATAGTAAAAGTATAGAATTATTATGTGGGTATATAAAAAGGGCTAACAGAAGAACATTGGAAGTTGCACATGAAAAATTGAGTCTCTAAAAATTTTTTTTGTAGCAATCAAAATAGAAGATTAAAGTCCAATAGGATTTCGAACATGAAATCCTTATACTCAGTTTTCAATGGATGTTTAAACTTAAGATATAAAAAATATTATAATGTAAATGAAATAGAATTTTTTATTTTAATTTACAGATTTTTGAAATATTGCTTATAAAAAGACTTCAACAGTTTACCATTCCATATTAATTAAAATGTAAAGATTAAACACCCACCAGAGTTTGCCCTAAACCCTGATCATTATACGATCACAGAAAAGAATTGATTTTTTAGCTCTTTTTATTTCTCTACTTTTCATCGCGATTGTTTCTCGACTGACTCGTAACGCATCATCTTCCTTCTTACATTTATCATGCAAACCTCTTATCTGCATGATTCATATTTTACTTAGACCTTTTCTTAGTCTTAAGTCAACATCCGCTTAACCTAAGACTATCATGTAGACTTCTTGTTTACATGGCTTATCTTTATATAGACCTTATTTTATCATACAACTGAGTCTATCTTATCCATCTTAACTTGGCCATCCTACATATATATAGCAAGGTACGTTTTTTTATCTGAAACGACAAAGCAGCTAGTTCTAGTGAATTGGAGTATACGAAAGATAGTTTTATAGTTCATTTTCAATATTCTGAAATTAGATATAAAATAAGTAATTTCTGTAACTACTTTAGTTAATTGGCGGTGAGATATTCAATGCTAGTTGGAAACTTTAATTCGAAAACCATTTTCCATTCAAATTATTGCTTTGAATTTGAACTTTAAATTTTTCTATACAAAAACAAAAATGATTTTCCTTAAAACTCTGAAAAGTAAACTTTAATTTAGAAACGATAAAAATTGATGAATTGGAAAATCGAATTTTCGTTATGTGTGTTTTCAATTTTTCCCCATATTTTGTTTGATTACCATTTTTTTTTTTTTTTTTTTCACCAATTCGACATTTTCATTTATTTGTTTGTGGAAGCTTTTAATTGAGTTTGGACCCAAATAAATCGCAATTAAAGAGAAATTGTAAATCTTTAATGAATCGAAATATTCCAATAGAGATTAATTTTTATTGTCGAATATTCTAAGACATTATTTTCAGACAATACATTTTGGGCATTTCACAAACGACAAAGCTACGAAATTAGATGATATTAATTTTAAAATTTTACTTTATTCATTCAGTTAATAATCACAAATTCCATTTTTATACCTAATAATAGAAAATGCATTAATTTTATAATATTAAAAAAAATAAAAACAAATAAAAATTTAAATATTGATTTATTAATGTGAGTTTGATATTAAAAATCGCATATTTTAATACAATTTTTTATATAAAAAAGATGATATCGAGAATTTGAATACACATCATTGTTTTAGTACATTTTATTGATTATAAAAATAAAAAATTCCATTCATTTTTTTATGAAGCTTATAAAAATTTTAATAATCGTGAATAGTAAAAAAAAAAAAAATATGAAAATTATTAGCTTTTTTTTCGTCATATATTCAACGAAATGGAGATTTCCCAACGATATATATTTTTCTAATGAAACATAATATTTCAATAAAAGAATGCTTTTAGTTTTTAAGAAGAAAATATTGAATAAAAATATTTTATATCCAAATTATTAAAATAAATATAATACTTCTCAGAGATTATTACTTATTTATAAATTTTATCACATAGAACAAAAGCTCGTGTTTCAATAAACTTTTATTAAGATTTTCAGTTCAATCATTGACTTTCAAGCCCTTTTCTTATAGTCACGTCACCTCAATCGTTAAGTAACGTGATTCTCGAAAAAAGTCATATTTGTTTTGAGCTACAACTGTTTTTGAAGTTCTTGTTGTTGCATTTCGTAACATTTACTTCGATTGGCTCGTGAACTTGAAATTTTGGGAAATTAAGGGTTTCCACAAAAATTTTATAATTTTTTGTATATTAGATAGGGTATTTTAAAATTGGAAACAAATTATAGGTAGCTAATAAATAGTCAAATTTAAGGTAATTTTTAAACATACAATAAGTTCAGTTATACACATTTTTTAAATAGGATCAAATAATTCTACGCTAATTTTCTTTATAGATTATAATTCCTTATGTTTTCATAAGCTAGCTAGTAAAAGAGTTCACATTTAACCGCATTTACCGCCACAATATTTACATTTAAAATCCCATTTGTTTTTATTTTCTCTTTACTCGAAGTAATGTTTCTATAATATCATCGTTGAAAATTATAAAATGTTAAAATTAATGTTATAAAAAGAAAAAACAAAATTGTCATATAAATAATAATAATAAAAAGCCTTATGACCAAGACTTTCTCTGTGTCTTCTACATACAAAAGTAACCAAAGAATAATATATGAACATTTCACTTCTTACATTATTAAATATATTTAAAATTGATTAAAATTGTTGGACCAAAGACGGTGATGGCAATTTTTTTTTTTTTTTGGTTCACCTGGACTATAAGTATAAAGATAAAAACAGGCTGATCAGGCATTCTAATTTTACCCAAATTTCGTTATGATCACAATACTCTGCGACATAGAGAAAGTAATAAAATATAAAGCGACCTTTTATACTGAATTTTATCCCTGATTTTGTAAAACACAAATTTAACAAAAAAAAAAAAAAAGGAACAAAAACCCATATACATTTATTTAAATATCATAAAAAGCTTTTATACAATATTTTCTTACCGAATTTTCTCCTTTTTTTTTCTTCCTTTTGACTATGTACTTTCCAAACTTATACTTATTACTCACCTTTTTTTGTGTACAAAACATGTTCATGACCTTTTCACACCTTTTTTAATGTCCGTCTATAATCTTATTATATCCTTTCTTCTTTTTTTTTTTTTTTGTGTGTGATTATGGCATATATTATGGGCATATGCAAAACATAAAAAACAGATACAAAGTATATACAATAAAGACATATATATGAGAAAGCTTATACTTGTATGTATGTTTTTCTCAAGTTTACGCGAGTACTATTTTAAAACTCTTCCAGATACTAAAACTTAATAATAACGAAAATATACTTCTTTTTTGAATATTTTATGTTTACTTTTTATATGTAAAGTGATTACAACTTTTTATTTAGACATTTTATATGAGATTATTTATAAAAAAAAAAAAAATCGTTCGGCACAGAGTTTGTTATAAGAAAATTGGTGTGGCAGCTATACTCTTATATACCTATATAGTGAATATGATATATTCTCGCAGTATTTACAAAATTAACGTTAATAGAAAAAAAAAGAACTCTGATACCTTATTCTTAGGTTAACCATAATTTTCTCATATTATAACTAAACCATTCCTTTTTTTTTGTTTTCTATATAGTATATAATAACAGAAAACATCACACTAATAACATAAAATGTTAAAATGCTAAAAGGCCAAGGATATGGACATTTTTGAGGTCATGAAACAAAACCTTAATTAAGTCATTAAACCAAACATTTTTGGTGGGATTAGTTTCGTATATATATTTTTCTTTTAATTAAAATATTATTCTTATTTAAAATAATGTAAAAGGTGAATTGAATTTTATATTAATTTTATGCTATTTTTAACTGACTACATCTTTCTTACACGAGTACCTTCTATGAATGTGCAAATAATCACTATTCAAATTGATTAAAAATTTAATTTAGTTTAGATAACAAAATTATATGATTTCGTCGTCCTTTTAAGTACTCATCTTTACCTAAAACTGTCAAAAATTCATTAGTTTTCTTAAATAATATTAAGGAATTAAACAAATTGCCTAATTAAGGAATTATAGAGTAAAATTGTTATATTGGAACGTCTAGAAAAATGCATGAAAATTAAATGTAAAACTGGAACTCATTTTATATCAATTTCGATCACATCAAATCAGCTGAATCATGTACACGGATCGAATTTTAATCTGATTTTGTTTCGATATTTCAAATAAGTATGTAAAAGAAGTGAATTAAGTCGAATAACTAGACTTACCTTCTGCGAAAGCTGAGTCCTTAACGCTATGCATTTAAACTTCGTGCTTTATATGGATATACTAGCGGCCCGTCCCGGCTTTGCACGGGTGGAGATTTATTTTTTAAACATTAGTAGGGTCTTTGTGCATGAAGTTAGACTACAGAGAATATTAGACGCGACAGACATGATCATTAGATACAGATGTATGCGGAACAAATCTTTCCTCTTTATAATATTTCTATAGATTATATTATTTAAGTTTAAGTAGGAATCCCTAATTTTTTCTAGTAATAAATACAGCCTATGTTACTCAGGGATAATGTAGCATTCTAATGGTGAAAGAATTTTTGAAATCGGTCCAGTAGTTTTTGAGTTTATTCGTGTCAAACATCCATATAAACCTTCCCTCTTTATAATATTAGTATGATATCAATTAAAGATCACAATCCTGAAACAGAGAATCTCCAAAAATTAATTGTTACCGAAAGTAAAATGTTGCAACCGTGAAATCTCAAGATCACATAATGGGACCAATATATTTGGTTGTAGTATTGTTTTTTGCCCCAAAAGCTTCGAGAACAATTGTCCAGTTGACTAATTCTGTATTTTAATTTTAAGATTTAATTCCTTTTATCGCAGTCGTCATACTATATCATCGCAACAAGACTATCAAAAGCTTTGATTTCTTTTTTAATTCAACTGATTTAAGTATAAATCATATTAAAATATTCAAAATTTCATACTAAAATATTGAACAGATCTTATGTCTTCTTTTATATCCATAAGAGTACATAAGGCAAAAATCATGTATATTTGCATAGATTAATATCAAATGAAGCATATTTTTATCGTGGCTTGTATATAATTCTCCTTACTTTCCAATCATGTGTATCAATAGATAAATCTTTTACATATTTATGATTTTTGGAGTCCTTTTAAAGCTACAAAAAAAAACCATAAACCAAATTGAAGATGAACATTAAATACCTGCTGAGTGGAAATGTTCATTTCAGACCTATTAAAAAAAAATTACTAACCTCGAAAAAGAAAATTCATGTATTTTTCTTTTGTTCATGTTTTTTCAGATATAGTAATATTTCGGACTATACTACTAAAAAGAAAAACAAAAATCTAACCATTATCATTTTATTGATTTGGTAAGTATAGCTAAATTTTGGTTCAATATGAATTTCCATCGAAAAGGTCAAAAATGAATTATTCAGAATCATTGGAAAATGATGTAAGTATATAATTTACTTCAAAATGAGCATTAAATGGCGGCAACCTTTAAGCTATTTTTCAAGTGATTAGCATACCGATATTTCTTTTCTTTTCTTTTTGTTTTTTCAGTAAATTTAAATAAAACTTGGTTGTTTTCTCAATTTTAAATTTTTATTTTATTTTGTTTTTTTTTTTTATGCAGACACTGAAGCCATTTTAATAAGCTTCTAATTAATTCGCTAATTAAAATTTAGTTATCAATTATGTACATAAATAATTAGTCTGTGGAAATTGTTCTTGAAGAGTATATAAAAGATAAAATATATCTAAGATAAAATACGTTCTAAAGAAAAGAAAAGAAAAGAAAATATATTAAAAGTTTAATTTATGTGAAAATAAAATTGAATAAGTTCTATTAATAGAATAAATGAGAAAAAAAAAGTAATTAAATAGTTAACGATTTCTATATGTACTTGAAAAATAGATCATTGAATATTAAACAATAGTTATTTACTTATTTTAATAATAGTATTATACTATTACTAAAGTAATTAATATCTAAATATATGTAAAATTCAAAAAAGCTTTTATTTAACATGAGTAAATTACATTAGGCCTTATGGTATGAGCTTAAAGCTCACTGCATTTTTTTTTTTTAAGGAGGTGGGTGCCAAAAGGCACCCCGTACTTAGGCCTTGCGGGCCATTGTAGGAAGCTCACTGCATAAAAACTAATTTAATTCACTTATACTAAATAAAAGCTATTTTGAATTTTCGATATCTTCTCTTTATTTATATCTTTGCCATTACTTTCTTCTGACTAATATGAAGAAAGTTAAAAGAAAATTCGACGTCAAAATTTCCGTCGATCTTTAGTCAGTCTGTCTATCTCAGAAACAGAGTATAGAGAAAGTAAAATGCAATTAAACTTTGATGTTTATTTGCCTTTGAAAATATTATATACATTTATCATAATTAAACTAAAGGAATTCAAAAATAGATTTGGTATTAAAGAAATTCTCTTCAATTTAATCATAATTAAATTATTTTAAATTATAAAATATTATTACATTTAAAAAAAAAATTTTCTTTACTTCAAAATTATGAATTTATTTAAATTAATTTAATATGCGTGCATAAAAGTTTTTCATTAAAAGGATTCAAAAAGGTGTTTTTAATTTCATTTTAGATGTAAAAAATTCTTTTTGATCTTAAATTAATAACGAAAATTTGAATGAAATTAAAAAGTTTTCAGTTTAGTAGACAGTAAACGAGAACGAACAATTTTCTAAACTAATATTAATAATATAGATTGTCACGTCATGTGTACACAGGATATGTCATATCTCATTGTTGAAGGCTTAGAAAAACGATTTCTCTATTCATTTTTTTACAAATGGATTTAGCACTATCTAAAAACGTCGATAGCCTAATTGTAAGGCACCATGAATGAAAGAATATACAGATGACGCCTTCTCATATTTGAAATTGGTTTTTTCTGCGCACTTACGTCACAGGAGACTTGAAATACATTACTTACGTGAAAAATTACGATCATTTATTTGAAAGAAAATCACGTGTGATGTCAAAAAGGTATCAAAATAAATATATAAAATGGCCGACATGCGCATGGCGTAATCTGTATATTCTTTCATTCATGGTAAGGCACTAGGTTTTTAAAATATGATATCCCTGCTTCAATCGTAATAGCATAGACTAATAATAAACTGATTCCTTTTGTACAATGATATCCCGACACAATATAGATTCTTCTCTTTCTTTTACATTAAACCTTTTTTCATCCATTCTTCTTTAAGTTCACCTACAACAACAATACTGAACATCACGCTGCTCATTTGGCTTGGAATTCTAGGTATACTAACCTATGCTAACAGCTTAGTGAGATTTTAGCAAGACTAGGTTAAAAGTTGGCTCAGCTTTACTGAATAAAAAAGAAATGAACATATTAGAATTAAACACCTTCGTCAACTCTCGGAGAATGTTTTCTCCATTATAAGACAACCTGTATAATTAATTGGAATTTTATGAATATAGTTTTATTATGTTCATTTTTATCAGAGTTTTCAGGATATCCTTATGTTATCCGGGTGAACAACTAATTAATATATAAAGTATATACTGTTAACCTTATACTAAAAACATTATCTTACATTGCTGTCCAGAGTTTTACTGCATTTTTTTTTTTTAATAATAATTGTTTACACATGAAAGTACATAAAATTAAAATGGTTTTTTTCCTGCAAATTTTCAATTAAATTCATTTAGAACATAATATTTACTTGTTTAGTGAGTTCTAGTTTTCTAGAATATTGCTATTTAATGTTATGTCATTTGTTTTTTTTATTTTTTTTAGTTACTGTTTATGGTAGATTGCGTGTAGAATGAAGTATACTATACTATACTATACTATACTATTGTTTTTTATTGTATGTAACTAACTTTTTATTATCATTTTAGTTTAATTGACATTCGACCGGATCCTAGATATACTATCAGGTAGGATTTTCATTTGTATATTATGTGAAACTTGTTGATATCATCATGATAGTGACTTTTGACATTTTACCTACTGGTCAAATCAAATATAAGTTTTAAACAATAGAAAATGCATTCAGGAAAGAAAAACCCACATTATATACGTGGATGTAAACTTTGATATAATTTATTATGTTGCACATTTTCCATGAACATATAGTTTCTATTATATTAGTTTTCTCATATCACCACCTCCGCATGGAAACCTGTCATGAAACAGGGACAATGCTTTCAACTATTTGACTTTTATTGATCCAAATAAGTTTTCTTTTTTTTCTGTGTGTTTTAATATAATATTATGTAGCAAATATTTTAGACTACTACAAGGAGTTGTCCAAAGTAAACAGGACTTTTTGAATCTAGCGCCCCTAGTGGCGCCATCTATATGCCGACTGCGGTGCGTTAGAATCTGCTATCCTTTATCGACTTCCTGTGAGAATTTCATGACATTTCATCCATTGAAAGTGAAGTTATTGCGTTTTAAGTGCAGTATGTTTGTGTCATCGGTGCGAAAATGAGCTTCCAACGACCAAAAATTGCTCAGAATTCAACATTCGAAGGACATCATTAAAGAGGTCAAAAAGGACAAAAACTTCCTTTATAACATTGTGATTGGTGACGAAACGTGGTGTTTTCAATATGATCCCGAAACGAAACGCCAGAGTGCTGAATGGAAGGCGCCGGACGAGCCGAAACCCAAAAAATCGCGCCTGGAGAAGTCAAAAGTGAAGACAATGCTGATTTGTTTTTATGATTCCAAGGGTATTGTCCACAAAGAATTTGTTTCACCCGGTCAAAACGTTAATGCGGTATTCTACCTAGGAGTTTTGAAGCGTTTGGTGCGCCGTATTCGACGTGTTCGGCCCGAATATCGCGAAGATGGAAGTTGGCGTTTGTTGCACGATAATGCGCCGTCTCATCGATCGACGCTTGTGACCGATTATCTCACCAAAAATCACATTTTAACCATCAACCACTCCCCGTATTCACCGGATATGGCACCGTGCGACTTCTACCTTTTCGGAAAAATGCATTTGCCGATGAAAGGAAAGCGTTATGCAGACGTAGAGGCCATTCAAAAGGCTTGCACCGGCATACTGGCGGCCATACAGGCCAACGAGATAAAACACTCGTTCGACATGCTTTTGGACCGTGCATATTTTGAATAAAATCAATTGATTTTGCCGAAAAAACCATTTGTTCTGCTTTTTTTTAAAGTCCTGATTACTTTAGACTCCACCTTGTATATATGGGTGATGATTTTCGAATAGTATTTGAAACAATATTGACAATATAATACAAAGAACAGTCTCATTTGTTCTTTAGGAAAAGTTACTTTGGGGAAATGGAACTATATATGTGGACATATTATATTTATATATTGTATATTGGAATTGATAAGATTCCGTGTTCAATCAAAATCTAATTTTACATGCTATACCTTCGGGTGTAATGTTTTTTTTTTTTTAGTTAATTTTTGCATTTTTTTTTTTATGTTCTATACTTTTGTTCAAACTAAAATAAAATTACAAATCAAATAATTTATATAATTTTCATTATATTTAAGTACAATTATTAGTTTGGAAATTGAAAATATATTAGTTTTTACTAGGAAAATATGATTCCCGTGGGTAAAACTAGTTTAAAAGGGCATCAGCAAATTATCAGATTAAAATATTGTAATTTTATTTTATTTTCCAGGAAATAAGAGAAAATATATGCGTGTTGCTTTCTACATTTCTGATTAAAAAATATCCCTGATAATCACCTTTCCTGAAATTTATTTACAGCCAGTCTGACGAGTACAGCTCGTCATTAAATACTTTGACATAGAAAGTTCAAAATGAATTGGATTAATCGAGTATCGGATAGATATACAAAAACGATGTATATAATTAAATAGAATTTAAATCAAGAGTCAGAAAAGGAATATTTTCACATAGGTGTATTGAATTTATGTCATTAACAATTCACGAAATATTCATGCATAATCGGTAATCCCAGTAGCTTTATAGTAGCTTCGGTCTTGATGATCCTTAACATGCTAGCAACTACTATTCGTATACCACAAATTCAAAATAATTAACAAAATTTCATTTAAAAAACTTAAAAATTAAAATTGTCAACAAAAATGTTTTGCCTAATTTTACGCAAGATTTGTTTTATCCTTCTTGAAATAATATAAATTAAAATAAAACCAATTTATCAGTGTCGCCACCTTAAAAAATTCTTTCTTCACGCTTTATTTTGCACAAATTTCCCACGTGAAATTGAAAACATTTTCACAAATAAATTTTCTTCGTTTTTGTTTTGTTAATTTTTAGTACAGCGTGTCCCAATTAAACGTATCCACTTTTATGATAGCCAGTAAAATACTTAATTCATCTTAAATTATCGAATTGCTCATCGCTGGCACTTGTCACATTTAAAATTGGTGCACATTTTTTATTGAAAATTTTGGTTATACGTTATACCACATGTAATCATTTCTATATAGAGATTTCTATATGAGACGTTTGCAGCGCTGCAAAACGCTCCTCATTTTTAATAGTATTTGTAAAAAAGACTGTAAATACATGAAATTTTATATCACAGAGAGTCATTTTAATAAATACTGAGGCGCTTGCAGACGTGCCCAAATTGGAAACTCTCATTATTGTATGCCTTTTGGTTATACCATACATACATATATACAGTTATTGCTTGTTGTTATTCTTGTTTCAGGCAATTTCAGAGGTAAAATTGAAATTGTGTTAAGGCAGATGATTAGGATGGTAGAAGAATGCGTGACCAAACTAAACAAGTTAGGCACAGCAAACAAAGTTACCCTGTACTGGATACCGGGTCATATGGGTATCGAGGGTAATGAAGAAGCCGACAAACTGGCCAAACAAGGGGCGGGAACACTCTTGATAGGGCCAGAACCCTTCTGTGGAATCGGACCACACATAATCCGAGAAATTTTATCAAAAGAAGAGGTGGCAGAAAGAACCAAACACTGGGAACAACAACCAGGGCAAAGACAGGCCAAAGATCTCCTAAGGGAATACAACCCAAAGAGATTTAAAGCCTTAATCAGCACAAACAGGAAGAATATGAGAGTTCTGACAGGAATACCAACAGGTCACTGCGGACTCAAAGCACACCTAAAAAAGCTAGGACTTGCACTAGACAGCAGCTGCAGATTCTGCGAGGGTGAGGAAGAAACTCCAATGCACATCCTCTCTGAATGCGAAGCACTATTCCGCAGAAGAAGGAAATACTTGGGGGCATACTACCTCCCCACAAATGAGATACAATCTCTTGATCCACTCCGGATTATAAAATTCCTAAGAGAAATAGGTCTGGAGGAGGTGCTTTAGAATGGGAGCTAACCAAACGACTGCACCAAAGATAAGGGGGTACAATAGATCAGTACAAGAACACCCTTTTCTAATCTAATCTAATCTAATCTAAGACAGATGAACATTTCGAAAATGTTAGTAAGGGACTTGATACTACAAGCAAACTTCTGTAGGCAAAGAAAATAAATTATGAAGAACCGAGCTCTAGATTTGAACCAGAGCCTCATCAGCTTCTAGAAACGAGGTCTTTACCGACTTGACCATTCAACCCTGTATTTATCAATCTGTTCAATTTGCCTTTTCTAAATATTATTCAAACAATACAACTATTATTCGAAATATAACAATTACTCTATAACCATTCTATGTCTATGCCAATTATTTGTATTAACAACTATTATGAAACTAATACTCCTACACTTCTGACACTAAAAATCTTCGTTCTCAAGCTGACGCATTACAGACACAATCAAACATAAAGAATAATGAGTTAAATTAAATAACACTAGTATTTTATTGAGACACCTTGTATTCACGTTTTCTTAAATATATAAGTTTAAACTTTTCAGCTTATTAAAAAGATCACTACTAATATTCAAACTGTAGCCAAAATAATATCTATAATTTCTGAGTGCTATTTCAAATATTAAGCCACAAGATCTTAGAGGTGACAATATGTTATTCTTAGCTTATAAACGTTTCTGTTCTTCTTTTTTTTTTTAAATTACTCACTTTTACTTTTAATTTCAATTAAAAATAGAAACATAAAAAGAGTTTTTTGGGGATTTCGACTTGTTTTTATATATATTTCTTTTTATTTTCTTTTTATTTTTCATTTTACGCCTGACCCTCTCTGCAACATCTGGGTTTATTTCAGTCTATCAAATCATAGCGGCGTCTAAAATAATAATTATTTTCGCAATTCTTTTGAAGAGTTGTAATGTGTAATGTGTGCTTATTAATTAAACAATTTGATGTTATTTCAATTCAAACCACATGCAATATGAAAATCAAAAATTTTTGTAAACTCAAAAATTTCATTTCATGCAGAATTTCATTTATTCTTTTCTTTTCTTTTTTTTTGATTTAGAATCCCTTTTCTAAATATTTACATAAACTTCCAAAATAACTGAAAATAAATCAAAAAATGCAATTTGAAATTAAATTTATAAATATCGTAAAAGATTTTGCGGAAAAAGTTCAAAGCAAAGAAAAAATTCACTTAGGTGTTTTCAATATTACTATATTTACTGCTAATCTCAATATTTTTATAGCTTATTTAGTTAATTATTATTGAAAACAAGAATCAATAAAAATACGTAATTGTGTTAATTACTGTACAATAGTGTAAGAAATTTCTTATTGTAATTGAAGAGAAATCAGATATAAATGAAAATATAGGTTGCTAGCGACCCGTCCCGGCTTCGCATGGGTGGACATTTATTTTTTAAACATTTTGGGATAAACGTAGAGTAAATGTATCTTTTTGCATTATATTTATTTACATTTTTGTACATTTTTATTTTATGGCTGAAGTAATTTAATTTTGTAGAATTTTGTGGAAATTTACGGAGATAGAGAGAGGAGGTAGTCTGGGGTCCCAACGGCGAGTCCGCTGAGGGTCCGAGCACCTGGCGCCAGTCTGGAAACAATAGAAGCCCTACAATGGATCAATGGGATCCCAGCCATCGATAATGACACTGAATATCGGGTGATTGAAAGCAATAGTCGTAAAATCTCAATTAGGGTCTTTGTGCATGAAGTTAGACTACAGAGAATATTAGACGCGACAGACATGAATGTGAGGATTATTGGATACAGATGTATGCGGAATTACATTATTTAAGTTTTAGTAGGGATCCCTAATTTTTTCTAGCAATAAATATAGCCTATTTTACTCAGGGATAATGTAGCATTCTAATGGTGAAAGAATTTTTGAAATCAGTCCAATAGTTTTTGAGTTTATTCGTTACAAACAAAAATACAAATCTTTCCTCTTTATAATATTAGTATGATAAATGAAGTTTGAGGAATCCAAACTGACCATATTAGAACCACACAATTTTAGTAAACAGATACGGGTTATATTTCATAAGTAAAACATATTAAGAGTATTGCAAGTAAGGTCCTGTCTCTAAAGAAGAAACGAAATCAAATATGGTGATAACAGAGAACAATCTAGTAGAATCGATTCTAGGGCAGTTAGTTATACTACAGGCACACATAGGGTATTCATGCCAGGATTTCAAAATATCATCACCGCATATGTGTCACCGAATACTGGCTTAATACCACTTCAAATACGTAGTATAAATATGGTTTTGAAATTCAAAAATGTACATGATTTGCCTTTGTTTACTTAATTTTCAGCTGATTACAGGTCCATTTTATTGGAGCGGAAATGAGCAAATCAAACTTTGTAGCCAAACTGAGCAATCGAAACATATTTTGAAAATATTATTACTAAAAAATGAAAGCTCAAAATTTGATCAGTGGATGAAACCTAATTATAGACACCAGCATTTTGTTATACCTCGGTACAGGCTATACTTTAGTATCGATACGACAGTATGAATATCCTATATGTGCTTCTAACATTATTTCAAGTTATGTTTGATCGTTTCAGGAGATGACGAAGCTAATTAATCCGGTTTTAGGCACATAGCGACTGTTAAGAATGAATTTTTGAAAGCCAAGAAGTATCATTGGAACGTTTACGTTTTTTCTTCATTAAAGAATTTTTTTCTAATAAATCCTTTATTCACTTAAAAGTTTAAGACGTGCAAGTTTCTTTGCGACTTCGGTTTCATTTTGCTACTTTGGTTGGTAAAAGCATGGTTAAAAAATGATACCATTCCTGAATGTTTCCTGATGACGGCCCAAATATATTTGGTACAGCGAATTATGTATACGAACTTATCTTTCAAAGTGATTTCAAATCTAACGTAGAAATTAATTAAAAGAAAATTAATTTCCTCACTAATTTTTGCAAACCAAAAAATTTATTGAGCATGAAATATAATTGCAAATTAAAAACAAAAACACTTTGGGGTTTGGCATGGGTTTCGCATTAGCGTGTGGATGTTGGTAGTTAAAACACAAAGCGTGCCAAGCACTTAGGGCGTACTGTTTACATATAACTACATATAATAAAACACCTACAAATTAAAATATCTGTTCAATAAGGGAATTAGTCTATTATTTGTATCAGAAAATATAAACAAAATAAATTTCAAAATAAATATTTTCATATTTTCAGAATTTTCATTTTCGATAAAAGATAATGACGATTTTTTTTTTTTAGTGGAATTTCGGACGTCATTCATATTTTTCTCTAAATTGTTAAATTTAAAACAATCCTATAATAAAAGTACGTCATATATTTTGGCGCATAATTAAGAAAAAAACCACGAAATACCTTTAAACGAATAAAAGTAATAATAAAAATGTACAAATCAACCACAATAAAACAAGTTTGATTGAAAAGGCAGGTGTAATATAAGAACACTTTCGGATTTTTTACGCAATTTTTAAGAAAATTCAATTTCAATTTGGCAATAAAGCCAAAAAATAGAAGAAAAAATAAATATACATTTTCACTTATGAAATAAACAAAAGAAAATTAGCGCCTGTTGACATACAATTTTCGGGTCTATTTTAAGCCCGTGTTAAACAAGACTAATTTTCAAAACAATTAACTATTTTTATTAATTACAAATTAAATCGAAAATCCAAATTTAATATAAACAAAAATAAAAATTATTTATTTTTGTTTTTATGTAATTTTCTTTTTTAAATATTATGTGATTTTTTTGCCTTTTGTTTTTCTTTTACATAATCGAAATAATATTCTTTTTTCAATAAAGAAATATTTTTCCCGATTTAATGTTGTAGGCGCATAAACTGCGCATGCGGAAATGAATTAAATATATATATATTTTTTTTCTTTATTAAATAAAATCACAACAAGATAAAAAGAGATAGAATTTTGAAAGAAATTTTTTGATGGGTCTCGGAGAGAAGATTTTCTTATTTCTTTTCTTTTTGGGTGAAAATTGTTTCTGTCCGATCTATGATCTGCTCCAAAGCAGCTAATCACATCATTTCGAATTTGAATTTTTAGTTGAATTTTTTTTTTGTTTTTTAGCATTTCTTTTTAGAAAAGAAGAAAAAAAATTCTATACTTATAAAAAAAAAAGAACTATATCTCCGGGACCGAAAAAAATAAAGCAAAAAAAAAAAAATTTATTTTCGTCCATGGTGGCCAGGAACAGGGCAACGAAAATCGAAATTTTCTTTTCATAATTCGTACGCTTGGGATAGTTGCGGTTTAACAGTGTGTGCAGCGTAACCGCGGAATGAAAATGATTTCGTGTTGACCCCCCAAAAAAATAAGAAGAATATTATTTTTAAGTGAACTTTCTTCCGGGCAAAAAAAAAAAAAAAATAAAAAAAAAATTTTTTTCACAAAATTTTTCTAATCAAATAATTTAAGGTGTGTTTTTTATTAATTCAAATCAATTATAACTTAAAACTGTGTCTTTAAATTGAATTTAAAATATTAACTACAAAAAAAAGAATCAATAAATTAAGAAAAAAAGAAAGTGAAAATTTTGATAGTCTTTTTGATTTTGAAAAAAAAAATATCTTTTAATTTCGTTCCAGACAATTCCCAATAAAATTAATTAATTTGGAATTATGTTGGGACTAGGAGAAGTGACGGTGAGTTAAAAACGAACTATTAATTTTGTTTGAATATACGTTTTAATCTGTGACGTAACCAAATAATTCTAAGCCTAGTTTTAAACTGAGTTTCAGTTTGATTTTTTATTATTAAATTACTAAAATTCAGTTTAAGTGAGCTGAGGAGACATTATTGATTTCTGAAAATTGGTACACCACTCATTTTTAGAAGTAGAAAAAAAGCCATTTAAAAAAATGTCGTTAAATTTAAAAAAGAAATTAATATTAACAAAAAAAAAAAAAAAAGTTCTTTTCTTAAGTTATAATTTCAAAGGCAATAATTTCTTGACATTCGATTAAACCTTAAAATATGTGTGGGTGGTTTGGGTTCGATTTGATTTTCTTTTTTTTTTTTAATATTTAGTAATTTTTTCAAGCACTTGGAAATAATAATTTCTGAAAAATTGAATTTTTTTCTTACCAAAGACGAATTTTTTTTTTTTTTCAAAGAGCTTTTAGAATCATACCACTCGGCGACATTTTCATCAAATCAGAAAAAAAAAAAAAAAGAAAAAAAGATTTTCTAAAAAAAATTCATAAAAATAGCACAAAACACAAAAAAAAAATTTTCTTTTTCGTATTTTCTCTTTTAAACATTTTTTATATATATTTTCTTTTTTATATTTTTTATTTAAATTTTCTGTTTTTTTTTTAGTTTCAAATATTTTGTTTTTTTTTTTGTATTAATGGAAAATCGGCCCAGATTTTTATATGCGTGAAAAATTTTTGAATACAGATTGACGGTTGTTTTTCGATGTTGTTAATTATAACAGCGGGGTTTTTATTTTAAGGCCATTCTAAATATTTTCCTTGAACTAAAGAAAAAAGAAAAATGACAAATAAATATTTACCGGAGACATTAATTGCTAATTATTGAATAAAGTATAAAATATATTTGTCTGAATTTTTATGTTTTCGTTATTTTATTCGGAAGTAAAATCGTCTTTTTTATAACTGCCTTGAATATTTTTTTATTTTAAATGAATCTTGCCAAAAAAATGAGTCAATCTAGGAGAATTTTATATTGAAAACTTTATTTTTCTATTGATAATGCTTACTTGCTGAACAAAAGTTCTAATATACTCGCAATCGTTACCAAGAAATCTAGAAAACCTAATAACTTAAAGCGATATACAAAATTTGAAATATTATTTTAGTAAACTAATTTAAAATATAAATTAGCTAGAATAAAAATGATTTCTAAATCAATTTACAGCACCACAAACTCTATTCTTTTAGTTAATAACTCCAAATTGAGCAGAAAAAAAAATCCCTTTTAATATTAGAAAAAGGAAATTTAAATTTATTTATGTTTACACACTTATCAAGGCCTCAAACCACTCAGTTTAAGTACATACAAATCTTAAGATTGATTTTATTTTTAAATTTTTTTGATTATTTATTTAGAATTAATTTAAAAATTTAAATACAAATAAATTTTTAAAAGACAACAATTGAAAATTCCTAATAAATGTCGTCCATTCAATTGAAATTATTTACTTTTACCTTTCTTTAATGATTGTAAATTTCATAAAATTTGATACTATTCGAAGTAACTCGACTTTCTTAATTCAATTTCCTAGAAACAAAAATCATTTTGGAAAATCACAAAAATCTAAATGTTGAAAAGAAAATTTTGTAGAAACTAAAAAATATTTTCAAATTTTTGTTGCTTTTCTAATATAAACGAATTTTTATGTTTTTGGAAAAAAAATAAATGATCGATTTTTGTACGTTTTTTAAAAAGCAATATAAAAAATTTTCAGAAAACAGAAATGTAAAATTCTCGTAAAAGTTTTTTTAACTTATCTAAACATTAAAATTTCATTTATTACCTGTCAATGTTATGTTTTTGAACACTTTATAGTCAGTATTTATAAAAACACTGTTTAATATCCAAAAACTCAAAAGAATATTTTGGAAAAAGTACAATCTTTTTATGTTAAAGTTAAGCAACAAAAAAACAACTTACAAAATATCAAAAAAAAAAATTCAAATATTTATTATCAAAAATAATTTCCAGAACTTAAATATTTACATACAAAGAAACTAAAGAATTTTTGTTCAAAAATTTGCTAAAATTAAATTACGTTCTAGAATAAATCTTTAAATAAAAATCAACGATATTTAATTAACTCAAAAAAAAAACACATAATCGATATTATTTCCGATATTTTTATTTGAAAATCTTTTTTTTCTCGAACGCTTTTTTTAATTATTTTAAACTATTCAAAAAAAAAACATAAACAAAACAAAAAAAAACTTTGTCTATTTATAATTTAATTACGAAATAATAAAAATATTTACATTTTTAAATAATTTGGAAAAGCGTTCATTAAATAACTAATTACGTCAATTAACCTTAAAACAAGAAAACAAGTAATTTTAACTAATTTTCATTTTCATTTACAAAGTAATTCGGGAATCGGCCTGTCGTCAAATTAATAACATTTTATTTCAAATATTTACAATAATTTCAAATTGAAACTATGTCGGAAGGCTGACCACCAAACTTTCTTAGACATACAATATTATTGGAAACATATGTTGCCCAAAGAACCATTTACAGTTTATCATTGTATTTATTATTAAAATCTTTCCACTAAATTTAAACAAAATTGAGTAAATCGTTCTAGAACGAGAAAGTGTGACTACAGGCCATGCATTTAGTAATCTAATCATGCAAACAACGCTTTAAGGAGATCTCAGAGCATATATTTCGGATGAAGTGCAGTTGAATTTTTGCACTATTACAATACTCTTATATACTTTAGCTAAAATTTAAGAAAGTTAAAACTGTAATAAAATTACGGATTATTAAAACAAAAGCAATTAAATCATGTGCCAAAAATTCTCATGTAAAATTAATTTTATTTTTAATTTAAACTTTTCTTAAATCACACAAAAGCATTCGAAAAATTCTTTCAAAAAAAAAATATGTTTATAATTGTTAATTAATTGCCAATTTGTTTCTCATCAAGTTGAAAACAATTTTAACAATGATTATTTCGATTTTTAATAAACACATTTTTATTTTTATTTTTAAATAAGGAGCCATAAAGCACAGTGTTAATAATTTCTTATTTTATTTTGTAATCTTAATAAAAAAAACAGTTGCAAATGGTCAATTTTCTAGTGAGTTAATTTCCATGAACGCAAACACAACTCATTTAATTTATTTTAAAAAATAAAAAAAAAAAACCTATAATAAATTTTCTTAACGATGATAAATAGAAAATTTCATGTTTTTCCGATAAAATTATTTTCGAAAATAAAAATAAATAAAATTTACTTGTTAAATGTCAACGCATTTGACGGGGCTTGAGTAATTTTTCGAACAAGCTTTACTCATCAATCAAAATCAAACGAATTTTTAACAATAATTCCGTCAAAACAAAATATTAGAATGGAAATAATTTTGTAGGCCGATTTTTCTATAATATTTTCATGGACAATTGTTCATCATATTCAGTGTTAGGTATATGGTATATGGTAACCTACCTTTTCATAACCTATTAAACTTAAGAGCTTAAATGTTGCGACATACTAGGTCTGTTTTATTTGCCATACCCTACACCGGAGCAGGGTAAGTGGCAAATAAAACGAGCAGGAGTAGGAAAAAGCTTTAATTGAAATGTTTGTAGCGCTGCTTAGCAACCATATTGTAATTAAATGAGAAACTTTTAGCTAATACACTTTTTATGGTAGAAAACTGAACTAATTTCGGTGTGAGAGCTGCCCTTGGTCTGAAAGTAGTGTAAGATTTGCACTTTTGTTGTTTTTGTTTTCAATGTAATAATTTGCGCAAGTGGCAAATAAAACAGACCAACTGTGGTGAACCCACCCTAATATTGTACTTAATCAAGAGTACATGCTTTAAGTTTAGTACAATATTGGGGTGAGTTCTCCCCAATACCATGTACATTTAACTAGCTTAATCCAAAAAGCTAACTTAAATTTATTGTCTATCATGAACTAGTAAAATTTAACTCAGTTTCACAACCATTTATTAGAGTTTTCATATCGCTAGTTTTTTTTACTAAAAGTAAGAAAATAAAAATAAAACTATTTAAGTGAAAAAAATCAAAACCGATTATTTGTTCTTTACCCATATTTGTCATTTTCTAATTTTACTAATTTATTTAAACACAAAATACTAATTTTATTGAAGCACACAAAAGTACCAAAATATTTCAAACTTTGAATTTGACGGTTATATGGCTAGCTTAAAGAAACCTAGTCTGTCAGCGAAACTTGCTTTCAATTGGCTTGAAATCCAAAGTTTTTATAAACTAGTTTCTTCTTTACCAGATTTCTCCTAATCTGTCGCTACTATTGGTGTTATATTAAAGAATTAGTCAGGTTAAGTAACAGCGAATTACTTTTCAAATCTTTTTCTATAATATAAAAATACAATCTTGACAGCAACACATCATTTCGCCATCTATCTCACAGACATTTAATCTTTACTTTTTCTTTGAATATAAAGTTCTAGATCAGCTGATTAAATTTTAACCTAATTTTTTTAATTAAGATCGCAACCGGAAGGAGATTCAAGGAGAATCTAGTAATTTAAATTAGATTAATTAATCTGATTAGATTCAAAAAATTTCCTTTTCGAATGATTTTTTTAAAATTTTTTAAAATATTAATTTAAAATGAATTTTAAAATTCAAGTTGAATTTTTTTCTCAATCTATTTTAGTTAAAAAGATGGCTTTTTTTATGTAATATACTAATCTTACGTAATATTTTCGCAATTTATGCGATATGGATTGCATTGTTGAGAAAAAAAAAAAAAACTGAATTTTTTAAGCTAGATCGGAATTTTATTTTTGGATAAATTTTACAGATCTTAGCCAGATTACAAACACATGAAAACGGTCTACTCAAATACTTACGTATTCGGGACAGAATATTTAACTGAAAATCTCTCATAGTTAATGTTATCCAAATCATTAAAATAGAGAAAATCTCGATGGAAATCTTCGTATTTACATATATAATAATATTATTCGTGATTTTGCACGGGTAATTTTTAAATAAGATCTTATAGAAATTGCCTTCGATGTATTCTCATCATGTGTATTTTTAGTATAGCGAAGTTTGAAATGATTAAAAATAATACCAGCTCTAGCTCTGGAACATAAAATCTTTGGTCTCATAATCTGAAAGATCATCTTCTGGGGTTAGTTTAGATCAAATCAGATCCGAACAAACATTTATATGAAATATTTATATAAGTATTTGAAAATTAATGATCACAAGATTATCACAGCTCGTTGCCATGAAAATCTATTACAAAGCTAAAATTTTTGAACATTATTCAAAAACTGATCGAATTTTTGTATTCGAAAAAAAATTCAAAAACAAGAATAATTTTTTTCTTTTCAGATAAAATTAGAAAAACATTTAAATAATAGAATATTTTAACTGTAGACTAGGTTTTTTAATTTTTTTTTTAAGAAACAAATCAAAATCTTATGTTAAAAAAAAGAAAAAAAAAAGAAAACAATTCTTTCACAAAATTATTCAAAATGATGACTGTTTAGGCTATTTTCGACAAGAAATAAATATTCTTAACAAAAACAACGTTTCAATCAGTACCGGTCAAAAATATTATGTCTTCTTTCATTACGTAAAGAAACTGAATTTCATTTCACAGAAAGAAATTAGAAATTTACGACTCAATTATTATTCTCCCCTTTTTTTTGTACTGAAAATAACGAATTGTAAAATAAATATGTAAATACAAATTCTTGCCAAGAAAAACGGATATTAGCCACGTTTTAAATATTTAGTAGTATTTAGGTAGTATAGTAGTCCAGGGACGCCGTGCGAAAAATATACTTTAACTTCTGTTTTTATGAAAATTCCGCAAAAAATCGTAGCAAAAACAATATTTTTTATATTAAAATTCAATTTTATTAATTGGAAAATTCTAAAATTTGCAATAACCTTTAATATTAAGATAGTAATCAGTTTAACACAAAGCACTTCAATTTCCAATATTTTTTTGAATAAATTCCGAAAAACCTGCAAAAGACACAAAATTTATAAATTTTTGAGGTTCAACAAATCATTTAAAAAGAGACAACCGAATGAGTGTGAAAGAGACAAATATGCAGAAAAATGCCTCCACAAAATATGTGTATATACCCGAGAACACTTTCCCTGTGATTCCCATTCTAAGATTTAAAACAAATTTTCATAAAATGTTATTAATATGATAAGAAACTTTGTTTTAATTTGAGCACATCTCATCTCAGAGCTTAAAATTTTTTAGGAAAATAGAAAAGTCAAAATTTTCTTATTGCAGCAAAAAAAAAAACTTTGTTAAATACACCATTTCTGGGTTTGAAGCAACTATTTTTGCCAATGATGAAATTTGACTATTTCATTATTGGATGAAAATCATAGAAACAAAAAAAAACAATTTAGATTAAACAAAAAATGACTAGAATCATTGGAATACATAGTAAATCCATTGATATTCATAGTAAAAGCATAGTGAAAGTATAGTAAAAGCATAGTAAAAACATAGTAAAAGCATAGTAAAAGCATAGTAAAAGCATTGGTGTGTAGCGTAATCTTTGTATATCAAATGTTTCAGACAAAGTTATAGTGTCTACAATGCCAACTTTGTCAAACCCGCCAAAATTACTACATACTACCAGTAGCGGTTGACTATGAGTTTCTTTCGAAATTATGAATCGAAAATTTTAAAATAAGATATTTGGAGAATTTAGTAGACCAACTGTGCTTGAGTTCGAATACCTATTCTCATTTTCTGGTAACTCTAAACATTCAATTTAAACATCCTTTCTTTTGATTTAATTGAGTTTGTCCTGATTTTGAAATGAGCATAATATTATAAATAATTTACTTAAGACATAAAATTCAACATCAAAAAATTTCATATTAAAATTTTCTTGTTTTAAAAAAAAATTTTTTTAATAGAACGAAGATTTATTCGTAAAAAATGCTGTCAACTAAAAATAAATAAATTGTTTATTATTTCAATTTATTTTATTTTATATAACAATAAAAAGGAAATAGCATAAATTTATTATGGAAGTGTAACAAACGTTCAGCTCGACCAGATTTCAACTCACATACACCTTGAGAAAAAATTTTAAAACTTCTAAAAATAACCGACATTTATTTAATTTTTGAAAATATTTAAGTTTGAAAAACATTATCATCAAGGAATGTCATTGTCTATACCTATGTATGTACGAATTCTATTGACCTCGCATGTAGCCTTATAGAAACCAGCTGTACTCTCTATTAGGTTCGAAGAGCTAACTCTACTCTCAAAACCTGGTTTTTCAGATGAAAATTGACTAACATCTGCCCACTACTTCTTATTTACAATTTTAATAACTATTTCTAAACTGAATACAAAATATTTGCTGACAAATTTTCTTTACAATTACATTTTCTTATAATTTGTTGATGTACAATTCATGGACCTCGTGGAATCTTATGTGTCATCAATTGCTGTAGACTTGTGTCCTAGATTAAAATCGAGATTACTAGAACGTTATTTTGAAACAATATTGAAATTCTTTTGAAGCAAATTTTTTTTTTACTTTCCACCAAAATTGTTTGCCCTGAATTACAATTTCGAAAAATTTTAATTTAAAGAAATTTGAAAAAGACTTAATAATAAATAAGAATTCGGCGAATTACTTAAAATAATTCAATACCAACAAAATATATACAATTATTTCTTTTCGTGAAAATTTTTTCTTCGAAACACAAATTTTTTGAAATTCCAAAATTTCATCAAATAACATGCAATTAAAAATATTTTATTTCTTTTTTATTTGCTTAAATATAATTACAACAAAATTCTGTTTTATTTTATTTATTTTTTAAAAATTTATGACATTAATAAATGAATAAATTTTGTTTTTCCATTTTCCATTTTCCATTTTCTTTTTTTGTTTTTTTTTTAAATATAGCGGAGAGCATCTCGTCGTGGATCTCTCCGTCGTGGATCTGTATCAGCTTTACCACAAAAACAACACGAAATCCCATGGGATATTTTGGAACGTTTATTTATGCCATCATTATTCTGTCATGCAGCTGCCATCATAATTTCATCAGTTATGCACACATTTGAAGTATCATCGGCCTCGACATTTGCAATTTTCGTTTGGTTTGCAATTTCAACAATTGGAGCTGTCCTTTTTTATCATTTCATTAAGGTAAGTGAAAGGAATTGATTTGAACACAAAAAGAAAAAAATGGAATTTAGTTTCCATGTTTCTATTATCGTACAAATTATTATTGGCATTTATTTTTTTTGCTTATATTTCGAATATGAAATTTAATTAATTTATGAAAAATGAATATAGAAATAGAATAAGAGTCTCCGAATATATATTTCCCAAGAATAAGATGTAGGTCTTTTATTCAAAATAAATCTTAAAAGTAAGAATCGCTTTTAGATGATAATTTAATTTTAAAGTGAATTAAATCGTCAAAATATAAGATAAAAGAAAACTCATTTATATTTTTTGGATTTATGATGACATACAAAATATAAACTTTAGAATACAAAAATACGGGAATCATAAATTCCATGTTACAGGATGTTGTAAGCTTCGAGTGTGTGACACTACATATGTTACATCATTACAATCAACATTATCTATTTATTTTAAATTAAATATAGAATGTGGTGTCAATCAAAATGATTAGGTTCAAGCATAATGCAATATAACCAATCAACGGCATATTACATCGTAGTCAAACAAGGCAAGTGCCTAGGACACCCAATTTTAGGGCACATCAAATTTACAAAATCTTCATTACTAGTGAGTGGATTTTTAGAAACAAATAAAATTCAGTGTGCAACTAATTTTGTCATACTGCTACACGTAGATTGTGTTCAGCTTTCATCCGATTTTTTAAATCGGAAGTTTCTTGATAAAAAGAAGTCTTGATAAAAGTTAGACTGTTCGAATTCTGATTTCTACAAATATCCATATATCATTTAAAGAAGGCAACACCCAGTAGCATCACGTATAAATTCATTTTAAACGAATAATGTCAGTGAAATTAAATTTCTGAATATACTACGTCATTACTAAGAATAGAAAAATGTTATATTATTATTCTTAACTGATTTCTGATCAATTTTGTATCTTCCTATATTTTTGATAAAATTATTGCTGAAATATCATTTTAAATATAGAAAGATTTAAGTCAATAAAAAAAGAAATAAACAATAAATAAATTCGATACGATACGACTTCAGAATATCGTAAGTAAGTTTCTTACACAGTTGACAACTAAGAACTAAAATTTGATGGTTTTTTAACTTACCAATATCGAAACTTTATACTAATTAGAAATTAGAATATAGAATTCCATTTCCGCATCAAGACATTATGTTTATGTCATAATAGAGACCTTAGCTAAATCTTTTTCGAAAGTTTTTATTTCCTATCTAAGGAATATCTCACTATAATTTTCTTTTCAAATGGATACAAAAAGTTAAGCTAATTCTCTGCACAGACTGCAGAATATACTAAATCGATTCGAGTTTTACAAAATCTGTATTCTAGCCATCCGTAAGCGAATGTATACGCATTTTTTTAAAAAATTGTCTTGCCTTTTGCTTGAGGTTAAGACGATTTAATTTAATAATTAAATTAATTTATTTAATTAATTGTTCTAATTTTACTTTTTTTTTTTAATATATGCTTATTACAGTCCTTTTGCTGGAAACAATTTTATTCCAATTAAAATTATATGAAAAAAATAATTAAAATTAATGATTTCAATTTTCAAAGGGTTAATAAAATAAACTGCAAAAAAAACTACACAATTAAAATGAAATTTGTTAACACTTTCTTTATTTTAAAAAAAAAATTCCATGAAAATCAGTCATGTCAAAAGTATGGTCGAAAATGAGAATGAAAATAAAAACATGTGAAAAAGTTCGTGAAAGTGATAAAAACCTTGTTTAAGGAGTGATATTGTTCTTTATAGGAATTTGGGCGGCGGGACTAGATAGGAAACTAGGCATTAATAAGTATATACTGGTGACGAAATAGAATAGGTCGAAAGTTCAAAGAAAACCCCAAAGAGCGAACAAATAAAATGGTTTGAGATCAACAAAATGGTACACACGAATTGTCTTTATATATATATAAATTTTTTTTGTCTATTCGCTAAACTATAGCATCTTAAAATGTTAACACAATCATAATGTCCCGCAAACGTCTCATCCAAAACGCAGTTAATTCCGATAATATTATAAATCATAGCACGTCGAATAGACGTGTCTGAAATAGCCAAAAAGTTATCGCATGATAACGTTTGTATATGTATAAAGGAGAAACTAAGTTATGCCTGACTTTTGTACCAAAACCAGAAACACCATTTATATAATAAATACATCTTCATTTTATAAAGGATATTCCAATAGAAAATCTATGTATACATTGAAGTGTGTATAAGTAAACATAGAATCTGATTATCTATTTTTAGAACCATGAACTAAGTGGCTGGGAACATAGTAATAACGTCGTTGTCTAATTTTTACGATTATTATACAAATCTTTTTTCTTTATAGAAGAATTATTATACGCCATAATATTTGAACAATTCTATGTAAAAGAAAAATTAACAACAATAATATAATATTATAGAAATAAAGCCTTTCTTTATTATATTTCCAACTACTTTTTGTTGGATCGAAAATCCTTCCTTTCTTTTTACTATCCTAAAATATAATTATATCCTTGTTTTTTTTTTTGTCTATTCCTAATCTAAAATACAGTGTCTATAGGGCACTTCAGTAGTGTTCGAACATATATTTAAGGATTTCTTCTATAAAGGATCTCGTAATAATATGAAAATGAAAGTTAACGAAAAAAATTGTAATCGGAAATATATCATATGGCATATTATTTGAAAAAAATTTTATGATTTACTAGGGTGCTCCCTGCTCGCTACGGTCACCAACCCCCATCATTACTTATACAAAAGCTAAAAAATTAGTATACTTTCAAAAAAAAAACAAAAAGAAAAAAAAAAAAACTAAAAAAATAAAATATTACGACGTCCTAAAACTATTATATATAATAGAGAGATTAACAAGGATCAATATCTTTTTGATTTTGATTAGATATTGAATTTGAATTAATTTCTATGCTTTTCTCTGCAAAATCGAAACTTTATTTTTAAACTTTATACTTTTAAACTTTACTACTAGCATGGACACCCTGTATATGTATATATTTTATACTAAATAAAACTTTTTCAAAAAGATGAAAATGTTAAAAGTTTATTTTTCTCATTCTGGTTGAGAACAAAAAAAAAAAAACCCTGGAAATTATTATTCGAAGTCTTTCATTAAACTTTTTAACTTTTCAACTTTTAACTTTGAATTGCGACTTCATTTTCATGGTCGATGATTATCAAAATTTTAATTATGAAAGCCCTAAAATGTGTTTCTATTACCTTTTCACTTTTATGGTCTTTAAAGTTTTCTGATTAGATATTTATTTGTATATTTACACGGCTATTTACTTCCTTTCAATATCAAGCAATTTGAAAATTTTGATCAAAAATATACAAAATTAAACAATTTAAAATAAAATGAGAAAGAATATTTTCAGGAATTTATTTAGTATGTACTGTGTTCGGGATCATTTTGGTTTCATAAAGTTACATCAAAAAATGAATGTGGGAATTGCATACCATTATGATGAATGTACGAAAACCTAAGTACGAATTGTAATTACAAAGTCATTATAACTTACTATCTTTTGTAACTTAGTTTATATACCCTTTTTTTCCATTATTATCCTATTAGTTTACTATTAAAACTTTATAAAAAATTATCCTTTTTATTTTTAAATTAACATGAAAAATTTTTGCTGAAAATCGAAAAACTTTTTATAATCATTCTAAAAAACCATTTTTAAAGTTAGTACCTTTCTTGTTTAACCAAGAAATTCTTCATCATCATCATCTAGATCAAACTAAATAAAAAAAAGATGTGTCTCTCTACATTTTCCCTAACTCACATAAAATATACTATTATGAACTATTTTGAGTGACTTTATTTTGTCTTGAACCATACTACGAACTTAGTGCGTGCTCTAATTTTATCATATATTATAATCATTATAACTAACCTCATTGTCATCGTCTTTAGGAATATCATCTCTATATAAACTTTATTTTATTTTATTTTTTTTATATATAATGTTAGAGAAATTGAAGAAAATGCTTCAATTTGACGGAAAACTTTTCATGAAAATAAGGAAAAAAAAAAGAAGAAAATTTCCAGCTTGATATAAAAACTTTGAGTATAGTGAGTGGCTCTTTTTTCTATGCTCTAAAATAATCCGCAAAAACGTGTTCAAGTCCTTCGTATAATAACACAACTTGAGTATTCACTGAACATTTTTATCGAATAAATTATTTTTTCCTTTTTTTTTTCTTTTCGTCGTATTCATATTCCTGTGAAACATAAACCTCGTCATATTATAGTTTGTGAAGAGATTCCAAAGATAAAAAAAAAAAACTCTAAGACAGTCTTTAAAAAAGTATCTAGATAATTCTCTTTTTTTTTTTAAGTATATCTTATAAGGTATTACACGATATATGATGAGGATATCATTTATTCGAAACATGCAAGACATACTGTCTTTATATGATTATCAACTAAACTCATAGAATATCGACCAATTCGATATTCATTTTTATTTGAACATCACGCGTTCAAGATTTGGTCATGCATTCTGAATGCTAAAAGTCATCGATCTCAATCAATTTTCATGTCAGATGACTTTATTCTTAACTAGTAAAATATGGATGGACTTATTTAAGTTTCATATTTTTTTATAAGAGTATATATATCGAACACGTTTAGAAGATTATCGAACTTAAAATATTGTATTACTATTTATATACATATTGTGTTAATACAATTGAAAAAAAAAAAATAAAAAATAATAAAACCAATACATTAATTATCTCCTAGTTCAATCATTCTATGACATATTTATAAATAATAAATAATTTAATTAGAAATTTCATTTTATTTGCATGAAATAAAATTTTCATGTGGTATAAATTATCATATTATTGTTTTCTGATAAATATGACAGAAAATACATCAATATTCATTAAATTGTTTTTAATTAAATAAAATTTAACATATAATTCAAATAATATTGCAATACCTATTGTAGAACTACGTACATTGCACCAAAGTTTACATTAACAACTAATTTAAGTTTACTAATATTGTATTTAACCGGACTAAGCCGGAACAGCGCTCGCATATACAATTAGGATGGAACATATTAAAACTAATGATTTTCCTCGGTTATCCTCAAGACCTGGCTACCCCTCTTTTTCAGAGAGAGAATAGAAATTTATCCTGAGTATGGCTATGAAATGGTCTTCTACTAATAACATTTAAATATAGAGTTATATTTACTAAAGGTATTAATTTTTTATCTCACGTGGACCGACAGAGGGGAATATGAAACTTGGGTTTATTTGTATGAAAAATAAAAACAACGCAAATTTTAAATGCTAACGGAGGGGAATAATAGTTTACATAATTAAATTGATAATGGGGAATATTGTTTTTTTTTAAATATCTTATTGATTAGGCTTTTTAGAAAGCACTTAATTTTTTTCAAATTTTTTAAAGTGTTATACTTATATAACACAATTGAATATTTCATTAAGCTACTTTTATTTGCATGCATCTTTTGAAGTCAAGTAGCCTACTGGTGCGAAGTGGTGGGAGAATGGTGGGAGTCAAAAATGAAATTTTTAAGAAATTCGTAGTGGCACCTACCACAGTTTTTCCCCCACCCATATTACGAGCGGACTTTCAATAAAATTTTTGAGGATTAGCGAAATATTGTTAATATTTTTGACATACCTTAGAAAAAAAAGATATAAGAAAACTTACGTTGATAAAATTTGAAATTTGAACGTTATCTCCGTCGTTATCTCCGAAACTTGGAAAACTTGGGCTTCTATCGCTTGAAGTAAGCGATTGAGAAGATAAAATAGTGACCATTTCTCCTCCATAATTTTGTATGAAAACTAGGGAAATGACATCTCCAGTTAATGTATCTCTATACATATAAGCGACTTATTATCATTTATTGGTTCTAAACTACTTATTTTTTGTATAATTTCCCATTTACAGATGCTCCTTGTTAATGTTTGTTGTATCCATTTTTCGTCTAATTGTCATATTTTTCTATAGACCTAACTAGTAATATTGAATGACCAGTTTGGTAGATTAAATAGAATAGGAAAATCCATAACCTTGGCATATTCATTAAAATATGTATTAATAGGTAATAAAATTAAATTAAAAAAAAAAACGAAATTGCAGCAATTTAAAACGATTTCCTAATGTAATTGATAAATTGCTATCTAAAGTTTTTTTTTTAGTAAAACGAAAAGTTTCAGAAAATAAAATGCAAGTAATTTTCTAGTCTTTCAATTTCAAAGATTAATCTCAGTTATTGGCTTTTTCAAGTCCAACAAAACCAAGCAAACAAATAAAAGGAATAAATACACATCAAGAAATTGAATTAAAAAGGATACTCTTTTGTTGGATTATGAAACTAAATCCGGCTGGGTTTTCGTTTCTTCGTTTTTTTTTTAAGAGAAACTGATTGCAATCATTCAATCAGTTTTATCTATCCAAGATTAAAACAATCTACTATTTATAGAAAGTTTGCAACGTGAACTTTTAAAATGATATTAAATGTTTAAATGAACAGGGTGTATCATATACTATAATATACATGGATTAAGTTTTCGAATTAAAAGTCATATTTTTTTATCTCAAAATAACGATGCATTATATTTCGTATTATATTCCAACGTTGCCATCACATAACAAAACATATTACAAAACCACATTATCATGTCTTTTTGCATATTCTAATAGGCGTTCTTGCAGTGTTTGCATCAAATTTGTTAATTGTTGTCGGTGAGGCTAGATAGAACATATTTAAGCTTCCAAAAACAAACAATAACTTTCAGTGTCACTTCTCTCTAGATTAAAGCAAAAAAGTAATGCTGCCCGCAAAGGTCGTTTTGTTTGAAACAAAGCCGATATTTTCAATTCAATAAAAAACTTGGTTTTTTATATATTAGAAGGCGATGGCTTTTAATTTACATACCCAATATCACTCAATACTTCAAAAAGATGAAATGCTGGCCAACTATCATCGAAATGCTGAAATTATAAATTTTGCCATTAGGAGCATATTGGGTTTTACTTTAGAATACAATACATAAATCGGGCTCTACGCAAATTTGAATTTCGAATGTTGAATTCAGACATTTTCCTTCGGACTGAAATTTCGGGGAAAACATAATAAATTTTTTAAAAAATCGTTTTTAACAACGTTAGCTGCAAATGCTATTTTGCAGTGCATTTCTTGGATACGCATATCAATTACTGAACTCTCGAACTTTCATAAGTATACATTTTCGTATTTATTAAATTATACGGCTCAGTACTAATTGGTAAAAAACAAAAACAAAAAATTTAGCTCTTACGAAACACCTTGTAAAAAAATGCATGTATCTTTTGATTGTATTGATTTTTATAGAATTTAAGAAGAATTGTTGATCGTTTGCATTGACCTTCCGTCTCAAAACCTTTCACATTAAGTGATTGGTACAAAATTATAGAATAGAAATCAAGACAAGACGAACCACGGAATATCACGTGCATTCCAAGTTCTTCAAGAAATCCATATATTGGAAAACTTTTATTTTTATAAATTTTTTTATTACTTTGTTTTTTGTCATGAAACTAATCTGTCTTTGACTTTTCAATTAAAGATAATTGAACTTTAAGCGTAATTTCACCTGTTTGAATTTTTGATGAGAAAAATATTAATAAATAAAAAGTACATATAAATTATCAAATCTATATTATTAAAATAATTAAAACTTATCAAATTCGGACACCAGTTAACTAAAACTTAACGATGCTTTTTAGCATAGTATACAGTCTCGAAATTCTATTTAGGATGTATGTATATCTACACATGTGCTACTTGGGGTTTTTGTCTATATAAAGTACACTTTTCAAACAGAACTCCTTACGTAGGCCACCAGAAAACACCACTGTTTGTATTTTAGTATGAAGTTGGATGCAAGCAAATGCAGAACTATGTATACCATATATCACCACAGAGAAAAGAAGAAGAAAGAGAATTCTTTGTAGATAAATTTTTGACACCATTGCAGCACTACAAAGCACGTCTCCTCTTTAATAGCATTTATAAGTTTGTAAGAAACGACTGTAAACACATTCCTTTTGATATCACACAGAGTCTTTTTCACAAATACTATTAATGAGGTGACGTGTGCAGATTCGCCGAAATCAGAATTCAAGTTGAGAACTCTTTTTATTTTACGCTTTTTGATATCAGAAAGCAACTAGCCTATTTTCACAAAAAAGAGCTCTATAATCTTCCGTAGAGACAAGATATTTTTAATCTGGATTTTTTTGAGAAAGGAGTACTAGAAGGCGAAAATTTTATAGTTAAAAAAATGCTGGTAACATCAACTAATACCAGGGATTATGTGATAGAGCGGCATACAATTAGGTCACCGGCCACAATTTAGTAGATTTAAAAGGATTTTAAAAGGAGTATGTATATAACTTGTTGCTTTTCGATATGTAGCACTTTCTTCACATGATTCTTATCATCACCAATTAAACCTAAACACAAAGTTTAATAATAAATTAAAAAATGTATTTGTGTAAAAATTCATTACCTTGACTTCTTATGTAAAAAAAAACACTCAACAGGTATCCGCTTCGGGTAAAGGAGTTTTAATTACTGGGTGTGAATCACCGCTTGGATGGTATTTAGCTAAAAAACTAGATGACGTTGGATTTACAGTGTATGCCGGTTTTTCAACAGAAACTGATTGCGATGAAGCACAAATCCTAAAAGAAGAAACTTCAGGACGTATGAAAATTGTTCATCTTGATATATCATCGGAAAAAACCGTAAGTATTATTGTGTAGCTTTTAAAGCTTAAATAAATATATGCTAAGCTTTTTATAGGACACTTATTAAACTTTACTATGTACAAAAACTTTTTCTTTACTTTTATAGATGCTTGAAACTTCGCTTTACATTTCCCAACATCTTCCATATGGTGCCAACGGTTTGTGGGCAATTGTACATTGTGCACATTGGGTTGCGCTTGGGGAACTTGAATGGATTCCATTTGCTGTTCTTAGGAAATCATTAGATTTGAATCTACTAGGTAAGAGATGTCATTATAAAATATTCTCGAATAACAAGATTTTTAAGAAAACAACAATATCGTGTTAAGTGAGAATTTGTTTATACAAAAATTTAAATTAAATTACAATTTTCAGGTACCGCTCGTCTTACACAAATCATGTTACCACTTATTCGAAAGGCAAATGGTCGTCTCGTTTTCCTTACATCAGGTATTTTCCACAAAATATTTGGAAATTTAATTTAAATTGTAACGATTTTTTTTTTTTTAATTAGGTTTAAATCGTATTCCATCACCTGTCCGTGGTATTCAATGTGCAACTCAAGCTGCTGTTGAAACATTGGCAAATTGTTTACGACAAGAATTACGTCCACGTGGTGTTGATGTATCTGTTATTGCGGCTGGAGAATTTCAACCAGGAAATTCATGGCTTAATGAAGGAGAAATGCGAGAACAGGTAATGTTGGAAGGGAACAATAATTTCTAAAAAAAAGAAAAAATATTTAATGAAAACTAAATTACAATTTTCATGTCCTTTTTTGTTGAGAACATAAATTTAATGTTTCGTTTTGTACCTGCGGAAAACTGTTAAATTCATTTTCATTCCTTCACTAAAATATGATCTCATTTACAATAAAAACCGCATATCAGAAGAAATTTATGACCTTCCCTACGCTAGAATATAAATCCGGTGCAGTACTATATATGTATTTAGTGCTCGTAATTTTCATTTTAATATGTGCAAAACTATCTAAATTTTATACTGTAACACTTTTCCTTTGGTGTTTTATATGTAATAATGTGAATTTAATTTAGAGAAGAGGTATTCACATTTGTTGTCCTTCGACGAAAATTAATTTCCCAGAAGTATTCGACTTTTACTATATTTACACACCCTTTCGATTCTGAAACATAGTTTCAGTGTACGGCTACTTTGTACGTGTTAAGGATTAGACCACACAGAATTGCTTGAAATGACATAAAATTTGTCGAATTTATGCAGCTATTAAATATAAAAATGCTTTTTAGTTATGTTTTGGTCCTATATCTGTATTAATGAACATATTGCATAAACATTGCACCAAAGTGTTAAACAAATTTCGAATTATGAGTTATCCCATTTCAAGAAAAATACAGAAGAAAGCTGGTCATCAATTAAATTAGTTAAAACTTTGGAAATTTTGGGAATTTCGACTTTTGTGATGGATTCTTATGATGTCTCAAACTTATGGAAAATCTATTTCTCAGAGTGGGTTAACACCTTAACGATTTAAAAATATTACTTTTATTCAACGATAATCTTAATTAGTTATAAGATACAAGAAAGAAGAAAGCATATATCATAAAATTTGAAGAAATTTTATTTGGAAAAAAATGCATCAACAATGTTATCAAATTTAATTTCACACGATTTTAAGGTATTCCAAGAAGTCTAAAAATAATACCGATTTAAAGTCTTCGAGAATATGAAATATAAACAAACATATTGAATATTTTATGAGCGCACACAGGAAGAAGCTTTATTAAATCTTTTGAGACTTTCTTAAATGATATTCAAGGAGTACCACAGCACTACAGGAAAATGGAGTATATGTATTACTTTTGAAATTTTCGATTTAATATACAAAAAAAGAAAACATAATAAAACAATAGAATTTTATTCAAAACGTGTTCACATGTTTTTGTTATTACACCATCAAACCACAATTCCAATTCAATTTTATAACATCATTGTTTTTAGATTTGAGAAAAACTTTTTTGTATTAGAAATCTATTTCTGACACATCAACAACGTCTTTTGTTTGGATTCCCTTCAACCTAAAAAGAAAAGGCTTTTCTTTTGGTGAATACTTCGGAAGGCAAAACTTGTCCCTAAAGTCTATAAAATATTGTTTATATACAGAGTGTCTGTAGCGGTTTAGTGCTCAGAATTAAACGATATATGATGGTCATTCATAGATGGTCCTTTATTAAATACATTATTCCACTTTTTAGAGGAAGGAAACGCATTATACTCAGTTTTACCAGATTTTTGGATACTTCATAAACCTTCTGTATAAATAAAACTATATGTCAACTGAAAAGCCTTAAAAAGCTGAAGAAATATAGACTTTATTTGAACGTGAATTGATGGAGCAAAAAAGAAGTCAGTGGTTTCAAAATAATACTATTCGTTACACAAAAAAAAACAAGATAAAATACGTATAATATAGCTAGTTGGTATTTTTCTTTTTATATCTTCCTGTGCAATACTCTGGAGTAACATTTCTTTAGTTTTGCAAGAAATATTTAATCCAAATACATATATGAGCAACTTATGTATGTACCTGAATCGAATAGAATTTATAAATTTTTTTTCTATTTTAAGAACAAAAAATTGTTAGTATTTCTAGATTTGCTCCTAAAAATTAATCAATATAACTTCCTTGGTTTGAATATCTGTTAAATTTTCATGCATGCCTGAAAATATGTTATTTCCAATTTCCTGATAAAAATTTGTATATTTTTTAGTCTGAAGCACGGACTCGAATTTCAGACTCGTTTTTTTTATTTAATTTTCAAAAAATGGGCTTTCTCAGCTAGTTAAATATAATAAATCATAGTCCTTTTTAAATGTTTGTCATTAATTTGTTGTCATATTTTAAAGAACTCAAATCTATAACTATTTGTAACATATACATTTTCTTTATTTGCCGATTAGGCTAAGGAAATGTGGGCTTCATTAACTGATGAACAGAAAAAGACATATGGTGAGGACTATTATGAGGCTGCTATGACTTCGGTTGAGAAATACTCAAGAGAGGTAATTTTAAAGGAATAATTTCAATATTAACAAATAAACAGAACAGCCGATTATTCATAAATCGAATAATAGTAAAAAGAAATTTTTTTAGAAGCCATCTTTGTTAGTTAAGTTATTACTGTTCTGTGAGAAAATAGTTGTTAAAATTGAATGTGGATAGAATCGGCTGTATTCTTTATACTACATTATTTATTTATTTTTGTCTTTTATTTTATATCTAGTTATCTGACATCCAGCCAGTTATTCGTGTTATGATTGATGCTGTTACCCGGACTTTCCCAATGGCACGCTACACACCAGTTACAACCAGCAATAAAATTCAAATCTTCCTCGCTGAACATCTTCCAGTTTCACTCTATGAATGTATTTACAGACAATAGAAAATCGACAAGAAATTTAAAGAAAATTTTGGGATGCAATTCACACACACAAAAAGGAACTGTTTTTATGCCCACAAAAATCAACTTTATATTTAAAAATATTTTTTAACTTCATTAAATATTTTGCATACTTCTTTTTTTGTTGAAATTTTTTTTTTTTTTTTTTTCGTTTTTATTTTATTTTGTGAAAACTTTTGAATCCCAAAAAAACAAAAATATTTTAGTAGTTCTTTTCTTTTTTTTTAGTACTAAATATAATATTGATATAAAAACTAAAAAAAAAAAAAATAAATAAATAATTATAAAAATACTCAAATGGGTGGCATTTCAGAGAAAAACCGTCGTCTCGATATTAATTAATTACACTTTTTTTAAATATTAATAAAATAAAATATAATAATTAAAAAAAAAAAAAACAAGAAAAATATTTATATTTTAAATTTTTTTAGTTTTCATTCATTTTTTTTTTTTTTTGTAACATTTTTAAATAATATAAATATTTTCATTCACAATAGTTAATTTGTAACTTTACGGAAGGATTGCATTTTAAAAATGAAAAAAAAAATAGAAACCAAAATAATTTTATTCTATATAAAAATGTATTTATTTTATTTTTTGTTAGTTTTTTTGTTTATTTAAAAATATAATTCAAATAAAGTGAGAACACAAAATAAAAAATTGTTTGTTTGCGAGCAGTACGAGTACTTACGAGCAGTATTATAAAGATGTAGTGAACGCCAGCAGTCAGAAAACAAAACAGTGTTATACGCGTTCTGTACGTTTTTTGGAGACCCACCTTAGCATCACAACTTGAGTAAATTTAACAGTAGAGTTTATTTCTACATTATACAGGGTGGGCCAAAATTCACCATTTACTGTTATTCCCATATAAGGTGCAATTGGTGCAAGAATTAAAACTTACAGATCATCGGCAACGTCTAAATTTGGTGAATTTTGACCCACCCTGTATAAACAGCCAGTTCAAGTTAAACTTTAGCAGTTATTATATCGAAGGTATTTTGAATGGGAATTAAGTAATAGAAAAGCGAAGCCCAGTTTAGAACAGTAATTTATGACGCGCTTTTTTAAACAACTGATTTTATTAGTAATTATCAGAAACTAGTGATAATCCATCAAAAATGAAGTAATTCTTGTTCCCATCATCTACGTTTATTTTCTGTCCTTTGTTGCACTAAACGCTGACATTACACACTTTATAATATCAGCTATCAATTTTCTGACGCTGCTACGTGAATTGCCATATATAAAAGCAACGTTCCAGCTAAGTAATCGAGAGATATCTGGTTCGACTCCCCGTGATTGCATCATGAAATCGGAAATTTTCTGAAATTCTTTTTTCTATAAAAAAACAAAACTCTTTTGACGGCGGCACTGAGATTGGAATCAGGGACTAATGATGTTACCTTACATTGTGAATAAAGTTTATAAATCTAATTCACTATAAATAAAAAATGCTATTCTCTTTAAGATCGAATCAAAAAACACGTAGCAGTATTTTGCTAAAGGAATTGGAAAAATCTTGGACTAAGTATATCGACCTGTAAAAAAAAAAAATATCTTGCCGAAAGAATTATTGTTTCATTTTTACCACAGTTATCATACCACCCTCGTAACATAGAAGATCTTCAAAAATAATTTAAATTCTTCTAGACATATATGTACGAGTATAAAACTCGAAAAACAACATTCATAAGCTACAGCAGAATTCTGTAAGGCGATTATAACTTTGATCATTTTCAAAATCAATGATAATAACTCAATAGTTGTCACCTCATATTTAGAAACTCACATTCGATTGTCACTTGTCGCCTTACAGAATTCCATTGTTGATTTATGTAAAAAATAAAATTAATCAAAGCGAATTATTTTGATTTTCTAATACGCATCAGTAAACTGCCTCGCGTATTATGTACGTAAATTAAATTAATAATATTCTCGTTTAGAAATTTGAAGAAGACATATTTGAATAAATGAAATGTTTTATTAATTAATCAATTTGATTAAATCTGAGACAATAATGTATTTCAAACAATAACAAAAATCATTATGAAATTGAGCGTTTTAACAAATTATTATTTTTAGACAAGTTCTTAAAACGATTAAAATGATTGATAATAATTTCCAAATAAGAAATAATATCAAAAGTTTTCATATTAATCAAATATTCTAGTAAAGAAATATTTTCATTTTTATGATGTGCAAAAAGTATGATAGTTAAGCTTTCTTTTTCTTTAAATTTGAATATCATATCATTATTTACCCATTTTTTTCCCAGATATGGGAACTTTTTTTTTCATTTTAGTTCTTATTGTATACTTCTGAAACAACTACTGTTTCGTATATACTATATGTACGAGTATAGTGTTTAAATATTGATCCAATGAAAATTTTCTTTTCAGTTTCTAAAAAATCTTTTATACAAACCGTGAGGAAATTTCTGAAAGAGGAAAAAGATTGGGTTCATGGACTTATTCGCAAGTATAAAAAGAAGTTTCCTTGTTATAATGTTCCTTCCTTATATAGTAGTACGACGAGTTCAAGAATGAACTCTTGTTGTTCTGTTTTAATAATAACATCCCCAAAAAGAGGTGATTATTATGTGACAAAAAATTCTAGTGAAGTGGTTGTGTATTTCAAATAAAAAATTACCCAATTCAGAAAAAAAAATAGTAGAAATGGGGCTCTTATTATTTTATATGTATTTACTAAATTTAAAAACAAAATTTTCCAATTTTTCATGACGAATAAAATGTTCTTCCTCTAAAAGTCTAAAATAATAGAATTCTTTTGCTTTGTGTCTAAACAAAAAGGATAACAGAATGTCCTTAAATTGTTTTGTATTCTTTCGAAATCGATTAACTTTATTTTAAAAGGTAATTTTTGTTTAGATTCTTAAGAAATAATGAATTAATTATAGTGATCATCAAAAGAAAATGATCCAATTTAAATTCGCTATATTTCTTACAAAATTATTTCAGTATTAATAGAACTAGAAAATGTATACCGGAGGGTTTTCTTTATCATCAATCAAACAGGGTTTCCAATAACATAAAATTACGCAATTAACAATGTGCTTTATGTTAAATACTTTTCTGGAAAAACAAAACATTTTATTTATAGTACATATTATTATTACGATTGGGATTTTACTAAACCCATGTTAGATTTTAGATTAGCAAATAATAGGATGAAAATAAATTTCATCGTATATAAAATTTGAAGTAGAATTCATCACATATTAACATGAATTTTCGATTGTGATCTGAAAATAGGAAAAAGAAATATTTTAAAATGCAGCCAACAGGAATGTTTTAAGAATTCGTTCGACGTCTCTGTGATGATGAGAATGTGGAAGAACGGCTTCAAGAGAAATTCATTTTTTGCGAAGTTTCTAAAAGCAAATTTTTAAAATTTTTATTTTAATACAAAAATAAAGCCTATTCAAAAAATTTTCTATATTATTTCTTTTCTATTTTCATAAATTATAATTAAAAGGGTTTCAACAAAATCAGACGATGCGATACCACGTTTTTGTTGGTTAAGTCATAGGGAAGAAAGAATTGTCTGTACCAACTTCTGACAGGCAATGGAAAGTGGATATTGTACGACAATCCTAAATGAAAAAAGTCTTGACTTGATACTGGAAAACTATTATAACACTAAGTTTATGCTACAATCAACTTAAAGAAAATTTTTTACCTGGATTGATGGTATTTTTGATGAAATCTTTTGTTGTGGTCTTCTTAAAATCCGTCATTGAATTAGGTACTTGTAGGAAATCAAAATCGTATGAAAATTGCCGAAGCCTAGATTTGGACTGAAGACTCCTCAATTTCGAGCAATATTTTGGACCGGCAAAGAGCCATAAAAATAATTATTGTACATTCATAAACTATCTTTCCAACTGCACCCAAAGAAAACTAAATAAATTTAATTAAAACACATTTTTTCTATAAGTTTTGGTTTCCTTTTTTTTTTGTTTTTGATTTATTTTTCTTTTATTTAAAATTTATTCTATTTGTATTACAATTATTTAGGAAAAGTGTATTTCTTATTATTTTATTAATTTAAAAATATTTTAACTATTTTTTTTTTTTTTTGTTATTTTATTTCAAAAAACTTGGATTTGAATACAATTTATGTATTTTTTCTTTATTAATTTTTATTTTTCATTTTATTTATTTTTCTTAATAAAAGTGCATTAAACTAGAAATATAATTTTCTCTATTCAAATACATTTTCATATGAAATGTCTAGTGTTGAAATTTAATATACTCCCATTATGTGATTCTAGTCTCCCCTTTTCTTTAAAAATTAAATTTCAACACCAAAGAAAATTCATATGAAAATTTTCTTCCCTCCAACAAAAACGAAAAACCCACAACAATAATACACAAAATAATATTAGACACCGAATGGGAGACACTATTGGCATTTTCTGATTTTAATTTCAAATTAAATAACATTATATAATTTAATTTAATTAATTACTTTCCTCTCTTTTTTTTATATAGTTTGTAAATTTTTAATATTCATATTTTTCACCGGTTCAGGAACAGAACAAAGTTTTATACGGAATTCAACAAGAGCTCGTACACCTATTTATCACTTAGTGGTGCAAGATTTTGTTAAATTTTTGTATATCTTATCGTTTTCTTTCTTTACCTGCTGTTCTGTTCCGAAACAGAACATTGTGTATTCCCAAATATTATTTAAAATGACAATAAATGTATTTATTTACAAAAATTAATTAATGTTAAAAATGGTTTCATCATAAAATTCATTGATTTTTAGATAATAACTCAATAATTTCAAAAAAATTTGGAATCGACTATTTATTTAAATTCACACAAATTTTGTATGTTTTTCTTCGTTTGTTCTGAATTGGTTTTTGATGGTTTAATTTTTTAATTAAATAATAAATTAAAACCTATTTTTGTTAAAATTTTCATAATAATAACAATTTATAAAATGGCAGTTAATGCAAAAATTCGTTTATTCTTGGATTTAATTGCTAGGATTTTTTTTTTTTGCACTTATTAACTAGGATTCGTTATAATTTTGTTTGGCTTGATTTCTTTTCTTATATTTTAAACTAATTTTTTTTTTTAAAAAATGTGAATTTAAGAGCTTCAATTTTCTATATTTCGAATGAAATAAAATTTTCAATATTTGAAAATTGATCTTTTAGCATGATTTTCCTTAATCCGAAAAAGTTCAAAATTTAATTTCTTTCTTTCTTTGATAAGATATTAGATAAAATAAAAATGTCTGACATAATAATATGTAAATTCCTTTTTTATGGATTTTACACTCAGAAATAACTTATAAACATATTTACTTGAAACAAAACTTGAAAAATATTCTTCTATATATTTTGTTTTTGGTTTAGTTTGATAAATTTACATTAACATAATTTTTATAAGAAACATTGAATACAAAAAAAGGAAAGCTAAAGAAACACATAGGTATGTCGAATAACAATAAAACAACTATATATATAAACATTTAAATTTAATTTTTAACATCCTCTTAACATAATATTCTTCTTTTCAATGTGTTCAAAAAATCTTATTCATCTGTTATACAATCTAAGAACGAAAAATAATCACTCCACAATATTCATTTTGTAAATTGTTTTTCAAGAATTTCTTCAGCACAAAAATTATGATATAATTACCCAATAAAAATTTAAAAGAAAATTTTATTTAGTATTTCAAGCAGCTATAAATAATGCCGAGAAATAAGAAGAAAGGAAATTTTTGTGGACTGAGATTCTAACTCGCGTTGCATACAAAAATACCTTGAGAAATATTTTAATTGTCATCAAGAAATTATAAATTTTATACTTTTAGGCGCACATGAAAATGGTGCTGTCGTTCAACAAATTATATTGTTTTATGGATTTAGTTGGAGTTTTTTAAATTTAATTTTAAAATAATATTTAGTAAATAATAGCATGATTTGTATTCGTTCCTGAAAATAATACTATTTTATATATTTACTTATTCATAAGTGTAATCCATTGCAAGTCAGCAATATTTTTCATATTGTGAACCTAACATGATCGCATGAAACTGCAATTTGGATGGTTTTACTCTTTTTAGGCTACATAAACCTGAGTTGGCAATACCCAGAGTTAGATAATCTCCCTTTTCTTGATCCCCTATCTCACAGAGCATTCAATAATAAATAACACAAACATTTTGATTCTTTTGAACAATATCTAAAAATATATTTTTTATTAACTTAAACACAGTTTCTTTTAAGTTTCTTTTCAAAAAAAATGTCAGAATGGAAATAAAATGAAACATTATTAATTAAGTATACAATATTTTACGGAAATTACTGATTAGACATTGTCATAGATATTAATGAATAGAATTTATGGAAAATTCATAAAAGCTTTAATTTAAGATAAGTAAATAACGTTAGATGTAATGGGAAGAGCTTTAAGTTTCTAAAAGCTCTCATCACAAGATCTAATCAAAGATATTAATAAAGAGAAGATGTGGAAAGTTCAACAAGGCTTTTATTTAACATAATAAGGTCTTATGGAAGGAGATTTAAGTTTCTAAAAGTTCCTTCCATAAGATATAATGTAATTTACTCATGTTAAATGAAAGCTTTTTAGAATTTTACATATCTTTACTAATTCATATCTTTGATCTAACGTCAAAGATATAAATAAAGAGAAGATGTGGAAAGTTAAAAATAGCTTTTATTTAGCATATATTAATTACATTAGTTCTTATGGAGAGAGCTTTAAGGTCATACCATAGGGCATAATGTAATTCACTCATGTTAAATAAAAGCTTTTTTTAAATTTTGCATATCTTTATTTATTAATATCTTTGCTAATGTAATTTAGTCCTGTTAAATAAAAGCTTTTTAGAATTTTGCATATCTCTATTCATTTATATCTTTAGAAATATTATTAAAAACAGAATAAAAGACTTAACATTAATTTACAAATTGAAAATTTACCTTGTTTTTCTTTATAAATATAAAAATTATATATTTTTTATTTTATTTCTATTCGATTCAATAATTTTTAACAAATTGATACTTCAAATTTGATGCTGTTTTTTCATTATTCATTCTATTTTATAATTAATCAATAAAAATGCTTTAAATTAATAAAAAAAAACGTTACAAAATGTTTCTCGAATTTTTACATGTGAATTACAAAATAAGTTTGTGAAAAGGCATAAAAATTAATTAAAAAATTATATTAAGACAGGTATTTTTGAAAAATATAAGGAAATATGTAGATTTTCCACACATGATTTTATATTGAAGAATATAAAGACTTGCTGAAAATTAATTAACATCAAAAACGAAAGAGCTTTTAATGACTTCATTTCAAACAGACTTTATTCATATTTTATTTTAACGAATAATAAACTTTGAATTACTTTCTTCTGCTAAAAGCAAAAGAAAATTAGGCAACGAGAATGAATATTCACGGATATTAATAAATATTTTATATATTCGGATTTGTACAGCATACTTTTGTGAAACTTTGTATTTTTTCTTTTGTATGATGAAAAACATAAAAAATTATATATTTGAAAATTTCTTTTGAATATTATTTAAATTAATAAAATTATTATTATGGAAATTTGGAAAAATTACTAAGAAAGAAATTTTCTAAAAGGATTTTCTGATAATAAATTTGTATATAAATGAATAACTAAATTTGAAACATCAAAATGTAACCATTCCGCACATTACAATCGTATGTGATTGAAAAATTGGTCCAACTTTGCTTTGCCTTGTTTTTTGGCTGTATATTGAAAATTTTTTGGGCGAAAATCGAAATTTACCCATAATTATATTTCATACCGAAAAACCGTAAACCGACGAGGTGTATTTATACTTTTGGTATAATAAATTGTTGGTCAAAGAAAGTTGGAAAATTTCGAAATGAATTAAAAATACCTGCAGAATTTCGAATATACCGAATAACATTAAATATTTTTTTGAAAATAAGATATCTACTAGCGACGTACTCGAATTTGAAAATTCTAAAATTTTTAGCAAATTTTTATCTTTCAATTGAATATTAATTTTAATGATATTTTCTTTGTTTTTTTAAATTTGTCGATAACTAATTTATCTCGATTTAAATTTTTAAATATTATAATATACTCAAATTGTGTACAAGCAGGATTTATATTAATTATTATTTTAATAAATAATTAATTACAAATGTTGTCGCAATATATTGTCGATCCCAGGAGCAATTTATCTAGTATGACATGATAACATACTGTGTACTGTACACTGTATATTGTATGTAGGTAGATTTATTAAAGATGTTTCAACAATTATAATTGTAATATAATATTTCTACTTTTAGTATTAAGCTGATAGACAGACAGCATTTCGTGGCTTTGATAGAGTAAAATTACATTATCATAAAAAGAGCTAAATCGCTCGAAAAATTAAGATATTTATATAAGAACTAAAAATTGAGTAAATCTTTGATATTTACTTCTAACATTGATGATAAAAAAAACAAATCCCCATTGAACAATTTGAGCATTTTAATAACTAAATCGACATCATTCTACTCGATTGACTACTCGTAGATATTAATGTATCTATGATCGATCGATTGATTTTAAAAAAAAATTATACGTTAACTAGAGTCTCGTCTCAAGCACGGATAAAGTATGTACACATAGTAAATCTATTATATTCACTAGAAAAACAAAACAGAAACCTGTACGATTATTAAATATGTGTAATTTTCAATTGTTTTTTTGAAAAAATTTTCTTCGTAATAATATTTTCTATTAATAAAATTGTTATTTTTAAAATATTTGTAAAAATTTTAAATGTTTTTAAAATGTTTGAATATACTTGTATATACTTTCATATAGCCTTTGGTTTTTTTTATTCAATATCAATTTTTTAAAGGTACTCTTTTTTTCTTTTATTTCTGTTAATATGTTGTCAATTATTTTTAAAATTTAGTTTTTCTATTTTAAGATTCTTAAAAATTTTATATGAAAATTTTCAAATTAATTTTATGTCAACTAATTTTGTCTTTTTTACATTTTAATAGGGAATATCAAATAATCAGAAAAAATATGATTTGTCAAATATTTTTTGATTCATCAATATTATCATCATTTCTATTTGAGGCTGATGGTTCTGGTATCAAGAACTGACTTTCTGCGTCATATACATCCATTGATTCAGGAAATTCAGATGTTTCCATGGATTCGGGTGACTGAGACGTTTCCATTATTTCTTGTAATTCAGAAAATTCAATTGATCCTGATGTTGCAGTTGAGCCTTGATCCATGGATTTTGGTGAGTGGGGTAGTTCGATTGGATTTAATGATGTTATACTTGCTCTTGGTGAATCAGAAATTGACATTGATCCCTCACTTGAACCTGGTAAAGGAATTGGTTTGTATAATTTCAATTTTGGTATTTTTCTTGCTCTTGGAGAATTCGACATTGATCCTTCACTTGATTCTGGTACAGAAATTGGTTTAAATAATTTTAAATTTTTTAAATCCGGAGAATTCGATGAACTGGAATCTGATAAATCAATTATATCGCGTACTTGTTTTGATGTTGAAGATCGTTCTGGCATGTCAGTTTCTTCAGCTGATATCGTTGATGATCCCCCATCTGTTTTTGTTAAGTTTATAGATGATGTTGATGCTTCAGATAATTGTAGTATCCTAATTGTTTCACGAGATGTACTTGGTAAATTGATTCTTTCTTGTTCTGGTGGTAGTCCAATCACATCCCCTACATATGGTATTTCTGGCTGTTCTGGCGATTGAGATGATTCATTTGAATCGGGAAGTGGATATACACCATCTGATTCTCTTGAATCTTCTACGATTAGTGGTGGTGAATCAGTCAAATCATCTAATTTAATTTTTTTTGATGGCACTTCCTCGCTACGTTTAAGTCGTAAAGAATCAGGTACTACAGGTGGAGTTGTTCGTACAGGTGTAGGTGCTCGTACAGGTGTAGGTATTCGTACAGGTGTAGGTGTTCGTACAGGTGTAGATGTTTCTCCAGGAGGCGTTTTTTTAGGCGTAAGTTTTCTGGGTGAAACTAAACTAACTGGACTATCACCATCTTTAGCAGAAAGTTTTTGATGGACATTTACTAGTTCACTGTCATCAACATCATTTTCATCGACTTCGGGAGCATCGGGAGCGTCGATTAGAACGTTAAGCACGCGTATATCCCTATCTTCATCACTCTCTTTATTTTCCTCTTTAATTTCGTCATCATCAAGTGATGAAGGGGGTGTGTCCCTTTCGGTTTCTATTTCCTTTTCTTTTTCATCATTTTTGACTTCATCTGTGACTTCATCTTTGGCTTCTTCTATGGTTTTATCCTCTAAGTGTTTTGGCGTAAATTTCTTCTCCGTATATTTATATGTATGTACAATTTTAACATCGTATCCATTTGGTTTTTCTGGTTCTATGACTATTATTTCTATGTCTGTGCTCTTATCTACTTTTTCAACGTTTCTTCTAACTTCATAATTTTGTGGAGGATGTGGTCTGTATTGTTCCGAAGTGACAATTTTATCTCTTCTATAAATTCCTAACAACTCATCTGAGGTAGTAAAAGTTCCTGCCTCATCTGCGGATCTGTGTAAGTTCCAAAGATATTAAATATATTAGTATGTAGAATATTATTAGTAATATTCGAAACATAAATTTTTTACTTCAAATTCACTCGCTAAAAATACGATTTCTAACTCTAAATTAAACTCTGTTATTGTGTTCCATTTAATAGTACAACAATAACATTAAAATAAACTCCTTAAATATGGTAAGTAATAAATAAAGGTCAAATTTAATTTCAATTGAAAAATAATAATAAAATAAAAAACTCATATAATAAAATATGTCATAAAAACTCCAAATAATAATAATTAAATAATAATTAATAAAAAATAATAAAAAAAACACCGAGCTAAAGATGGGGAAAACCACCATTCGGTCTCCCCCTAACCTGCCTGATATTTCCATCATCTCTATAGATTCTCTTCCAGTTAAATCGGTCAATGAATTTGGATCCATGTTTGATAGACATTCCATGTCTGCATCACTTGTTAAGGACACATTACATAAATTACTTTGAAGTTGCCCAACTAGAGAACTTAAACGTGATCTTCTTTCACCAGATGACGGACCCGCTTCCTGTTCGTCCCTTCTTTCATTTTCTCTAGCCGATGTTATCGTAACATATTGTGTTGGCTATGAAGGAAAAAAAAATTAATTATTAATTACAATGGAAATATTTGAAATTGAATTTGTGTGTTTTTCTGTATTCTGTACAATTTCTACTAAATAAAGATGTTTGTCCTATAAACCAAGGTGAATTATAAAAAAACGACACTATATAATAACAATACAAAGTTCAAGTTTATTCAAGACAAACTGCACAAAAGCTTACTGAAGAATGGATTTCAATGTTTCTAAAACTGCATACAAAAATATAACATTCTCATTGTTAAAATAAAATGTATAATAAATTTGCCTCTTATATAATTTTACTATGTTGTACATATTGTTAAAGTGAAGGCTTCACTGGGAAGCTCATAACAAGTTTCTATAGTCTTACATAGCAAAAATATTAAAAGAAGCAAATTTATTTCTAAATAGAGAAAATATGTTCCCACGATGCACATTATTGATTCATGAAAAACAAACTGAAATAAAACTACTGCATTTCAACGGCATAGCTTTTACCTTTCTTTGAAATATAAAATGTTAAATACAATGCAAATGTATTACCGATTGCAGTTCTACTTTTACTTTTGTCTTTTGTATATTTATTTCGTTTCTTAATGGTTGGAAAAAAAGTCAATAGTGACAAATTCATTAACCAAAGAATAAGCAAAAAAATCCCTCCAACCCTGGAAATTTAATAAATAACGATAAGTAATATCGTATCCTATCTATTCCACATAGGAAAAATAATTAACAAATCAATTAGCGAAATTAATCCATTTTAATTTTAATAATCGTCATACTACTTGTAGTTAAGAATTAAGCAATGTCTCTTTGTCGTTTTTATACGATTGGCTAAAGAAACTTAAGCCATACAGCTCATTTTACCAGGCTTTTAACAACCCATGCGTAGTAAGGACTGTATGCGCAACTTTGATAGCCTTTTCATACAAAAATACCATTAAAATTTTTTTTCTTTTTTAATATCATCTTAGAACTGTTTAAAATAGCATTCCGTAAGGACTTAAGCCACATTACTTACCTCAATCCAACGTTCACCAGGAAATACAGCAATAAGTTCTGCATTTGATTCAAGTGTTGCAAAATATTCTTCATCATCAATTTCTGTACCATCACCATCATAATGAATAGTTGGTATTGATCCATTATAACCGAATATTTCTGCAACCCTAATTCTCATCTCGTCCAATGACGATGCACAAACTGCTTTTTTTATATCTCTTGTAATATCTTTGATCTTAATGAAAAAAGAATTTTTTTCTTCTCTTTATTGCATTATTTATTAATACAAAATTTATTTAATTAATAATTAATAAATAATAATTTATAATAAATTAGAAACAAGAAGAAATGATAAAAGAATAAAAATTAAACGAAATGAAACGAAATTAAAAATATGGAAAAAAATTTTAAACTAAAATGAACACGACTAATATCCTTAAAGGAGCAAAATCGTAATCTTACAAAACTTATTAGAAAAAACTTGAATTGAAATATGACCCAAAAAAAGGACATTGTTTATCTTATGTTTTCTTCTAATATCCTTTCTGTTATTGTCAGTATTTCTGTAGACGTGTAGGATTAGAGAGACTTCTTTTAACTAGACAGCAACGAAATCTTCTAGTTTTATCATGAAAATCCGATAATTTAAATACAACAAAACAAATTGGGTGGATTTTATATTTCTAATCTTTTCTCATTTTTTGAGGATAAAATCAAAATAATCTGAAATATTTTTATTTCAAACATTTTTTATTTACTTTTCCTTTCATCTCAGATAAGATTCGATATTATAATCATTAATTAAACTAAAATCAAAGTTCATATATAAATTTATTATTATCATATTTTATGGCAGCTTTTTATCTTAAATTTGTTAGTTCAGTTGATATAATTTCGAAAATATATAAATTTTTTTAAATTTGTACAGATTTTGGAAAATGAAAATGGCTAACAGATATTTCTGAAATTAATTTGAAAAAACTTTTGAAATAAAAAACAAACTTCAAAGTTTACAAAAGTTTGGTTGGGTTTTAGAAAAAATTTAAAATTATTTTGTAAAGTTTCTAGAACCACAAAATAGTAAAAACCCAGTATTGGTTTATATTTCATGAGTACAAAGGCTATCTTAAATATATGACCAGAATAGCAGATAAGTTCTGTTTGTGAATAGAAGCAGCCAACAAGCAAATAAAAGAGATCTACATAGTTGAGTAAGCCATATAGAAGGTTGGAGCCTAATGATTTGTTTGGACGCTAATTGAAACGAGTTTTAGACATTTAATGGCAATAATTAGAATTTACATGGATGCAAAAATTCATAATCAATTTATGTAATGGGGCAAATGTAAAATTAAAGTATACAAAACTCATTACCATCAAGTGCCTTATGTTCGACTCCGGGTCTCGCCGATTTCACATTATATTTTATTTCTTAACATTATTGAATTATGATCATAATAAATTTCCACAAAAATGTTTCAAAATTCATGGCAATATTAAAATAAATGATTTCAGAAGTAACAAAAAAAAAGTCATAGAAAAACGTAGAAAATTCAATCATTTTTTATTAAATTACTATATTTTAAGAAGAATAATTTCTGCGACACGACAAAATTATTAAATTCGTGAATATTAAAATCTCAAGAAACAAAAAACTAAACAGAAAATTAGGAATTTCGTGATGAATTTTAAGATTTCGTCTAAAACTGCTGAACATTGGATCGATAAATATAGTATTATATAAAATGCTATTGTGGAAATTTTCAACAAATATATAAATTGAAAAATATTGTGGTGTGATAATTATGCTTTTACGGGAAATTCCAATTCAATTATAGTGACATAAAATTATCAGAACAGAGCAACTTAATTGTTTATGTTGGATATTAATTCTCACCAGAAATTTATGTTCTGACATTTATTACATAATTTCCAACAAATACCAATTTTATGATTATCCAACTTTGTATAACAATATTGTTTCTGATTTAAACTAAAAGGTGAACAATAAGCGTCATTAGAAGATATTTACTTATTTCTTTCTATGGTTTTGGGATAAATAAGAGTAGAACTATATTTAGTTCTTTGCACGGAAGTCACGAGTTCAATACGTCTATGCGAAAGTAGACAATGACGAGCAGCACTCGCCAAATTTTCGACAAATAAATTTCACTAGACATTTAATTGAGAAAACTACAACAATTTCAACTGGTAAACTCTCCGATGGAACATACTTTTACATTGTATTATTATTCTTTGCTGACGATAGATATTATGTTTAGCACATGCTGAATACGTACATAAAAGTCCTGCAAAGCAAAGTACCAAAAAAAAAAATTTTTTTGTTCTTAAATTGAAGCTCATAAAATGTTACATTTTAATGGGAATCACAGATTAATGTACATAAAACCTAATGGACCTAATATTTACCCAACAATTCTGTAATTCTCTTAAATTTCCCAAGAAATCTTCGTAATCCTTGCTATTCGTTATTGAAATATTATCAAGGGAACAATAAACACTCATAAGTTCAACTTTATAAAAAGTTATAACTCTATTATGATGTTGATGGATTACAAAAGAAAAGTAAGAACCAGGACTAAACTGATGATGTCAGTTATGAGATACATGTTTCAAAAGACATTGCTATTAAGATTAATTGTAAGTTTATTTTGTTTTAAAAATTTGTAACTAAACCAGTTATAGTTAAATCTTAAATAATCGATTTTTTTATGCACAGTTACCAACCATAAATAACCTTTGTCTGCACTCTTTAATCCCATATCTTCTAAACGTATATTCTACTCTAGATGTTGTATTTATTTTTCTAAAGAAGATATAAGTATCATTCCATTCTCAACATAATATGACATTTGTTTTTCTTTTAAAAACTTTTACCCATTATAAAAGAAAGGTTCTTAAGAAATTTATTTAAGCAGTTTTAAGAATTTCAGCTCTTTAGTTTTTAACCTATTTAAAATTTGAACAAATAGTAATACATTTTTAATTATGTTTACATGTACTTCATATGATTACACAGAAAGAAATAACTACTACGTCTGCTATATTTTTCCTATGTTTTCCCTATGTAAGTTGTTGGTTTCGGGATAGCTACTACACCTATATTTTATGATAAGCACGAATGGAAATGAATGCTATAAATTTTGTTAGTATATTTAATATTATAGTAATTATTACAACTGATATAGCTGCACTTGTTACTGCCGTAGTCTTAACACATGATATGAACCCCGAATTCCTCAATACTAAAATAAATGCATGAACACTTTTTCTGTTCCTGTCAATTCAGTTTTGTTAATACTTAATAAACACTATAGCTACTCTGCACAATGAGCCAATTTATGGCATATTTGAATAAGAAATCCCACTTCTGAAGCTCTTATAGACTGAAAAACTGAACAACTAAGAAAGTGTGGAAGTGTTGAAGTCCGGATAATTCCAGCCACTGCTCTAACTTTTTCAATAAATTCAGCTTGATACTATAAATATAGCTCCACATATCTGTATACGATGATAATAACTATTTAAATAATAGTAAATACCACAAAAAATGGCTATGACAGCAAGAAAATCTGAGGTTTGTTCTATTGCCAAAAACTTGCAATTCCATTTCTTTCAGTGTAAATATATTCATGCAAGAAGAAACATAGTTTTAATTATAATAATAAAACTATTTTGTTATAATATAAAGAAAAACAACAACAATATAGTAAAAGGATATAAGAGACTATAAATTGTCATTTACAAAGTTTTGTTTAAAAGTCAAAAAACACAACAAATTCAACCGAAAGTATAAAATAACTTTTATCATTTGTTATAAAATCTTGAATAAAATATAAGTAAATGTAAATTTTGTGAACTTTCTTGCACAACGAGTATATTACTGGAATTTATCACATAGAATTTATCCATGCATTGTTTTTCTGTGTTGTTTAATATTTATGAAAAGTTCAAAGAAGCGCATATTTAATGATGTTTCTTATAAAATGTAAACATTTTTCAATTCGCTATTATTATAGTGGAATCTATACGTATAACGATATACAAGTATCTACTGCTAACTAAGAAAAAGTTCTTTGTAGATAGAAAATGTTTCAGTATCATATTTTTTTGTTATAACGGAAATTCAATTTAAAGAGGTTTCACATTCACGGTACACCCAACTCTTTTTTTACACGGTAGATACGTTCCAACGAAAACCGTGTAAAAAAATACCGTGTAAAAAAAGACATGCAGCGCATATTAAAATTGAGGATGTGTTCCACAACTTTAAAAAACCGTGTAAGATCAAAAAAAGAGCTATAGGTTGTCCTAAAAACCGTGCAAAAAAAGTATAATATTAAAAACCAACACTATTCTAATGAAAAACAGAATATAATGAAAAACAAATATATTTATATATATTTATATTCTGACGAGTTTGAATCCAATAAAGAGTCTGGTTCATTATTAACGTTCTCTGATGCTGTCTTTTTATTAATTAGGAAATCTGTAATCAGCTGCTGTGTTTTTGGTTTCTCAAGTTGCTTACACAGTTCTTGATACCCAGCTGTACAGATCTGCATGTTACGTTTAAATTTTAATGCACATTCCATGTCGGGATCATATGTGAGAAAATGATTTTCCATTCTTGTAGCAAATTTCAAACCATCGCGAATTAAATCAGCTGTTAGTTGATGAATTTCAACTTCGTCTGCATCATCATGGTTCTCATTAGTAGCATCTATTGTTGCAGTTTCAATTAGATCCTCCTCATCCAAAGGTTTATCAATCATCAATTCATCGATGTCCGCAGATTCAAGGTTTTCAAAACCTTCACCACCAATTGCGTGTGATACATTTATTATTTCAGAAAACACAATTGATGCTTGTGTTACAGAATTTTTTTTTGACTTCGTGTTAGAACAAATAATTCGTGTAAAAAAAAAATATTTTTTACTTTTTGTGGACCGTGTTATTTCAAAATCGTGTAAAAAAAGACCGTGTAAAAAAAGAGTTGGGTGTATATGAATTTCAATTTATGTATTTTATAATTTTACTTTATTATGATTTCTTGTAGAGTAGGAGATCTACAAATAAACTAGTATAAATTGTAATATTGCCCCATTTGAGGCGATGGATGAGCCCTTGGTGTATCATATAAATATATAGTTTCCCAAATATTAGAAGCATACTAAACCAAACTACTGTTATTTCCCATTCCATATTGAATTTTAAGCAATATTTGATTTATGTTTGGAATTGATCGCTGTGTGGCGAAGTGTCACTTCACATCCGCCCTATGGAGATATACTCCTAATTCAAGTTTCTCGTACTAGACTCGATCCTTACGAAATAAATTTTGTTCAACATAATTTAATATGATAATGCATTTTTGCAAATTTAATAAAATAATATTTAATTTTATTATTGAATAAAATGAATCAATAGAATTTAAATGACTCTTAATCCTAAACATCTAATATGCCTTCAGGATATTGAAAGTTCGTTATAATATTTTCAGTCTTTACATTTTTCTTTATCCTTTTTTTAGCCTAGAATTTAATATCTGATATCTTAGCAATAATTTGTGGTTTAGGTATTTTAAAAATTCATGTTTAGCCCGAATTTTTTTTTTTCTTTTTTAGATAACCCTTGAAGAAGATCTTCATAATAGGTATTTTTTATATATATACATATATTTTATTGTATTTATTGATTTAACATTATTTAAATGACTTTTTTTCGGAATCTATTTATTTATATATATATATTTTTTTATCTACCAAATTTTCGATAAAAGATTCTTTTCGTCTTAAGTAAATTTATATATCAGATTAAAATTTTATTATTTTATTACTTTTGACCTTTTATTTTATATTTCAATAAGATATGAAATATTGCGTAGAGAATAAAAAAATAAAACAATTTATTGATTTTCAAAGAAAATTGTGAATATTCTTTAGAAAATCTGATATACAATTTGAATAAACCTTTTTTGTTTATTTTGCTTCTTAAAAATATGAAATATTAGAAAAATCATGAAAAATTCATTTTTTTGATTTCATTTATTTTATTGTTTCTCACTCAATTTAATATGAAATTGTTTTCAATGTCTATAAAAATCAAAAATCCCTTTCAAATTCAAATTTCATCAAAAATTTATTATTGTTTTTACATTCATAGACTTTAAATAAACTTTAATATTTGTTTTTCAACGGAAATTCATATTTTGAAATCCTTGAATTCGAATTTTCACAATAAATAGCTGCATGTGGCTCTATGCCTGCGTGTATTAACTTTGATTGTATTCACAATAAGTCAAGAACGGCTCATCCAATTCGGTTTAAATTTGTTTAAACTGATAAGATTTTTATCATGTATTTACAATACCAGCTCTTTTTTGGTTTATTACTTTTTAAACAAAAACAGATTGCTTTGAAATTCATTTTAGATTAATTATATATAAGCTCCATATAAGGTCACTTCAAAATTAAGATCTTCCATCCGAAAATCCAATATCAGCCTAACTAATATTTCATCATAGTTTTTAGCAATAAAAGTGTTATTTGTACTGTGCTTTAATCACTGATAGTATTATAATAATGACTAAAAACATGTCAGGGTCACTTGGGCGTAACTAGCCTAGTGTTGTATAGAAATTATTAAAGATGAAGATTGAAAAATAATTCACCAACAATTCGTGGTTCAATTTCATGAAAAAGATTGCGAACTTATTTAATTTAATGAGTTCTGAATTTATATAGTCCCACATGAGTCTCACTGCATTTGTTTTATGATAAATTACATTACAGTATCATACAATTGTTTACTTATTCATGTTAATGTTCTGCGAACATACAATTTTGAATGTCAATTCTGGCAAATTTAATCATTTTATAAAATATGTATATATCACTTCCATATCAAATTTTGAAATTTTTGCAAAAGGTGAACATTGTTTATTGTAGAACAAACACAAATATTAATTAAAACTTTTTCTGTGGAAACTTTTTTCTCCATAAAGTTCAAAGTCAAGGTTTCCTTTATAATTGAAAAATCATGTTATTTTTTTAAGCTACATTTTTACACGAAAATACATATTTTAATTAAATAAAAAACACACAATTAAGGTTAATTTTGTTTTGGGTAATAACAAGTCCTGTGCTTTGGCCAATTTTGAAATGAAACTACTTTAATTTCGGTACCAGTAACAACGATTTGTGAAAATGCAAACGAAAAATCATCATAAAATGTTTGTATATTGAATTTAGAATTATACAGAATTTTATACTTTCATATCTACATAGTTCTATTTTTCACCATTTTGGGACTCCAGTCGTAACCATTCTAATACTTTTAATTTTTTCTGTTTCCAAAGTCAAACACTTCACCTGTCCTAGGATGGATTACCTTACTACTATCTATCTACTATAAAATTAAACTGTTTCTATTAAGATAATATATTTGGATATAGTTTAATTCGCATTGATATGGAATTATTCTGATTTGAACAAGGATCATTCATTATTTGACCTGACAATTTATACATATAATTTCTTTTGTTGTTAAATCATACATAACATTTCCCATGAATTTCAGTTTCTATTTCAGAATTGTTTGTACTAGGACCCTGTAGGGCCACCACTACAATCTCAAATGCAATATATTTAAATTTACAATTAAATATTATTTTACGAGTAATTGCTAAATTAATACGCTATAATGGAATAATTTAAGATACGAAAGGCTGCATAATGTATGAGAATGTCGAGTAGTTTTAAGACTCATCATAATTATGTCAGAAGCAAATGAATAATTTATAAAGACTTGGTCTATGAAAAACAAACAAAAGTTACATTAGAAATATTATGTAATCATAAGAGTTTGTATTCAAAAAAAAAATAAACTTGAAGTAAAACATCAAATTAGGCCGACTATAAAATTACACATATGATATTTTTCTTTTGTTTTTTTGGTTTATGAAACACGTTTTTAGGACGCATATAAATCATTAGCACCCCTTTCAGATTTTGCCATAAGTTAAGTATAAAAAGGATTATTTTCAGAGGTCGTTTTTGGTAATATGAGTGACATACATTTAAGGTTTTTATTTAAGTTTTCCCTTTTCTTTTATATAAAAACATAATGTTGGAAAATTACTCGAAAATACTTAATATTATGTTCTTATTTATATTTACATTGTATCCTTTTAAGAATTTTCTTTTTCGCAGTTATTTAAAAAACAAAGGTTTAAATATTTTAGTATATTATTTTCAAGGACATTTTTATGGAAACTTTTTGAAGCTAATTAAAAAGTTTCTTGTTTAATTTAATATAACAAAAAATTAAAACATAATAAATTGTTTATTAATGAAAATTAAGTCTTTCGAATGCTTTCTTAAATACATTTTAATTTTAAAGTGTTTATTGGTTCGTTATTATATTAAGAAAAATTCTTTCAATGATTTTTCATAAAAGCATATTTTGTTTTACCCTTCACTTGAATGAAATTAAATTGAAAGGTTCTGAAATGTTTGGAAATGTTTAGAAAAATAACATCAAACAAACATAAATGTCATAAGCAGAAGTTTTAAGATAAATAAAGGAAAACCTTAAATTTGTATATTTGGAAAAAAATTTAGTAATTAAACTTAATACAGAAAATGTGCGGGTTTAATAATTTTAGAAAGGAGAATAGACCTTTTTCAGTCTTTCGTATAAATATTTTACATATGAATATTTAAATTTTTCTTCTTGACAACATCGATCGACTCATGGTAAAGTGATAGAATTGGAAATCATAAGATCACTTGTTTGATCTTCATCGGCGTACATTAAAACTTTACTCAACTTTTACTGAACAATAAAATGATCAGTAAACAATCGATTCTAATCGCTTTAGAATTAGTTACATTAATTTATTAATTACAACAATTGAACCAATCATACGATCCATGGTTCAAATTTCAGTAATTTAGCTATGTACAATATTTACAATAAATCTATAAAATTAGAATTTTTTGAAACCCATATTTTCTTTCGAAATAAAAAATGTCGGTTTCTATTAGTTCTGTAGATACAATAAACTGTAATCAAATGTTGAAGGCAATATATATAAAGATTTATTTACTTTCGGGAAAGCCTATTTTAATAGAGAAAAATTATTTCTGTTTGGTTTTCTCGAAATAAACTTTTTGTGGTTTCCCGACATCGATTCCATAACAAACCAAAGAAACTTCATAGTCTCAATAGGTTTAGTTCTCTATTATTAAATTTCCGTTCTATATATATATATATAAATATTGGTTTATCATTTGTTGTTCCACAGATTACAAATAATCCTGCAAAAATCTCTTAAACTATTGTACATATACTTGATCGATTCAATTCTAATATAATTGAGAAGAAAAGAAGTGTTGAAAGTTCTTATAAATTAACACAAAATATGGGTTCAAGTTTTGTTTTTCTACAAATTTCCTAAGAAATTCAGAAGAAATTTTTGCACAAAGTTTTTAGCTTTCAAAGTTACACAACGAATTTCTGTTCGACAACCATAATTTCTCAATCTCTGTACCAGACAAAAGAAAAGAAATATAAAAATGGTATAATATTATTGGATTGAAAGAATGAAATGTTATCTCAATGATTTAGGATCATGAATTTCCCGACTTTATTTTGCCTTTTTATTTGAAAATATTTCTCCTAATCGTTTATTATACTATTTATATCTAGATTCGGATATATTCGTATGTAAGCACATTTTAAGTATGGAAAGAAATTTTTCCTTTTTATTCGAAAAGAAAATTAAGACAGGCATTAAAGGATTACCAAGGAGTTGAAGAAAAAGGAAATTTGATTATAAAATTAATAGGAGTTTTTCTATTCAACTTATATATTCCGTTTGTTTTTAAGGACAAAGTTTCCGATAAAGTTTTTTATAGGTTGACTTGGATTTTCATAAATTAAATTCCAAATAATAATTCTTTAATATCACACTGAACAATTTAGAAAAATAATTTATTAGGAAAACTTTTTTCAAAAGTTCGATTTTGTAAAAGAAATTGGTTTTCGATTGGAATAATTCGAATTTCATGAAAATATTCTTTTTTCATGACTTTTATTAATTATAATTATATTTTTACAAATAATCCGGATTATGAGTCTGACAAGATGTCATTTGAAATACACTAATATGAACGCAAAGACATGTACATATATCCTTATTTTATCTGGTGAAGGACCATCGGAGAACTTAAAAAATCGATTTCATGATTTCATCCTTTGAGATCTTCATTAGAAATATTAAATTTTTTAAAATCTATCTTATCTTTGAAGATTACATCTTGAGGTTACCAAAAACAATTTCGCCCATATAGAATTAGAATTTATTAGTTTAACAAACTCCATCTCCCTTTTATAGCTTCCATAGTTTATGTCTAAAACGCAAAGTGTTTTATATAAAAACCCTTAAAATTTGTATATATGTATGGGCACGTATATAGATCGCAACGAAATATATAAATGTTTCTGAAACCGATTGAAAATATATATCTATCGTAAACAGGACTTCAACAGGAACTAAATGTCCTACCAAGAAAAACCCAAATAAAAACAAATTTTTATATATTTTCCATTTCTATAGACTTAAGAAATTTTTATTCCACGTGTAACCTTTTGGAGTGTGCTTGATAGAAAGTCAAAGGAAGGATCCTCATCAAATATTCATCCTTTTAACATTTCATTTTTTTCTTTTATTTCAAATTTAACTAAAATAAAAAATACATTTAGATGAAATTTTCAAATATCATAACATTAAAAAATTAAAAGCTTTGGGAAAATTGTCTACACACACATTTGTAACACACTTTCCAAATGAATTTGTTACGTGGTAGTATATTAGATAAATATGTTTATTACCTACTACTATTTAAACAAAAAGATAACTAAATGAATATATAAGAGATATATTAATTAAAAGTTGAAATTTAATTTTAAAACAAATATTTTTAACGAAAATTTTCAAGGAATTTTCAATATTTTATTCTAATCTGGACTAAAACGGTAAATTTTCTAAGAAAATGCGAATACAAAATATGTTTCCTAAAAAATTTTTCAATTTATGGAACATAATAAATTTTAAATTATGTATTTCTAAATACATATTTGCTTTTTCTTGACAGCACACTTTTAGAAATGGAAAACATTTTAAAAATTTTATTTCAGAGATTTTATTTCAGAGATTTTCTTCTTAGAAATCACAAAATTTAGAAACTTTACGTGATTGACAGGGTTTCTACTTAATATTTTTTGTTTATTTTCCAAATCAAGGAAATTATACTGTTCGATAAATGTTGTACGTAGATAGTTCTACCTTAACGGACACATCACTAAAAGGACATATTTACGTGTGACGAATAAACAAAACAAAAATCATTTCCTCTAATAACAATAGCAAATTTTCACTTAACTATCCTCTGTAAAGAATTAATAAAAAAATTATTCTCGAGGACTCGAATTTCAAGCGTTGCATTGGTATATACTTACTTACCTTTGTTATTCTGTTATATTGTTTTATGCAAATGAAAAAAGATTGAATTACAAATTCATTAAAATATTTTTCATTTAGCTGCCTAAAATTTCGCAAGAAACATTATTTAAATTTCCCTAACCCACACTATATACTTGTATACTAAATCACAATAAAAGAAAGCTCTTGAAAAGTTCCTATGAATATGAAAGGCGAAAATTGTTTTTCTCTTTAATAGAAAACAAAAATAATTACACTTCATTAATTGTAATTAAGTTAATGAACTATAAATAACTAGAATGGAAATACCATGTAGGAGAATCATGTTTGCGTAAAACAAAAGGCTGCATAAATATTATTAGGGAAAGTTTTATATTGCATATCAAATAAATATATTTCTTCCAAAAGTAGAAACTTTCTTTAAGTAGAAAATCACATACTATTTAATATAAAGAATTTAATCATAGATGAAAGGAATTATATTTAAGAGTTTCCTCGAAAATGTTTTTAAAATATTAGCCATTTTTAAATAAAAGATTTAAATTTCCTTTTTTTAGAAAATTTGACTAAAAAAGAGCAATGGAAATTTGCATCAGGCGCAATGCAATGCCAATGCATTGGAGCTTTTTAAACGTTTTCAAACATTTCATACTTTTATCCGAATTTTTTGTTGTTTTTTTTTAAGTTTTAAAAGGAAAGATTATTTGTAAAACGATATGAATTTATAAGAAATTTTTCACATCACTGAAAGTTCTTAATCACGATGATTTGACAAGAATGAAAACATTTTGTGACATTGATATACGAAATGATTAATATTTGGTTCCCATTTTGATGTATATAGAAATTTACTAATATATTGAATTCAAATAAACCATTATAAGTGTCCAACGAGCGGAAAAAACGTTGATTTTCTAATACAAATCTTGTCCTTAATTACCATATAAATCTTCGGCTTAGTTACTTAGATATATTCTCATTTTATATCTGATCGAAAGAGAAATGTTACAAAGGCGAAAATTTATTGCTTTGGAAATCGATCAAATTGTAATTTTACACTTTTATTGCAATAAAAAAAAAAGCGAAATTGTTTCGCAATAACTAAATTGCAAATAAAATAAGTTAGTACATTTGAGAAGCATTAAAGAAAATCAATCGGGTTTTCTAATACATAAAAACAATTTAATCACATTTCAGACAAATTTTATTTTACAAACGAAATTTCTAAACGTTTGCGATTTATTACAAAATCGGTATTCAATTTACAGTCAAACCTGTCAAGGGACTATATAAGAGGACCAAGTACATTTGTATGAACCCAAGAGCAAGGGACAAAATAAAATTATCCTTAGAAAAGCTTCCATATTAGGCATGTTTGACTGTATATTTAAAACCAATTAGAAACAAAAGTTCTTTTGCAGAGGACTTTTAAAAACCTCACCCATTTATTATAATTACATCATTTAAGTTTTATTGATCAAATATTTTAATGGAAAATTTACCTCTCTTCTGTTTTAATTTCAATTAAAATGTCATCAAATTTCAACAAAATACTTGTATATCACAAAAAAAAATTTCGTTTAATCCAATTAAAAGTTTTTCCGAGCTATATCTACTTTATGTCCAGTTTTTAAAGTCTTTGAAAATACATTTTAAATAAATGTTTTTGCTCTAATTATTCATTCGAATGGAAAACCAAAATTCCAAAATTGAAATTAGAATTAATTATTAAGTTTTCAATTTCATATGAGACGCCTAAAAAAACCTGAATTATGGTAAATAAAATGGAAATTTGTTATGAAATTGTAATTTTCGTCCCTTCAACAGTAACGTTTTACGACACCGAATAAAACGATTTCTCGTGCGTAGGCAGCGGATCATCAGAGCTACACCGAGCTGTAGCAAATACAGTTAGTGGTACGTGTCGGATACTACTTAACAACGGACTCGTTAACTAATTTGAAATTAAGTACCGCCACTATTTCAGCGTTGTAACCATTTTGACACTCAATTTTTGTACTTGGATTAGTTTTTCAGAACTAAAACACACAACTTCGTATAATTTTAAATTTGGGAAAAAAGGATTGTACACCTTTTTACCAAATTTTAACAACATTGTGTATAAAATTAAAACAACAATTGCAAGAAATGGTTTTATGTTCTTAGTTACAAAAATCGATGATGTTAAACTGTACTTGATGACTACGTAGGGTTACAGTTTATATAGAATAAGTGTTGTGAAGAATGCAACAAGCTTCTTTTGTGTATAAAAAGAAATTGACAGGAGACAGGCAATTATTTTGAACAAAAAAAGAATTGAAAAATTACATGATAAAATGCCTGTGGGATACAAGAAAGAATTTGTCTAGATAGAGAGATATTAAGGGTGCACAACATTTTCATGTAACAAAAATAAAGTTTCTTTAAAATTCGGAATTTTTTCATCTTAAAATGTTTAAAATTTATAGAAACTTAATAGTCATTGTATATCTTTCGTAAATCATTTTTCTTTTCTATGACATAATTTCAGAATACTTCCATCTTGACATTATTTTTTACCTTTCTGTGGAATGAATATTTTCGTGTGTCAAAAATAATAATAAAACATGACATAATTGTTCTCTTAAATGTACATCTTCTGATGTAAAGAAAATTTTCTGGAAACTCTTCAAATAATTTGTTTGTTTATTTGAAGAGCTTCCAGAAGACATTGAATGACATTCATTTGACGTCAGATTTTATTAACTTCGATATTAATTAATATCATTTTCTTAATGTTAAAAATATAAGATGAAATTTCCAAGTTAAAAATTTTATTTTGAAGTATGAAAAAGTAAATTATATATATACATTAAAAGCATATAAAAATCATGGCCTAGATTAAATAAAAAAGCCTTTTTACCGTCAGGAATTTAATTACAAAAGTAATGAGCGGAAAGCTGAATTTGTACATTCAAAAAGATTATTTAACTACAATATTTCAGTAACTTTTTTTTAGTTTTGCAAACAGGAAAAACAGAACCGAAAATGTATACTGTATGCAACGTAAAAATTAGGTCAAACATATTCTATTTATATCAAAGGGAATAACATTTAATTGGTAATTGAGGCAATTGAATAGTCAAGAATGAAAATATGCAGACAATTGGACGAATTAGCGACGTTTTTATATGTTGCTTCCGCGGACACTTAGGGAATGAAGACTATCTTTTACGTTAACCTATCCAGAATGTACATTCAAAATTTCATGAAAATACATCTAGTATATTCTTAATAGAGGTAAATCGCTTGAATAAAATCCTCGCAGGAGGTAACATGAACTTAGAAGTGATCGGTCTTATAGATAGTAGAATCATGCTGGTTCTTTCCCACTTTTAAAACATCTCAAAAATGGTTTTGGTTTTCCTAGTAAGCAGTGTTGTTTTTCACCATTATTTTCTTGATAATTATTTTAAAAATATATTTTAACACGCTAGCTAGTTCAAATTTTTTCGTTAAAAATTCAATTTTTAAATTAAAAATGCATTTGATAGCTAGAGTTATGGAATTCTACTATACATTTTGTATGAGACATAAAAAGGAAGACGGTTCAGCAGATGTGCTACCAAAACTTTGAGTTTGATCGAAACACGACTTGTGAAACAAATTACATGCTATAGTAGCATCGCTGAACTTTTCGACAAATACAAAAGACCCAGTTTTGATTCTTTCCAAACGTTCAGCTATCGCGCAAAAATATTTCTGCAACTAAATATATTTTTTAATTAATTTAAAACAAGCACAAATAATACTTCTACGATACTAAAAATTAAAATAATAAAAGAAAAATATTCTTCCTTTATTTTATTGTATGGATTCAACATAGCATAAAATAAAGCTTCGGTGTTTGATAATAAACTACCAATTATCCTGTGGCATTTCTTTATTCTATCAAATATTCTCTTGTATTTTATTATATGAACATCATTGTTTCTTGTTTGATATTGTTTCGTTCACGTTTTCTATTCAATTAATTCATTTTTATTTTAAAATAAACTAATTTTATTCATCCGTATTCTATCTAATACTATTTTATTTATACATTTTTTCAGATTAAAGCATAAAACATTAAAATTGTATTGATAGGATCGATAAAAGTTATAATGCAAAAGATTTAAAATACTTAAGCCATAAGTATCATTATTTACCATTTTTATTGAATTTCCAAATAAATTTTCCTGGAAAATCCCAACTTGAAATTTATCAATAAAAATATTATTAAATTATATAATCTTTCAAATAAAGTTCCTTCGCTTACTAACTTAAAAAGTTGCGTCAGTAAAATTTTCCCATTTTTAATTATCATTTATGAATTTTTTTTTTCATACTTTTATGACGTCACAAGGGTGGTGCTGTCAAAAACTAAATAAACAAATAACTAACGTTTAAAAAAGTGTGCCGTGTTTCATTGCAATTTTTCATATATAAAACCACCCCTGTGACGTAGGCGCGCAGAAAAAACCACTTTGAAATACAGGAAGGCGTAATCTGTATATTCTTTGATTCATGCAATGAAATAATATTTTAGAAAAGAATTTTCTCTTTTTTTTGTGACCCGAATTGCAGTAATCGATAGTTCTCGTAAATTCATACTTTGAATTTTATTATTATATTATCACAATCGAAATAAATTGATATTTAAAATAACTACTTAGGTACTATGTGATTTTCAATTGAACATAAACAAGTTTTTACAAAAAAGATTGATTTGCAATTTATTCAAATTTACATTATCATTATTTTTCTGATAAAAGTCATTTAAATTGAAAATTTATTCAAAGTGAAAATAAATGATTTTTAACAGATATCATAATAAACAAACATAATAAACATAAACTTGATGCGTACCCCCAAATATTTATTACAAATAATTATGAAAATATCGTTATTTTGTTAAGAATTCATAAATAGGAAAATATTGAATTTTCACACCTTATAAAAATCCTTAAAACGAGTTTTATTTCATAAATCGATATGTGATATATGATCTGATATTTTGTCGTATTATATATAGTAAAATGAATACTTTTGAGTTTTATTCATTCAAAAAAGATTTAATAAAAACGGATAACGAATTTTTTAGCAAACAGTTTGAGTTAACATAAAAAAAATCCAAATTTTATAAAACTAGAAAGATTACAAACTTTGTCTGCATTTTTAGTTAAAAATTTCTAACATTTACAGAAAATCGACAGAAATATATTAAAAACTTTCGAGTTTTTTATTAAAAAAAAATCATTTTACTAGAGCGGGAAGATAATGTAGTATTTTTCCCCCATGGTAGGTGCATAGTACCAGAGGCTATATTATAGGTTTGTAACTACATTTTCATAGAAATAATCATCGTTGAAAGGTTTCATGGAATACTGATTGATTTTTGGATGTCCATCCATTCGTCCGTGTACAATATAACTGAAAAACGCGTAATGCTATCTTAATGAAATTTACAATGTGAGTTGGTTTTTCCTTAAATTAATTTGGTTTTCCATTTCAGCAAAATTAAAATGCCATTTTAATTCCTTTTAGTTGAATTTTTCAACGGAAACACTCATTCCCTCAAATATATAGATACTTCGTCCCTTGTAAATTGTGACTGCAGATCATACTGTACTTCCTTACTGTAAAAAAACTTATTCCAGTAAAATATTATTTAATTTTTCATAAATTTTCTTACTGCTATTCAGAACTTACTCATCCAATTATTCAAACATCACATTTTGAAAGCCTACGTCCAAAATTTTTGAATTGAAAATATCCGTAAAACATTCTTAAATTTCGATAGCAACCAAATAAAATAATAGAGAATTCGTTTAAAAGATACTTTTCAATTTAATCCTCTTTAACATAAATTCAATATGCTTGGAAAATTATTCAATAAGAAAATTTTGAAGGAATATCACCAGCAGATGCTCAAAATCACTTAGAAATTATTAAAAAACAATTTCTTTCAGTTAATAATGTTTTATAAAAACCTTAAAATTAGATCGAAAAAAATTTATAATTCTTTTGTCTAAAATTTTTTTCATAATCTATTTGGACAATTAGTAAATCAATCATGTTGCCAATTAATATATACGTTGCTGTGTTACTTAAGTACATAATTAGCTCCACTTTTATATTTACATCAAATCATAAAGGATACTGGTACACAGTAATGTACAAGTTGCCAATCATGCCTATTATCTTCTTTTGTTACCTTCACATTTATTACAAAGAATTGCGATTATTAAATAAATCTCACACATGAGGAAATAAAATAAATGAGTTTCACAATTTCTAGCATATAAAAGCCTAGGAAAGCTTTTATCCCGATTTAATATTAATATATTCAACGAAATTTTTCACTTTTAAAGTAGAACATTTTCATTTTTATTTCCATTCGAATGAAAATAAGGAAAATATTTGATAAATACTGTCAGAAGAATTCACGTCGGCTTCAGATTATTATGGACGTGATATTTGTGTGGGCATTAGTAATCTTCACTAGCCTGGAATGGAATCCAATAATTTAGTTGAAAGCTAAATCGAATCGACTAAACATTTAGTCTCAACAAATTACACGCTTTCAATCTACCGATGTTCTTTTACGTAGTCGTTGATTATATTCGGATTCATTATTTTCTTGGTCTGACCAACAAGATTTTAGCCTAAAGTATACAGTTGATGGATTCGTGGAAGATCTCATGAATAGATATAAAAAAAAAATATGTCAGTTCTGTTATGTCCATCTACTATCAGAAATCGATATAAAAATTTTTGAAATTCCATCTATAATAGTATTGCTACTTCATTGCGAATGATTGTAGATAGCTCGTCTAGTCCTTAAGGTAAGCGTCCACTTGCAAATAAATTCCTTCAATATCGCTTTTGTATACAACTTAGGCGGTTACCACAATGAACTTGCATATGCCTTTTGCCTGTATACACAGATACAAGTTCCGAAAACCAACTGCAGCAATTTGTTTGCAAGCGGACGCAAGTGACTGCAAACAAAGCAATGTCACATCGATTCAACGCATACTTAAAAGTATAAGGAATCAATTTGTTTAGAATAATAAATAGGCTATTACAAAGCTTAATTTTCTTCAAAGACTTTTGAGATAATTAAATTTAAAAGCTATCAGAAATGTAAAAGAAAGATCTCATAAGAAGAATGTTGTTGTTTTGGGAAATTCTTGGATTTATTTGTTTTTCATTTTATTTATTTTTCTCTTCCTTAAGGGCATTTATACTCCTCATTTTCACCTTATAAATTCATCACCCAATAAACGGCATACAGGACAATCTACTTTAAGGAGAAACCTGTGCCCATATAATTTTTTTTTCATTTTTCATTTGAAAAACTTATTTAAAGAAAAATTGAGATGGCTCAGAAAATGGGAAACTACATCGTTTTAGGCTCTGATTTATTGAAATTTTTGTCGTCCTTTTTTTTTGGTTTTGTTTTCTTCTTTTTTTTTCATTTCCTTTGAAAAATGAAGTCAAGTTCAGACCTATTAAAATATATATACACAAAAAAACAACAAAGAAATCTAAAAACAAGGATCCATTCAGGAAAATCTTAGACAAAAAATTTTCCTAATTTTTCTGCTTCTTAAATTGGATAATTTTCTTCATTTCAACTTAAGAGAAAAATATATTCTATTGAATGGAAAAATTTATATAAACTTTGGGAAATCATGTCAGTGGGCGAAAAGTGTGTTTTTCTTGTTTTCTGGGTCAGAACACAACATGAGAGCAAGTTGAATTTTGATCTTTACATGCGAGTATAATAATTTTCTTGTTTATTTTTCTTTTTCTTTGTAATTCAAACTTTGGAATTCCTCGTTGTGAAAATATAAAAGGCAATAAAGGTTACCTTTTAGGAATAATATTGCGTATTACTTAATACAATTTACGTAATAAAAACAGAAATCTTATTTCTTGTTAAACCCAAAAAAAAAAAATAATAAGAATTTTTTTGGAACATATAAAAATTTGGGTTTACCATGTCTTCTTATAATCATGAGTTTTTTTTTATTTTATCCTCTTTCGGCCGGTTAGTATAACATTGTTGAAATGATTTAGAATGTGTCCTAATTTGTAGATTAACAAAAACTTCCTTTGTTGATTAAAAATGTTCACCTTTTTAACATGTGTTCATGAAAGCACTAAATAAATTATATTTTTAATGGATTTTCTAATAATATATTGTGCTTTTGGATGAAATTTATTACACATAAGTGAATAAAAATACAAGAAATAATTAGAAAATATGAACAAAAGAAATGTACATTCATTTATTAAAACATATTCAAAAAACACATCAAATAAATGAAATATATTTTAGATTTCTTTAGAAAAGAAATGGCGGACAGGCTAACCAAGGAAGGAGAAGGCAGTTCAGAAGATGAGAGAGTTGAGTTGAGTCCTGTCTCCGGACATTAAGGATAAAATTCGCAAGGAAGCAAACATTTGCTGGTGTAATATAGGAGTATTAAAACTTTTATAGCCTAAGCAGGATTGGATTGGAACAGGAATAAGTTGTGCACGCTAATTGCGATAATAACCGGTCACTAAGGAAACTCGTTAAAAAATTAGAATTGGCATAAAGCTATCTCTGGGGTCAGTGTGAATACTGGTGCGGATGAAGACATCACCCACATTTTGTATGAATGCTCAGCTGTCTCTCGAATACGCAACAACATTCTGGGTAGCTGCTTTTTCGAAAACTTAGAACTGCTTCAGTCGGCCGATATGAGGAGTTTAATTAAGTTTTCTGAGAAAATCAAATACTTCGATGAAGAATAGGATACCCATGTTGCCAGGTAATTCTCAGTCTCGTAGGGATCACAATAGATCTATAAGGTGTTCTACGTAATTACTCCTACTATACTTAACCTAAGTATTTAGGTATGTATTTCAAAATTATTTCGTATTAATAAGAAAATACTACTAGAAAATAAAACTCCTCAAAAAATAAGTTCGGGCGATGTAAGACCTTAAGAAGGAGATAAGTATTTTTAATTGAAAATCTTAATATTTATTATAACAAATTTTAGGCCAAAATATTTTTACAACATTGAAAATTTCTGGTTTCTATAAAGCTAAAGGACACAAAATAAGTTATGAAATTATCCTGTATTTTTAAACTAATTTTGAATTATACATAAAAATATGCATAAACATTAATCTCCTTCAAAAATTTCAAAATCTTTACTTTTATCCTTTCTTGGAGAGTTGGAGATTATCGCATCAAGGATGTACAAAAATTTTCCGTATTTTTTAATACAAAACGGAATTTAAACCGCTTTAAATTCACTTTTGTATAATTTATGATTGTTAATAAATGAGGAAGATTCATGAGTATGATGACATCGCTCTCCAAAAGGAATAGGGCTATATAGTATTATAGGATGTCAACTTGACATTTTTCTTTATTCAAAAATTATCTTCATATTTCCATTATATAGTTTTTGTTCCCATCAACGTGGAAATGATTAAAACAAAGTGCAAAGAAAATATTTAATTTCCAGAAAATTGTGTCAAGAAAATAGAATAAAATTTCAATATTACTATTTAAGATGGCTGAACGATTTAATATATTAAATATCTCATTATTTTTTAGATGAACTTATTTTATGTAAGAGGAACCAAAAACCGCTCCAATTATCAATGCAAAATAGTGAGTCTAGAAGAAATTTCCAATTCTAGGAGAACGTATTGGTGGAAATCTTCCATCTTAAACATTAATTCTATACAAATTTAAAAAATTGGTTGAAAATTATTTTCTATTTTAAAAAATATAGTTTTTAAAGTAAATTTATTTCATTTTTAAAACGTTATTCAATTTCAGTAGTTTCTGTCCGTTATTTTAAACGGTTTAAAAGAATTTTTCCGTCAATATTTTTTATCTTATTTTTGTAAAGCTAGAGAAAAAAAAAACGGGAATTCAAAGTTTTCATAAAATCAAAAAAAATATATATATAAAGTCTATAACAGTTTTATTATAAATACTTCTTTTTTCAATTTTTTTTTTTTTGAAACAGTAAAAATGTAGGACAACCAAGAACGATAAATTCCTGCCAAAAGAACAGAATAACTTAACTCTGTTGAAGATATAAACCGTTTAGGAATGGAAAATATAGACAAAAAAAAGATTTTCTTTAAGAATTCTATACGTCTGTCAAGTAATCGCCCAAATCTAAAATAGAGTAGAAAAATATGGTAATACCTCAACAAAAAGTACCATCAAACTAAATGCCATCTCCAAACACAAGCGAAAGAAACCATATACCATGCCATGCCGACGTCGTCATTTTAATGTCGTCATCGTTCTTATACTTATACATAACCAATTCCTTCAGTCTTTTTTTAGGTTTTCTGCCCTTTTTCAAAGCCACCCTTTACACACTATAAACCTAGATATTGATGGAAATTGTGTACTATATATGTTGTTGTTCGTATTTCAATGCACCGCGCCCTTTTATCAACATGAACGTGTTTGAAGAGGAGAAATACACAAAAAAAAAAAAAAAAAAAACTGGGACACAAAACATTATATCCTTTTTTGGAATTCGCCATGTTTTTTTTTGTTTATCTATTTTGTTGGTTCAGTAAGAAATGCTTAAATATGAAAATTAGACTATTATAAGAACAGATTTAAATTGAAGAGTATTGTTCAAAAACAAACAAAAAAAAAACGAAAGAAAGAAAAATGGCAATAAAAAATATGTGATGATAAAAATAAAAACATGAAAATATAATATAAATAAAAAAAATAATAATAATACTATATAAAAGAAAATTATATCCTACCTTGAACGGTTTCTTTTTATCACCGCTATCATCTTTGTCACCTTTGTCACCATCATTGTCACCTCTGTCACTGTTATCACCCTTATCACCCTTATCACTTTGCTCACTTTTATCGTCTCTATTCTCATCCATTTTAACACAAAGTCTTAAACTACTGAACAATTAAACAGTTAACGATTTTGTTTTTAGGTTAATTTTTGAAAATTTTTCTCTTTTAATGTTAATTGTTAACAAATAAAATGTTGTAAATTAAATTTTAACAATAATTGGAAATTTTGAAAAATAAAAAATGACGAAAAATAGTTTATTTTAAAATTACAAAACAAAAATTTTGGGGGTTTAAATAGCGCGCCACTCAATAAAAACAAAATCCAAACAAACTAAATCCACGAGACGAGACAAAGAAAAGGTATTCCTTTTTGGTACACTTTTCTTGTCTGTTAACTTTTTTTTATTTTGTTTGGAATATTTTTCTGTTTCCCTTTTTTCTAATCAAAACTTTCCCCACTAAAAAAAAACACGAACTTTTCACCTCAAACGCTACAACTGCAATAAACACTGAACAAGGCTCCAACCAAACATAAAGACTGAAAATTCGAAATAACTGGATTTCTTCTGAAGGTATATTTGGTTCTGTGATGGCGATAATTTCTGATCAGGCGCTCTTTACAGAAAAATAATTTCATATATAACTTTATCCCACTTTATTCCTGTTGCTATCCAAATATCCAAATCATCCCTTATATATTTACGGGAGGAGAAAAAAATAGAAAAGATACCTATGAATGATTTCAAAATATTTATATACAAATTGGGGAAAATATATAAGCTTTTTTTAACAGTGAGTAAAAACGTGGAACATTACTTTTTTATCGCAAATTACTTTCCATGTATTAAACATAACTGTAACATATAACATACCTATTCCATTAAACATGTTATATTATGGTAAATCTTCAAAAGGATAGAATATATCATAAATATAATAATGTTAAGAAGGTTTCAAAGTCTCAACCACAAAAGGATTATATCATTGTTTCGTAATTATAAAATATTAAACTCAATTGTCTTGTAATTCTTGTAAAAGTTTTCTAAGTTTAAATAAACTTTTGCAGCCAACATCTTCGACTTGATTGAAGTTCATTTCAATTATATATGTTTGCCATAAGGCGAATAAATATCGGTGGTGATCTTATAAAATAAAATCTACCAAGAAATTGATAGACAAACTATATTCAAAACATATTTGAATGACATCCATTTTGGGTATTAAGTTTCTTTCTTAAATATTTTTAAGTCTAATACGAATCAATTCAAGAAATCCCATTTTTTATACCGAATACCAAAATACTAAACTACTGCTAGGACTCGAACGTAAAATCCTTACGACTATTGTGAGCATTGCAACACGATATCGTTACTTGAATGTATATGTTGGGCTCAAAAACTGATTTCGCCCATTGGGCCAAAATTACTTCAGGCTCGTTGGCCTGTCCTAAGAGTTTATATTAACTAGTGACACATATATTGCACATTTATTTAATTAAGTGGGAATTTAATTTAACGTACGTTTTTTAAAATATGCTTTTTACGATTTTTCAACCTATAACGCGTTCTGGGAATTACTAAAGAGCCTGGTAATTTTTTTTTGACTGAAATCGGGCCTTTGGCTCTAACATATGTATGCGAAGAGTAAGGGAGGCACAGTCTCCAATATGCGGAACAGGTCTGGAGAAAACTTAGTTGACCGAAAAGTGTTTTGTGTAGAAGTAAATACCCAAAAACCAGACTTGTTACACTGGGTTCGTGCACTTCAAATAAAATAGAGTTAGTCACTCTAAACCTAATCAGAATAATACTTTTTTTTTTAGAAAGAATAAGCAGTTTGGAAAAGGGATTTAACCTCTCGTAACTAATAAGGAAGAGATAAACGATCAAAAAGCCCTTACAGACCTACGTGTGTATATTAGTATACAAGCCCTTTCATTTCAATACAATACAATATGGCTGAAGAAAAATAAAAGTATAAAAAAACTAAAAGAAAATTAATTAAACAATGATTTATTCTGATTGACAAGCAAAACAAGGGAATATTTTTTTTTAATTAAGCCGCAAAACATAGATTTTTTCTGAAAACCAAAGAAAAAAGAAGAAAATTAATTATTTCCCATCATGAACTTTATTAAGACTTTTTTTCATTTTCATAAATTTTTCAAGCATGTTAATCTACATAAAACTTATGATATAAATTTTCTCACAATTCCTTCAAAAAAAAAGAAAAGGGAAAATTCTTCTATAGAAAACACCTCACCTGAGATTAATCGAATAAAACAACTTTTTTCTAAAAAATTTTATCTGAAGTCTTGATATGCATACTAAAAAATATTATCCTATGAAAATTCGTATCATCACCCATGAGAGTATTGCGCGTCTGTACAATATTTCGAAGAGGCCTAGTTTAGGTTTTTATACTTAAAAAAACTTATAATCTTGCAAAAATGAAAAAAAAATTGAATCCCATATGAGTTAAAAACCTGCCAGTATTTAAAATAATTAACACAAATCCATTAACTTTAAATTTGATTTTGGCTAATTCCCGATAATATCTCGTGTAAGCTCTTTTTTTTTATTATATTACTTGCAGAAAGTTTGAATAACATCAAAATCCTTTTATTATTGTTCATGTAGAGCTTAAATTTTGGATTCTACCAAAAAAAAAAGAAGAAATAATTGAAAAGAAAACTGTAACGCAATGTGAACATAAAGATCACATAGAATCTTCTAGTTACCTCCAAGAAAAAAAGCACAGACAAAAAATAATCGATTCTTTACAAAGGAAAAAATGGAAAATTTGAAATTTAAAAGCAACGAGATTTCTTTTAAACTTTTTCTTATTATGATCTTAATGCATACGAATTCAACTGAAAGAAAAGCCCGCCTTTCTAATCTAGCTATAGTCTGTTGACTTCAATCCATTTACATTATTTATGTAAACTCATTGAACCCCAAGATCCATATAAATATTATACTCCTACATATTATTATATTTTACCTTATCTCGTTCCAGTTTGTGAATGATGTCTAGACGTAATTTTATTTTATTTTCCCACCAAACTCCCGCAGGACCCATTGAATTCATTTCATCTCTTTCTTTTTTTTTTTGGTACATCTGATGAGAACGTTCGATGATGTAGTAAATATATTTTTCTAGATGAATAAAATTGTTCTTCACTCAATTATCCAATATTGTTGTTGAAGATCTTATATACAAAAAAAATGTGAATTAACAGAATTTAGAGAATTGAAACTCTTAAATCAAGGCTGTCCAACCCGCGGCCCGCGGGCCGCATGCGGCCCAAAGCAAGTATCAATGCGGCCCGAAAATATTCAAAGTTACTGAAGCATGTCCATTTTTGAATGATTTGTGTGTTTGCGCTCTCATGCTAAAGCTGCTAAGTGACAAACAACAGAAACAGGACCAGAACAGAAAGCTCTTTCGTTATGTAGTAAATTCTCTTTCTGTTTGCGTTGCTCGCTCAGCTACACTGTTCTGTTGTTTGTCACGTAATGGGTTCAGTGATTAGAACCAACATGTTGGAACACCTTGAGAACTGCTTGACAATTGCATCCACGATATCGAACCAGATATTGACGCTTTAGTTTCTCAACTTCAATGCCAAACATCACATTCATTTTATGATATGGATTTATACATAGTAATATACTTGCGGCCCAAAACACCATGTCTTCTTCCAATGCGGCCCAGGGAAAGAAAAAGGTTGGACACCCTTGTCTTAAATCTTTAAAACATAAAATTTGGAAATTTATTTATGTACATGTAGCAATTTTAGAGAGATTGAAACACAAAATATGTCCAATTAGTGATTGAATTATTATTTTTATATTATATTATTTATATTTGTGTGGATATTTTATAATGTAACTAATAATACAAGACTAGCTGAATAAACAAACCCAAATGTTATGAGTTGAGTAAAACATTTTTGGGGATCAATGAGGCATAAAATTTGATATCTATATGTACATCATAAACAACAGTTTCTGAAGAAACATGTACATATTGAAAATGGAAAATACATATATCCTTAATGCTTCATTGAAAAAGTTTAACTTTAAAGTTATTAAGTAATATTTCATTCGAAAGTTTTTGAATTTTCCATTGAAGCATTATAAGTTATTACATATTTGGTTTATTTAATTGAAATTTTAAAAACTTTAGCTTAATTTTAAACAAACCCGAACAACATTTTGCGTCTAGCCAAAAATTGTGCTTAAATAATGCAATTTTTAATATACAAATAAATCCGGCGCTCGTTCCTCCAAGTGACTTTTTTGCAAACTGCAAAAGATTTTGTTGCACACTTTATAAACAGCTTTTAATGCATATCATCAAAAAATGTTACTAGGCAGATGTGTAACCAAAACTATTTGAATTATTTTGTACTCTAGGATAGCACTTGACCATCTCAAATTGATCCTTTTAACAATAAAAATAAACGCTTTTAAAATGAGTTCTTAATAAGAAGCGGACGTAGAAAAAGCAAAAATGTACAACATTTGTGTAATAAATAGAATACCTAAATAAAATTTTAAGTGCAGTTTGTGGACTTTTTTTTTATCTTACATGAGAAAATTTCCCAAAACACTAAAAACGGTTATCAAATATTAAAAGAAAACTACACTTTTTGAAGTGATATAAGTGTTACGCTGGTACATGAAAAACACATAATACTAGTTCAAACCATATATACTTTAGTCCCGGTAGGATGCCAATTTCACATTTATGCAAACTTTTCTATCGGATACATAAAACTGCATATAAAACGGGATGATATCCAATATTTACAATAAATATTTTGTTAGTCAGAAACTATTTTATGCATTTTGGTTAAAATAAAATGTCGTTCAAAAGGAGAACGTTTTTTTTTCGAATATGGCATATACTCATTCGGGAATTAGGTTCGATTTGCATGTAAAGTATCACATAAATTTTATAGAAGAATTCCAATTTTATAATATTTAGGCATACTTCTGGTTTTGGCAATTATTTCGAACATGCTATGAGAGATTAGGTGGATTAGATTATAAACTTGGTATTTTGGGAATGTGTTTTTTTATACCCACTGCGAACTTTAAAGATATGTTATTTTGGACCTAAAGGATAACAAATTTCTAATTTGAAATTAGGTATATATGCATGTATATCAATTTTTGGAGGAGAAATTTAACTTTAATATAGGATTAGTGCTAGTGAAAAATTTAAAATTGTAATAATTTAATTGTAGAAGAGAACTATCAAAAAACAATTTTTCCGGTAAATATCAATAATAGTTCGAAAAATAACAATGCTCCTAACTCCTTAGAAATTATGACACTTTACTAATAATGTTATCCTATATCGGTAGACTTCTGTTCAAAGTGGTGGCATTTTATAGTCATATGCTAAATAATACTATATACGACCCCATGTTTCGTCATAAGAATTCTCTACGCCAAAGTTATAGTTTTAGTTCCAATTACGTAAATAACTCTTATCAGTTTAGGAATATGAAATTAGACTTCGTTTACATGATGACTCCAAAATTGACTTGAGTTTGACTTGAAGTTCAATTTGGGTTGTTTTTAACTTTACCATATTGAAAGATTGTCTTAAAATTTAGTTCGAATCAGCTTCAAATTGACAGACATTTGTAAACAAATTTTTATTGCCTAGGCTTCTAAAATAATTCTTTTAATCACCCTCTACAGTAGAGGGTGATTGGATTAGTAGAGGCTCTACTAATCCAATCCCACTTTCCCCTATCCACATAAAACCCGATCACCGCTGGGCACAACCAGAAAAGTTTCTTATAAAAACAAATAATTTTAAATGAACTATTTTATTAATTTTCATATTTAATGATAATATCTAAAAGTGGATTTATTAAAAACTAAACATAAAGCCTGAGCAAAACCATCATCATAAAAATGACAGAAATTACGAATTTTTATTTTCGAAAGAACATAATTAGCACTATTATTAATAATAAATGTTGAACCGGAACGATCACTTTGTATTGCTATATTAACTAAACTACCGGGATTTGGATTTTTGGCTTTTCTTTGAATTTCATCAATAATATTATTATATTTATCCAAACATTGAACCTCAGCAATTATTTTATTTGGATTTTTTATACCAGTTCTTTTACTAACAGTACATCGATACGAAGATTTCGGGCACTCATATGAAAAACATATTAAATCAACTGGAATAATTAAAAATGGAATTAAAAATAATAAAATTTTTGTAAAAAACATATTTTTAAATTTACTAACTTTCTGAACTGAAAATTCGAATATCACCAAATCTTATAAGATTTCGTTCTACGAATGAAGAAACTGTTATTACTAATGTGAATATTGTAAATAAGAATTTTAAATACATTTTTATTTGTTTCAAGGCAAATATGAAACTGTATTAAAGTAACGCTTTAAAACAATCTGTAATGATTATTAATTAATAAAATTTACTAAAGCTGGATTTATAAAAACGAAAAATTTTATGGGTTCCTCAAAAGAGAAAAGAAGCGAAAACGTCGTACTGAAAATTGGTTCGAAACAAAAAGAATGTACTTCCCTTATTTAACATTTTATAAAATTCTTTTGAGTAGGAATTTGTAAGAAATGTATACAAATAATTATGGTAGCTTCGTATGGCTTAAAATACTATACAATCAGACATTGTATGTCTTTGCCAAAACCATTAATAAAGACAAAACTGAAAAGAATAAACAAGTCTTCTCGTTGACCAAGTTGATAAAGCCTGTTACCTGGGAGTCAGGATCCTCGAAAGTGTTTCCTGACTTTGTCTACAACAAACTTTATACAGCCTATATCAGTTCCATAATTTTGAATCAATTCCAAGTCAAGACTACGCTTTATGAATAATATTTTTGTTTAAATTTCAAAAATAAAAAGTTCTTATTTCGTCATTTAATTTTGCATAGACTAAAATTATTATAAAATGTTGATAAATTAAAAACTTGAACTTTTGACCTAAGACATATTCTATATTAAAATTGCAAAAAAAATTTAATCGTATATTATCAAAATTTGTAATTTCAGAAATGATTTTAATATAACATAAAAGCTTATTTCAATAACGCGCTAGCAATAAAGTTGTATAGTTTTTGTTGAATAATCGTTGTTAGGTAATGCCTTTTGGATTCTTACTAACATTCTTATCATAACGCGGTTTAAACTCAATAAACTGTTTGAAATTATTAGGCCATTAGGGCATAACTATAAGGTAAGTATTCCAATTATTGACAGCTTAAGCTATGAAGAAACTTTACTATCAATTCATAGATTTGCTACTAACAAAATAGTTTAAAACAAATAGAAACTTTGAAATGTAGTTTTCATACATTTTTTTTTTGAATATTGTGTTCACTTAAATCGATAAATCGGATTTTATAAATAATTATGCCCTATGGTAGGTACTACCACAGGGTATATTAGTTTTGTCACTCCATTTGTAATACATCGAAATAATGGTCGTAGAAAGGTTTTAATGGTATGGAAAAACCAGAAAGATATGTCGTTTTTCTGTTTATGGTTTTTCGGGTTTAATTGGAAAATTTGTCAATCAATTTTATTTAAATTAATTACATAGGTTAACTACATAAATAGACGATACCATGTTAAATTTCAATCAAATCGGTTCAAGGATAAAGGAGAAAAAATTAATCCTAGGAGAAAATTACCCCTTTTACAAAGTTTTTTTGATGTAATTTAAAAACTAATACACCCATTTGAACAAAATTTACAGATTGGACTTATGCTAGCAGCGTCTAGGTTATCTGCAAATTGGACGAAATTTTGATAAGAAGGAACAAAGTTATAAAGAAGAAACCTTGAAATAATGTTAGTTTTGACAGTTTTTCTGCCCTATTTCTACCATAGGGCATCAAAAAATCGGCTATAGGCCGATTTTAAGGTACTATATGTTTTTTTATAATTTAAAGTTTTTAAGGAAATTACAAAATAGCGTAGAATAATAATACATAAAGCAAAACTTATGATTTTGTATGCCTTGTGATAGGTACTACCAGAAGTTACAAACCAAAAACCAAGGTGAAGAGAAAGTTTTGCCGTTTTTTTTCTTTAATTACAATTAGGTCGATAACATGAACTAAGTTGATAATTATGATACTTACCTTACATATGCCAAAGTAATTAAACTTATTCAATTAATTTATTTATTGTAATGCATTTCTCTATGAAATACAAAGTAACGAATTCGTTTTGAATTATATTTTCAGTATATTGATAAGAAAAGCACATAATTCGATAATAAAATACCTGTTCTATACTTCAGAAATATAAATAGAAATTTGTAATAATTGTTACTGAAAAATTAAACTAAAAATTGAATCCTAAAATTACAAAAAATAAATGAAATTACAAATGTTCAAAACAAAAACGTATCAATTTATTAAAATCTTCATTTTAAGGTTTTACAACAAAAAAAAATAAACAAAATTATTTAAAAATGTTTAAATTCTTGAGCAAGTTCTTGAAATGATTTATTCAAATCTTGAATTTCTTTTTCAAATACTTGCATAGATTTACCGATTTCATATTTTAATTCGTCTGTAACTTTTTGAACTTCTTCATTAGCAAGCTCAAGATCTCTTTGATCCTGTGTTGACCAAACTTGATTAATATCACCACTATTTATAATCGAACTAATACCAGAACGGCCAGCACGTACAAAAATATTAACTTCAGAATTTGGAGATGGATTTATTTCGGAAATTTTTTCATCTGTTAAAATTTCACCAGTATTACTTAAACATTTTCGATGACGTACAATTTCATTTAAATTATTCGAAGATGTTTTTTTAGTGACAATACAATCTTCAGCTGCACTTGAACAAACAAGTGAATCACAATTTAACGAATCTATAAAATAAATAAACAAAATATATTTCAATTAAAATACGTTCAATTAGAAAATTCAATAGAATTTCAAGTAGCCAGGCTATTATCATGTGTGCTCGACTACACAATCGAGTTATGAGGTAATTTTTAACACATGTTTAAGCTTTTGAATGTCGCCACTACTGAACTTTTTTTTTTTATATTTCATAATAAATAAAAAATCAGGATTCTACTGTATTTTCTAATTTTCTAATTTTCAACTAACCTTCAGAAGAAATAATTCTTATATCATTTATTTGTGTAATACTTTTTCCTGTACTACGTCCCAAAACATTCACAATTATTGTTGAAAAGATTAATAACAATTTAAACTCCATTTTTAAATATATTCTTTTTTTGCAAAAGTAAAAAAGAAAAAGCTCTGAACATTAATAAAAATTGCAAAATACTAAACTAAGCACAAAAAAGAGTTTATTATTTATACAAAATGGATTTATCAGTGTTAAAATATAAAATAAAACATAAAGTAATTTAAAATCGGCCTACAGCCGATTTTTTGATGCCCTATGGTAGAAATGGGAGAGAAAAATTGTGAAAACTAACAATATATCAAGGTTTTTCTTCATAACTTTGTTTGCCCGTGTCAAAATTTTCTCTAATTTGTAAGTAACTCAGACCCTGGTAGCATAAGTCTAATTTGCAAATTTCATTCAAATCGGTGCATTAGTTCTGAAAATACATCAAAAAAACTTTCTGAACAGGGTTATTTCTTCCTACGACTACTTCTTTCTCCACTATCCTTAGACCGATATCACTGAAATTTACAATGGTATGGTCTATTAATGTAGTCAACCAATATAATTAATTTAAACAAAATTGCTATACCAATTTTCCAATTAAACCCGAAAAACTATATAAAAAGAAACGACAAAACTTTATGGTCGCCCCTGTTTTTCCGTAATAACTTCGCTGCCCCTCAGTCGATTTTGCTGAAATGCAATACCAAAACCACTATAGCAATAACCAAGTAGCCTTCTAAATTTCATCAAAATTGGATAACGCGTTTTTAAGTTATTTTGTCAACGGACGGACGGTAGTAACAAACATGGAGCATTAATATAGGGAATTTTTTTCAGAATTTTGGCTCATTTTCAAAACCCAATTACCCCAATTTGTTCTGCCAGAATTTCACAATTTTTTTTTCTAAGTATTCTATAAGATGCCACCTTTTCAGCGCGCTATAACATAACTTGATAGGATTAGAACTGCTAAAGTTATACGATTCTAAAGCCAACTATTGGAAAAAAAACGCCACGAACTTTCTGCTTAACTGAATATTTTAAGGTTTTTCTCTCCATAACTTCGTTTCTTCATTCTCAAATTGGCCCAAATTCACAGGTAGGCTGGGGTCTAATAGTATAAACACGTTTCGTAAATTTGATTCAAATCCGTATATAACTTTTTAAAATACATTGGAAAAACTTTATGAACAGGCTTATTTTAGGCTACAACTATTTCTTTCTCCACTATCCTTGGACCGATTTGACTAAAAATTAAGTCGGTATCGTCCATTTATGCAGTTAACCTATATAATTAATTTGAACAAAATCGGGTCGCAAATTTTCCAATTACATCCGAAAACCCATAACCAAAAAAACGACAAAACTTTCTGGTCACCCTGGTTTTTCCTTTATAACTTTGCCCCCCGTGGATCGATTTGGCTCAAATGCAATACCAAACCAAGCTAAGGAATAAGCAACTCAAATTATAAATTTCATCAAAATCGGATAACGCATTTTTGAGTTATCTTGTCTACGGACGGACGGACGGACGGACGGACATGCATAAATCAATATAACTTTTGATTCCCTGCACAACCATACCCTTGAAATTTTTCTCCGATTATTATTTCTCTGTGTTACACACTTAGTGACAAAACTAATATACCCTCTGGTAGTACCTACCATAGGGCATAAAAATTCTAGAATGGTTTGCTTTTATTGCAAAACTAAGGCTACGTTTACATGTACAAAGACTTTTACGATTTTTCCAGGTGATTTTTTTTTTTAAATCTTTTAAAAAATAACTGTAACACAGGGTCTACATTAGCCAATATTTCTGGTATACCAGCAAAATTGGTTGCTAAAAAGCTAGTGTAGACCCTCCTGGTATACCAATTTTTCTGGTAACACAGGGACTACATTATTTCTGGTAAGCCAGCCTGTATACCAGAAATATTGGCTAATCTAGACCCTGTATTAGGTCTGGTCTCGTATTTAAATGTGAACGCTTCTATTTATTCCTGTATCACAATTTATTCATTTATTTTAATTCAACTATACAAAAAAAAAATTATTCTCCATAGGCAATTTATATATTTAGGGCCTGTTTTTTTACAGTACAAATTTCACATGGGAATTCTGTCGTCTTTGCTTAAGCTAACCAAAGATTTTGCGTCCGAAATCTGTGCCTAATTGGCATGTTGTTAGAAATCAATCCAAAATATTTTCAATTAAATTATTATAGTATTAAAATATATAAGAAATATCAAAGAATCATTTGAATCATTTTGAAGTTTACTATTCCACTTTGAAGTTTACTATTCTCATTTTGAAACTGAAAAGGTATAGTTCCACACATGTAAACGTAGCTTAAGCTTAAATAAGCTCACAACGTATAATAAAAATTAACTTATTAGCATAAGTATTAGTTGAAGAATATGACTAAGCCGGCTTTTAAAAATTTCGTTTCAATTATAACATTGGCCAAGTTCAATATTTTTTTTTTTCGTTTTTCGAATAACCAATATTTCATATGAATGTAATATTGCTAAAAAAATATTCTTTTCCTGTTATTTAAAACAACTTTAGCATTTTAAAAACAAACAAAAAATACTTTCTTTTTAATAGAAAAAAATTACTCAATCTATAAATCAAACTAGTAAGAATGGAAAATTCCATAAAGGTATTTGGGAAGTTATTTAATGCATATTTACGGAATTAAAATATTGTATCAGTATTTTCGATAATAGTCTCATCGAAAGTAGGTACCACAAACTGAGCGGAAATCGTTTAATAATTCAATTTAGTTAAACTAAATACGTCACAGATTTTCATAGGATCTTTATTAAACTGTGGGCAAATATTGTTTAGAATAATCGGTATTACTTATTTCTTAGCAATCATCTAGTAAATCAACCTCATCAAAAGTTTTCTCCCATTGGCTTTGTACAATATCAGTATTAACTTTCACTCGAACCATTTACTTTTCGTCCATCAAAAGTCTTTTTGGTCACCAGATTAAATATAATGACTCGTTCATTCTCGTACTCCAGGTAACTGCTGTTTGGAAATTTATGGAAAAATTTTAATTGACTTACATGCTCTAGGAAGAGCGCAAGCAAAGCCACGTTTAAAATACATATAGTTTGAAATAAAGTAAATAATTGTTCGAAAAACTCGAAATTTGAAAGATTCTCCAAATTCAGGCCAACCAAAATATTGTTTGTTTCCAATCCAATCCATGCCTGGTATCAATTAAAATTTGTTATTTAATTATTTTGTAATCAAGTGATAGCAAACAAATAAGTAAATGAACAACAGAAAATGTCGGTATTTCTATAAAAAACCCCCAAAAAAGGGGATATTTTAAAGTGAATCTTATGCAATTCACAAGATTACTAACAAAATACCAGTAAATAAATTATATGTAATTATTTTTCATTTAAATAGAAATATATTTATCGTTTTATATATTCGGGATAACCAAGAAAATCCTTTCTTTAAAACAAAAAATCGATTCAAGATCTACTCGGTTGAATAACCGACAGTAATAATTGCGTAAGTTCCTACTCTTACTCAAACATTAAAGAATTTTTTTTTAATGATTCCTTTTTTAAATTACAGCAGTAAAATAAAATCTTCAAATATGAATGTCCATATGATAATCTACTTAATTTAAGAACTAAAATATATTTGAATACAAAAAGTTATTATTGAAATCATTCAAAGGTAAAAAGATAAAAGAAACCTTTAAAAAATTTGAATACTGAAAGAAAAACTTCCCTTTCAAAAATTTAAAAATGTATATCAGTAGGAAAGAACGTAAAGAAAACGGGCTCAATGTTTTACGACAACAAATCCTTATCTGGGTCAAAATATATAATAATATAAAGCTTTATATATGTACTTCGAAATCTATATCGAGGGTGTTTCTAGTGACGTTGATACAGAAATTCACATAAGGATAAAACACTTGAAAAACACAAAAAGCTTGTAATGCAATTTTTCCTATAAATATCTTATTTTGTATATTGAACTATTATATATGAAACTAAATGGTCATTCACCTCAAAATGCAACCAAGTTTTGCCGGTAACGCATTGAATTGATAATTTTTTGAAAAATTGGAGAAATCTACTGCACATTGCATTTCATATAGTATCCAATGTGCAGCTCTTTTATCATAGAAAAATATGAGCACTTTAAATTTACAAAAGAAAAAATATCTAAAGAAAGTACAATGTTTAAAACATATTTTTATAAAGGAGAGAAAAGGAGATTTTCTTTCATGACGACACATATTTTTGCATATTTTAAACGATATATAAATTATATAGACAAACTCTGATCTCATGGAAGAGTTTGCGCACATATTGGATATTGATAAGAAAGCTTTCCAATGTTAAAGTATATGAATTTTATTATTTGAGGTATATAAAAAATACCATTTCATAGAAATGTGCGAAGACGAAGCAGTAGTGGCATTCTATGAGGCAATATCTTATTCAGATATTATTAAATTGCCACTAATTTTTAATAGTTATTAAAATGTAGTTTTTAACTTACACAGGGTCTACATTAGCCAATATTTCTGGTATACCAGCTGGCTTACCAGAAATAAAAGCTAATGTAGTCCCTGTGTTACCAGAAAAATTGGTATACCAGCAGTGTAGACCCTACTAGCTTTTTAGCAACCAATTTTGCTAGTATACCAGAAACATTGGCTAATGTAGATCCTGTGTTAGTTTTTGAAGAATTCATGCAGTTTGAAAGGAAGCTAAAAGTTAATTTTAAAACAATTTGACCAGTCTACGTTCCCAGAAAAATCTGCTTCCATTAGTGCACATAATATAGAATTCATAAACTAATTTTCATTTATATGAATAGTCCTTAGTAGAGTGATATGGTAAACTTGTTTAACTTATGGTCCACATATTCAAGTCCTTCTCATCCTAGAAAGAAAACAGTACGAAATAAAAGAAAATATCTAATATACTTATTTATTTTACGTGATTGTTTGTTTTAGTACAATTATTTGGTTTTTTATAACATAGTTTTTCTCTTTTGTTTGTTAACATTTAAAAAACAGGCATGACAAAAATGATTTTTAGGATTAAAATAGTTTTTTTTTCTTTTGTTTTTTTCATCTTCAAAGTCTAATTTAATTAATTTACCCCCAGAATGTGTTATTTCTTTTTAACTAACAATTAATAAAATAGTTTTCACATCAAAAATAGAGTTGACAACATTTAATTACATTATTTCAATAATTATTTTATTGAGTTTCGATTGCATTACATATTTAATTGGCAAAATTTACCAAAGCGTAATGAATCTTATTACTTCTTACTTAGAACAATCAATATACTTTTTACTTTCGTTTAGATTTGGAATTTAGATTTAGAATTGGTATTATCATTTTCTTTACAATATGTTACATGAACTTTTCTCACGGAATGGATTTGTTTTTTGTTGGGGAAAACCGATCAACAAAAAATCTTCATGTTGATGTTCAATAACATACTTCATGATATCTCCACATGCTTCCTGAACATTAATACGTTGCAATGAGGCTTCCCGTCGTAATTGTTCTACGATCGCCCGTTGTTGATGTAAATTGGCTGCCATTATGTCCATTATGGCTGTCTCGGAGAGTCCTATTTTGGGAATTTTTGACGTCTTGTATATACACGAATAAACACAAATAAAAGAAATAAATAATTTTTTAAATTAAAATTTTGATAATTTTAATTGGCCACGATTAATAGTTTTTATTTATTGAGCAAATTAAATTAAAATTTTTGTGGAGAAAAAATTCGTAACACAATCAATATATTCGCAAATCACACCCACGTCTTCTTCTTTCGAATTAAGGAATTATATTCGAACTATACAAATTGAATAAGTTTATAGAAGATTACAATATAAAAATTTCTGTTTAAATTTACATTTTTTTATATGAAATTTAAAGATTTTTTATGTTCATTTTTTTGTATTATATATTTAAAATTTTTTTATATATAAATTTCTAAACAAACATTTTTTCTAATATACTTTTTAAAAAAAATTTCTTTCGAAAAATTGTACTAGAACATTAAAAAGGTTGTTCTAGTCCAGAAACATCGAGAATCTGCCATTAATATTGCTGGTTCTCGTTGTTCTGGTTGTGAATCACTTAGAAAAAGTTAGGTTATTTCTTGCTGTGTTTAAAATAAAATCTGTGCAGAAAAATGGCTCTACATGTTCCAAAAGCCCCGGGAATGTCCCAAATGATGAAAGATGGTGCACGGGTAAGTGAAATATATAAGATTGTATAGAGGATTATTCAAAAAATGTACAGAATTTACCGAAAAATTTGATTTCCAAATGCTAAGCATTGTCTGCCTAGCGGCCTCGCTATATTGAAAAAAAAAAAACATAAATTAGAAATAATTCTCGTGTTCCTTTTTCGTGATAAATTTTCAATGTAATAACTACAATTTTCCTTTTTAGATGTTCAGTGGATTGGAAGAAGCAGTCTATAGAAATATTAATGCTTGCAAGGAATTCGCCCAAAGTGTTCGTTCCGCATATGGACCAAATGGTATGAATAAAATGGTTATAAACCATTTAGAAAAGCAATTTGTCACATCCGATGCGGGAACAATAATGAGAGAATTAGATGTTGAGCATCCGGCTGCTAAGCTTATGGTTATGGGTAGTCAAATGCAAGAGGCCGAAGTTGGTGATGGTACAAATTTCGTTGTAATCTTTGCTGGAGCATTATTAGAGGGTGCCGAAGATTTACTTCGTTTAGGTGTTACGACAAACGAAATTGCTGAAGGTTATGAAAAAGCTCTCGAAAAATCATTGGAGATTTTGCCCAAACTTGTTTGTCATGAAGTTAAGAATTATCGTGATATTAAACTTGTTACTGAATGCATTCGAACATCAGTTATGTCGAAACAATTTGGTCAAGAGGACTTTCTTGCAGAACTGATTTCAAAAGCTTGTGTTGCAATTTTACCAGAACAAACTACATTTAACGTTGATAACATTCGTGTTTGTAAGATTTTAGGAAGTGGTTTATTGCGTTCAGAAGTTCACAGCGGAATGGTATTTAAACGACAAGTTGAAGGCGATGTTACTCATGCAGAAAACACTAAAGTAGCTATTTTCTCATGTCCAATTGACATTATTCAAACTGAAACCAAAGGAACTGTGCTTATTAAATCTGCCGATGAATTAATGAAATTCAGTCGTGGTGAGGAAAGTCTACTCGAGCAACAAATTAAGGCTATCGCAGATACTGGAGCAAAAGTAGTAGTTTCAGGAGGAAAATGCGGTGATATGGCACTTCATTTCATGAACAAATATGGAATAATGGCAGTTCGTTTGAATTCAAAATTCGATCTTCGTAGATTGAGTAAAGCAGTGAATGCAACCGTCCTACCAAAATTAATTGCTCCAACTAACGAGGAATTGGGATATTGTGATGAGGTTTGCATTCGGGAATTGGGAGATACAACAGTTGTTGCATTCCGAAATAAGAGTTCAGAATCAAAAATCGCAACCATTGTTATTCGTGGTGCCACAGATGGTTTTATGGATGACATTGAACGAGCTATTGATGATGGTGTCAATACATTCAAAGGTCTTTCACGGGATGGAAGGTGAGTTTCCCAGATATGGGAAATTTTTTTAAAATGATATTTTAAAACTTGTTTTTTTCTTCAGATTTTTACCAGGAGCTGGTGCAACAGAAATTGAACTAGCTCAACAACTTTCAGATTACGCTGATGCCCAACCGGGTTTGGAACAATATGCTGTTCGTAAATTCGCCACTGCTCTCGAAGTTTTCCCTAAAGCATTAGCTGAAAATAGCGGTGTTAATGCCACAGAAGTCGTACACAAATTATATTTGGCACATCGGGATAATGGAAAAAACCAAGGCTTCAATATTGATTCTGAAGTTCCAGATACTATTGATGTAACAAAAACAAAAGTATTTGACTTGTACACAGCAAAAATGTGGGGCCTTAAATATGCTGTAAATGCTGCTTGCACCATTCTTCGAGTCGATCAAATAATTATGGCAAAGAGAGCTGGTGGTCCAAAACCACGACAACCTGCTGGCAGTGATGATGAATCTTAGGAACTACAAGGCAAACTTTTTTCTTGCAGCTTTGTTGTCATGTCTCCCGAAGTATTTTTTTTCAGTAGGCTTCTTTATGTTCACAATTTAACTTTCATATTTTTTCATATTTAAATAAAGAAACTCACAAATTTACTTATTGTTGCTTTATTTGAAAGAATAAATACAGTTTAGAATATATTCTATAAAATGAAACAAATGATTCTGTGAAGGCATCTTTTTTTCCTATTTTATTTTACGTTAACATTTTTCAATGATTGAGCAAGTACCTTTCCTTTGCCAATGACTTGTAACGGTTCACCTTTGTAACAAGCAATAAGTTCGCCGTTTGTCATGAGATCAGGAGCACAAGTTTCAAAAATTTTCTTTTTAGGATTCAATTGAGCATCAGGTTTCCGATCATATCCATTGCAATGCACTAAATCACCGGGAACTGCTCCATCAGGCGGACTAAGAACTTCAACTTTATCTGGAGTTGAAGCACACATAACCATCGCTTCAGACATTATACCGCGCATTTTGACTGGTTTTAAATTACATAAAACTACAACCATTCGATTTTGCATTTCTTCAATGGGAATAAATTTCACCAGACCCGATATAACTGTTCTGGCCTTATCCTCACCACAATCAATTTTTTCCAAATACAAGCTGTCTGCATCCGGATGTTTTGATACATCAATAATTTTTCCAACCCGAAAATCAAGGCGACCAACATCAATTGAAGCCTCTGGTTCGGCTGCCTTTTTACTACCTCCTCCACCAACATTTGAGTCCAATTGCGGCTTTTCTTTCTTAATTTTTTTCTCTTTCTGCGGTTTTTGTAGTTCTCCGGTTGGAATTTCAACTTGATTCACTTTATTTAATTCATTTTGAACTAAATTTTCCGATGGAATTTTATCGTCGCCAGGAATAGGAATTTGCGTTTTTCCATTCAGGGTTTCTAGGTTGATTAATTGAGATTTGGCTATTTCAACTTGCTTTGCTAGAGTAGAATTTTCTAGCGTTAGCTCTTTTTTCTTTTTTATAACTAATTCATTTTTTATTGCCGACAATTCTCTTTTAAGAGATTGAAGCAATTCTTCTGCTGCTTTATTATTACACAAAACACGTTCTAGAGTACTCATTTTTAGGATTTTTCCAAACAAAACCTTATTTCCAAAATGAAACATGCATTTAAAAAAAATGTCAAATTGGGAAAAAAGTATAACCTACAATATTTAAATCGCATACCATTTAAATTCCTGACTTTTGTATTTGACCGCCGCTAGATGTCAATGGTGTGGGGTTGTCAAAATGTTAGAAACTGCATTATCAGAAATATTGAACTGTAAAATTAACAAACTAATAAACTGTCAAAATAAAGTGGGAAAAACAATCTAAGAAAATAGAGAAAAATGGATGGAATTTGTCGGTGTTGCTTGCTAGAAAGTTCCGAAATGGAATCAATTTTTAAGTCAAAAAATTTATTGAAATTACTAACTTGTGCAAAAATAACAATTTCTGAGAATGATGGATTACCTACTTTGATATGTAAAGTTTGTTGTCAAAAAATGAATGATTCTTATGAATTTCGGAAAGAATGTGAAAAGTCTCAAACAATTTTAAAACAATGGGTTAAAAATAATAAAAGTATTCCACCAGAAACTGATGTAATTCCACAGGAACTACCTGCTCTAATAGAAAACGGTAAGAATTATGAAGTATTTGATTACATGTATTATGTTTTCTTTTTCTCTTGCAGAATTGTGTGTAAAAAAAATTGTTGTTAAACGAAGTTCCAGGATCAGTTCTGAGGGAGATTTTTCAAACGAAATCAAAATTGAATCGAATCCTGAAAAAGCAACAAAATTTAGGAGTGAAGAATTTGAAAAAGCTTTAAAAATCGAAATTAAACAGGAAGAAGAAATGAGCATTGCTAGTACTGAAGATATTAAACTAACAAATGATCTTGAAGAAAATACTATTCCAGAAGTTAATCGAAATACCAGTGCTAGTGGTATAAGTTGTAAATTGTGTGGAAAAAAGTTTGAAAAATCGAGATCATTATCTAGGCACTTGAGCCGACATAAGGAAAAGACATTTAAATGTAGTTATTGCCCGAGTAGTTTTCACCAAATGTATGAATTAACTAATCATATACGGATACACACCGGAGAAAAACCTTATGAATGTTCAATTTGTTCAAAACGTTTTTCAAGTACTTCATTATTGTATAATCATAAGAAGGTCCATTTAGCGAAACAAACAGTTTGTAAAATTTGTAATAAAACATTAATGGAAACAACGCTGAAAAAACACATGAAATTACATACCGATCGAGAAAGAAATTTCCAATGTACAGAATGTGGTAAAACATTTTTGCAAAAGGCAACTTTAATATATCATGTACGTACACATGGTACTGAGAGGCCATATAAATGTACAGAATGTCCAAAAGGTTACTTTGTGAAATATCAATTAGATCTCCATATGAGACAACATTTGGGAATTCGTCCACATTTAAGATTGAAATGTACAGTTTGTGAAAAGAGTTTTTCACATAAAGGCGAATTAGGCGTTCATATGCGAACTCACACAGGTGAACGTCCCTATGAATGTTCTGTATGCAAATACCGATTTCTAATTAATAGTCATCTTGTTGTTCATATGAGAACTCATACGGGCGAGAAACCATATCCATGTACAGTCTGTAATATGCAGTTCGCTAGATTGGGATCACGTAAAAAACATATGCTGAAACACGCTGGTAAAAATACCTTTTTATGTGATGTTTGTGGGGAGAGTTTTAAAGAAGCTGGACTAAGAAATAATCATCGAAAGATTCATGTTATAAATGGAAGAATAATAAATAAAGAAAACGAATCTTAGAATGTTTTAAACAATTGTATATTTATTGCGTTTTCGTTTATCGAGAAAAACTCTGGAGTTTTCAACGCGGATCAGAATTTTTCTGTTCGTTGTTCCAACAAAATGCTAAACTCTTAAAATTGTCGTTTTCGCTTCTTTTCTGACTGAAAATCGATTATCCCTAGTTTTATTTAAAAAAAATAGATTTCAATTTACAACCTGTCGAAATAAGTCGTGTGGAGTCCGATAGTAACTTGCACCCGACTTTCGTTACACTTCTTTGCACCGATGGTAACACTTTTGTGTGTAGTGAAACTGCATTATCACAAATATGCGGCTGTAAAATTAATAAACTCAAAATAAAGTGCGAAAAACAATCTGAGAAAATAGAGGAAAATGAGTGGAATTTGTCGGTGTTGCTTGTTGGAAAGTTCCGAAATGGAATCAATTTTTAATTCAAATAATTTATTGAAATTACTAACTTGTGCAAAAATAACCATTTCTGAAAAGGATGGATTACCTACTTTGATATGTAAAGTTTGTCGTCAAAAACTGGATAGTTCTTATGAGTTCCGAAAAGAATGTGAAAAATCTCAAAGTATTTTAAAAGAATGGTTTGAAAACAATAAAAATGTTCCACTACACATTGATATAATTCCGAAAGAACTACCTGATTTAATAGAAAATGGTAAGATCAATTAGGGTTTTATATTCAATTATTTGCATTTTCTTTCTTTTCTTGTAGAAACACATGTACAAGAAATTGCGGTTAAACAAAACACTAGCATGTATGACAGTGCCGAGGACGACTTTGCAAACAAAATTGAAAGCAAATCGAATTCCAATTTGAATAGTTCTGTAAGTGAAATAAGCATAAAAAGTGAAAATTTTGAAAAAACTTTAAACCAGCAAGAAGTAAACATTTCTACTGTTGAAGACATTGAATTGACCAATGATCCCAAAGGAAATACTATTCCAGAAGATAATAAAAATACAGATTCCAGTGATATAATTTGTAAACTTTGTGGAAAAAAGTTTGCATCATCGAAATCACTAGCAAATCACATGCTTCGATATACTAACGAAAAGAAATTTAAATGTACTTATTGTGGAATTAGTTTTCATCAACCAAAACAATTGATGTCTCATATTCGGGTACATGCCGAGGAAAAGCCTTATGAATGTCAAATTTGTTCGAAACGTTTTACAAGTAATTCATTATTGTATAGCCATAAAAAAATTCATTTACCAAAGCAAAATGTATGTTCAATATGTAGTAAAGCATTTATTGCGAAAGAAGCATTAAGATCACATATGAAATTGCATACGAACAGAGAAAGAAGTTTTCAATGTACAGAATGTGGTAAAACGTTTTTCCAAAAATCGTCTTTAGCATATCATGCACGTACACATGGTACTGAGAAGCAATATAAATGTACGGAATGCCCAAAAAGTTACTTTGTTAAACATCATTTAAATGCTCATTTTAGAAAGCATTTGGGAATCCGACCATCCTTAATATTGAAATGTACAATTTGTGAAAAGAATTTTTCACATAAAGGGGAATTAGGCGTTCATATGCGAATACATACAGGTGAACGTCCTTATGAATGTTCTGTGTGTAAAAAACGTTTTCTAGTTAATAGTCATCTTGTTGGTCATATGAGAACTCATACGGGTGAAAAACCCTATGCATGTCCAATTTGTAGTATGCATTTCACTAGATTGGGATCACGTAAAAGACATATGCTGAAACACGCTGGTAAAAATACCTTTTTATGTGATGTTTGTGGGGAGAGTTTTAAAGACGCTAAAATTAGAAATAACCATCGACAAATTCATATTATAAATGGAAGAATAATAAATTAAGAAAACGAATCATAGAATGTTTTAAACAATTGTATATTTATCGCGTTTTCGTTTATCGAGAAAAATTCGGGATTTTTTTACAAGTTTTCAACGTGGATCAGAAAAATGCTGCTAAACTCTTAAAATTGTCGTTTTCACTTCTTTTCTGATTGAAAATCGACTATCCCTAGTTGTATTAAAAAAAATAGATTTCTGTCTTGAAATAAGTAGTGTGGAGTCCGATAGTAACTTGCACCCGACTTTCGTTACACTTCTTTGCACCGATGGTAACACTTTTGTGTGTAGTGAAACTGCATTATCACAAATATTCAGCTGTAAAATAATTAAACTGTCAAAATAAAGTGCGAAAAACAATCTATGAAAATAGAGGAAAATGAATGGAATTTGTCGGTGTTGCTTGCTAGAAAGCTCCGAAATGGAATCAATTTTTAATTCAAATAATTTATTGAAATTACTAACTTGTGCAAAAATAACCATTTCTGAAAATGATGGATTACCTACTTTGATATGTAAAGTTTGTTGTCAAAAAATGAATGATTCTTATCAGTTCCGGATAGAATGTGAAAACTCTCAAACAGTTTTAAAAGAATGGACACAAAATTGTAAAAATAATCCACTACAAACTGATATAATCCCACAGGAACTACCTGATCTAATACAAAATGGTAAGAATTGCTAGGGATTTAAGCACATGTATTATGTTTTCTTCTTTTGTCTTTTAGAAACGTGTGTACAGGAAATTGTTAAACAAAGTGCCTACGACAGTTCCGGGGAAAATTTTTCAAATCAAATTAAAATTAAATCGAATTTAAATTTGAATAGTCCTGAAAGTGACAACGAAATTAAGAATAGAGAATTTGAAAAACCTTTAGAAATCGAAATTTACCAGGAAGGAATAAGCATTCCTCCTATTGAAGAGACTGAATTGATAAATGATTCCAAGGGAAATGTTATTCCAGAAGATAATCAAAATACCGGTTCCAGTGATATAATTTGTAAACTTTGTAAGAAAAAGTGTACTTCATCGAAGTCATTATCTAGGCACATGAGCCGACATAAAGAAAAGAAATTCAAATGTACTCAGTGTGAATCTAGTTTTCATCAACCTAACCAATTGGCATCTCATATTCGAGCACATACCGGAGAAAAACCTTATGAATGTCAAATTTGTTCGAAACGTTTTACAAGTAATTCATTATTGTATGCTCATAACAAGACTCATTTAGCAAAGCAAAAAGTATGTCCAATATGTAATAAAACATTATTAGACGTTAGAAGGCATATGAAACTTCATAATGAGCGAGAAAAAAATTTTCAATGTACAGAATGTGGTAAAACATTTTTACAGAAAGCGTCTTTAACATATCATGCACTTACACATGGCACTGAGAAGGAATTTAAATGTACAGAATGCCCAAAAAGTTTCTTTATTAAAAATCAATTAGATCTTCATTTGAATCAACATTTGGGAATTCGTCCAGCCTTAAGATTGAAATGTACAATCTGCGAAAAGAGGTTTGCAAGCAAAGGTGAATTAACCATTCATACGCGAACTCATACTGGCGAGCGTCCTTTCGAATGTTCTATATGTAAAAGACGTTTTCTAGTTAATGGTAATCTTATTATACATATGAGATCTCATACGGGTGAAAAACCGTATGCATGTCCAATTTGTAAAATATCATTCCCTGCATTAAAATCACGTAAAAGGCATATGCAAACGCATACCGGGAAAAATAATTTTCTATGTGATGTTTGTGGGGAAAGTTTTAAAGATATTAAAAGTAGAAATAATCATCGACAAATTCATATTGTAAATAAAAAAGTTGTAATATAAAATAAAAAAGTCAAATAATAAAATATATTATATATTCTTTTTTTTCTCTTACAATTCATTCAATGGCGTGCTACATTTCAAAGCTGAGGGGCTGAGGCTTGACCTCTTTAAATCCTAAGTTACGACAAACACACAAAACACTAATTAAGTATGAGTGATAGTAAATAAAATAACAGCAGCGTGTTGCGCTCTATTGCATTGCATTTTTGTAGTTACTTCAGTCCGACCAATGACGTCACATTCAAATAAACGACGTTGAATTAAGGCCTTTTATATTACAGGCATTCGTCCAGTCATAAAAACAAAGAACTGTCAAAATAAAAAACTGCCAAATATTATTTACGAAAATTTTTGGTTGATTAAATAAATACAATAGAGAAAAATGAATGGAATTTGTCGATGTTGCTTATTGGAAAGTCCCAAAATGGATTCGATATTTAATTCAAATCTGTTATTGAAATTGGTAACATGTGCGAAAATAACAGTTTCTGAAAATGATGGATTACCTACTTTGATATGCGAAGTTTGTCGTGAAAAAGTGGATATTTCTTATGAGTTCCGAAAAGAATGTGAAAAATCTCAAACTATTTTAAAAGAATGGTTTGAAAACAATAAAAATGTTCCACTACACATTGATATAATTCCGAAAGAACTACCTGATCTAATAGAAAATGGTAAGATCAATTAGGGTTTTATATTCAATTATTTGCCTTTTTTTTTTTTCTTGTAGAAACACATGTACAAATTGCGGTTAAACAAAACATATATGACAGTGCTGAGGACGACTTTGCAAACAAAATTGAAAACAAATCGAATTCCAATTTGAATAGTTCTGTAAGTGAAATAAGCATAAAAAATGAAAATTTTGAAAAAACTTTAAAAACCGAAATAAACCAGCAAGAAGTAAACATTCCTACTGTTGAAGACATTGAATTCACCAATGATCCCAAAGGAAATACTATTCCAGAAGATAATCAAAATACCAATTCCAGTGATATAATTTGTAAACTTTGTGGGAAAAAGTTTGCATCATTGAAGTCATTATATGGGCATATGAGTCGACATAAAGAAAAAAAATTTAAATGTAGTCATTGTGGAATTGGATTTCACAAACTGGACCAATTAACATCTCATATTCGAGTACATACCGGAGAAAAACCGTATGAATGCTCCGTTTGCTCAAAACGTTTTACAAATATGAAATTATTATCTGGTCATAGGAAAGTTCATTTAGCAAAACAAACCGTATGTCCCGTATGTAATAAAACATTATTGGACACAACATTAAGGAGACACATGAAATTGCACACCGAACGTGAAAAACATTTATGTACAGAATGCGGTAAAACATTTTTACAAAAATGGGATTTAACATATCATGCACTTACACATGGTACTGAGAAGAAATTTAAATGTACAGAATGTCCAAAAAGTTTCTTTCTTAAAAATCAGTTAGATGCTCATTTGAAAAAGCATTTAGGAATTCGTCCACCCTTAAGATTGAAATGTACAAATTGTGAAAAAAGGTTTGCACATAAAGGCGAGTTAGGTGTTCATATGCGAACTCATACCGGTGAACGTCCCTATGAATGTACTCTGTGTAAAAAACGTTTTTTAGTTAGTAATCATCTTGTTCTTCATATGAGATGTCATACGGGTGAAAAACCGTATGCGTGTTCAATATGTAATATGCATTTTGCTAGATTAGGATCACGTAAACGACATATGGTAATACATGCAGGAAAAAATAATTTTCCATGTGATGTTTGTGGGGAGAGTTTTATCGAAGCTGGACTAAGAAATAATCATCGAAAAATTCATATTGAAAATGGAAAAATAACAATATTAAAAAAAAACAGCATATCATAGAGTATTTACTAGTGTTTAATTTTTATTATTTTTTTTTACAAAGTATTGACGAGATTTTGAGCCCTAGCCACCAGATTTTTGTTTTTATGATCTCCATATGCCAAATGCCCGAGATCTCTGAAATAATACAGCGTTATAACTGACCCAACCTGAATGAATTTTTGTCCAAAAGTAGCTTATAAAAAAGAAATAGAACCCAATTTTTGTTGGACGTATGAAACGGCTTGGAATACATAAATTTAAAACCTATTAATAATTAGTATAATATTCACAACAAGAGATGCGGAATAAAGTAATTCTTTTTATTCATTTTGCGACTGTTTATTTGAATTCTCATATCCTTTATATTATATAGGATTATAAATATGTTTCTTCGTTAGCTAAAGGCTTTCAGACAGCTCAATGTATCCGAATTCAACATGAATATTCTTCGATACACTAGAATAAATATTGTGAGGATCCTTATTTTCTATCTACATTCAAGTGATAAAGATTTATCAAAGGAAATTACAAAGATTCTACTCGTATATATAAAAAGTCGCTTATAAAAAATTTCACTTAAACCGAGAACGCTTGTATCATAGGTCGCTAATAAAAGGAGTCGCAATTTTTATTAAGTAATTTTAAGTTTATTTTTCATGCGAGCTTAAAAAAAAATTAGTCTTTTAGAATGTTTCATAAAAATTTATCAATATTTTCAAATCCTGATTCTCAGTGTTTCAGGAAGCAGTTAGTAGAATTATGAAACTGCATTATCGAAACATTAAGCAGGTAGTTTCTTCATCGGAAAAAATCAACAATAAACTGTCAAAATCGAGTTCAACGTAGAAAAACTCTATTTCATGATTCGTTATTGATATGAAAATAGAGAAAAATGAATGAAATTTGTCGGTGTTGTTTACTGGAAAGTACCGAAATGGAATCAATTTTTAGTTCAAATCATTTATTGAAATTGCTAACTTGTGCGAAAATAACAATTTCTGAAAATGATGGACTACCTACTTTGATATGTAAAGTTTGTTGTCAAAAAATGAATAATTCTTATAAGTTTCGAAAGGAATGTGAGAATTCTCAAATAATTTTGAAAGACTTGGTTAAAAATAATAAAAATACTCTAATACAAACTGATAAAGTTCCACAAGAACTGGGTGAACAAATACGAAATGGTAAGAATTATTAAGAATTTTAAGCACATATAATATGGGTCTATTTTTTCTTCTAGAAATATATATACAAGAAATTTCTGTTAGGCAAGATACCGACACGTACGATGGTTCCGATGACAAAACTAAACCGAATTCTAATTTAACTAGTCCTGAAAATGAAACAAGAATAAAGAGTGAAGAATTCAAAGAAACTTTAGAAATCGAAATTTACCAAGAAGAAGAAATAAACAATTCTATTGAACGCGTTGAACTGACCAATGATCCTAAAGCAAATAATATTCTAGAAGATAATCAAAATACCAATTTCAATGATATAATTTGTAAGCTTTGTGGGAAAAAGTTTGCATCATCAAAATCGTTATATAATCACATGAGTCGACATACTAAGGAAAAGAAATTCAAATGTACTCATTGTGGAATTAGTTTTCATCAACCGAAACAATTAACATCTCATATTCGAGTGCATACCGGAGAAAAACCTTATGAATGTTCAGTTTGTTACAAATGTTTTCGAAAACGTGGTCAATTGACTCTCCACGAAACTACTCATAGTAATGACAAACCCTATGAATGTCCAGTTTGTTTGAAACGTTTCGCTAACAATTCATTATTGTATGGTCATAAGAAAATTCATTTACCAAAACAAAAAGAATGTCAATGTACAATATGTAATAAAGCATTCACATCGAAAGCAACATTAAGGTTACATATGAAATTGCATACTAAACGAGAAAAAAAATTCCAATGTACAAAATGTGGTAAAACGTTTTTAGAAAGATCTTCTTTAATATATCATGCACGTACACATGGAACTGAAAAACAATTTAAATGTACAGAATGTCCAAAGGGTTTCTTTGCTAATAATAAATTGGTTGCCCATTTGAGACAACATATGGGAATCCGTCCACCATTAAGATTGGAATGTACAATTTGTGAAAAAAGATTTGCAACAAAAGGTGAATTGACCATTCATACACGAACTCATACCGGTGAACGTCCTTTTGAATGTTCTGTATGTAAAAAACGTTTTCAAGGACATAGTCATCTTGTTGTTCATATGAGATGTCATACAGGTGAAAAACCGTATGCATGTCCAATTTGTCATATACTGTTCCCGAGATTAGAATCACGTAAAAGACATATGCTGAAACACGCTGGTAAAAATACCTTTTTATGTGATGTCTGCGGGGAAAGTTTTAAAGATGCTGAAATTAGAAATAATCATCGACAAATCCATATTGTAAATGGAAAAATTGCAATAATAGATAAAAAAAACAAATCATAGCTGGGTTATATATATAAATATATATATTTTATTAATAAATGTTTTTTGAATAGTTTTTAAATTTATTTATTAAATTAAATTTATATTAAGAAATTCACCTTTATTTCGACAGTTTGTTTTACTCATTTTAGGACAACTAGCGAAGATATGTTTGCAATTTAATTACGTTACTTTTGACCCTCCCCATATATGTTTTAAATACCAACTTTAAGGTCCACACGGAATGTGGAGTTTTTATACCAGCAATAACTACATTTATTTTTACCAGCGATAAATGGTAAACATCACGAAATGTGTGCATAGATTTAAATTTTTTAACTGTCAAATTGATTTCAAATGTTTTATGCTAAAATTATATTTCTTATCTCTTTTAGGATTAAAAAAGGAACTTGACATGCGAGATTGACCAGTAGCGCTAGCGCGTTTTCACATGTTCAATATTTCGAAAATTAGCGTTGGAGTAAAAAAACGACACATTTCGTGTGGTCCTTTATGCTGTCAAAAACTTTACCATCATTTGGTAAAGTATGTCAAAATGACATATTTCGATTAAATGAAAAGATAAAAAAAATTTTGATTTAACAAAATTTAAATGTGTTGATTAAGTTTTTTAAAGCCTCGGATTTTTTTTTGTTTTATAAAAAATGACTGGACGAATACGAAATAGTGGAAAAGTTGAGGCAGTCATTGAAAATTGTCGAAGTGAAGGAAAATGGCAAAGAGTTATTGAATTAGCTGAAGAATTAAAAACAGGATCACCGAATTATGGTAAAAATACAATATTAACAAACTAAATAAATATATTTAGTATAATTAAAAAAAAAAAAGAATTCATGGTCAAATTTCCAATTTTATTAAAGAGGAAAAAGTAAAAGTGAAAATTATGTCATAATAAAAATTGTAATAATATAAGTTACAAAAGTCTTTGGAATATTTTAATAGTTTTTCTCTCACGAAATAATTACAAATTCTAGAAAAAAGTCGCATCATAAAAGTTTCTTATGTACACACGCACAGTCGGAAAAAATCCAAAGTCTTAAGTTAAAATTTTCACAACATTGGGTACGGGAATTTAAAGTCATCGTTTTCTAATAAATGTTTGAAATAATACTCCTTGTATGTAAAACGACACACAGTAACTTGGAGTACCTACTATCAATAACCTGGAATATTCTATATATGATATTTAGGTGACACACTTTTTTTTTTATTGAATTGAAGATGTCGACTTTTGTGCCAACAAAACAGAATTTGCCTTACTTTTTCGTTCCAAAGAAAAGTGGCGTTGAAAGTTATCATTTGCTTTCAGAAGCTTATGGTGAACGTGCTCTATCTGAAACCACTTGTAGAACTTGGTTTAGACGAATCAAAGTAAATGATTTTGATCTGAAGGACATTCAACTCCCTTGCCAGCAGATAGAAGACGTGGTGTACTATACTATACTATTGAAAACTGGTTAAAGAGTTAACGCTGACACTGAAAACAATAAATCAATTTGAAACGAGCATTGAGTCATAGAACACGATGACTTTAAATTCCTATACACAATAAAAGAAAATATATGTTTTTTTAATTGGATTTCAAGCACAATTCGACAAGAATTTGTATTTATGGGATTATTCAATTTGCAAATTTCGATTTAAAATAGAAGTCGAATTTTTTTTTTTAAACAAAATTAGTATTAAAATCTTATGCAAAAACAAAAGTCAAAAACGAATTATATTTTCTGTTTTTTTTTCAGAATGCTTAGCAAATTTTCTAATTGGTGAAGGACGGCTGGAAAGCTATTTAGAAGAAAATGCACCGATAGAAGCGAATTTTACAAAAACCAAAACTGGTTTACAAGATGCTAGAAGATATTTAAATCTTGTAACAGGAGAGGATGGACGAAGAGCAGGAATAGCATTGGACGCGTATTTATTATTAGCGAAACTTTATTATGCTTGTGGACAATATGATGATAGTTTAGAACATTTCGTTAAAGCTGAATTAAATACACTTTCTGAAAAAGAATTGACATTGTAAGAATTTCTAGTCAAAAAAAAAAAAAATCATATAATACAATTACTTCCAATTATAGACGTAGTCTAAAGATTTTGGCAGAATCTTATGCAATTAAAGGATTATGTTTGGAAAATCAAGGTGCGAAAGCACCATCAAAATTTAAAAAAGCCGAAAAAGAAGCCGAAATGGTATATTAATTAAAAATATATGAAAAGAAATATATTTTTTATTTTATGTTTTTTCATAGATATCATGTTTTGAAAAAGCCACCGATTTAGGTTTATTATTCCTTCAAGAACAGGACATTGTAACACCATCAAATGTTGAAACACGTCGAATGGGTGCTATATTAGAGACTGCTTTACAACGTGCTCCGATAGTACTTATTAAAGCTGATAAGTTACAAGATGCAATTGAACGTTATCGTACAATGTTGAATGCAGTTGAAACACGAACAACCCAATCATTAAGACTGACATTAGCTCGTCAATTAGCTGAAGTGCTATTACGTGGAGTTTCTGGTAACATTTATACACCACCGAAAAGTTTGGTATTATCAAAAAGCACAACAGTAACAAAAAAATTATGGAAACCACGAAAATATTCGGGTCGTAATCAATTCACACCAAAAAATCAACATGAAGAAACGATTCTACTACTTTTAATATCAGAAGCATTGGCTGTCAGAGATGCCGTTTTATCACAAAGTCCTGAATTTCGTGTAGCAAGATCACATGCATTAGGTAATGCAACTGCAGTTTATGATTTATTAACGCTTGCCACAATACGATGGGGTCTCACAAATTTATTACATGATTCATTCGAAAAGGCTTTGAAATTTACATTTGGAGAACAGCATGTTTGGCGTCAGTATTCATTAAATTTAACATCGCTAGGACGTCATGCTCATGCTTTGCGTGCTTTACAAGAATCATCAAAACTAACACCACATGATCCGTTACCATGTTTAATATCCGCTCGTTTATGTTATGAACATTTAGGTTTAATAACAGAAGGTCTTGAATATGCTCAACAGGCTTTAAGTCGTGAACATAAAGGGTTAAGACCATCTAGAGCTCAATTATATGTTGGTATTGGATTACAACAAATTGCAACATCATCTGGGTTAAAATCAAATCGTGAAAAATATAATAAATTAGCCCTAGATGCTCTCGAAAAGGCTGTACAATCAGATTCAAATGATCATTTAGCTGAATATTATTTAGCATTACAACATGCGATTAATTATAATATACCGGAAGCTCTGGTAAAATATATAAATATGAATTCATTCGCTTATATATTTAAATATATTTCCATTTTTAGGCACATACTCGATTTGCATTATCATTACGAACCGAACATCCAGCAAGTTTACATTTGTTTGCATTACTTCTAACAGCAAATCGAAGACCACGCGAAGCACTTTTTATCGTTGAAGATGCTTTAGATGAATTTCCAGACAATTTAAATTTATTACATGTTAAAGCTCATTTACAATTGCATTTACATGATACAGAAACTGCTTTAATAACAGTCCAAAAAATGTTAGCTATTTGGCGTGAACTTTATGAATCCCAAACAACACCAACACATGAAAATGATGCCGAACGTCATTCAGATACAAAAAGTATATTACAATTACATTCCTCGCAATTATCCGATAAAGATTCAAGTAAATTTTAAAGAAATTTTTTTGTATAAAATTTTATATTTTATTATTTTCTTTTAAGATTCTGTATATGCAGCTTCATTAGCGGCTGCCTCTAGAGTTGAACAAGCTTTAAGTGAGGCGGCGAGTTCATTAAGTTCATTTAGTCCTCGTCCAGGACCACAACGAGCATGGATGATTCAATTAAAAGTAAAGAATAAAAATTTGATGTAATTCAAAAAATTATAATTTATATTTCTTATTTTATAGATTTGGTTATTATTAGCCGATGTATATATAGCGATAGATCAACCAAATGAAGCATTGAATTGTATTCAAGAGGCGAATCAAATATATCCATTATCACATCAAATAATGTATATGGTAAAGATTTCATTAAAAAAATTATGTTTCTTTTTTAATTATAGTATTAACATGAATTTTTCTTCATTTAGCGTGGTCAAGTTTATATTTATTTATCACAATGGAATGATGCTAAACAATGTTTTTTGAATGCAGTTGCAGCGAATCCTTGTCATACAGAGGCTTTAAGAGCACTTGGTGAAACTCATCATATATTAGGAGAGCCTCGATTAGCAGAAAAAATGCTTAAGGATGCTGCAAAATTAGATCCAAATTGTCCAAAAATATGGTAAGTAAAACATATAAATCGGTATACAATTTTGTGATTACCGAATAGATTATTGTTTTCAATTACTTTTTTTTTTTTTTTAGGTTCAGTTTAGGAAAAGTTATGGAAACACTTGGCGATTACACTGCCTCAGCCGATTGTATGGCAACAGCTTTGCAATTAGAACCATCGTGCCCTGTACTTCCATTTACCTCAATAGCACTCACATTCGATTAAATATTTTTTTTTTTTTTGTTTTTTTAATTCTTACAAAGGAAATCTTTTTAATTTATTAAAATATATATTTAAAAAGAAAATAGTTAATAATATATGTGTGGACTTGTTCAAATTAAAAAATAAAAATAAAAACTTTAAATATGTATTAGGAATTCTTTTCTTAAGGTTCTCTAAAAAAAACTATAAGAAAATCCCTAAAAAGTTATATTTTGTAAAAAAAATGGATATGTTAAATATTATTTGTTTTTATCGTTTATTTTGTTATTTTTATTTTTAAAAAGATTATGTATAAAAATATATAGATATATATATATAATTCAATTGCAGTTCCATAAAGAAATTAATTCGTAATTAAAAGAAACAAAATCACATTACAACAATTATATTTCTATTACCATTGTGCTGTTATATACTTAATTGTTATTTAATGCAGAAAAATAAAAATCTAATGTACAATATTTTATGTAAATGTATCAAAAAAGAAAAATAATAATTATTTATGTGGTTAAGAGTATAAATAAATAAACTAAAAATGATATTAGGGCTCTAATTTTTGGTTGGATAAAAACTGGTAAAAGTTACTGATACATGAAGTTTTTAAAAAAAAATCGTTCTCCCTCTTTCTGATATATTTTGCCTTTGAAAACTGCCCGTACTCTTTTGCACTTATTGCCACGTGAATTTGATTTTGCTTTTTTTTACTACTTTGTTCTGATTGGTGTAACTGTTTATTCGCTAGCTTTGGGTACTTTATAATTACTCACACTTCGATTGAAAAAACATGATTATCTAAGTTAAATTTAACTTTTGGCTGAATTATAGCAGAAAGAGCTGAACTTATGGAAATATATTGAATCGTATGCTGTAATTGTAATGTGCATTTGATTTTTGTTTCGTTATGTTTAAGGAATATAAATTAACAACGAAGGAATGCGTTTTTTAACATTACAAATATTTAGAGACATAATTTTTGGGAAACATGATTCAAAAACTTAGTCTGAACGCAATTTCTTGGGGTGTTCAAACCAAGCGAGCGAACAAAAGCAAATCTTTAGTGAAAATTTACAAGCCTCAACCAAAAGATCGTCCCAGAATTAATATTTTGAAACAATGAAATTTTGTACATTAACGTGCATATATTCAATTCAAAAATACCGCCAAAAAATTTTTCGAAAATAAATGATATCCATAGTAACAAAATTAAACAAACAAAATCAATAAAATTAAAATATTTGTTCTACAAAGTAAGTTTTTCTTGTAGAAAGTAAAAAAAATGTCATCTTCCAAATTTAAAAAACGTTATTCAAAGTCTTCTACATCGTGGCCAAAAGAGAAATTCCGTGATTATAGTTCCGACTGTGAATACTGTTGTCGGGATTCATATTTAGATTTATCAATATATCCAGATAAAAATAATAATTTGAAGAAACATAAAAAAACACAACCCAACAATATTGGAATTTCAAAAGATTGTATTGGAATTAAAAGACTTGAAAAAAATCATCCAAAATATAATAGTCTTGATGAAAATCAATGGTCGACAAGAATTAATAATAATGATTTAAATATTGATGGTGATACAAAATTATGTGAATCAATGAGAAATTTATGTTTATCACCGGATGTATTTAAAGCTTACAAAACAATTCCAGAACATGATAAGAAAATAATCAATAGAATGGCAAAAAAACGTACCGAAAAATCACAATTAACGACAAACGCTTGGCTGGCACAAAAATATTGGGAAAATGAACGTTACGAAAGGGAATTGTTAAAATGTGAACAAGAAGAAATTACACGAAATCGACTTCGTGAAAAACAAGAAAATGATTTTCATTTAACAAAAATTCGTATGGAAACATTATCGAAACGTGATCGAAAACATTTTGAGAAACTTCAACAATTATTATCGATTAAAGATTTAAAATTAGAGCATCGATTGAAAAACTTACAATTACAACAGGAGTTATCGTGGTGTGAACGTAATCAGGAACGTTTACGGAAAATTGAACAATTATCACAAATTCAAGATGAATTAACACTTGATGATGAGTTACGAAAATATGATATTTATGAACGTCTGGAGAATCGTTTAACACGTGCTGAATCGATACGAAATCATTTTCTGGATGTTTATCGTCGTCGAATTAAACACGATAATCGAATGGAACATATTTTACATGAAGAAAATTTTAATGAAACGAAAAAATTTGAAAGTTATAAAATCGAACAATTAAAACGACAAATTAAGCAAAAAGAAAAGAAAATGCAAAAATTCATTGAAGTTAGACGTAGAAGTTTCGATAGAACCGTAGAGAAGGCACGACTTTCAGCTAGTTTACGTGATTTAGTACGACGTTCGATAAGTCCGGATAATTTTCAATTTAATGTCGGTAAAATGGTACTGGAACGACCATTATCGAATCTATCATTTCAAAGTTGTATTAAACTTGGATAACAATAATTTATTTACTAGTTTCTTTCACTATAGTCAAGCCAATTTTTTTTCGAAAATACTATTATAGCTCGTAACTCGTAGATTTTTACATAAATGAAAAATAAAATGAAATAATAAAAAAAATGCCTACCTTAAAAATATTTATTATATTGTTCTTTTTAATTACATTCCTTCAAAAAATATTATAATAATATTAAGAACTATTTGATAGAGTAGATGATAAATTCGTTATTTGATCTAAAATATCTAAAAAAAAAAAGAAATGAAATAATTCATTAGAAATCATTAAATTAAGTCCTAATATTACCTGTGATATGTAAGCTCATAGATTGATTGTTATATGACTCCCAAAGCGTTTTAGATTCATTACTCTTTTGTCGTTTAAACATTGCAATCCGCAGACTAACTCCTAAAAAATAATATTTATTTATTTAGAAAATAATTTAAAGCAAAATATATACATACTTCTTTTAATTTTGTTTGAACTTCTTGATGATGACGATGATGTCCTTTGAAGTTTTGATGTATTTCCATTTAATGAATCTGTTTTAATCCAATCACGTCTTGTTTTATATAGAATACTCGTTTTAGACGGTTTAATACCGAAACTTTCCAAAGATATTTCTTTTGAATTTTCTACTTCATCTGAATTTATTGATGTTAATAATGTTTTTGAATCAATTTCAAATGTTTGATTCGATTTAGTTTTATTTGGTTTAGATTTCTCATCTAAACATTGTTGGAATTTTTTTACACATGAACGTAATATTTTTAAACGTTTCAAAATTCTTGTACTTTCAACTTGATTCGCACAAGAATTAATCGCTTGACATTCATCAAGCATTAAACAAAATTCTTCATAACGTTGCATTTTATTTAAATCATTATTTAAATTTAAATCATTAGAATTATGAATAAAATGTTCTTTTAAAATATTTCCCATATTTAAGATTTCATCAATTGAATTTTTATTAAATTCTTTTTCATATAATTTTATACAATTATTAAGAATTTCACGGTAACACGTACAAATCGCAATTGTATCAATAATTTCGTGTAGAGCTAATTCATATTTTTTGATTTCTTCATAATAATGTTCTTCTAGAATAACAGAATCATTTACTGCATTATAGAAAGATGGTATTAAATTTGAATCTAATGATTCCAGAGATGCTAAACAACTGCGAACTGTTGTTTTCACTAAAAAAGAAAAGAAATATACAACTGTTTGTGGTAAATATATTTAAAAAAAAAAATCAATATTACCTTTTGTATCTGGGGCGAATGCCATTGCAAAAATTCCAATTTGTATTATTCTATCAATATTAATATCAAAATCTGCTATAGCTTCATCGATATTTTTCTCTGCAGATTTTGTTTCAATAAGTTTTCGAATACCATCAAGTGAATGTTGTGAACAACTTTGCATAACTTTAAAAACTAGTCTTAAAAGACTTTCATTAATATAATCTTCTAATTGAAATAAGGAATTTTCAAATAGAATTGCTTTAAAACGACGATTATGTTCGGCAGATACTGTTGAAGATTTCTTATTAAGAGAACACTCTTCTTGGAATGCAATGCATTCACGTAAAACCTATAAAACCAAAAAGAAGTTATAGTAAATGTTGGAAAAAATCTGAAGTGGAATCGTGTAATTCGATTGATAGTAAATCGTATCGAAAATACATTGCAATTCCTATGCTTTTTCGATACTATTTGATCGAAATCAAATTTCACGATTCCACCCCAGAACTATTAAGAAAAAAAAACTATACCTTCTGGCATAGTGCCGTCAATGCTTTTTTATCTGTTTCAAGGACTACATTAGCAAATGCAAGAGTATGGCTAAGAAGTGAATCAACCGTTGAACGAATTTTCTGGCTTACAAACATTGCCTGTAAAAATTCCGAATTTTATTCAACTTTTTTCAATATAAATTTAAAAACAAAATACTTCTGCATTATATTTTGCAATATTTTCAATGTCTTCCTTCTCATAAGCATTATATGGAGAGATCATATCAAGCATTGAGTCCATTAAAGTCACGAAACTTACTACTTCGGCATCAAGCACATTATCTTGCGCGGAATTAAAACAAGATTTTAAACGTGAAAAACACCAAATTATTCGATCCAAGAAATGTTGACGAGATAACTAGAGAATAAATGTTTTTATCTACTTTTTAATTGCAAATATATTCTTACTGTCAAAACGATATTTTTAGCATTTTCCATTTGAATAGCTTTTTCCAAATATTTGATACAGGACATTATTTGTGTTAAACAGAGAAATGAAATTTCTATTATTTCTTCGTGTTTATCTGGTTTACAATCGAATATTAAAAATTTATGCAATTGTTTACAAAATATTAAAAGTTCAGCACAAAAATTCTAAACGAAAAAAAATATGTGTTTTTAAAAATTATATTTTGAAAAAGTTTTACAGTTTTTCTTACATTTAACCATGAAATTCCACTTAATTCGATTGTTGTAAAACCTTGATATAAAATATTTTGACAATTTTGTAAACTTTCAAGATAATCCATTATAAAATTAAATGTTTTCTTTTTTATTGAAAATTGAAATCTTCGAGAATAGTGTTTACAAGTAAATATTGCAACTGTCAACTTTTAAAAATAAAAATTCAGTTCAGTGTCTTGTTTTTAATGCCAAACACTGGGTGCGTTTTTTAAGATATATTATATGGAGATTTCGTTTACAAAACTATTCAATGGAAATGTTCATTTTCCTATCTTTTTGCTCATGTACTCCAAAGGGATAATGTAAATTAACAAAACAGTTTTTCTATAAATTTTGTATATAAATTTATTTTAATTATAAAGATAGAAAAAAGTTCATTTTTGATTATTATTGAACACACTTATTACATTGTTTATGTAAAATATAATTGTATATTAATTTTTTTGTTTTTTAAATGCTTTCGAAAGGCGCAACGTTTTATTTTATATAAATGCAAAAAAAAGGGTAATTTTTTTAAAAATAGTAAATAGATATTGCTTAAAACTACAAGAACTATTGCTTAAAATTACATGTAAAAAATTGCTGAAGAAAAAATATAATTGCACTTAAAAAATCAATGCAATTATGACAAAAATAAAAAAGTATTAAAATATTTTGTTATACAACTCACGCATGGGACAAAAATCTAAAAAATTTTTATCCAGACTCGTTCTGTATTACAAAACCTTTTAATTTTACAATTCCTTTTCGTTGTATTTCATATTTTTCTTTTATAAAATCCTTAATTACAATTTCTTTACATTGTAGTTGATTTTTATAAATTTCTTTTTAAAAATATAATATTTATTAATAACAAATTAAAATTTTGTAAAAAATATAAACGACTAAATAATAATAAATGAGTAAAAAATGTGTTTTTGCACAATTCTTTGATACCGGATGAAATTTTTGTCAAATAATAACATCATCATCCAAACTATCATCAACAGTATCATCAATATTTCCATTCGATGGATTAGCAATGCTGAGGGCGTTCATTTCATTAGAATTATCATCATTTGTACTGAAATCTTGAACATTTAGAAAATATATTTCACCTTCACCATCAATTGTTATGAATTTTGTAAAATTATTATTTGCATAGAATTTCTCAGCCTTATTGCTGGTAAATTTAATGCATGATAATAATTCGGGTTTCTCTGTTGAACCTTTCTTATTCAACCAAACATTCTTTGTTGTTGATATCAAATCAACATTATTATTATTATTATTAATTATGTTAGCATCATTTTCATCGATGTCATTATCACTAATATTATTACTATTCGTTGATACATTTAAATTATTCCCATTAATATGAGTTACGTTTGTACTTTTCGATGTAAAACGAGAGCTATGGCGTCGATAACCATTTACTTGTTCGGTTATTGGATTATTTATAATATATGTTATATTCCAGATACACAATTGTTCTGATATACTTGCTAATATTAGTGGACGGTTTAAATCGTTCCATGGTGAAAATTTCATATCATATATTTTCGAATTATGTGATTTTAATGTTTGTAACAATTTCCAAGTTTGTGATATTTTATATATCTGTGAATAAAAATAAGAGAATGTTTCAAATTTATTTTGTTAATATATATTATTTCTTTTTTTAAAAAAATACCTCAATAGCACCAGTTTGTAAACCAACAGCACAAATATTTGTGTCTGTTGAAATTGCTAAACATGTTATTGGTTCTGCTGTGTTTCTAGCATATTTATAATGTTGTTGAATATGTAATTTTTCATTTAATTCAAATTTGTACACCTTAAAAAAAAAGAAGGGTTCAAACAGATTTCCTATTAAGTCAATTTGGTTTTTTGAGTTTAATATAAATAACAAAATCTTACAAATATATTTGATGATTCAGTTCCAATTGCTAAGCATGATGATGATAAATCACAACTTCCAAAGATCTCAACTGTAGCTACATTTATGTTATGAATAATATTGAAGTTGTCTTCTATATCAAGTACCTTTCAATTAGAATAAGAAAATTATTTAGCAATTTTTTATTATCAAGTTTTGTTAATGATAGTAGTTCTTAACAGAGTTTCTTAACTAATTGTACATTAGATAAAACTATTAATATATCTATTCATGTTAAATTAAATAAACAAAAAACATCGATTACTGATGTTGAAAAAGAAACTGTTTCTGTTATGAGTTTATCATCAATATTAAGAAAATTTTAAACTTACAATAAATGAGCATTTCTTATTTAGTAAAATTAAATAATTTTCTTCAAATATAAAACATTCTATAACACCAATATCATAACCATATGATTTATCATTATGTCTTATAATACATTTTGTATCAGTCGATGATATTAGCATATTATCATTTAAACATTTCAGATATGTTACTGGATTTATAAATTGCGTATCTAATTTATCTTCATTAGAATTATATATAAGTCCATTTTCACAGCCAATATAATATTCATTTTGATAGGCAGTAACTGCTGTAATTTTACTATCAAAACCTTCAGTCATGGACCAATTATTTTGAATGAATTGATGAATCTAAAAATGTTAAATATGTTTTATTTTAAATATATTTAAATTTTTTATAATAAAATAAAATTTTACCCGATTTTTTGAATCGATTGCAACAAGTGACATAAGTCCATTATTTAAATAGACATCAAATAATTTTCGTCCGATTAACCATGTGTTTGGTTCAAAACGTAAATTTAAATTTTTATCATTCACCAATGTACCAATATTATTCGCCCATGTTATTGAATCGTTACTATTCAATTTTAAACCAAATATATTTATTAAACTTTGTCCTTCTGAACCGGATACAATAACATATTTAAAAATATCATCATCTAATGAACAAACATCAATACAAGAAATACTTTCACTAATACTATTTCGTAAGACTTCAGATTTTTCAATAACATCATAGATTATTATTCCTTGTTTAGTACCAATTATTAAATAACGACTATCATCTGATAATGCGCTACATGTAATATATGTACGACGATCTGGTATCTTATATAGTTCATCTAGATGTCCAGTTAGAAATTTAAATGTTTGTTTATGGGGAATTTTTATACGTAGAATTTGTTTAGCAAAAACAAAAATTATATTATGTATTTGATGACGATTAAAATGATGCATATTTATTGGTGTATCGGTAACGGATGGCCATTGAAATGAAAAACCACAATCTGAACCATCTTGTAAATTGAATATACCAATATTACCGCCATTATTTAATATAATATAATTATTTAAAATACGTATTACATAACGTATATTTATTGCTCGTGTATGTAACGTTGGTAAACGTTCCATATAGAATTTTTTATTTTTCTCATTCCAATTATAGATATTTATGTCACCGTTATTTAATGCCAAATATAATATAGCCGTATTATTATGATTATTATTTATATCTAAATAATATCCTTTAATAATACCTTCAGCACCATCATGAATTCTTCCCAACGTTTGAATCGAATCTTTTCTACGCATTCGATGACATGTCGAATAATCAATTTGATTTGCAATTAATCGTGCTGAATATTTTCGGACAACACTACGACGACGTTCATCCGCAATTGACCATATACGCATTTCACCATTATTATCTAATGATAATACATAATTCCTAAGGAATATTTCAATTGCAATTATTGTTTTTTCATGACCAACAAAATTTGTTGGTTCCATATTATAACCAAGTGATAAATCTGCTAAAAACATTGTATTATTTTCTAATGCTATAATACAAGTATCCGGTTCAATAAATCTTATAAATTTTGGTTTACCACGAAGTGCAACCATTTGTCGACGTCTATGAAAATGATCACTATCAAAAAACCAAAGTCGATTTGGAAATAATTTAGCTTGATTTTTTGCTTCTAAATGTATTGGTTCATTTGCCATTAAGGCATATTGTAAAAGACTTGTATCACGAGATTTGAACATCATTTCTTCAATATTTGGCAGGAATTCTAATAAACTATCAATTATTTTTTCCTTATGAATATCATTTCCTTCGAAAAAAGAAAATTATATGTTAAATTAAGACAAAGCAAACATTCACAAATTACAAATTACCTGTGATTTCAGTACGATAATATTTTAGATCTCCAATTGTATTTGGCAAACCAGTAGCACGTAATTTTTGTCCTAAAAATTCAAAATCAAAATAAAGTTTTGGAAACAAATCATACATTTTTGATTCTCTTAAATGAAAACCAATGTAATAATGAAAATATTGATCATTTGGTAAATCAATTGAATCAAAATCTAAACGTTTTTCAATTAATTCTTCTAATCTGAAAGTATTTTTTAATGTAAATTTCTTCTTTTTTTTTATATCAAAATCCAAAATATTTACTTGTAACTTTTAACTAAGTTTTTATGTAATTGCATTTTATCAATTGCTGTACAGTTTTGTAAATATGAATAATACAGAAAATGTATTGAACATGCTAAAGATTCGCCTGGTAATAATGTTTTTGTTACCAAAGAATATTTATCAAATTTTGTAACAATTGCTTCGGTTTCTTTCTCGTCTTTGTTCCAAAAGCACGCAAGCATCTAAAAAATAACGAATAATTTATTTAATATGTAAGAAAAAACATACATATATATATTTACTTTAATTGGAATTTTAACTGAATGATGAAATATGGAAAGAGTCTTATAAATATTCAATTCACTTTTTGTAAGCACTCGTAATGATAATTCAATTAACTTATTGATTGGATCATTTTCAATTCTATATATATAAACAAAAAAGAAAAGAAAATAATCTAACATTTATATATTTTATCAAAGAAATTAACATACCTGAAATGTTCTAATTTTTTAATCCATTTATTCCATTCATCGCGTGATCTTCCTTTTAAATTTTGAGCGATAACATTTAATAAAAACGGATGTCCTTTACTTTGATCAAATACATCATTACAATTTTCAGGAAATGATTGCATATTTTGACCAAGAACTTTTTCAAATAAATTAACACTTTCCGATTGTGTTAAACCATCAGCTATTTGAACTGTTTTTGTTTTTGAAGTTGTAAGATATTCAGTTGTTATCTAGTGAAAAAAAGAAAACAAACAAATTAGTATAATTATATACCAACAAAACCTGCGCAAAATTGGCCACTAGTAATACAATTGTCCAAAATATAGAAGAATTTATATATTTGTGCAACAAGTGGTTCATGAATTTTTGTTATACCTTTCGATTTCTTGTTGTTATTAAAATTTTACATGGCAAATTGAATGCCTCTAATGTTTTACGATTTTGTACATCACATAGCACCAATAAACAGTCTTTAAAATCATCTTGTTTTAAAATTGCTCTAATATCTTGTTGTAATTCAAGAATTTTATTACTATTTACACTTTCATAATCGCATATTTTTCTATTAGATTCATTTAAAAGAATTTTTAATCTATAATTGAAAAAAAAAAAGAAAAGAAAAACATTTCTTAATATACAAACAAAGTTTTATGAATTTTACAAACCGTTGTAATTTTTCCATATCCATTTCTTGGCTGTTACAATTATGAACATCCAACCAGAATATTTTGAAACCCATTTTATGTATGACACCATAATCACAGCAAACGTCTAATGCAAGCCATTTCTTGCCGAAACCTAATTCACCAAAAATCACAACATATGATCGTGGCTTGAGCTTTAATAAATAATCTCGTAATGTTGCAAACTAAAAATATAACCAAAAATTATTAAAAACGAAAGAAATCTATTAAAAAAAAAAAAACTTACATAAATTAAACGATGAACATTAAAATCAGCATGTTTTGGATAATGACTCCGTAACTCATGAACAGCATTCAAATACAATTGAATATGTTTATTTCCTTCAAAATACATTGTTTTACCATTTTCAATTTTTTCTTGTAACCATTCATAATCACGTTTTAATACATTTAAAAAATCTTCCAATTTTTTATTTTTATCCATTAAAATGAAGAACATAGAAATAATTCGTTCGGTTTCATCTTTCTAAATTAACAAATAAATAAATTACGTTTAAAATGAATTTAATTTTTGATATTGTTTTTAATTACCCTAGAAAGAATTTTCGCTAATTCTTCATCAGTAAAAATAAATCTTTCCAAATTAATATATGGATAAATATCGGTAAATGAGAAATCCTTTAGGAAATCATCTAAATACATCGGAAAGATTTCTCGTAATGCAAAATTTTCCGGATCACTACTGTTCTTCCTTTTCGATGAATTATTCATGATTAATGAATTATTTTATATGTTCTAAAAAAAAAATAAAAACTATAAAAACAAAATACTCTCAATTAATAATAATATAAAATTAAATTTTAATTTCTTTGATAATATCATAAAAATAAATATAATTCGAAAAAAAATACTCACTCGAATGACTAAACTAAAAGTACTTAACACAAAAAAAGAAAGAAAAATATTTAAAGATTTCCCACGAAATATTTTTATCTAATCTTTAATTCGGTAAAAAAAAAAATGATTTTTAAATAAAATTCGATTAATATTGATAAAAATTAATTAATAAATTTTCATTTATTCATTATTGTTTTGTTTCACAGGTGAAACTTTTTCGCAGAGATCTATAAAGATGCATTTTCTTTAAAAACTAAAGAAAAATTATTTGTCACCAAAGATATTTCACATTATTCTAGTTGTTACTTTCCTAAATTTCAAGAATATAAAAATACTTCCAAGGCTATGGAGCTTATCAAATTTTGTGAAACACATAAGAAAAAATGAATATCCTAGAATTTCATCATAAAAGAAATGAATATGTTTTCCATTTCTCTATACCTTGTCCACGTGAGATATAGTATAATCCATTGTCAAGAGCTCGAACTTTGGAATGAATTTATGTGTTTTGATTACTTCGAAAATGACGTCCAATTTTCGTATTCAAAAGAATCTGATTGATAAGATAAAACCAGTTTTAATAAAACCTTTTTAATGAATCCCCAGACTTAATGGGAAGTATTATAAACACCGAAGAAGTATGTACGTCTATAAAAATTTTAGAGAAATATTATTTTGGTTTGTTTTTAAATTCTGTGAAGGATTCTTTTTAAAGAGGATTAAAAGAAACGTAAACGTAAAGTATTTCAATAAATTGAAAAGGAAAACATTTTAACATATTGTGTGACTTATTGATGAGGTGAAACATTTAATTAAACAAAAAACAAATTCAATATTTGTAAATACAAAAACATACATAAATTTAAAATCGGCATAAACCCGAATTTTTGATGCATTATTGTAGAAATGGAACTTGTAGTTAACAAGTTCATTGAATTATCTTTAAGAAAAAACAACAGAAACTGCATAAATTGCTCTAATTTATAAGTCAAGCTTGGTTCTTATTATCATAAATCTATTCTACAAATCTTATTTTTAAAGTACATCTGAAAAACTAAACAAAAAACCAAAAAAACTTTATGGACAGTATTATTTTTTTTTTCAACTATTTGTTGCTGCATTATTATTGAGATCAATTTTAATGAAATTTAACATAGTATCGTCTATTTATTGATGCTACATATGTAAATAATTTAAACACAATTGCAACACAAATTTTCCAATTAAATCCGAAAATAAAACTTTGTGATCATCTGGGTTTTCGTTTTATAACTTAGCTCAGCCCAGGCCGATTTTACTGAAACACAATACCAAATCGAGTTACGGACTAATCTACCAACATTGTTAATTTGATTAAAATCAGACAATGAATTTTAAATACATCCTGTACACTGACAGACACTTATAAACCGCTATAAAATTTTATTTTACGTCTATTGCCTTGAGGCTATTTTCAGATTGTGGGTTATAAATGTAATGACAACACGAATATACCTTTTGGTAAAATCTACTATAGGCCATAAAAACATTAACACATTAGGCGACACTAAGTGTATAGAGCACTAAATATCTATATCTTTTCTAGTCTATTGTTATAATGAGTTGAATACCTAAGGACTCATAGAGAATGATATAGAATAAATAGAACTCATTACATCAAGCTATTCCAATACAGTTTTTTGATTCTATTTACATATGCTTTTCTTATCTATTTCTGTTAACAATATTTCTTATAAATATCCTATCGTCATAAGCTAATACGGATTTGGGTTTGTAATTGCCGAAAAGGGTTTTTTTTGGCGGGTCCTAAATACATATTACCACTTTTTGCATGACCTCGCTAAAACAATATTTTTCTAACTATTTACACAAGTGTTCTTGAAAGGTTTAGGGCTGTTTTATTGGACAGTCACTTACCACACGACTCCACACGACTTATTTAAAAACTTATTTTTAGTCGGACTGAAAAAAAGTCTTGTGAAGACTCTAAAATTTGGACTTTTTTATCAGTCCGACTGAAAATATGTCTTGAAATAAGTCCAATGGGGTAATCACAGACGCCAATCTATCAAAACATGTAGCCTAATATCAACAATTTAAGAATGATAATAATAAAAATAATAATGTTGCATAGTGAGAGCCCAATAATTATGAGTGGTAGTGTAATTTAAAAACAAAAAAAAAAAAATTTTCTGTAAAGTTTCACTTTTTAGGTATAGAGAAAGTTATGTTGTGGTTAAATCGGTTTTTTTATTTTGAGAACTGATTCATGGAAAAAAAAGTTTATCAGTTTTCTTTGGGACAATTAGACCATAATATTGTTTATTATTATAATAATTTTTTTTATCATGCCACCGTGTTATCCTATCATAAATTATAAATCAATATGGTTTTATATAAATTCTAATAGTTTGTATAAAAAACAATCGCGCTTTATGGAAAAGATAACGCAATATTTTTGTTGCATTCGAGTGTTTATGGAGGTAACAAAAAAAAAACAAAAAAATAAATAAATTCGGGTTTATGATTCATGCAATTCAGTTTAGAAGTTTCAAACAAAAGATGGAAAATATTAAACGAAGGGCATTTATGATAATTATTTTTCAAAATCAATGCATTTTTATATAAAAATTTCTTATTCCCTATTTCTAAATAACAACAAGAAAAAAATCTAATTTCAAAGAACAAACAAACATGAAAAATGAAAATGATAAAAGGATTTTTTTCTTTTTTTTTTAATTTAATGATGCACTTGTTTTCATTTTTCTTTTTTTTTTTTCAATACATTATGCATTTTAATTTATATTCAATGGCAAATGCAGTTTTAACCTTGCCCGCGCGCATATTTCCTTTGCGTTTGTTATTATTTTCAAAGCCATAAACCCATTCTCTCATGCAAAACAAAACAAAGCACTTTTCACATTTCACATTCTGCACCCCTGGAAGGAAAAAAAAGGAGTTTTCACCAGCCCCCAAACATTCGATCTGCATCCAGCTTCAGATAACAACAAGAAATCAAATTAGAAAAAAATTTATTACATCTCGGCGTATATTTTGTTGTTTTGTTAATTAACAAGCAACACAGTCATTGACCTTTTTAGCGACTTGAATTTAATTCAAGGTCGGTAAATATACCCGAAATTTTATGTAATTTTCATTTATTTCGGATACCTGTTAAAAGATTAGTCATCATTATACTTACTTTAAAAAAAAAACAAAATTGAGATTATTTTCTTTGTAAGAAAAACTTCGGGATGAGATTTAAAAAAGCAAAAAAAAAAGCACAAACTCTTCTATTGTTATTTTTTAATTGGCACCAAATTTTAAACTATTGTTTTTTAACATTTCATCAAACTTATGTTGTAAGTTTTGTTCACTTATCATTATGATTTATTTAATTTATATTTTAATTGATTTTGTGTAAAAAAAATTAGCGCTTTTAACCGATTTTAACAACATTTTTTAAACAAATAAACTATATAACTCTATACAAAAGTAAAATTGTCTGACGTCTACCAAATTTCAAGTGAAGTTAGCTGTAAGTACCTTATCAGTTAGGGTGCGTTTACAAAGGCTATTCTTCATCATTTTATGAGATTTTATATTTTTTTAATTTAATTCGAAATATTTAAACTAATTTTTTCGTCCGTATTCATAAGTAGTTCCCATACCCACAAATTTTGTGTATGAAACATCTGTAGCTAGAGGATAATGTTGATATTTTGTGTCCATTCTAAATCGATTTTCTGGATAATTCATATTTCTAGAATACATCATTGGTGACATTTGATGTTGATATTTATTGAGATGTTCCATTTCCAATTGAGGTAAGAAATTCGACATGGAATTAGGCATTAGTGCAGGTGGTGGCCGTAAGTACTCCATTTCATTTATTTTAGTTTCTTTTAAACTGTGATCTGGATACATTATAGAAGAGGCTACTGGTTTTCGATTATAAGACATCGGTTGAAAATCAGGGTGAACAGATGCTGTAGGCATTCCCATTTTCGTATAATGGTTATATCTTATGGGATGAAATGATTTCTGCATTATATCTTGAACTTGTACAGCATGATTCTGTAAAGATCGAGCTGTACCTGAATATTCATTATAGTCTAATGATAAACAGTTTACAAAAAATATTGAAAAAATTGCCAAATTCTGTAATATTTAAAAAAAAAATGAATTTAAATATTTTATTAGAAATATGTTAAACAAAAAAATAATACCTTAATAATGAGAACCATTTTGTTGTATTCTGTTTGAAAATTTAGTTCGTTATGATTTTTCAATTATAATTTCAGGATCTTTTATATACCTTCTATATTTTGCAACTTTACCAATAACCTCTTACTTAATACTATTATTATTATTATTATTATTGTTATTGATATCTCAAGATCAATTGGGAGTAAATGACCATAAACTGTTCATAAATTTAAAATTATGTTTTTTTTTTTTGCAGTCTTAACAATATGCCCTCAAGTTATGTTCGATCAATTCAATAACGCTTTTGGCTAATGTACATTTTAAAATAACTTAAAATAACAAAGATAAATGCGAAAAAGAAATATGTACAATATAGATTTTTAAATTGCCATAAATTTGTAAAAAAATTTGATCGAAAGTAAGTCCGAAGGAAAAATCATGGGAATAATGCTAATGCTTAAAGACCACGATGATCCTTACAAAATTATCAACGTCTTCGGGGGATCTGGTCACGATTGGTATAGGAATTAAGTTTGTTATATAAAAGTTCGTGATAATCTTACAGAAAATAATGTCTAAAAATTTCAATTTTAATCCAAGCAAATACACAAAACAAAGTTTGCGTAAAGCATTTATTTAATTTATACAACGTAAATCAAAATCAAAAAATTATCATTAATTATTGTAGATTTCTTAAACTAAGGCGAAAAAAAAAAAATAAAATTAGAGTTTTTAACAAGGTATTTGTAAATTCTGATGATGCAATGAAGTCAACAATTTTACCAGAACATTTTCAAATAAGCTATGCTAAACATTTTGTCATACTTTCATGGAATTTTTTTTCTGCTAAAATCACCGTGATTTGAATCGTAATGAAAAATCTAAAATAATTTTCGGCTAAGTAATGTATGCTCTCCTCAAAAACCAGAATGAATGATGATCAAATTGTTTAAATTTTTGTTTATTCAAACAATTTATCTTGTATTTGCGTAGATACAAAAATTTTCTGTAATTCGCCATGAACACTATTTAGACATTCAGTTTAAAAGATCAAAATCTAATTTTCTTGTTTAAACAAAAAAAAAAGATTTAACTAAATTTAGTAATTATGTAATATTTATATACTACGGTAGATACTACCAGTGGGTATATTAGGTTTGTCACTACATTTGTAGTGCATAGAAGTAATCATCGGAGCCCTAGTAGCATTGTTGGCACGTATTTGCGACTATATCCCGTAGCTGATACTAAAAGTGTTATTCGGGAGAATAGCCTTACAGGACCTAGATGTGTAGAAAATTAAAAGTTATTGCGATTTATGTCCATGTACAGAATAAATTTAAAACTCATTGTCTGATTTTAATCAAATTTGTAATGTTGGTAGACACCCTAACTCCATTTGGTACTGCACTTCAGTAAAGTCAGTTCAGGGAAGCAAAATTGGTTTTGTTTTTCAGATGTATGTACTTTAAAATAAATTTCCACAATAGATTTATGCTATTAGTTTATTTGTGAAGTTATGAAGAAAAATCAGGGAAATAATACTAATTTTCAGTTGTCTTTTTTCTCAGAGTTAACTCATTGAACTGTAAATTTGTTAAGTACGAGGCTCTTTTTTACCTTAGGGTATTCAAAAAAATGCTTTTTGCCGATTTTAGTAATATTGAGTTCATAAACAAGACAAAAAAGAATGGTCCCGCCTCGGGCAATTGAAATTATTGTTTATATATTTTTATTGTTTTACAAGCCATCGCAAATTGATGAATGGCAATATTATTTCACCTTTAATTAATATTACGCCTGTTTTCCCGTGCGTATAAAAAAAAAGAAACAGAGTATGAAATTAATGAATCATATTCTAACATGATTTTTTTGACTGTGAGAAAATAAGTAGGAGTTGAAAAATTAACATAATATATTTCCAACATTTTTCATAACATTAAAATTGAAAAATTAAGAATTTTGTAATTTTAGGACTAAATAACTTCATTTTTATTATAATATATAAATAGAAAAAAAAAAACAAATCGTGATTTTATTGATTCACAAAGCAGTGTATAAATAACAATTAAAATTTTACTTATATTTTTTATGACTAGAACTAATTTATATATTATGTTTATCAATATCAATTCGATAAAGAACTAAACCGAATTGATGTATAATTGATGAAAACATTTTAAGCATATAAGAAATTGATAAAAAATCATCATTTCGTAAAAGCGTATCAGCTTCACATGTACCCAATAGATCATCGGTTTCAACATGAAGATCACAAATATGTCGTCCAACAAATTTCGGCATTGCTTCAATTGATAAATGAGGATAGAAAATTTTAATTTGTTCAAATTTAATTATAGTATTATTGTTTCTATAAAATGCCTCATATAAATCATCGCTTAAACTTGATGGTATTGCTAAATATAATTGATATTTTCGATTATGATTTATTGCTTTCATTTCACAAACATCAAGAATTAGCTTAATACGTTTATATAAATTATCTAAATCTATACTGCCGTATTCATAAATAAAGAATTGTTTGTTACGACGATATTTTTGATAAGTTTCCGGATTCACATGTAACACTTCTGAACTTGGAATATTAACAAATGATATTGGTACATTATAAATATGACTAGTTATTAAATGCAATTGAATATGATTTGGTTTCATTTTCATTATATTGGAAAAATGTTCAGCCAAATGAAAAACACCACCTTGATGTATAAAACCAAAAAATATTGCTAATATTATATTCATTGTATACCAAATTTTCATTAAATATTTTGAACTAACTCGTGTACATAAAATGTTATTGTATAAAAATCGTAAAAACCAATTTTCTATTTTAAATGGATATGATGTACAAAAACCGGTAATAAATTTTGGAGAATGTAAAAGTATTATTGGAAGCGTAAGCGGAATAAGAAATCTTGGTTCTTGATGATTTATTAATGAGAGTATAGCGAGAGGAACAAATATTGAGGAACTCATTAGACCGACAATTGATTGTGATCTAGGCAAATTTTTATATTCTCCTAATAAAAATCTGAAAATGAATTTAGAATTAACACTCAAATAAATTACTAGAAATCAATTTACTTACCTATGTACTAAGATTCCAAATGAAAATATCGCTGTAAATCCTAATATATTATATAGTAACGGAATATTTACTAATAAATGTAAATATCTTGGATGTATTCCATGTTCTGCAGTTTTTTCTGGATCAATATTATATTTAATGAAATTCCAAGGTGTAAAAACAAAATTATTTATTCCAATATCAAGAATAGCAATTTCGCCGGTTGTTAAATAACCATAATAGAAAGAATCAATAAGAATAAATAAAAATATTGATGGTATTGCACATACGCAAAATAATGTTATTCTTAAATTAAAATCAATAAATGATACGGTTCGTGTGCCTATTCCTCGAAGAAGCCAAAAAAATACAATCGGTGCACCGAATAAAAGGAATGTCGGACGATTGAATACACCAATCACACATAATGTGGACATAATTAAGACACGATTAAATGTATGCGATGGTAAGGATGATTTTAATTTATACAATTTGACCTTTTCACCAATCGAACTGGCATTTTGATAACGCTCTTGTAAATATTCTTTTTTATATATTACAGTATTCGAATGTATCATACAGTCCGATACAAAATATAGCAAAACTGAACATATTGTCATTTCTATAGTATTTGAAAATGTTCTTGTACCAAATATTAACATAACAAATGAACTTCCCAATGCCAATAATCGGATTTCATAACGTAAACCGTATGTTTGACAGATTTTATATAAACTCCAATCATTTGCAAATGATAATATACATATTATTAAACGTGGATAAATTAGTAACATATAACTTGTTCGTATATCAATTTGTAGATAATATTTTAAGTACATTGATATCAATTTCAAAAATGTTAAAGGAATTTTCATTGTAAAATATGGAACCACCATACTTCGGATTGGATACGTATTATTAAATTCCCATGGTGTAGTATGTTCCAAATCAAATTCTTCACCTGGATATATGAAATTTAAAGAAAATAATAAGATATTTTCATAAAAAGGATTTAGAATTTACCAGTAATAATTTCTATTGATTGAAAAAACTCATCAGGGTGAATAAAACCAGTTTGCGGTATAAATATTAATAAAACACGTAAAATTACAAGAATAAAATAAGTATTTAAAGTTCTATCTTTATATTTAATTGCTTTTATATATTTTGTTATTTTCATTCTATATTTTTATAGTTTTCTTTCTTAATACAAATTCGAAATTTATTAAAAAAAAATATCAACAAACCACTGCAGTTGAAACTGTCAAATTATGTCAAAAGAATTGTCAAATATAATTTGCGATAATTGACAGAATGATGTCGCAGCTATCGTAAAAGAGAAATTTATTTATTTTGCTTTCGAAATTTCCGAAATTTTAAATTCAAATTTAAACCGCTGGCTAAACGAATGATTAGAGTTTAATTCTGCAAAAAAATTTTTATAAATTTAATACTCCTATAAAAAAAATTGTAAGTTAAATTTTCAATATCTTACATTTGGTGATTCATCATCATCGTCCAATATAATCTCCGATGTTTCCCAACGAACACTTCTTATACTATCCTGCCTGCAATAGTAATTATATAAAACGTAGTTTTCAAATTGGAATCGTAAAAAAGAAATTATGATAATAATAGTAAAAAGAAAAGAAAAAAAATCTGTTTTTAGAAAAATGTATCAATCGTATATGATCACCATTTCAACCTGCTCATTTGTGGCGGTCTGCGAGCACTAAAAAATAAAAATATAATATCATTTGTTATTACATAAAGAAAAAAAGAGAAAAAATTTACGTTGGCGCTCCCCAATTACTTTGTTCTGAAATAACCATAGTATCCGATGGCGTCCTGAAAATATATATAATTATTTTCCTCTAAAAAAAAGCACAAACAAATAAGATTCTAAAAATTAAGCATGAAATGATTTAAAATTTACCTGTTAATTTCATCATAAATAATTTTCAATTAACAATATTTTCTAGCTTCTATTTAACTAGCTAATAATATATAATATTTTAAATGAGAATGAGGGCAAATTATATCTACCCATACAAGTGACTATTTGTATGTTTCATCCTTCTTGCAGATTTTATTTTATTATGTAATGTGATAAGATTTAATCCGATAGGTGTCGCCAATGACCATAAAAACAAACACCAAAATGTACAAAACCATAATCCATTTAATGAGTCTATTATTAATCGACATAAAAACGTTCGAATCGTATCGAATATATTAAAAAGTGGTCGACATGGTGCCGTATGATCACCTAATGTTAAAGATACTTTATCTTTGTTGGATGTTAAATAGTTTGTAAGTCTAAAATTGAAAATTTCATATACTTCTCCATTCCATTTGAGTGTAAATGAAATACTTTTTTTTTATTACCTTTTAATATAAAGTTTTGTTTGATTATCGCAAATTTCAGATGCAGTACGTTCTAAAAATTCTTGAACATTTTTTAAATGATTAAATGTTTGATTCACTTGTTTTGTCCATGGGTCTTTTTGGAGTTCTAATGCTGTTAAATGATAAAGAATTTCATTTTGAACTTGTTCTAATGGTTGTAAAATTGATGCTTGTAAACGTTTAGCACGACTTGCAAGAGTACTCATACGAGATGAAGTGGCTACATCTTGAATCTTTGATTTTTATTTTATTTGGATTAATTAAAATAGAAATATTAAAAAATTGTATTATTTAAAAAATATTATCAAATATTATATTTTACTTGTAAGGCAACTCTTTGCATTTGATCGATAAATGTTGCTAAGTCTTTTTCTGGAGTTGGTTGTCCAATAGTTGTTCGATAGGCTGTTAAATTTAAATTAGATGTTTCTAACATATTTTCTAATATATTTTGTATTGATTGTGTTAAGGTTAAAATTGATTTTTCCGAAACATGAATTGAATTTATAGCCTTATTTAATTTTGGATATTTTTTAATATCCGCCATTTGTGTTGTATTAACAAAAGCATCAAGTTGAAATACCGTATATGAAGCTTTATTTTGTTCACAATTTCTATAGAAAAAAAATGAAATTTTACATCACAAAATTAATCAATTAATAATAAATATTATCTTACTGTATCACTGATGCTAATGTAACATTAACAATTGATATATTTACACCTGGTGGCCTTAATAATTCACCAATTATACCATTTTGGGTTTCTTTTGTATAAAAATATCCTGGTTTATCAAAAAATTTACCAAGCAATTTATATTGATCATCATAAAATAATGGTTCACATAAAAATACTTCACTATTTCCACCGATTGTTATTGTGAAAATACCAAATATCATAATATACACACTACCAAGAGATATTAGGCAAATACTTGCCATTAGTACGATAGCTGCTTTAACATTTGAACCACACCATGTACAACAAAATGTTAATAACATAAAAATTAATATAAATAATATTATTATTGCACTACCCCACGCAAATCCCCAATATTTATCTGATATATTCTGTATAAATTCATAATGTGGTTGAAATGATTCCCATGTACCACTTAATTTATCTAATAATGATATTATTGTTTGCGTTAACATTTCAGCCATTTGTGTAGCGTTACTTTTAATCAAGTCTAATTGTTCAATAGTATCTAAACAGAAAAAAAAAACGATTTATAAAGATTAAATTTATGAACAAACAAAAACTGTGTGCTACCATTTTTTTCAGCTAATGTATCACTTTTAACTTGTATTGGAAAATTTCCAAAAATTGATTTTGAGATTGCTACTTCAATTGATAAATTCTTAACAACAGAGCCCACTTCAAGTTCTCCAAGATATCGCATCTTGAATATACTTTGATCCTCTTGTAGCTAAACAATAAATAAGAAAATAAAAAAGAACAAAAGACAACATCCTGAATACGTTTTTATAAAATTATATCGAATAATATAAACGATAAAATAATGATTATTGTTATACATAGATACAATAAAAGTAAATCTTTAGAAATATGAAAGATTCAATTACCGTTTTAAGTGCATCGATGATACCGTTTTCTTCAAAACTTCTTATTCTTAAAGTTTCACATAATGGTCGGTCACGAAAGGTACATTGTCTTTAAAATAAAAAAAAAAAAATGTAAAAATATATCATTATTGTTGTCAGAATGCTCTAGACAGATCTCCGATGTTAATTAAAATAATTATTTTTTAATGATACTTCTGGATGATCCATGACACATCTTCTCTTTTTCACAATGATCACTATTCTTGTCATTCCAAAAAGTACAAAAAATTACTATTTTGTTTATAAAATTAATTTTTTTAAATTGTATTTTAGTAAATTTTAAGGAATTTTGAAAACGATAACCATATTTCCTCCTTTTAAGTTTATGTGAAAGAAGAAAACATGTCAAAATCAGATGAAATTTTTTAAAATGTTCAAATGTAGATGGCCCTGCAAACAGTGTGAAGCAAAAAATTTGGGACCTCTTCACAATTTCATTTGATAATTAAAACAATACTGATGCTTGAAATAGATACTGAAAATTGAGTTTTAATGACCGATTGGGCAATAATGGTCATTAAAATCGGAGATCTGTTTAGCCTTTTTCAAAGAATTTTTTTAACTTGCCTCTGTAAAACCGACAATTGTATTTGCAACTCTTCCATCCGGGATGTAGCCTCATGTGATATTTTAACACATTTACTAACTGATTCCTGTAATAGCACTATACGACCTATAAGTTCAATATTAGCTAGATTGAAAAAGAAACTTGATCAGTTTATAATTTTAGTTTAGTTCATCTGAAATACGGGATCGGATTAAGTAAAATCCACCTACTATTGACGGGATTAGCGACATTTTTACATTTTTGTCAAAAAGAAGGTAAAATTGCATTGTGTTATTTAATCCGATCATTTATAATAAAGTATTTTACCAGAACTGATCCCAGATAATGAATCAAATGCTAATTCTATGCCAGTATTTGCTGATATTTCCAAACGTATTGGCTCACCAAGTAGAATATCAATTTCTACAATTTTAAAATAGTTTTTTGTTATATTACATTCATATAGTTATAATAAGACTAAAACTTACCATCTAAATCATTGGAAACATTTTTTATGGCAGTATCAAAACCATTATCCAATGAACGTTTTATTTGTACATGAGTATCTTTTAAAAATGTTTCAAAATCTTTTATTGATGATTGAACTAAATCTGGTGTCATTTCAATTGCGGAGGATAATTGACTATTTGTTAAAAATATTCCAATATCGTTGGCACTAAAAAAATATTTGATCTTAGAAAATATTTAAGTAGCAAATTCTATTTAATATTAAAAAATACATTAAAAGTAAAAAGACTATAATCAATGTGATTACTGATGCACGTCTGCGACATAACAAATGATTTTCTGTTGAATCTTCAAGAACCAAAGGATTAATTGTTTCTTCATTTAATTCGATTTCTTCTGGTTTTTGTTTACAGCACCATGCCAGCATTGCTCCTAATGGTACAAGTGATAGAGTCACTAAAATTGCCATCAGAAAAATAAATCCTGCCTCAATTTTTAATGACTATAAAAAAAATTAAAAAGAATTTAAAATTATATAAGATATTTTGAAAGAAATTGTAAGAAAATTTAGCAAGTTTGGAAATGTTTTAATATCCTATATCTGCTCGAAACGTGTAATCAAAAACTATTGTATTTCGAATTTAGAAAAAGCAATTTTTGCACATCAATTTTAGGAGTTAAAACTACTTTAAAAAAAAATAAAAATGGATTTTTTTTAAATTTCATTATATCATAAACCTTTAACATAAAGTTAACATCTAATTAAACTAAATCATGTTGATTTAAACTCTATTTCAATCCATTTATTTCTTTAGTATAATAATTCAATATCATTTTGTTCAAATGCATAAATATTTACCTTTGCCATCAAATCCACAAGTGTAATATTTGAATGAATAACATCCCGTAAAAGTTCTGAAATCCATAAAAAAAAAAATATATAGAAAAGACCATATTATAGATTTTTCTTCAATATTCCTCTTGATTTTGGAAGAAACCCAAGAAAGACACTAAAAAAAACAAGGAGAAATCTGTTTTGGACAGGTTGCATGATAATGTTCTTATGCTTTCTTCCAAAAACAATATAATACTATATATATATATATATATTTGCACTAATCTGAACAAATAAAACTAGAGAAATATTTATAAGAACTTAACTCACCGACCGGTAAATCATTTGGTGTTATAAGTGATAAGAAGAAACTAACATATGTGAATATAAATGGTCCTTCCTGGATATTCAACTTTGGTATAGAATAAGTAATTGTACTAGTTGTGGATATGGTTAAATCCTGTGGGTCCTTTGAATTCTGTAAAAAGAAAATTTTTTTTTTTTATTTTTATTTTGATATCTTTGTTATCATCGAAATTCTTCTTGTGGAGTTTTTTTTTTGTTGTTGTTCATAGGGAAGTATAGGCACCTTTATTATACATCGGAAAATTCTATATAAAGCAAATAAAAGTTATGTAGGGAAAAGAACCTAAGAATTCGGTAAAAAAAGGGATGTTTAAAGCTTGAAATCGTATATGGAGAACAAACCATAATATAGTAGTGTTGGTAATGCTGATAAGAACATTTTGTGACTGCAACAGGATTCTTATATATAGTATACTTTTTCAAACCCTATTTTCAGATATTCATTCTTCTGTTCCACTCCACATATCCTACTACATACAATTGTTTCGGAATCATAAAATTCAGTTTGAATATTTTCGAATGGATTTAGGTTTCTGTAATAAAGAATCTTGGAAAATTCCAAGTCTCATAGAAAAGAATAATGTGGTCATTGAAAAACTACTAGTGATAGCCGATGGGTATAGTAATAAATTTGAAAGATAGAAAATATATGATTCCTTTTCTTAGGGTTTTTACAATACTTTATGAGTGGTCAATTTTGATAATATTCTTGTTTTCACAAAGTAGAAAAAAAATGATTTTATTATGGTTACAATCAAAATCGGATTAATAGAAGACGATGAGAAATATTGTATATTTCGCTTATTTTATAGTTTTAATACTTAATTTTTATAGCTACAGTAAAAAATGATAATCTTAAATGAAAATAGATGCAAACTGTTATATTTATTATTATTAAAAATAAGCAAATTATTTAATCCAGAATTTAATGTTCATAAAATATTTACTTTTTATGACACTTAAAAGAAAGTAATTCACGTAAATAAGTATTTTTATTCAATTATTTTGAATTATTTTGTTTATCAATCTCAGCAAGTTTTTCAAAATTCATTAGGGTTGTCCATTATGTATTTTGTAATATTACTAGAAATAAAATTACACTGCCATTTATTAGAAGAATAGTTTCTTCCAGTGATCAAATCGTTTTCATGTCCCTTTTAGTAACCCTTTGGATAAAATTGTGTGTAGTATATAAATACACACAGAAAAATCGTGAAGTTTCGACAACTAAAGTTTAGCTTGTGAGAACTGAAAAGTTGTCACAACTAGCCAGCAATTTGCCTGCGTGTAAGATAAAATCAGAGAATTGGACAGTGTATAGTCGGAATTATGCGATTTTTGTCATTTTAATGGCATCCTTCTTTCGATCATCGCTAAATTGAATCTGCTTATCTCTGTATCATCAGATCGATGTCAGAATTAATAAGGATCAAAAAATTTAGATCACACGCAGGAAACTAGATAAACGAATATTTTGAAAGGAATATGCTTTCTGAATTCATGGAATTTTAAGCCTTGATCCATCAAAATCTAGAGGTTGAAATTTTTTTTTCTATCGCAAAACTTCATTCACATTTTATATAAAATGTAAAAACATATATCTAACATACTAGGTATTTGTTTTGTGAAAATTAAGTCGAGTTGAAATGAAATCTGAACGAAATTCCCTTTTAATTGACGCAAATTTTGTATCAACTTATTATGTTACTTGACTTAACAATTTTTCTTTAATCCATTCAATATAGAATTTAATATCAAAAATTTGCTTAACTCGAATTAAATTAAACTAAATTCTAATACAAATTAATTAATTAAATTAAACTCACCATTTTTGTGTGATTTTCTGTTTGTCGTGTTTTATTATCCAATAACTAATTTTATAACATATTTCGATATTAATTTTATATTAAATTTAATTTGTACGAAATCACAATAAACTTTAATATTTCTTTTTTCTTTTTAAATAAATTGAATTTTTCTTCGCTAATTCTTTTATTTTTATATTTTTATATATAAATCAAAACAAAATATTATAAACACTTTTCATTTTACTATTCTTAAAATTTATTTATTTTTCTTAATATAATATAATTCAGTCTTTTAGATTCATTTCAACGATAGTTAACGAAAAGTTCTTACTAAACGTATCCACTTTTTCCTGTATACTTTTACATTGTAATAGAAAACCCGTAAAAAACAGAACAAGTTTTTAACGAGATATTAAAATATAACATATTTTCATTGAAACATAAAACTTTATTTCATAAAGAAAATCTAGTTAATATTTTATAAGTTCAAAATTAAATGAACATAACTTAAAAGTGCATCAAACATAATAAAAACAAAAGATATATATTGTACAATATAATCAAAGGTAGTCGCGTATGAAACATAATTTTGACCCAAAAAAAAAAAAATAAAATTATATTTTATGTAATTCGAGAAACAAAATTTAATTAGTGGAATCCGAACCATAGTTTAAATGTATAACTAAAATAGTAATATTGAGGTCACTTAATCAACCTAACATACATGAGTGTTGTAAGTATAGTTACATATACTGTCTGCTAGAGTCTGAGATTAGTTTCCCACTTTATTTTTGAAAAAAGAAAAAATTAGCTTACAACTTATAGTAACTAACATATAGGTTGAGACTATCGTATTTTTTTTTACTATATTCATTTTGATTCCCTTTTCTTGAATATAATTCACCCTGAAACATTAATGTCACATAAATAGTTGTGGATAATCTCTTTTCTCTTACAGTATTGCAGATACACAGAGTAACATCTTCTTTAGGAAATTCATCGATTTAAGAATTTCTTTTCAGAGTAAGCTTTTATACCTGTATTATATATAGACAGGGTTTTACTGTATGCATGATACCATTAAAGGTACTGCACAATAGGTATTTTTGATTTTTAAAGTTGAGTAAGATTATCAAATACCCTGTATAAGTTCGTAACGGCTATAGAAGGAAATGTTGTAGCTAAACAACTAGAAAATTGTTGGTGACTATATATATATACAATATATCGTATTATGCTATAGAAAAATAAATTCTTTAGAAGCCATATAATTTGTTGGTAAAAATACCAATATAAAAATTGCATAATATAGTTTTTAAAGGCATACTTTTTAAAATGAAAGTCAAAAAACAACAAATTTTATATTGACACCATTTTTGTAAACTAATTTGTTCACAAAAAAACATAAAAATCTATTTTAATTAATTTTTATTAATAAATTTTACAGACCATTGATATTGGGGAAGGCTTTTAGAAATATTCCTAGTACATGGTTTAATTAAATGTCTTCAATAAAACTTAATCGACCACTTTATTTACTGCTTAAAGTTTAAAGAACTTCAAAATTCAAGACAGTTTATTGTAAAATAATGAATGTTCATTAAATTTAATTAGTTCATAGATCGAAAAACAGAAAAACAATTTTAATTATATTTAATTTACGCAATTGAATTTTTTCAAATATTTTTTTAAATACTTCACATTTTAACTTAAAAAAGAATAACGTTTTTTTTTTTAATATTTGAATCTAATTATTAAAAAAATATGAAAATTTTCGATGTGAAACATAAATTGATTTGCACTTTTATTGACACATGAAAAATTGTATACGAAAAATGCATTCAAATTCGCGAAAAACACATGAATTCAATTAGTATTTTCAAACTTGAAAACTTTAAGTTTTTCTATTGCTTTTGTCGAGATTTACTGGAAAATATTACAATTCGAGGACTTTCACTAAAATATCGATGATTCAATTTTTTTATTTTTATTTTTGATTTTACAGATTTCTTTCGCGTAAAAATTGAACTCGCAGGCACGTTTTCACCAAATAAATAAAATCGAATAAAATCCTATGAAAAATTTAAATAGAATTTAAAAGAGGCACTTTTATGAAAACTAAAAACAAACTAAATTTTTTTTAAATTTACGTCTGTTTTTCTATTTGAAAATAACATGTAAATGGTCGAGCACATACTATATGTGCTCAGCGAATGTTGAGTGCGAAAAGCTTTTCGGGTATTTACCTTTTTTATTTAATTACGTTAGCATATTTAAAGGTAGAAGTGTATACTACATACTAAAATAGAATGACCACTCATCTAATATATGTATTTAAAAGTTTGCATAGGAACAACAGAACATATGTGTATGAAGAAACAAATTTCTTGAAACCTAATTCGATAAACACAATACAATACTATAAACTATACAAATTGTAGAACTTTTATGTTTCTTTAACAGGTAGTTGTCGACTGACACGGTAATTTTGCTCCAGAAAAATATAAGATGTTTAAATTTGTGTTAACCTGAAACTAAGGAGATTAGAAAAACGACAACACTATAATATTGGGGATGGAAATTTAAAGACTTCGTTTTGTAATAGATGTCGTAAGTAGTACTCCTGTTATTTACTATATTTATTGAAATTACAATTATTTATCAACTGCCCTATCCTATCCATATATCTTTCAGTTTTTTGTTATTCAGGTAAATTCAACTAAATATTCTTAGAAAATATTTGAGCTTTATTTCCTTCGGTAAAGGTTGATCTGTAAATATTTGTTTCGATGGTTTTCCTTTTAAATATTTTTTTTTTTGCATAGAAAAACAAGTACATAATTTTATCCAAACAGAAATTTGTTCAATGGTTTTAGTAACTCTTATCGAATTAAAAAGTTTTTTGAACTAGAAAATGTCTTTAAGCTTTATTTACAAATATTTATCAAATCTATAAATCCATTAGCTTTTAAGTGTTTTTTGTAATGAAATTGTAAACAATTTCAAATTAGTAAAGTTTAACCTTACAATTTTTGTATACATTTATTTTGGATTGATTTACCAAGACTTAATTATGTATAATACTAAAGTCCCGTATTCTCTTACCGATGTAAATAGTGCTATACTGTTGTATTGGTTGTATGATTCATTTTTTGTTTGCTATAGAAAAATGGCAAATTATACAACAATACAACAATACATCACGTTTTACAATGGTAACCCATTATATGTTTTTAATTGTAATGGAAGTATAATTTTTTATGAAGTTGGTATATTTATGGAAATGTTGAGCATAGTATGTTTAACGATAATTATTATTTGTCATTCATTAGTTTGGTTAATTCCCATAAAAAAAATTTTAAAATTCATAAAATATTATACTAAGAGGATCTTCCATTTGATATTATCATAAAAAATCCAACCTTTTCAAATGAAAACGGAAAAAGAACTTTTCCCTTTCGAATGCATCATTAAGTTTTTAAATCGAAAATATACTAAAAAAAAAATACTTAATTTTTATCATAAATATTTTTATTTTCCAATTCATTGATTTTACGAACATAATTTAGTATACATAGTTGTTAGCAGGAAATAGGAAAAATTCAGAAAATGGCAACAGTTTGCTATCCATCAATTATGGGTTAAAAAGTTTAAAGTACCTTTGATATTACAAGTATATCCAAAAGTAACAAAAACCATATAATTGTATCGTGTTTTTGAAATATAATTTGCATACGCTGATAACAGACATACTGGCACCAATCGTAAAAAGGAAATAGTAATTAATGACAATTTAGCGGCTGCATAACTATAAAATCAATAAAATATGCACACTTAAAAAGAAAACTGAACTTATTTATATGTTTATTTACTTCTATCGAGCCAAAATGCAAATTGAATGTGACTATTAAACTTTTATTATTCGGAATGAAAATCGTAGATAATATTTGTTATCATAATATTAGAGCTTTTATTAAAAACTTTCTAAAAAAAATATATATATAGTAGAAATGAATAGAAGAAAGCTCCTCGTAAATGGACAAAAATTTATGTAAATTTCATTAAAATTGCAATTGATTTAAGGGGTTGCAATTGTAGAACGAAAATATCCTGTTCAGTTATATGATATAAGATAAAATCCCTTCTCATACATATAGCCAGGATCATAGGTGTGTTCTGCCTCTAAAAGTAGAGGGGGCAGCTAGCTCTGGTGATAACGGGGGTCGAATATGTAGTGGAGAGCGGTCTCATGTGAGCATTCGACGACGACGTTCGAACCTTATCGTTGGTACGGGCACCAGGCTAGTTAGTCCAAGTTATTTTAGTAGTGTTTAACGTAGAACTACGATACACATATAAAGTGTACCGGACGTAGTTCTACACAATACTGTGACCTTTTCAAAATTAAACAACTTTAACAAACGACGACGTAGACGAATTTGTACAAGTTATTTAAATATAAATCTTATTTAATAAAATATGTAACGAATAATTATAACTTCCTTATGATTGAATGAATGAATAAAATTGTGTTTGAAGTTTTTCCGGAATTAATTCATATATTTACATTATTTTTTAGGGTCTCACTATATCGTAACTCTTTAAAATGTCATTATTTTATGAACAATATGAATTGTACTAAACTCAATAAATATGAAAATCATAGAATTATTCCTATTATGTTATTAGTTGATTTAATTAAACAATTACTTGTTTTCCCATAATCCTGAAAATTCATATATCTATTTCGATGTCATTAATATCAATTCGTTCTATATTTTCTTTTTTGAATAAAGCTAATAACTATTTAAAACTATTATTATTTCATGGATGGATTATTTTAAAAAACTAAAATAAAATAAAAAATATGCCAACCAGGAATTAAGAATATTAGAATACGCAGTTAATATCAAATTTGCGGAAATAAACATTTTCTAATATTCTGTACGAGAACCTAATGGAATTAAAAGCTTAGATATTCTATTTTATAATTTCTTAGTTGGAAAACTATTAAAAAATATATATAAAATATTGCCTTAGAATCAGTTCATATGGAATACATTAAAAGCTAATACAATATCTCAGTTTCATTTCAAGTATATTAAATAATTTATATTTTATATGGTAATATATGGAAAATTGCATTTAAGGAAGATTAATGAATTTTCAAGTATATCCTTGTAAATAAGAGAATTAAGATATGTACCAATGGATACGTTTGTATACATAGTACATATGTGAAATGAAGATGTCAAAGAATATAAGGAAAATACATATTTTGAAAATGATTGTTGGCTGGAAAGTAGTAGAAAAACTAATTTAACAGGGAAATTGAAAATCTATTCAGAAACAATCTCATTTTAAAGGATTTTTTTAAAGAAATATAAAATGATTTTCAACATGGAAGAAGGATATCAATCATAATTTGAATGGCCAATTTGGTGTATCTTGGTAACATGGGTTTGTGAAAAGTGTAACATATTAAAATATAGAAAGAGATGTCTTTCTCCATGTAGAATATGTATGTATGAAATTATAACTGAGGTGACTATGTAAAAACATATATATGATTATACCTACATATCCCTACATAAACCGTTCAGACATATAAATTAGTTCAAAATCAGAGTAGCTGAGTGCTGGACAATCTGCTTAGTCTGTTTTATTCTATGATAAAACTTGATTCGAAAAATGGGCAAAAGGTAATTGGATTGTACAGATCCACAGAAAAAAAAAGTTAAATGGAAATTATAAAGTCTGTTTTATATAATAAACGATAGGTGTTTCCAACCGTTCTATATAGTTAAAATTAATTTGATACCATGTAGATTGAAAATAGTAAAAAGTATAAAAACGAAATACTCGTAAAAGTTAATAGTTTTTCCCTTGACATGATAGTAAAATTGAAAACCATATACACATTAAAATTAGATTAGATAAGTCTGAGTCAAATCAAATCTAGGAGTCCATCCATTTATGTTACAGTACATTAGTTCAATAAATATTAGCAAATCTTGAAATAAATTTTGCTAAAGTATAATCATACATGATTTTGAACATGAAACATATCTTTACGAAAAAGTTATGGTATTATCATTAAACCAATCCATTTCGGTTTTATATAATAAAATAGGCTATATGCTTTGATAAAACAACTGATCACAATAAACCCTATTTTACATTGTATAGAAAATATCTATAATTTCCCATCAAAAGGTTGGCCCAATGTATAAAATTCAAATACGAATGATAGTGAAGGAACACATCGTAAAAAGAAAGTATTCTAACGAAATCCATAAGACGTTAACGACATTTTAAAGCCCTGACGGGACTTCTTGGATCATGTTTTATTCTAGAATCCTATTTATTCTTTGAAATCAACAAAACAGCTAAACAAAACAGCAAAAGGAACTACAATAAAATTTACACTGCGAATACATACACTGGAAGACTGTTTTCTTCCATTTAAATTGAAAATAAGAATCAACACATATATTATAGTATATTTATCAACTAATTTGGCATGTCCCTTCGTTCACCTTTTAAAATAATTAGCGAAAACATTTGGGAACTCCTCCTAATGACCGGAGCATATTCCCAAATGTCACATCAAATAACGCTATCGACAGGGAAACGTGAATATCCATCAATATCTTGAGTACGCCATATTTTACTATCACAAAGCTCTATCCTCATTCCATGAGAAGATAACAAACAAATATATATACATAATATAAATAAGTATTTAAGTACGTATATAGAAAAGGAAATTTCTCATACGTTAGAATGGATATATTTTTATAGTCCTAAAAATTCAGACAATAGTGTGGTTAACCGATTCTAAGAATGCTACCAAAATGACACTATTGTACATTCTGATAGTATATTTGTATAGAACGGAATTACTTTTGAAAATGGAATGAGCTTGATGGTTTTGGTGGAATAAATTTTTAAAGGCATTTTCTTTTCAAATTCTGTTAGTATCATCGCATGGGGCAAAAGTTTTATATTTTTGCTCTTGCTGTTTTTTTCTGGTATAGTGAATGGGGTTATACAAATATCACACTATTTTCATTCAACATACATGTCAAAGGATACTTTGAGTAAAGCTCAAGATTTATTATGAAAAAAAGGAGAATGTTGAAAACATTGTTTTGGGATTTTATTGTTTTTTATGAATCTTTAAAATGGTCTTCGCAAAAATAGTATTGTATTTTATTCTAACTATTGTACTTTAGTTTTCCTTTTTTAAATATCTCCTTTTTTCTATGTATCCAGAGTTCACTTAATTTGTGCTTTGAAACAAGAATAAAAATTCCTTACACAAATTCTCAAGAATGCATTTTTATAAAATTTCAAGAAGTTTTGATAGTTATTCGCATACCATTTTCAGTCATTAATTTTCAACTTAAAATTTGAATAAATACGCTTTTCATCATGTTTATAAAAAGAACTTTAAAATAAATTTTTAGAAGGTTTTTTTTTCTGTTTAAATTGAAATTTGAAGTTAATTTTCTTGAATATTTTTATGTTCTTATGTAAATTTTCCTTTTAAAAAAAAGTATTCCTTTCAATGAACTTTATGCAAATTTGTAAAATTCTTACAGTTTATAGTACTCGTAAAGTACTTGTAGTTCATATTTTCATATTACCTTTCTCTGCCCATAAAAGTGAAAATAGTGAAAATGGAAATTCATGTTTAGTATGTAAAAAGAAATGCCTATACATAAATTTATATGTATATTCAAATCCTTTTTTAATAAGGAATTATTTTCATCGCAAATATATAGATAATCTTCGATTTGACATCATGAAATACACAGAATTAGGTTGTAAAACTTCTTATGTAACTCAAAATTCGAACATGAACACCTCAAATATATGAGGGGCGCCAAAATTCTAAGGTACGCAGGGCGCCATAAAATTACTTCTCTATATTAGAGTTAAATATAATAAGTGAAAACAAAGTTAGGCAGAAAAACCATTAAAGAGAATAAAATCATTAGAATTTAGTTTTGTTACCAATCCCAATTCTATCATAGAGTATTAAAATATCGGTTATATACTGATTTTAAGAGTCTCTACGTACTCGTATTTTATAGAAATTTATTTGAAAGTTTTAAAGTTACACGACGTTTTTTGTATGGAATCAAATTACTATCTGTACACAGAAGAATTATACATGTACTGTATTTAAATTAAACTTTTCGTTCAAATATGAAATAAAATAAATTATTATTAAATTGCAGAAAATTGCTTTCAATTGTATAGAGAAAGTTTTAATCGATATAAATTATTTTTGCATTTCCTTTAAATTGTTTCACCTGCATTTATTTTTATTAAAAACGTGACTTTTAAATAGTTTATAAAGATTATAAATATGAGTTTTTCAATTATACGCTTCGAAATTCTATTTAATTAATAAAATTTTATCAAAATTTGAGGAATACATACAAATTTTTGTGTGAAAAATGGATAAATAGTAAAATTCTTGTAGTTAAAGCTAGGATAGTTAAATTTCAACTATGACAAAATACGGAAAAAGGAATATGAATCCGTTAAAAAATATGAATAACAAAACTAAATCAAAATTTTATTATCAAACCGTTTAACTTTTACTAAACTTTGATTCAGAAAACAAAAATATTTTCTAACATTAACAATATATTAGGTGCACAAGAAAGTTCTGGACTCTAAGATTCATACGTTTGAAAATTATATTTAAAAATAACGATGTTTGAATTACATAAGTTAAGTAACATTTAAAAATAAAAATAAATGTTAACATCCGTTTGTTAACGTCACTGTTTTCGATTTATTTATAGCTTCTACGATATGGTTGGCGGCCAACTCACCGCCGGGCCCCACGTAGAAATACACCCGGTCTTTCTCCAGCGTAACACACTTGCTGGAACAGTTGTTATACACATTGCGCGCGACTAAACCCTTCGACGATTACCGAACGACTAACTCACAAGCGCAAAGGATACATTCAACTAACCAGTTTCTGTGTTACTTTTTATAACTGAGTGTATCCTACCTCGACGGTGAGCTGCCTTAAAGCAGAAGTGTCTACATTTACAACAGTCGGGGCTTTCGACTGTTCTTATTTTTTTCGCCGTTAACATAAATGCTTCTAAAACTTGGTTACGGCAGGATCTTGATGTTTTACATGCTAATGGAACTCCCGCCATGCTGCATTAATAAAAGCTGCTGTAGTTCACCTTGGGATAGGAACTTCTCCCGCCTGCAACTTATTTTATAGAGGTCGCTCCTCCTTCAGATTGCCACTTATTCAATGCAGATCTAATTTGCAAGAGGGCGATTTTTCAAAATTTAACTAACTGTCTACATATGGCATAAATTCAGTCAGAACAGGTGTTATATCTGCTGTTCTGTGTCCTGTGGAGATGAAATGTTATGACAAAATCGACCCACTAATGTTCGCAATTGACATTTACTAACATAATATCTGACTGAATTTATGTTGTGTGGAGATGAGGTGTAAGACGTCCAAAGATGACTCGATTTGACTTTAAAGCGGACTAGTTTATATCGAAATGGAATCCACAAGTTACCTGATATGTTGCAGAAGGTCATAGATGATAATAGTATGTAATTCGAATTATTTTAATTATTTTTTTTAATGAACTTGAATTTGATAAAAAAAAGCCCAGAATTTCCTTATACACCTAATATATGAATTCTTAGTTCTTTAGTACATTTAAAGAGCTGACCAATAAAAGGCTAGTTGTATGAATAACAAAATCGTCTAAAAAAAAAAAACTCTATAACTTTCATCTATTATTATTATTATTAAATCGAAAAAGTAGTTTTGGTTCATGCTCATGACCCCATTTAATGTGAATATAATTTTCGGATAGTTTTAGTTCAGTATGTTCGTGTCATGCAAGTCTTTTTATCTCTTCAGAAAACAAAAAAAGTCTAGTCCCAAGAAAAATCTATTTTTCGAATTTGGGGTGGTGTAATAAATTTGTATTTTTTACCCAATGGAAAATGTAGCCAAAAATCGAAATTGCATGGGCGGAAAAGAGAGAAATCTTATGGTATGATTATGATGTTAGGAAATGAAATTGCAAGAAGGATATGGATTGCATGTAGTTCTATACTAACCGTTATATGAACTGAATTTTCTGTAATAAACTAAGTACATAAAAATTATACATTAGTTTAGGAGGAAAATAAAATGAAAAAAAAATTATGAACGAACAACGATTCTGTATCGAAAGATCCGAACAACAACTGTATCCTAGTATCTAGAGACTATATTCAACTGCATGTGAACACAAACATAGGATTTGCACTTTTGTAGATGACATGACCATGGATATTGTTTTGGCTTTCGATTTGTTTTCGATGTCATCAAATAAATTCGTTTTTTGTTATGGTCGACTAGTTTTTCTTAACAATATTGTTCACATGTTTATATTGGAAAATTGAAAATGAATCAAGATATTATTTGTTCGTTATACTTGTTTTCAATAGGTTATATGATTTGTTTTGAAAATGTTTGAGTCAAAACAAACAATATTGTAATTTTTATTCTTGTTTTGGTATTTTCGGTCATTTCGAACTGAAAATATTGTAAAGGATTGCACGATTTTCTGAGGAAATGGCGCTTCGGTTCTTAACATAAAACCGTTGCCATACAACCATCAGTGGCAAGCTTTAAGGTGAGAGGCAATAATGAGTCTGGTGATACTTAAAAGGAGCAGTTTTTTTTTCATTTCTACAATCATAATTATTAAAACTCATTTTTACATGCAAATAGATAGTAAATATCAACGTTATACTTTTATTCCAAATTAACAATATATCTTATTAAATCAAATTTCCTTATAAAGTATTTATATATTTATTTATTATTTTATTTATTTAAAATATTAAATAACATGACTATAATAAGAATACTTTAATCACACATGATATAACAAAATAAGGAATTTGATATTGATACGTAATTGCTAATATGGTTAAAGGTTTCAATAATATTGGTTTTATGGCAGTCGAGACGTGATTATCAGAATAAAATACTAAAAACGTGATTGTGAAGATTTCTGCGTTTTATTACATGTAAAACCAAAGAAAATATAATACTTATAGTAGAAGCAATTTTATGAACGAATAGTTTGTATTAGAAAAATTGTTTATTGTCAGGTCCTGCAATTTTTGATTTACAGATCCATCCTGCTATCAGTTTAATCTCTTTATCGTGTTCTGCGGTTCTATCGTTGTATATGCCACAAAATGTTAATGTAAAAGTCAGTACTTTGAGATAAGGTGTCCATATAGTGTCCACCAAATTATAATCATAATTTTAGCAACATCTTTACTGTCATCAATATTTGTGAGTGTAAATCAGTCTTTTCTTTACAAACACCAATAACGAGATATCTTGTTTATGACTGAAAATCTGTGCCACATGAAAATACAATTTGAAAACATTAGTGTATTGAATGCTTTACGTCATTAATTCCATCCTATTTAATACCCATATTCATAAATCAAAGAATTTTGTTCAATCATTTTTTCATGTCTTTCAAAAAACAAAGATTTCATAAAATTGCGGAATAAAAAAGTAAATTAATATGAATTTTAAATTATTGTAAAATATTCTCATTTTTAGCCTGTAAAATAGTTAAAAGATAAATAAACAAACTTAAAGATTAAGAATATTTTCAATACTACAGAAAATATACTTGAAAAGTTTTTTATCATTTTGAAGAAAAGATTTCCATGAATTTCCAAAAGGAAACGGATTCAGGAAATTGAACTTCCTTTTTTTAAGTAAAAATGGGTCATTTTGAAATTTCCTTTTAAATTTCCCATGATAAAAAGAGAAAAGTGTGAAATATTTTACACAGAAATAGATATAAAAGTTTTCTTACTATATTTTTCTCATTTAAATTATAAATTAATTTCACGAGAAAATTTTATGATAGATTTGTAATTTTCCACAATATTTTATCTTTATGCCCTGTGGGTATATACTACCGGAGGATATATTAGTTCTTTCAAGGGTATAGTTAGTTGTGTATGAGAATCAAAAGGTATATCGATTTTTGCATGTCCGTCCGTCCGTTCGTATACAAGATAACTCAAAAATGCGTTATCCGATTTTGATGAAATTTACTGTGTGATTTGGTTCTTCCTTAACTTAATTAAATTTCAGCAAAATCGCCCAAGGGAGAGCGAAGTTATAAATCAAAAACCTTAGTTGTTCTTTCTTAGAGTTAATTCATTAAATTATAGTTTTCTTAACTACGGGTCCCAATTTTACCATAGCGGATAGAAAAAGCGGTTATTGATCGATTTTATCTTTGATTTGTCAAATGATTTTCTATTTTAAAAGTTGAAATGTTAACATTTCGAATACGACTTTTTTGAACTTTAATTAAATTCAAACGACTTATTCTATTTCATATATGAATCTTTAATGATGTATGAAAATGTGATAAATATTCTATAAAACATATTCATACAATATTTATTATATTGATTTACGAACAGCTTTTAATTACTCGCTTTTTACAAAAGTATTCAATTTATATTTCTCGAAAATATCCAGAATACCTTTTCGTAAATTAATTTGTTCTAGATCCGAGTACTATATATATATAGTTTTGGTCACCTTTTCACCTTTATCCCTTGTTTTTCTTTTGTACTTCAGAAAATATATTGAAATAATTAAATTGAAAAGGGTTTCAATAAAAAACAATGCGGTCTATATTATGTAGAGTATTGTACTTGCTATATCATATGTACACATATGAGGTGAAAATTCGAAATTAGGAAAAATTGTTTGATATTAATTTCTATTAAAATAAAAAAATATTCATTGTTAGAATATTGTAGATTGTGATTGAAGAATTGATATGAAGGTATAGAAAAGACTAAAAACACTGATATATTGGATGATGACGAGGGAAAATGAAGATATTGATCGAATTCAATCGGTATTTAACGACATATCGAAATTGAGCATTTAAATTTATCAAACAGAATTGGTGAATCAAGAAATTGAGAGAACTTGTGGTACTGGTGTACGGGCCTTTTTAAACTTCAAACATTTTTAGTTTAGAAATTATACCTAATTTAATTAGATTTATCATTTAAACGAATATGAGTCCAAATTTTCAACCATTTAGATTTAATTATTCTTAATCGTTCTGAAGTTTAAAAATGAATCAATTTTTGTTTAAATTACTTTTAGACTTTTGATAGGCTTAACTATTTTAAAATTCGTAAATAATTTAAAATTTCAGTAAATCAAGGATTAAAAATAATTCCCATGGTTTTAACCGTGTACAATGATCATTTTCTAGAACAATTATATGATACGTTGACGCTTTAGGAACTAAAAAACTTATCTTAAAACAAAGTTATCAAATTATCTTCTAAGTTATTCTAGAAAAAAATTTTAAACAAAATATACAATTAAAATAAAATGAAAAATTGAAAATTTTAACTAAATTACTAATAATAATAATTTTTTTTTATATTTTAATGATAAAAAAGATATTAAATTCAGAAGAAGCTCATGTGCAATTTATGGTCCCTGTTCAACATTTGAATTGCAATTTATTATTATTAGCCAAAAAAAAGGAGTTTCTTAATTTTTTTTTTCATGCTATAAAAGAAAAGGACATTTTCGTTCATGGCATTCGAGACATGAATAAAAACTCGTAAAATCCATACGGGTCTTTTATTAGTAAAACTTTTGAAATAGTCCTGTTTCTTCACTATTTTCGCTAGTGGAACATTTTAATAATATTACTGGTTTTCATTGGTCAGGATAGGAATATAAAAATTGAATTTTAAATGTTCTTATGTAATACTAGCAAGTCCTAAAAGATATGCTACACAATAATAAAATACTGTGTACTAAAGTAGTTATTCATTTGTTCAAAAATGTTTTATGATTTTTTATAGAATAGAATAACAGGATATGGAGATGGCAGGCTCTGTACGTGGGTATATAAAAGGACATCAATGTGTGGTTTTCTTTAAATTATTTCAATGGATAAATAATTGGGTTAATAGTTTTTCTTGTAATTACATGATTTAGATAAAACTCTTTTATTTCATTGTTTTAAGAAATTTATTTTGTGATAATAGTAAAAACCTTTTTTTAGAGTAAATTATTTTACTAGTTTTAAAGAAAATAATTATTATATACACCGTTAGAATAAGTTTACTGAAATTTTAAACCATTCCTGAATAATAAGTAAACATATGAAAAGTTTAAAAGTAATTTAAATAAAAAATTGATTTATTTTTCTTCTTAACTTTCGTTTAAAGTTTAGACTCATTTAATTTAAATGATACTGTCAATAAATCTAGTGAACTTAAGAATAATTACTAAACCAAGTCTAAAAAAGTTCCTAGTATTAAAAAGACATCGTATGATATTTTGTCAGTTTTGCATAGATTTATTACACATACATTCTTATGAAAACAAATCTTAGTGTTTTCTCAAATATTTTCATAGTTGTCCTGACATTTTTTTGTTCTTAACATAAAATATATTTGTTATATGTTATACATTCATTATTAAATTGTAAGTCTAACATATAGCGATGAATCTAATTTAATTTATAAGGAGGAGTCAGTAGCTTAACCTACCCATAGACACTCCACTAAGTTTGTCAAACTTGTGAAATTTCTATAAAAGTTGGATCGTCTATGGGCCAGTTTGTCAGATGAAATTTCTAGCCGTGTATGTATATCTGGGTACTCTGCCCTAGCTAGCTCCCGCCATCGTCTTTAATCCTTTTTATGATAATTTATATAAACTGCCAAAATTATTTGAAGCGTTGATTATTCCAAATTTACTAAATGTACTAAATTATATCACTCGTAAAAAGCCAAATTCTATTGTACTAATTCGAAGGCTGTTTGGGTTTGGAAGAACCTCGACATCGTATTTGTACTATAATTCTTTTCATTATGCTCCATTTGAATAACGCTCAGTGCAGTACATTCTTTGACTAGTCCTGTAAGTTTTAAATACCTGAACACTATATATATACATATATATTTAAAGATTGAAATGGAAAATTTCTCCTAATAATTTTTTGCGTTTATTGAACTTAGTAAGTCTTGGAATTCTCGAATTGAAAGCTTTCTCCACACCCTTTTTAATAATTTGAAAAAATGTTTAGCCAATTTGATTATCCACAAGAAAAATTCTTTTATTGTAAAAATGATTTTAAACGTTAAATTTAAAAATGAAAAATAAATTTTTTGAAGACACAAAGGTATTAAAGCTTTTCTTATGCACTTCCATTACAGTAAAGTGTATTTGAATGACACTTTTCAATGCAATTTCCTTCACTTTGAAAAAAAACGGAAGTAGATGGAAAAGAAAATGTCCTCGCGTATAGTCTCTTCACAAGATTGCATACAATAGAATTGAAATTATTGAAACTTTAAAGTTTTTAACCTTTTCTGGATGAAATATTTTCATAAAATAAAATTTATCTTTCTTTTATGTGGATTTATATACTTTATATTCTATTATTATATTTATAAGATTTAGAAATATGAAGACAGAACATTGACATGCGATAGAAAAAGTAAATGAAAATATAAACTATTCCTCCCGAAGGATATGAAACAAACCCATTAGGACATAGTTATTCTATTTCTTGTTTTTTCTATGTCTCGGCATTTTTTCTTATAATGTTAAATAAATTACTATTATATTTAATAACCTTTGAAGCTTTAGAAACTATTTTTTTTTTTGGTTATTTTTATACAATTTCTTTGAAATTTTGAAGAAAAAAAACTTACATAATTTTTCCTTTTAACATATATAAATAATTTTTTTTGCAAATAAAATATTTGAAAGGAAAATTCTCTTGAATGTTTCTATCTAGATTTATAATAATTTTTAGTCAATGTTAATATCTTTTACTATGCGGTTTAAGCTATGATAAAGTAAAATATGAATTGTTTAACAGACATTGTTTAATGTAATCCAAAGTTGAATTTTATAGCATTATTCTTTGCTATTCTTTGGAAAATTTTAAATTTCAATGTTTTAAATGCTAAAAGTATTAAAAGAAATCCTTTCCAGACAGTTTGATGAGGTTAAACAGTCTGCATAGAACTGTCCATACACATTAGCTGTATTTCCTTACCGATGAAATCGGCATGTGTATAGAAAACTATCGAATCACACAACGATTCAACGATACACCACGTTTTACAACGATAAGGGAATACTGATATTAATTTTAAACTGTATAAATTGATTCTAAAGACTCTTTACCTATTGACAAGGTGTGTGCAATAAAATCGAATATACCATAACCTGCTATTCAAAAACTTAGTAAAATCTCACCATTAATTATAAGTAAAAGTGAGATAAAATATGGATTAGATGAGGTTGGAACTTAAACCTATAGTCATTAAATCTTTGAGTAATATATAAATTTTCAAGAGGAAAATTAAAATGCCTATTTAAGGGCACAAATTGAATAGACGTGTGCATGGCTTCAGAGCAAGAAAATTATATTGTTTAATGTTGTTTAATTTTCATAAGTTAAAATTTTATATTACTTCTTTCAATATATTTTATCAATGCAAGATTTTCTGAAAATCGCTTAGAAACATTGAAATCCAATTAACTGTGTCTATTTTGGAGAATTCGAAATGACGTCTGTGTATCTATATAACTTTATTAATATAGATTTTTTCGATCCAATATATCATTCTATATAATATTGTAAATTACATATTTAAGTACACTACATTCATATCTTATTTTCCATCAACTATAATTTTGTTTACACTGTCAAGATGTCTTTCTATTTTCAGATTTTCCTTATAGTAAACGAATATTATCGTCAAGAAGCCTTCTATATGAAAATGGAATTCCTAGAAAAATAAAAGAAGAACCAAAGCAAAAAATATCTCACGTACATTATGTGAATGAATAGAAATTCAAATTTTTTTTACAGAAAAACTAATACAGTACACTTTACAGAAAATCGAGCGGACGACATGTTCTTTATATAAGCATATATCGTAAATATGAAGCATTCACAGGAAGCTCAATCAATCAATCAACTGTTCCTTTCCTGCTAGTAGTGTATCTATATAGATTTATTATAGTAGATATCGAATTGAGTTCTATGAACAAGATTCAATATCAAAATGCAGTATAGTTTTGAATGTTCTTTTAGAAAATGATCCCAATTTTCCAAGTATAGAGAATCTCTTATATTTGATTGATTTCTGAAGATCCGCTTAACACGCAATTCAATTTTAAATTCTGTACAAAGAAAGAACGAATCTTTTTCCGGTATATATTGGAAAATTCAATTGAAAATTTAAATTAAAAAATTCTTATTTATCCTATTAGTTTTGAATGAATATTAAGATAACTTTTATCGATAAAAGGGAAAACTGTATCAAATATGTATTTTGTTTTCAATTAATTTCAAATTCAAATGTGATTTTTTATAGTTTTCGAAAATATTTTTATTAAATTCAAGTCTTTTTACTGCGGTTGGTAAAGAAAATTAATTTCTATAATATGGAAAATGAGAAAAATAAAGAAAACTATATTCCGAAATCCTCAGCGGTTTGAATTTATAAATAAAAATTTGAAGAAAAAAAATGTTCTTTTAACGTAAATTTATAGTATAGTAAGTAGAAATCGATGTTCTAATGTTTCTGCAAAAAGGGTTTACTTAAGGATTACCTATTTATAGTATATGGAAAGAAACTTTACATAATTGCATGACTTTGGTTTGAAAAGTTCCATAACTTGTTGAAAATAATACATTAGTGAAGTTGTAATTAACGAAATACATTTTCAACAATTGAAAAGCTAAAAAGTTTGTTTATGGAAACCAAATTTGTTTGGTGTTTTAATTATTGGGAATATTTTTTTAAAATATTTAAGTACATAAATGTGTCTTGGATAAAATGTCCAATGTTAGATACAAGCCTATCCTCATTCTTTTTGTTTTATTATTGATCTTTGTTCCGGAAACTGGTAATAAATATAATTTTGTGAAAATTTTGATTGATTAGATTCGAGTAGATATTTTTCTTAGAAGCCATTCCAACAAAAAGAAATAATGAAGTCGGCATGACACAAACATAATCTCGACAATATATAATATGTATTGCAGAGATTTCTTTATAAATGTCTTCTTTACAGAACCATTAACCTTACGCTTCTAAATGTTGTAGAAAAACATTTAATAAAAAATCTCACACAAAAGAAAATTTGTTTATTTTTCAATTTTTTGGAAATGAAAATAAAATCTAACTTTTGTTTCCGAAAGAATGATAAAACACTTTTCATATTTTCTATTGTTATAACGAACTTTTTTATTAACGGTGACCGTTTTATAGTGTTTCGACTTTTTGAAAATCCTCGAAGGAAACTCTATCCTGAAAACAGGATGTTCAAACAATTTCATTGCATATTTTTATTTTAAGATGATTTAATATTATTGTTATAAATATTCTTTTTTTTTGGGTTTTCTCTTCAAATCAATTGAACAATGTGGAAATCGACGAAAAAGATACAAGTTTTTTGAGATACTTCACTATAAAGTAAGCTTCGGTTAGTACAGCATTTCTAGGTTTATATCTGTTACATAAATTGAGGCTAGGAAAAGAAAACTATGTACATCTATCGAATAACATTCTGATTGTCCTTTTTATGTCCTTTTTATTGTTCTTTCTATATTAGAAACTTTCTTCTATTTAAGTTTATTTTTGGAATTTATGATATAAATTATGTGGTTGAAAAATTCGTATATAAATAATAAAACAAAGTTTTTCGAATTGGTTTAAGTGTGTTTCTTTAAAATTATATTTAAAAAAAAGGAAAATGTAAGGAGATATTTGTACCTGTATTTCTTCCTGTTCGTCGACAAATCAAAATATTCATTTTAAAAATTTTCTTTTTTTTTCGAAAATTTTGTAATTCTATTTTGTGTAATCTTATATTCGATGGGAAAAAAAGAATCTTTGAGATCTCTGGTTTGAATCCGTTCTTTCATCATTTTCTGTGTCAGAGGATAATAAAATTACCTTCGTTCTTAGAAATTGATGTCGTAATAAAAAGAAGTATAAAAATATATTTAACTTGAATGTGAACATTGGCTCTTCTGATTTTTTTTTTCTAATTTATATAGAAATTGAATGGGACAAGGAATAAAGTGTATACACGACATTTGTAATGCCATCTTTCATTTGATTCACAATAAAGTTCTCAATCGTTAGCTGTGTGATTTGTTAAGGAGAATATATAAAAGTTGCTTTAGTAGTACAAATTTTATTTAAAAAAAAAATTAAAATTAAAATACGGAGTTCTACTGAATGAAGCTGTTAATTACATTTGCCACTTTATACTAAACTTACTGTGTCTGGCAATTGGTGTTGTCATTGAAAAGCGTTCACATATATTCGTTGCCAAATTTAAACGTGGTCGAACGAAGTGTACAGCAATGTTTCCTCAAAGCTAGGCAGCTATGCTATGGTCCACCTAAAAACGTACTTCTCTTCAGTTACAATTTGTATTTACCCACCATATTTTAAAACAATTATGCAAATATGTAGAATAGGATTCGAGAAGCAGACCTAATCGATTGGTAAGCACTAGATCGCAAATTTAAATAATTTTAACAAGATTGTGTGATTAAATTTGTCAGAAAAATTTAGAAAACCTTTTCCCGGATATAATGTTTTGATGTGACGTACAAAATTTTTAGTTAAATGTTATTTATCAACTAGTAACATATCCATGTCCTACGGATGAGAAGATGTAAGTCTGAAAGTAATGATTAAAAAAATCACTGCAAAACAGTTGCATATTTTTATAGAAGTAATGAAGGTATTATACAATTTTCTATTACCGCGATCTCAGATCAAAAGACTTACAGAAATTACCAGAGATGCAAACCGGTTTATTTGAACCACTTTGAACCGAACCAAAACCACTGAACCATCGAAATTTTCCGAATCAAAACCAAAACCAAAACCAAACCACTTTTAAAATGATTCGGTCAAACCAGACCAAAAACAAACCAGGTTTAAAATTAATACTTTAACCGAACCATAAACCGAAGTTTTTCTATTGGTTTATGGTTCGGTTCAACAGAAAAATTGTCCTATAATTTACATTTTCCTTTTAAAAAAACTAAAAAATTCTACTACATTTTTTTATAAAAACGATGGTTAATCAATATTCAACAGTTTGCCAGTTTTCAAATTTGTTTTTAACGAGCAATCAAACACGACATAGTTTTTCATTTAGTGAAATCATAATTAAAATAGAAACAGAAACAAACACAAGAAGGAAGAATATACTTAAAATTAAAAGATATAAAATTTGCATCTAAAGGACAAATGTAAGCAAGACTGTATATTTTTGAGTTTAATAATAATTTTTTTTAGTATTACCCAAAAGAAAAAAAAGATAGAAAATACCCGGTTTTTAAAAAATTTGTTTGTAATTCAATAACAAATAGCAGTAAGTACAATGAATGCTGTATTGTTATGACAAATGATCACCCAGAAAATTTAATCCGGCATCTTAAAAAAAAGCTCTCCGAATCCTACGACATAATTCACACGAAGCGAACAAATAAAACAGCTGAAAAAAATTTGCCAAGCAAATCCACATTGGCTTCCTTCGTTTGTGTCACAACAACTAAGCAAAAAGACATATTTGTTCTGAACCGAAACCAAAACCAAAACCAAAAATTATGCAGTCTTTAAACCAGAACCAAACCAAAACCAAATTTTGAAATATTTAGAAACCAAAACCAAACCAAAAACCAAAAAGAAGGTTTATGCTTAAACCAAAACCGAACCAACTGTAAAAATGTCTTGGTTTGCATCTCTGGAAATTACACTATTTTTCACACAGAATTCAAAGAAGTTCTCATTTACAAGTTACTATTTTAGACTATTTGGTAAAATAAAACATCTGAACTTTTAGTTTAAAAATTAGTACTGGGTTACATCCAATTTTATTCATATCTCCCGATTACACATTATCAATTTCACATAATTTATAATTTATCTAGAAACTCTAACCATTTTTCTGAGCTTAGTAAATCCAATTTTATTTTGCCAATATTTTCAAAAATTCCGCCTCTATATTCTGATGATATAAAATTGTATATATCATTTTTTTTCCAATGTATTCCGTAGTGAGTTGCTAACAAATGGAAAGTTTCATTTTCGGTAGGATTTCGATTCCATTCTTCCGTTACGGTTTCAGCCACAATTTTCCATTCTTTATTTAAACATTTTCGATGCCGTCGTATATCTCGTCCAAGACCTCTTGTTGGCTCCTTACTCACAAAACAATCTATGGCATCCCTTGGACAAACCAGTGAATCACAATTTAAGAACGCTTAAATATATATATATAACTAAATTAAATATGAACTAATTTAAATTGATATAATTTGAACAAACTTGTATTATACTCGATTTGAATATCATCAATTTCCGAAAAAATGAGTCCATGATTTTGTCCACAAATAAAAATAAATATGAAAATATCGATCAGCAAACAATATCTTAAACACATTTTATCACTTCGAATTATCTAAACTGATTGGGGATAGTATAAGAAAAAAGTAAGTTGAAAATAACTCTTTACAATTGCTTACGTCTTTAAAATTTATATTTTTCGAAATGATTTCAGCAGAATTTGAAACTCGAAACATGACACTTCGCAGACTTCATTCCGTTTATGGAAATAATCAACTACAATACTCTGCAATTGAATTAGGACTTGCGAAGAATTTAACTTTTTAAACAAATTTTCAAAAATATTGGACAACTGGATCCAAACCATTATGTTACTAATGCGTCTATTAAACAAAATATAGTCTGGCTTTTAATTTTTAATATTCGATTCAAATAGAAATTTCAATAAATCATGAGCTGGTCCTAATTCAATGACACAGTATTGTACATTGTTAAGCAAAAATTCAAATGTTTTGAATGACTTAAATTACATTACTTAAATTGCAATGAAAATATGGAATTTAATTATTTTCAATTATTCTAAAGATATATTTGCACAAATATAAAAAGTCATACGGGGCATGGCTTAACCACATGACTCCATTGGACTTATTTCAAGACATATTTTCAGTCGGACTGAATAAAATTCTAATGGAGACTCTAAAATTTGGACTTTTTTGTCAGTCCGACTGAAAATATGTTTGTCTTGAAATATGTCCAATGAAGTCGAAATTTGTAAATCAATTTTGTTCAAATTATTTACATACATTAATTACATAAATAAGGAATAACATGTTTAATTTCACTAAAATCGATCCAAGGATAGTGAAGACAGAAATAGACGTAGAGAAAAATAAGCCTGTTTATAAAGAGTTTTCCATGTATTTTAAAAACTGATACGCCGAATATGAAAATTTTAATCCAAAGTAAATGCAAAAATTCGAATAATTCTCGAGTTTCTCTAAAGTCTTGTTTACATCTGGCATTTATTCGCCAATTTTTGTCTGAAATTTATTTAATAAAATCTTCTACTTAGTCTCATATTGAGTTTATTGAAATTTTGTTATTCTAATACAAAATTTACTAAAAGAAAAAATTCTTCTCTAACTTTTATAAATTTAATTTTAAAGCATGAGATTTTAGTAAGGATTTGGAAGGTGTTTAGAAAATAATTTTCGGAAATCGTTCCTTTTATTGTGTTCGACTACAAATTCTAGAGGAAGAAATTTAAACCTGAGAAGCTTTCTTAAAAAATTGTTGCTTCTTCAGCTAACAATTCTAATGTCAAGAAAAATTTTCATATTGAGATTGAATTTTAAGTGAATTCCAAATGGTCGATATGAATTCTTTCTCTTGTAATTTTTTTTCATTTTATTATCACAAATTGTTTTTTTTGTTTTTTGTTCCATTTCTGTTTCTTTTGAATATCATACAAAATTCAATAAGAATGTCGTTGAATACAATTTACTTACTATTACAATAGAAAATTGTTCAAAAGTCAAAATGAAATTTTCGCATGAAGTAGATTTTCTTCCATACGAGTTTTTATAGATTTTCTTTAAAGTTAATATTTTTATTTCATATTTTCATGTTCAGAATATTTTCATAAGAAATTTAAAACCTATTTGATTTTTTTCTTTTGTTTGTTTTGGAAAAATTGCACAAAAAGAATTTTTCTTACGAAATGCAAACGAATGAAAAGTTATCTGACAAATTTTCAGAAATCTTCTGGGAGAGTTCATGGGAAATTTAGTTTTAAGTTTTTTAGTTTTAGTAACTGACGATGATCAAATTTTGGCTACAAAATCATTGCTTTGAATATTACTTCGTCTTAGGTACAAATTCTTTGATAAAACATATTGTATCTCAAAATCGACCTCTAAAGACAATTTGTTAATGCCTTATGGAAGAAATTGGGAAATAAAAACAGACAAATCTAATAATATTTTAAGTTTTATTACACAAGTTTTTGTATGCACCGCGTTACTTCCCTTTGGAATACATAGAGTACACAATGCCTTAGATGGACTTGTTCTTCATTTATGTTGATGGTTCCAAAAGTTTAAAGAATCTGACTAACATACGAAATCCCATAAACCATCTGCCATATATTAGTCTACATAATCAAGCTGGTTTCAGTCAGTTGAGAATGTTTACTAACATCCTTGTCGGATGCATGCAAATGCACGTATTTAAAAATGACAGAACTTTCTTTTTTCACCTAATATATATCGAAATTGGATCAAGTAGTCGAAATGAATTCAATCTAATCATTAAATATTAAATAGATAAAACAACCACATAGAATTTTTGATATTTATCTTGCTTCGATTTTGATAGAAGTTTTCTACGAAATTTTTTATATTTCTTCTTCTAAAAAACCGTAAACTTTTATATTAGTTAATATTTTCGTTTTTTTTTTAAGAAGTACATATTACTTTTGGAGCTATAATCGATTTTTGATGTTAAATTTTAGAAGTTTTAAATAGCATCCTGATCGTCCTACACAACTACAAGAATATCATTTTCTTGATTAAATAATTTAGATAGAAGACGGTAACTGAACTTATAGAGAAGCATTCTAAAACAACATCAAATTTCTGTTATTAGCAGGAAAACAGGAAATATGGTATAACTAAGTTAATACGTTTAAAATTTCATATAAAAATTTGTGACTTAAGAAATAGTTTACGTACACATTTAGGTTTATGTAAGAAATTGATCTATCTAATACTAGAGGCACACATAGGGTATTCAAACCTTAGTATCGATACTACAGTATAGCTTTGTACCATGGTATAAAAAGGGGTTGGCACACATCAAACATAGTATCTGTTTGACATTTGAAATTCTGCCATTTCAGCGAGAATATGGGAATTTCTTCTCGCACCTCTTAAATCCTCTATATGATTCCTACAAATATCTATAAATTTTGAGGTTTCATTAACGCATAAAATTTTGCGTATTTAATTACTTTTTTCAGTTTTTTAAAATAATATTTTCGAAAAAAAAGTGTAAACATGTGTCAATTGCTAAGCTTTCCTACAAAATTTCATTCGCTATTTTCCGCTTCAATTAAAAGGCGCGACAATCACTAAAGAATAAATTACGGTGGCCGAAAAAATTAAGTAATAAAGGGTATACCACGTACTTTTTCGAATTTAAATACCAGATTTATGCTACGTAGTTGAAATGGTATTCGGCTAGTATTCGACGACACACATATGATATACGACATGGTATCCTTAAACTATGGTATGAATACCCTATGTGTGCCTCTAGTATAATGTTGGATATGTAACATAAAGAAAATTAATCAATAGTTTAAAGATTAAGTTCCTAGAAATGAGACTAGGATTCATTTGATTATTAAGAATATAATGAAGAAGATGTACAGTACGTTTAAGTTGACCTAAGACTTTAGGTTTTTCTTTAATAAGGAATGCCGGCTTCAATACCATTAATTCTATAAGTTACGTAAAAGGATAGGTATGTAGTTTATTCCTAAAAATTCATCTCTCCTTAGATAAATTCCTATGTTTATGAACATTTATGTTAAACTTATGTATTATAGAAAACTTTTTTTTTTTTTGCCTGCTACAAGCTTAACATTATGTTCAACTGATTTTATATTACTTTAACTTTAATTTTTTCTTTTTTTTTTTTTTCTTGAATGAAGGCAATTTTTTTCGTATCATATATTTTCAAGCATATTATTTTGGTACATTTTTTTTTTTTTCTATCAAAGAAATGAAAAATTCTCTTAGGAGTGTGCTTCTTGAATTTCCATCAACATTTGAAGTAGATTGAATTTTTTATCGTTTTTTATTTTTCTTCTTAAACTAAACTTATTATAATACAATGTTATGGTAACCAAATTCAAGCCACGAAAATTTTCTTTATCACTTCTATTTTTTCTTTATTTTTTTTATATATTTTGAAAGCTGTTTCACACGATGCTGTCTTTAAGTGGCGGTAAAAATATCGTATAGTACCTGATAATTTAATCATTGCGTGTTAATATAAAATTTTTATGATAAAAATATGGAACAGAATTATATGATAAAAATAAATCCATTAATAATTTGAAAATTTACTTTTTCTTTTAGAGGATAAGGAAAAATCATACATTATTAAGTTTTTCGAAAATATGATATAATTATCTTAAATTTCGTTTTTTTTTTCTTCTTGTTAAACGTTTCTTAAAACATTTCCTGGTTTTTTTTTTTTTATTACAATGCCTTTTTAAAAATACGTAAACGTTGATTTAAACACAATCGATATTTCATTTTTAAAATTATGATAAATTTTTCAAATTTTCTTCTTCATTGCCGGAGTTAATCGATTATGAATAAATTGAGAATTTTATTATGTACTAAAAATTTCTACAAAAAAAAAGAAAATATTTTCATATCTCAAGAATTTGTCTAAAATACAGAAGTTTATTATTTTTATCAGAATATAAGAATACAGACATTTTTTAAAATGACTAAAAAGAATAAAATTGACTTTATTAAATACTATTATCTTAATGCAATGATAGTGAAGGGTATTTTACACTATACGAATTACTCATATGAAAATTCTATTGAGTAGCTCATAAGAAAAATCATATGAGAGAAAATCATGCGAATTTTCTTTATTCATCTTTAAATTTATAATAACTTAGAATACTAAAGTTGTAGGGATAAAATTCAAAACTGGATATTTCAATTTGTTTAGTTTCATTGGAGTATCTCAACGTATTCTATTAAAAATAATTACTTTTAATGTGAAGTATTGTCTTTTTTACGAAGTTACTGGTTTGAAGTTTGAACCCAACTTTTTCAAAAGCTCACATAAAAAATATTATTGCAACTAATGTTAGGAATAGCATAGTGTAAAGTGATTTTAAATCTTTAAAAAAAATGGCAACATAATCTTCGACCTAGCCACAAAAACGCAGCGTGTCTAGTCAACCGAATGTGGGCTAAAGTATACATTTCAACTCAATTTCGACCTCATTTGCACCATGTGACTATGTCTTTCACAAATACAAACCGGCGGGTCGCAACCTTTACTTCTATCAGGCAACTTTCTGCTTAAGCATCTATTTTTCTTCTATTTCTATTTTAATTTTTAAGAATATAAATGGATCAAACTTTAATAAAAATAGATCATAGGAGGTGGAAGCTTAATAACAATAAGTAGTACATTACCAAGCGTATAACTTTATGAAACATTTTTGAAAAGAAAAACTGCAAAAGACCATTCTTTTTACGGAAACCTATAAAAGAACAAGAACTTGGCAAGTTAGTTTAAAATATTGATTTTTAATTAAGATTTACATTAAATTATTCTTTCAATTTTCTTTGAATGAAGAAGAATTACTCTTTAAAACTCTAGAATTAAAGAATAAGAATTTCCTCAATTTAATATTCATATTGTCTTGTTAATAAACCCTTGTAATATTACTTAATACATATAATACCCGAAAATTTTCATACAGAACATAGAACTTTATAATAGCAGAAAAACACTTTCGTATAATCTACTAAAATTTAATAAAGTTCACAAGAGATGTACTTTACAGAATATTCTATTCATAGTCCAAAAATAAAAACTTCATATACTATATATATGGTATGCAATTCGAAAATGGTCCTTTTATGTAAATAATTTGATGTTGGAATATATTTCATTAAATTTATTAAAATAAATTAAATCAAATATGTGTGACTGACTATCTTTACGAAGATTTTTATCTGTGAAATCAAATTTACTCGTATTTTAAAATAATGAATTAAATCGCATTACATTTATTTACATATACTTGTATTGAATTTTTCGAAAACATTACCTTTTCGAATGTGTTTTAGATTCGAAGTATTCAATCTCATAATCATTTCGATAGTACACTCGGTTCACAATAAGCCGTTTTTTAAGCCAGAAATAATTACTAAATGTTAGTTCCTTCTAATTCTTGCTTGTTACCAAATTACGCAAAAAACTCTGATATTGTCCAGCACAATTACCAAACCCCAATTCAACAGACTTTAAGGAAAACAAATAAAATCGACTTGGCTGTTGACTACGCTGAAAAATTAACCTTAAATAAGGAGAAAATGAGTGCGACTGGATTTTATCTTAAGTATAACGTGAAATTGATATTGCAGGCAATTAAAATAAACAATTTTCAAGAACAAGGACCAAACCTGAGTCTTATCAGTCAGAGCCTAAAGACTAAATAACGTGATCCACGCCTCCTTTTACACGGTTTTTAAGAAACTATGTATGACATTTCATGCCATTCTTTGATTCGGTTTATGTGGTTTTTCGTGTAACGTATCTACCGTGTAAACTAAAGGTTAGGTGCTCTTTAAGATTGAAATAAAGTTTTTTGAAAAAAATATTGAAAATTTTTCTGGTTTCCTTCATGAACAAAGTGTATACTCGTATATATTCATAATGAGCTTCAATAAAATCAATATTTAACATTAAAATTCAATAATTCCACTTCAAAATTACTTTTAGATTAACCTATAGAAAGTATATTTGGAAATAATGTAATAATAAGAATCCATTATTGACGAAAATAATGGCTAATATAGTAAATATATTATCTATAAAATTTTTGTTTGAAGTGAGTTTCATGTATTTAAAAGCCACATTAAAACATATAGTAAGTTAAAATCGGTCTATAACCGATTTTTTGATGACCTATTGTAGAAATGGGATTCGTAGTAATCTATAGCTCAATGAATTAACTGGAAGAAAAAACAATTAAAACTCACAATATTTCAAGATTTTTCTTCCATAACTCTAATTTAACTCTAAATTATTTAAACCATATTGCTTCACAAACTTTGCGATTAAATCCAAAAAGTGGTAAAAAAAATTGTCGTCATCCTGGTTTTTGCTATAACAAATGAAGTTAAGGAAGAACCAACTCACATTGTAATTTTCATCAAAATCGGATAACTCATTTTTGCGTTATCTCGTATATGGGCGGACGAACGGACGAACGGAGTTGCAAAAATCGATATAATTTTTGATTTTCTACATAACTATGTATACTATACCTCCAGCTTAGAAAGGCTCCAATGATTATTTCTATGCGTTTCCAATGTAGTGACAAAGCCAATAAACCCTTTGGTGATACCTACTACCATAGGACATACAAATTTTTTTGTTGTATTTTTATTTATTTTGATTTTAGTGAACCATAAGATGAACCTAAATCAAATTTTGATAAATATTGATATTTTGCTTGAAACTGTTTTCCTTTTTATATTTTCCGATCTATTTTTCCCGGGTTTATTTCACCTGATACAGTTCCCATAACAAAATATGCACATTTAGTTCGTATTTTCAGGTGAACATTTATTGTATAAAATACGATATAAATATTATTATACTATAATATGTTTGAATCCAATAAAAAATATGTTTATGTGTAGCAAATGGGTATAATAAACTCGCCTCTCGCTAAACTGAATTATTAGTAGTAACCACATTAAAAGTACAAGTTATGTAATTCAAGGATTTTTTTCTATCCATTATTTGCAGACCAACACGTATAATCACATATAAAGTGTATCCTGACTTAAAAAAACTTTTAAAAAATGATTCAATTATTTTTAGAAAATGAGCATAATCAGGAAAAACTATTAAAATCATTTTAAACCAGGATTATCTTATCCTATGGGAATACTCTTCTTTAATTATTAAATAAAAAGTTAAAAACGAAACTTTTGGTTTAATTATTCATGATTGAAACGATGTGGTCTGGTAAAAAAACTTACGAGGTGTTAGCCCAAAAAAAAAGCTAACACCATAGGAAAAGCTTAAATTGTATATAAAAGAAAAATTGAGTGTGAGGTTAAATGGTTAAACAAAAGCAATGGGATCATATTCAATTGGCCTAATCATAGGAACCACGATTGTTCAGGTAAATAGTCAGATGAAGTAAATGCGATCGATAGACAGGCTTAATATTGTTCTTTACAACTATGAGGATCCAAATATTCGCCTGTTTTTACGAACCGGGTAATAGAAAGTTTTTTACAAGTGTAAAAATTAACACATGTATTTAAGTTATTTAAGCTACTATGCTATGGTCAAAGTAAATGGTGCCAATGGATTATTTCTACGAAACTGAATATAATAAGAGCGTTGAGAAGCCAATTAGCCAATTTAGCTTTGTGATATTTATCCTCCTCCGTTCATTTCTTAGTCTATTTTTCTGTCTAGTTGGAAATTACTTTGTTTATCTTTTTAGTTTCAATTTATTAGAATTAAAACAAATCAATACATGCGAAAGTTATTTAAAATACAAATTTTTTGAAGTGTTTCCCTTGGTATTTGATAAAATTGAAAACTATGCAAAATATTTCCTACTATAATAATCTAATTTTTCAATTTCTAATAAAATATGGAAATTTCATCCTTATTTTCGCGAATTTTCATACATTTCTGAAAAAAAATATAAACACATACAAAATAACGAAATAAACGAACATCAAACAATTTGAAGTAAAATTTCCCATTGAGGGAAATTTTTTCAAGTTAGTTTTTCATCATTTTCTTTATCAGTTTCTTCGTAATTTTCTTTTCATTCTATACATATATGTATATACATTTTTTCATTTTATTCACAGCTGATTTTCAATGTCCTTTGATACTTCTGATTTTTCCCATTTTCTCTATACCCCTGATAAAAATATAGATAGAGAGCGATGATAATAGTAGCACATCCTTGGAGACAAAAAACGATTTGTATGAGAATCTAAAAATACAAGAAGGATATCAAGAGAATTTTTGTATACATGATAAAAAAAAAAAATGAAAAAGGACGAGATATAGATTCGAACGAGATATTATTTCACTTCCTTCTCATTTTACTTTCACCAAAAAAGAAAAAATCTTCTTTCCAAAAAAAAAAAGAAATGCTCCCAATTCAATATCATAGCACATCCTTTCTGTCATGACAAACGATATAATTTTCAGTTCAGTTATCCTTTGATCGTTGCCATGTGCGCTTGGAAATTTCTTCAAATAAAAAGCGCATTCGTATCAATATTTTCGGTTATTTGTTTTGGTTTTTTTTTAAAAGAAATAATTACGTTTATTTAATATAAATATAATATAAAATTATGTGATTTTTTTAAAATTTTATTAAATTATTAATAATATATATTCAAATTATTTTCAACGATAAAAAATAAATAAAAAAAGGACATTCGGTATTTTAATCATATTTGTTGCTGTTTTATAAGTGATTTGAATTGATTGAAAAAAATTGGAATAATTGCCAATGAAATTTGATGGGCCTCTTTTTATATATATCTTTTGAATGGGAAAAGAGCTTGGTGAAAAAAGTCATTACTAAACAAATAAGAATATAAAAAAAGAAAAGAAATTTAAAAAAAGAAAACAACATAAATTTATGTTCACAATCGATTTTATTTAAAAAGAAAAGTTGTTTAGTAAGGAAAATTATTTGAGAAAAATAATAATAATAATAATATTAAAATTATTGTATTTAGTGTTTTTCGTAAATGATTTTGTAACTGAAAATAAGAAAACAGAAAAGGATTTCATTAAAAGTGTTCCTATTAAAGTTCGTGAAATTTTTGTTTTTGAAAAATTACTCAATTTATAATATTATATATTTTTTTTTTCGTTTTTTGTTTTTAGTTATGTTATAAAAAATTACATATATTATATTTTTAAGAAATCGTATAACGTCCGACGGTGATAAATCAGATTTCATGGTAGTGGTTTCTATGTCAATAAGTTCCTTTTCTTATTCTTCTTCGATAATATATCTTTCATAATAAAAACAAAAAAAAAGAAAAAATGTTTTTCTTATCCTTTTTAATATCCTTGTATTTTGATTTTTTTTCCATAACAAAAAAAAAAACACCCCGAGTTTTATCATCTTTTACTTTCATATAATATTTATCGGTTTTAGGAAATAACTATAAATAATAATACAAACCAATATATTTTCTTGAAAAAGGATATTAATTTATGAATCTATATTTTTAATACGATTAAATTAATATTATATTCATAATTAAACGAATTTTATATCAAAAGTTCAATGCAAGATGGTAAAAATTGGTATAATCATCGTGTCTGAGCTCAATTTCTTAAATTCGAGTCATGTCTTTTCATATATTCGAGGTAACATACTCTGCAGAGATTGAAATTGTGTCCAAAAATTAATATAAATTAAAAACTTGTTTTATTGTTCTCTGTGATGCTAATAAACATAATCCTTTCAATCCAAATACTGACCTAACATTCTTTAAAATGATATGTTTTAAGTGTGACCTTTACGTATCTAATTAGTACACACAGAAAATGTGTATAAAACTGAAGTTTAGTTCTCATGACTAAAACTCAGTTGTCACAACTAGCCAATAACTTGATACTTTTTATGTGACTACAAATGCTAGGTACTAATAAATTTGTCACTGTTAAGTTCTAAGCTAATTATTTGTATTATATTAAACGCCTAAAACTACACTTTCCTAAAAGATTTACAAGTTCAATTAATTATAAGAAATGGCTTACATTCGCCATAATAGAATGTAATTTTTGTATTTAGTAAAATAAATAAATTTAATTTAATTAAAAAAAAAATTTTAAATTTCCTCTTATAAAATTCTGAAAGAATTGTTTTTAGTATATAATCGAGTATAAATGATAATACTATATATAAGAGTATGTGAAAAGTGGGAATGTTACGAAATCTGAAGATGATGCGATGATCTTCGTGATAATGAGTCTTGTATATCTTAAGTGTACTTTTGGATCTTGAAGAAGTGTGTACTTTAAAATGAATATTTTTTTTTCTTTTAAAAAAAAAATAAAATAAAATAAAAGAAAATTAAAAAGAGATAGTGAAACGATTTAAAAAACATGATAAACGAAAGAAAAAAAATATATATAAATATAGAATTTCTGGCATTAACATTCATTTATCTTTCGAAATAATTTAAGTTTAATTTTATACCCACTTAATTTTTCATCTTAAAAGCCACTTAAACTTGAAATTATATCTTTTTTTTTTTTTTTTAAGAATTTAGAATTTTTATTATATTTTCAAATTTTCTTTTTAAATTTTAATTCAAATTTAAAAATATGTAAAAAATTAGGACTTTTCGATTGTTTTTTTTAGGATATTTGTTTTGTTTCGTTTTTTTGTAATAAATTCGTTAATTTTATATGTTTAATAAATGTTTTTAAAAAACTTAACATTTAATTGTAATCAAGTGAAATGAAAAAGCAAACAAACAACTTGGAATGAATGAAATTATTAAAACGGATTTGAAAGAAACATTCAAATATCATAGTCGGGTTCAATGTGTAAGTATAAAATATTTTCTTAAAATTAATTTAATATTTTTAACAAATATATAAGAAAATAAAAGCAAGTATAAGTTTGTAATTTATTTGTTCTTTTCTTTTATCTAAAATTAAAAATGTTCTAAAGAAAGAAGTGAATTTTAAATATAAAAGAATCTTATTTTACATGGTATATAAAATTTTTAGTGTATGATAAAATTGCGTATATTTGACCTGTACCTTTTCACAAACATAAAAAAATACAATAAATGTACTTCCGGACCCCAAAAAAACAACAAGCTTTAAAAATAGTTTTGAGTTCCATATATTCACCTTCCTTCTTATATACATAATATATATATTCGAATAGATTTCATATATTTTATTCATCCCTATTTCTTGTGACCTTATCCATTCACTTTGAAATTATTCGGAGGTTATTTGTTGACAAGGACTTTCTACGATTATCATACAAGCAACACAAATACAAGATATTCAAGAGTAAAAGTTTAGTGGGAATCGAAATGAACCCAACAGGATCATAACATAATGCATTTTAGATGTCTTCTTCTCAAACTTTGAATGGCCGAAAGATTTTTTCATATTCTTATTAAATTGGAATCTTTGCGCTCGGTTTTCTTTTCAGTTGCTTTTTTTGAAGAATTTTTGAAGCAGATTTTTAGATATAGAAGTATAAAGTACTTCTTTAGAAATAAAAATACCAAAACTTTAAATTATTTTATGAGCACAAATAATTTTTGAAACTTCAAAACTAAGATAATTACATAAGACGAAACATCATATATTACTACACTATACTAAACAATAGACGTGCACACACCTCTAATAATACAGAGCAAAATTTGTGATTTCAAAATCAAATTTTTTCCATAAAATCAAACATGAATGCTGCGAAAAGTTTCTAACTTTTCATTAATCTTGAATTTTTCAGCTTCTAAGTTAGTTTTTCTCTCGCAAAATCACATAGATTTCCCGTTGGGAGATTAAATTTTTATCGAATTTTATTTATTTGTTATTATCAATCTTAAAGATTTAACGCACAACACGATATATTATATTTACTTTCTTTGGAACATATTTATTAACAAAGTAATGAGAATGAGTTTCTTCCTCCCCGATTCTTATGTATATTTTATAAATATAGAATTCTTAAAGAAAGTTATTTATTTCATATTTTAAAAATAAAAAGAACATATTTGATATCAAAATAAATAAAAGAGTTATTCTAATATCATATATCCAAAAGATTTAACGGATAATATTAAGAGCTTAAAGAAAAATGTGAATTATGGTGAAGTTGTGGGCTGAGCTTATATTTTAAAATTAACATAAGAACCCAGACGGGAAATATCTAATTTTGAATTTATAATTAAGTTTATTAAAATCTAAGTAAACCAACCTTTGACATTATTATCTTGCTAGAAGATAATATACATATGCTTTTTCATTTTGTTAATTAGTTTACTTCACCAGAAATGGTTAAAATTAAGATTCTAAAGTTCCATAAAAGAAAATTCTGTAAAATTTCTTAGGAGTTTATTGAAGAATTGCGAAAAAGGATTACCTCTTCTAGATTGTATTTTTTATAATATTTTTAGTGTTAATATAAAAAATTCAATTAAATCATTGAACCCTTCATAACAAATAAACAACTGCATACCTTTTTTTAAAAAGCTTTTAATAAAAAATAGGATTTCGAGGACGTTTTCAATTCCTCTTTAATCTAATCTAATAATTGATAAATTTTTTTCTGCTTCAGAATAAAAGAGAGTTTACAGAACTTCAAAGTGATCGAACTACCTGATTGGAAATCTGGGCTTAATCGGATCTTAAAAAGATCTCTAATATCTTGCTTAAAAATGTAATCATTGTAGGATTTTTCTATGATTACAAGCAATTTAAAAAAACTAATTTGCGAAATTTAAAAAAATATAGAAAAACTTCTTTTCTAACTTTTGGTAGGCCTATTTTCAAACGAAATACCTATAATGATTAATAAAAAAAAATTTTCAATAAAAACTTTAACTACCTATCGTTTGAATATTGATCAAAAATGGCGTTGCTATTTTTTTCTTCAATTTTCCAATTTTCATGTTATTTTCCCTTTTCTATTTTATTTAAATTTGTGAAATTTTCCATTAAAAACACAAAGAAACCATCACATTAAATTGTTTGACTATGTTTTTCAATTTAAATAAAGAAATTCACGAAAATTTAAAACAAAATATATTAATATTTTTATAACATATACTACCCTTAAAACAATTCTTTAGTAGTCACTTAAATAATGAATTGAAATAAAAAAATATATACAATATAAATATAATATAAAATTATTAAAAAATAAAAAACATTAAATACCACAAAAATTTATAATAGCTAATTACTTTCAATGAAATGAAATTCCTTCTACAAAAAAAACGTTAAATTTTCGCGCGAATGTAATAATTTACCTAAAATAATTCGTTTTGTCGGGAAAGTTAAAAAAAAACAGCCAGGGACAAGATCTAATATGTCCACTCTAGTCGGGAAATAGTCGGATACCGTATGAAAATTTATCTAGATCAGTAACTTATGAAAAGGATATGGAGTCGGGAAATGATATAAATTTATCTTAAGGCGTAAGTTATGGGACGATCATTGTAATGAAGGAAATAATTTTACAATGGAAAATTAACCTATTACAAAGATTATTTCTTTAAAAAATAATAATGCAAAACATGGGAAATAGTTTAGTAAATAGATTATAAATAAAAAATCTTAAGTATATCACGTAATTTGTTTTTTATAATTGTTTTTATAATTTGAATGATGAAACATGTTTTAATTGATCAGCTGTTTTGTGAACTGCGTTTCAATTTTATTTCATTCCACTGGCGTACTGCCAAGTTAATTGTTTCATCAGAAATTTTTCGTCGATATTCTAACCTCAAACTTAAGCGTCCCAATAAAAAAATAATTACTATCTGACTGAAAGTTTCTCTGATATTCGTAAAAGAGGTATAACTACCTTTCATTGAAAATCAAAGAAAAACGTTCAGTTTTCACTAGTTCCACAATTTCCTTCATTAAAATGATCGTCCTATAACTTAGGCCTAAGCTGCGTATTCACTTAACGTGCAAAACATTTTTGCTCGCTTCAGTAAAAGAGGAAGATATGGTAAACATGAACCATAAAAAGAATGATATCCGTTTTCATATCGCACGCGTGCAGAAAACATTCTGCGCGTTTGGTGGATCCGCTCCCTTATGAGACACATGCAGAATACATGTAGTAAGATGTATGTTACAAGACGTAAACAATAAGAAATAGGTTATAAGATACATATTGGAAATGGATAAGTTAAAGAAATCTATTTCATGCTACATGCGGGGAACAATATAAATTCCATTTTAAATAGAAACCTGTACAAATTCCCATAGACATAGTAAAACTTGCAATATCTTCTTTTATTTTTAATGTAGCAACGTCTATCATAATTTCACAAATGAAAATATGGAAATAAAAATTTCATTCATAAAAAGAAAGGAAATTAAAGAAAATTCGAATGGAACTGCTATGTGCCCATTAATATTAATAATGTAAATTAAAAACAATAACAATATTAAAATTATTCAGTTAAAATGTATTTAACTTACATTTTTGTAGGATAACAAAATAAATGAGAAAATTTCATATGATAAGTTTTATTAGTATGAAAACTTTTATTCATTTATAAAACCAAAATATTATAATCCATTATTTTTATTATAGACAGAACACAATTGTAGAAACTGTTTCCATTAACGCCGTATGTGATGTATCGGGTGTCTCAATAATAACTCCAGATATAATTTTCGTTGCATTAAGTTGACAGTACTAAAATCTTTATATCTGCCATCTTCCATTGTTGCTATTAAAACTCTTCACGAAGGAACGAAATTATTATTGACAGTTTGTCAAGTTTCGAACATCTACTATGGTCAAAAAGGCAATTCTACAAAAATTTCTTTCAGAGCAGTCTTTATTTTATTAATTATTAAATTCTCTGTCGAATGAGGTATGGTTCATACCTGTAGGACCTAGAATTTCTGAGATATGTGTATACCTTAATACTAGTGTAACACACAGTATTCAACCGAAAACAAATTTATTAGAAAATCACTTTTATAATTATTATTATTTTTATGCGCACGTCAACCCGTCTTCGTGCCCCGTGGTAATTTAGACCTCCGCGTTCAAACTCTAACCGCTAACTCACTAACATTCTATTTTCTAATTCTACTTATATCTCTGCCTAATCGCATATATGCTTTTCTTATCTATATCCTGTCGGTGTTATTTCCTTTAAACATCATGTTACCCTATTCTAGCTAAACCTTGGTCTTTATTACCCACGAAGACGGGAAAACATGGTTTTCACACCATTTGCGCTTTTTATGTATTAATATCCCTTAACCATGAAATAACTAAACTATTTATTCTAACTATTTCTTGGCCGAATCCTAAATATACATTACAAATTTCCTGCCTAAACTCGCTGATTCATTTCTTTCCTGACTAAATAGTTAGAACACTTGTGTAAATACGCAAGTGTTCTTTCTTTCGTTCCTAAGTTACTATTTTTCTAACTATTGACTCAAGTGTTCTCTGAGTCATGACTATACTAGCGAATTTTTTGATTTCCTGCCCTAAAAAAGAATCTTTTTGAAAACGCTGAATGGTATTTAATTCGTTATTAAATTGATCGTCGAATGAGGTATGGGTTGTATCTATAGGATGCAGAATACCCGAGATATACACATACTTTGAGTTACGCAAATTAAATCTTGCGCTATTATTGGTACACCCTTTATAAAGAGTTTTTGTTAAATATTTTAAGTGTAAAAAAAAATTCCAATTATTAAATTTACCTTAAAAAACATATTTTGAATGTAATTACAAAAAATTAAAAATTTTGAATTACAAAATTTTCTATATTTTATTTCAAATTTCATTAACTTGGAAAATTTCAAATATGATTCAATTAGAAATTAGCTTTGTTAAAATTATTGTCAGGAAAGTAATCCTTTTGCTTTGTTTGTAATTAACAAAATAGAATTTTAGGAGAATGAACTTTTAAGATTATCAAGATTTGTTGCTAGAACAAACCATATCATATAATATTTTCAGAATAAATTATACTGAATCAATAATTTCTTAGTGAAAGTTTATTAATTTTTGTTCAAAGCACAGGTTCGTATCAGAGCTTCAACTAATATACATTTTATGTTATATTTGTTTGCCTGACGAACTTTAATCTGGTATGCAATATTTATCTAAATATATAAGAGTAATAATGTTAGGTTATTACAAAAGATTAGTAAACTTCATCTCTTCCCTTTTTCCAATGAATAAAATTGATCACAAAGTCCCGGTAAGAGCCCAATAATTGACTCAATTAATTGAGAGATTGCAGGGCCATCACAAAATTTCTGGTATATTTCTTTAAAAATATTTATAGAAGATTCTTCCATTGTGGTCCTTATAAAAACATTTTCAATATTTTGTTATGAATTTTAATTAAATAATAATGCTTTTAGCAAAATTCTAATAATAACATTTTTCAGAAAATGATTAAAGATTGAATATATAGCAATTTTCCAAAATTGTTACAACTGCTTCTGGGTGGGAAACCTTTACCAAATATTATCTTCAATAACAGAGTGCTAACATTGAAGGAAAGGTACTCGAATATTTACATTTTATTAGAACAAATATATGCACATTACTAGTACATTCAATTTATATATCTTCATTCAGTTATCTTGAACAGAATTTCATAAATTTTTAGAAATAAATTTTTCTCTAAAATATAATATTTTCTTCTTTAATATTTCAATAAAAGGAAGAAAAAAAAATCTTTTTGTTTTATAAAAATCAAAATTCAAATTAAAATCTTTCTGTTCGAATAACATGAAACAAAAATAAAATTTTCTAGAGTTCTTGAAATTGCGTTCGACACAAATTAGTATGAAATTGGGACCCAATCGATACTTTTGCTTTTTGATACGAAAAAAAAGCTTACTACATGAATTTGAAGGTTAGTTACTTAATTTAAACATTGAATAGAAATGAAATGATTTTTAAATGAAGCAAACTTTACGGGCTTAATCTTTAACTCTAGCGTTAAATTTATTTAACGAAGTTGTTGACAAAAGTTTTGTGATTGCAACAATAACAGATCAAAATGCAGTTTTGCAATAGAGCTTTGTGAGCAGTTATTTGATGCCCCAGATTATTGAAATTCTGATAACAAAATCTGGAAACTTAAAGACTTTTAAATAACGAAATTTTTGTTTCGTATCGTAAGATCCATAATAATAATAATAATTACAGTCAATTATTCTAATAACATCATTTCCTTCTAATTTGTAGTTACATAGGTAGGTACAGCATACTATCTTCGTTCAATTGGCATGATAATATTTTTAAATTTTAATAAATGCAATTTTCTTATTTGGGTCACAGATAAAGAGATATAACAAAACATAAGAACAATCAACCGTCTTTAGATCTCGCCCTCCCGTCATGAATAATTACATCTTAAATTTTAACTAAACTATATATTTTTAAAGCAGACATAGCTTCTTTGATTTTCCAGTGGAAAACTTTTATAAGTTCAGAGAAATGATGATAAATGGGTGGTCTCTGATTCGATTATTCCAAAATAAGTTCATTTTTCATACTCCTAAAATTCTAAAGAAACCGGCTTATCTTTCTGTCTATCTTTTCAATAAACATATCCGATACCAAAAAAGTTATACAGGTCAGTTGAACAAATAAAAGACCTCATAAATTTTGGTCTGAACGTATTTTTTTTAAACAAGTTAAAAGTTAGTAGACACGTCCACGGAAAAATTGTGATCCGTAAAATATATATGAACAAAACTTATGAACTGAAATTCTTACATTTATTCATCTTAAATTTTTCTATTTTTTTCTGTTTATTTCATAATAAATTATTTTCTTTAATCTCAAAAATAACAAACACATACATTTTTCAGTTCAAAATTTTTTCATTTTCAATAATTTCACAAAAAAGTTATGTCTGAATATCACCGAAAAACTATTTCCAAATAATATATAGAATTTTCTGAATATCTTGAAAAAATCCATATTTATTTTGCTTCATTTGTATTGCGATAAGAAGAGCAAAACACTCCATTACAGTGAGTTTACAATTCACTCTATCCGGACCTGATCGTTATGGAAATTTTCCGGTAATATCTCACTCTACTTCCGTTCCAATTTCGCTTCGGTTTTCTGCCGCTCCAGCCGTTCCGCTCTATTCCCGCCCATGAGCAAGTATAGTAGTGTTACCATATGAGAATTTTGCCCGAAATCATCTAAATCTGGACGCAGTACTGAATTTGGAAAAATTTGATTACAGTCAGACTTGCCGTTTAGATTTCATTACAGATTTATATACGTGGAGAGACGAACAGACGGACGGACAGACGGACGGACGGACGGGAGTTAGGTTTTAGTCGGGAAAGTAATTTGTTGCAAAATCTGCTTCTACCTACTTAACAAAACTTTTAAAAGTAGCTAGAAATAAATTTCGTCAAATTTTTATGTATTTTTTGTATTAGTTTTTTACTTATAGAAATGTGTTCCATTTACCCGTTGTTGTCTTTGTTATTTAAGTACTTGGTGAATGCAAATGAAATGATATTATTGTCACACAGATATTCTGCTAATAAGTTTCAAATGTAATCAAGGTGGTAAACAGGATAGAAAAAACTGTTCATTATCGTATAATTTCAGTATCCTTTTAATTTATTAATGATCCTTAAATATCGTTAATTTTCCTTCCTAATTACCAAATAACGGATTTAATAGTTATTTTAGTTTATAAAATTATTCTTCATATAGAAATTTTATATCTGCTGATCTAGAAAAGTACTAGAATGCATTACCCCAAAAATTGTGAACTAATCCCAGATTGTATTATAATTGGAAAGTTTTAATACTCTTTCATTTTTATCCAGATTTTTATTAAACCATGAAGATAGCTTTGAATCCCATTATAAACTATGAAAAGTGTTATAAGGTGCTGATATTTTCGGTTTTCAGGATTAGATTTCCATTAAAAACATTTATGTAAGACAATATCAAGAAGTGATATAAGTCTTTAAGTAAATCCTCTTATTCTTCCAGTACCAATACACTTTTTATATAAATCTCTGTATATAAACCTGACGATTTGATATACTCCTCGTATGTATGGTATATACAAAATTCTTGAACGTAACCTGGAAAGTGTTATTTACAAATGAAATCAACCGCACGAAATTAAGAAGAATATCAGAAACCTTTCCTTTATCTTGCACCTTCTAAGAAAAGTCTTAATGATGAAGTTGTTTTTCGGTTCATTTTATATTATTCTTACCCTTCTGGGCTTGAATGTTTCATCGCCTTATTAAAATTCTTTACGTAGATCGTGTTTTAGTGAAAGATTTTAGGCGTGGGTTGGTGGCAGCTATATCAAGAGTGCCATGAAGCTTGATTAATTTAATTATTTGTTATACAAAAAAAAAAAAAGAAAAAAATTAACATCCTTTATCCATGTTAATATCTAATAATTTTCACTGTTCATATAATATTTTCTATAATAATCAAGTTAATGCAAATTTACCTATAATAACTGAGATTGTTTAATGTTCTTCTATAAAAATGTAAATTAAAACCGCTAAAGGTATTTTAATATTTGCAGAAACCTGAAGTTTAAATCAAAGAAAATTTTAATTATGAATTCCTTTTTTTTTGTGTCTTAATTATTTGCTATATCGATTAGTAATTATTTGGAGAATTTTTGTTTTATTGAATTTCTTGGGTTTTTTTTATCGTTTTAAAGATTTTAAATAAATAAAAATGATAAAAAATAATTAGCAAACAAACGTATATCTGTGTTGTCATTAATATTTTCATAAATGACAAATTATTAATAATATTATGATGATTTCATTATATTTATGAATGTCAACAAATTCTCTTATTTATGATTAATGACGAAAAATATAATAAAATTCATATCAATGCAATAATTTATCAAATTTTCAATGTATCCATACAATAACTGTCTCTATGCTCAGGTTTATTAGTTTAGTCTTTTACAAAAGATATAATGATAATCCTAACTATTGTTCCATGTTGTTAAAGATTTTTTATTTGTTTAATACATCCTTTGATACATGTATCAAAATGAAACAGTTTTAAAGAATTTTCTATTTACATGCGATGCACCTAACTTTTGGGGAAATCCAATCTACAAAATAATAATTAATGCTCAATGAATTTCTGGAAACAAATGAAATTTTGTCTAAACCAAATTTTGTCATTACTTTCTTTCTTCTCATATTATTAAGGACAGATTCCAGACTCGGAACTTTTGACTAGCTAAAGCAAATAGCACAGACTTCATCGTAAGAATCGCCACATAAATTTGTTAAATAAAAACAAATAAGGATCCTAAATTTATAAATTGCATAGGGCACTATTTTAAATCAGAGGTTAAACAGCTGTGTCTAATGTTGCTTTTTGAGCTGAGACAACTCTGAGCCGATCAAAGCTAGAAGAGCCAAAGTACGGTAAAAAAACAAACCTTAAATAACGTAAATTAGTTTTGAAATCCGCCTGTTGATGACACAGTTTGTTGAAATCATTTTTTAGAAAACAAAATCGCTGTAATTTAATGGGAATGCTATCGGGCGCTAATTTACTTTCTCAAAAGAACAATTTTTTTCATCAATGTTCTTATAACATTGAATTTCGGATATTGATACCACTGATATTATTTGAGGGAACAAAACAACAAAAGAACAAAAGATATCAAAGTTTTGATTTGCGCCATCTCCCATCTGGCAGATGTCGCTTAGTACATGTTTTCTATCGATCGCTAATTTAGCGCCCGATATTATGCGGCGCTAAATAAGAACCTATAAAATGTATGGTAAGCGCCGATAGAATTCCCAATAAAATACAGCAAATGAGTCTCAAAACAATTACGGACTCTTTGAACCATCTCATTTTAATAATATAGGACTAATGCTTAAAAAAACATAAAAATTCATATCTAAAAAATCTGCAACATAAAGAATATAGAGCAAGTTAAAATAATTAATATTTTAAAACAATTGAATCAAATGATTTTTAATCAGAAATTTCATTATATTTTAATTTATGTAGGTATGTACGTTTTTCGCTTGACAGCTTAAAACTGTATTAAGTTTAAATAAATCATTTCAACAATATAATACATTTAATGTTGAAAGAAATTTCGAAAAATTCTTCTTAATATCAAAATGTTCTCGTATTCTGAGTTGTTATAATCCATTTTTTTTTGAGTGTTTTTCGTTGAAGAACTTCTAAAGAAAACTTAATCAAATATTAAATTCTTCAATTTTTTTTTTTAAATTTCATATTTTATTATATTTTTGAATATGTTGAAAATTTTGTTACGATCTCACATAACCTTCTTTATTGTTGAATGGATAAACCAAAGTTTTTAGAAGTACCATATGTAGAATTTCTTCGAATTTAAAAGAAATCATTGTAAACTTTTCAACCTTTTTATTCGTACTTTAATTGAATTGAATCATATTTAGTCGTTATAAACTATTAAATTGGTTAATATTTAGACATTTATTATATAACAGTTGAAGAACAGTTTCTGCTAACATTTGAAAGATCCTAGTTAGGGCCAACTTCTTTTACCAAACTAATAACTTTTAATATGTCACATTTGAAAAGTTTTTCTTCTTGAAAACTTTGAGAACTAAATAATTGGATTAAGAAGAAAATACCAATTGAGGTTGTATTTTGAGGTTAAGGATACTTGACGTAACTATAAAAAATTGGACACATGTCTTGTAGGAATTCAGTGGTTGTATGAATAAGGCCTGTATTATGAATCTCCAAATATATATTTGCATGTTCATAGGGTAGAACGACAAATGTATGACGACAATGTAAGAGGAATGAATAACTAGATGAATTTTAGTTGAGGAGGTCTTATGTATTCAATTCCCAATGAAAATGTATGCTTTTTCACCCACAACATCCAGAAGTTCTACAGTGACGTGCTGCCAGGAAAATAGCTAAAGATAAAATGGACAATAGATGCCCATTCAATAGTGTATAGATATAATTATCAGTTAATTTAGACTTGCATGAATGTAAACAAAATGTAGTGTATTGTACCACAGAGAAAAAAAAACAGTGAATGCTTTGTGTATACATTTTTGGCAACATTCCAGCGCTGCGAAAAAGTCTAATTCGCCATAAGTGTTTGTGCAAAAGACTATAAATATATGTATTTTTATATCATAGTCATAGAGTCTTTTTTACAAATACTATTAGGAATGTGGCATAATTTGCAGTCTACCAATGTGAGCAAATCAGAATCCAAGTTGAGAAGTCTGTTTAGTATACTGATTGTGATTGTACATAAGCACAGAAAAATTATTAAAGTTTCGACAACTGAATTTGAGTTGTGACAACTGAATTTTCAGTTTTCACAACCAGGCAATAACTTCGCAACTTTTTGTGTGTAGGTTGCACAATAATAATAAAAACCAAAATGAATAAATAAATATCTAAAAGGTTAAAGAAAAATTAATCAATTCTTACCATAATATGCTTATACTGATTTTCCATAAAATTTAGAAAATATCATTTTCTTCCCAACCAAAACTTTCATTTCTTTCTAAAATTTGGCTAGGCTTTTTATGTTTTTCTATGACAATAAAATAAAATGGAAATTAAGCTTAATAAGGATTTTATTTTTTTATTGGATTAAGCGGAGTACATAGTTTTTTTTTTGTTTCGTTTTTTATTTTATTTAGGATTTTTGAGCTGTATTTTCTAATACGACTTAAAATGTCACTATATAATTTGCTGATAGTAATATACCCAGTAAGTATGATCCAACAGAAATCCACCCAATAATATATTAAATCTTTTAAATTGATAAAATATGCTAAACAACGTATAATATAGTTTAAAATGTTTAAAAATGAAAACAGAAAAAAGAAAAACCAAATTTTCCTATTATATTCACCTAACCGAAAACTTTTCAAGATACAGTTTTTTTTTTTTTTATTGTGGCTAAAAGCTTTTTGTGTTTTTGTTAAAATATTTCCATTTAAATGATCCGAAATATTGTCAACATTTAAACTGGAAAGATTAAAATGAGATCCTTCTTTGTCAGAAGTATTTTAGTCAGAAATTTTTCAAGTCAGCATAATTTAAGAATTTTACCTAAAAATTAAAGAAATTTTTAGAGAAAATCTATTTCCCAATTATTAGATTATAAGTTTTTGAAAGATTTCAATAAGTTTTATTTTATTTTATTTTAAATAATACAAATAGCTTACAATTTACACGAAAACTAATTACAAGCTATTGGATCTAAATTATAATAAATTATTACTAAATTAGAAAATTCAATTCTTGGATTTGTGTAATTCTTTTTTTGTTTTTTTCATTATGGTCCTGGAAAAGTTTTCAGCACAAGAAAATTCGGGACAATTATAAATCCACAAAACCAGCACAAACAAATTTATTGAAATTTGGACAGGACAACGTCTGTCGGGTCAGCTAGTTAATTAATAAATTCAAATAATTGTGTAAAAATTGTTTGAAAATTCAAAACATAATATAGAGGATGAAACAATATAAGAAAAATATATGGGACAGGGATTCAAATTGGCAGAAGTCCAGCACAGAAAAGAAAGATATGGGTTATGTAATCGTGTAATACCAATAGGAATTTCTAGTAATATAGGTTTGCGGTTTATAACTCCAACAGCGATTTCATATCCTCTAAAAAAAGTTATGATAAGATACAATTTAAAAAGTTAGACTAATTTATATAACATATACAAAAATTAGGTACCCAAAGGTATCATGGCTACAACTGGGAATATTTATAGTGTTCCATTTTGTAACACTGCCAATCAAATGAAATGACATTGAAGATTATGATTTTATGGAGGATCATTTCACCAAGATACAGTCTTCTTTCCTTTAGATGTATTACCCTTTCTGCATAACTTTTATAATCAACGAATTGCACATAATGCGTATAAATTTTCTTTGAACATTTTAAATCAATGAAATCTATAATATTTTTTACAATATTTAGTTCCAAAATATAAGCTTGGAGCATAGGCAATTTAAATTCTGGTAGACCGTTTTTTTTTTTTAAATAAATTAAATTCACTCATAAGTTTAGAAATTCAACATTGTTCATAAATCTCAAGAGAAACTCTATCTCTCTACGATTCATAAAAATGATGTAAAACTCTGTTTATCACGAAATTCAGATAAGTTACATTATTTCTGCATACATATTATGGTATGTAATGTATATATAGATTTATAGAATAGAATTTTAGGACACATTTTTCTTTTCATATATATAAAAAAAAATACCAAAATTTATTTCTATGCATATACAATATGTATAAATATCTATAAGGGAATGTTAAACCGATGATAAGAACTAAAGAAGTGGATGTCCCGGATATAAATATGTACAAAAATTATTAAAAAACCAAATTTATATCAATATATATATACAAAATATATAATGAGACTTTTGCCTGCTGGCGCCCGTTTTTAACTCAACAGAAGTTGAGTAGAAAAATTGAAAATAAAAGTTTATATATATTAAACATAAACGTGTATGTTTTAAAAAAGAACATATTCTGCTGGTTACAAAAGCATAAACCCACAAAAAAAAAACCAATTCAATATTGTCATAAAAGCTTTTGTCACTATAAATAAAAATACAGCCCAGAAGCTTTTTACTCTATTCTTTACGTTCATTGTACTTGAATGCCCTTTTTTAATGGAACTTATTAGGGACTCCTTTTATATACATCATCTTTATCTTTTTATTGTTGTTACTTTTTGAAAATCCTTATATCTACATGTTTTTTTGTGAAATTCTGTAAACACGCACTAAAGATCGGAAAATATTATTCATGCAAATTTTTTTTTTTCTTCTATTCTAGAAGTTAATCCTTTTCCTCGGTATATACCCTTAAAAAAAGGTATATAAGAAGAAATTAGATTCTTACTCAACTTTATCAATAACGAAAAAAAGCACTCTTAAAATCAAAAAGTTGATTTCTTACAGAATTAAATAATTAAATCAAAAAGTAAGCCCAACGATGATAAGTTTATTTTAATTAGCCTTTATCTGTTTAACAGAACATTTTATATTCTAAATTTAAATAATTGATGATCAAAAATGGTTGAAAGATTTTCAAAACATAAGTTTTAACCTTTTTTTGATTTCTTTCCGTTAATGTGAATAAACCTTTGTGTCAGTGTAAATTTGCGAGATCGAAATGGATAGTCCTTTCTTGGAGTTCCCGATTTTAAAATAATATGTTTTTTAAAAAAAGTCTGATTATTTGAGTCAGTTTGTCTGTTTGTCTGTTTGTCTGTTTGTCTGTTTGTCTGTTTGTCTGTTTGTCTGTTTGTCTGTTTGTCTGTTTGTCTGTTTGTCTGTTTGTCTGTTTGTCTGTTTGTCTGTTTGTCTGTTTGTCTGTTTGTCTGTTTGTCTGTTTGTCTGTTTGTCTGTTTGTCTGTTTGTCTGTTTGTCTGTTTGTCTGTTTGTCTGTTTGTCTGTTTGTCTGTTTGTCTGTTTGTCTGTTTGTCTTGTTGTCGGTTTGTCTGTTTGTCTGTTTGTCTGTTTGTCTGTTTGTCTGTTTGTCTGTTTGTCTGTTTGTCTGTTTGTCTGTTTGTCTGTTTGTCTGTTTGTCTGTTTGTCTGTTTGTCTGTTTGTCTGTTTGTCTTGTTGTCGGTTTGTCTGTTTGTCTGTTTGTCTGTTTGTCTGTTTGTCTGTTTGTCTGCTTGTCTGCTTGTCTCTTTGTCTGTTTGTCTGTTTGTCTATCTGTCTATCTGTCTGTCAGTCTTTCTATGTGTCAGTGATGTTTGAATTTTTTTATTCACGATAACTTCTCAGATTTCCATGAAATTTGGGTAGTTTATTTGATTTATATAGGAATTGTTTGTTTGGCAAGTATATTTCTAGTATATGATATTGGCAGTGTATTTTAATTACTTTTAATATCAATTCAATTATTTAATATTTATACTATATAAAACCAAATTTGAATTTTAAAATATCTATGATTTTCCTTTTGTTTTTGCTGTTTAAAGCGAAAAGTTACTGAACCCTTTCGGATTTTTTTTTTAGCCCTAAAATTGTTAGTACAAGTATAATTCTATGCTATTATCTGTATAAGTTAATTAGTTTCTAAAGAAATAGAAAATTAGGAAAAAGGAAATTTCTACAATTCGTTTGGCTATATCTTTTTTTCTAATTATCCTCCAATTTTCTTCTTACACAATCTTTTATCAGTATTGAATTATTTTTAATTATTTGAATAGAAAATTTCTGGTATGGAAAAAACAGACCGTAGACAATTTTCTAATTTAACTTTCTCATAAAAAAATAGAAGATACTAAAAATTTTTATATTTGAAACTATCCACGACATTGGTAATATAAAATTGTAGTCTACACAAATTTCATTACAACTCGTCGATTTGAATTTCCCGGTTCTGTAAACTTATGTTTCGATGGAAAATCAGGATTCAAATATTGTATTCTTATCTAAAATTGGACTATATAGTAATTTGTTGATTTGCATAGATTCAGTTAATAAATTTGTATTTAGAATTTTGGCTTTAAATTCTCAAAAAATACGAAATTGAAAGAAATTCCCAAAATACCTAATCTTAAATATAAAATTTTAATAACACATAATAAATTTATGAGAAATATTTTGTATAAAAGCATCATAAATATTTTATACTCTGTTCAAGAGACTGTAAATTTCAATATAAAAAAAAATGTTATCGAAATTCTATAGTATAATGAAAATTCGAAATTTTCAAATTCCAGTGAGGTATATGTCTTCCCAGACACAATGTCTGATAAAATAAAATATTCGAATATATTGAAATTGATGATTTGATATAAGAATTGTACATAAAAACAAAATTTTTATAGAACCAAAAAAAAGATTTCGGTGATTTGTCGATGTCACGAGGTTATATTTATCAATTCTAAGAAAATACTCGAGGAAAAAAGAAGAAAATTCAAAATGAATACATGTGTTTATTGATTGGAAATCACACCGAAAAACAAAGTCTTGCGTAAACATGAAATCGGGAGGCCTTTCGAAAGAAAAAGTGAAAATTATTTGATTTAAATTTATTTAATCTAAAACAAGAAAAAGTATTAATTTCCGTTTCTACTTAATTCAAAGCATGTTAAATGAAGTTAAATATCGTAAATCTAGAATTTTACACCCTTTTCTTGGAATAACAAACATTCATATTATAGTCTCTAAAGAAAAGCTGGTAAAAAAAGATGAGATAAAATTTGTTTCTTTTAGATTTTTAGAGAACCTTCCATTGAAACAAAAAACGATAATTATTTTAATGTAATATTTTTAAATAAATGAGAAAATTAGGTTAATGAGCTGAAAATCTTAGAAGATTTCATATAAAATATCAAATTATTAAAATGTTTATTATTTTTAATTAACTTAATTAAATTGTGATAATATACGCCTTAATTGACCTTTTTGGGTAATCCAGTTGAAAATAGAGACATCTTAAAAATAGAATCTGACGAATTATCGAGATTTTTTGAATCAATAAAATTACTTTCAGAATTTTTAGTTTTAACAATCAAAATATTTCTTCTTCAACTATCAAAATTTTCTTATATTTTTAAAGGGATCAATATAAAATGGTGCCCGAGATTGTGAGATTAATTATAAGCTAAATAAATGAGTAATTTTATATGAGAAAAGCTCAGAAAATCTCATTTCTTACCATTTACAACCTTTAAGAATTATACAAGTATAAAGCTTGTATAATCTGGGTCTCAAGCAGAGGATCTCAGGAAGTTAATTGAAATCAAGTTAAGTCGAGAAATCACTGTAAATCGATATTTTGGAACTACGTAAACTAACCGATTTTATAATTATATCAGCATGTCAGCATGTCTATCTATTGTAATTTCTTTCTGTGAATAAGATATGTCTAGAACGGGTTTAATGAAATATGGTACAGAGAGGGGTCGTATAATGTCAATGAAAGATATAATTTGCTAGAGATAATGGATAAAATATAGTAAATATAGTATATCCAATTCAATTATGAATATTTTAGTCCAGAAAAATAATGTTTGAATTACATATATTTTGTATCCGTTTTTTCAAATTTTAAATGAAATACACATTTTAGAAGAAAGTTTTGAATTTCTTTATCTGAATATGTTGTATAGACTCTACAATTGAGGAATGCAAAACAATATCTGATGAATGATTACCACACGTTTGCAGACATCGATTCTTTTGACAAAATTTTCGATAACATTTCTGCATAATTGTTGCTCTATCTCACCAATTCTGGATCAATGATGCCGCCGGTCTATAAAGCACACCAAATAGTGACACGATATGAATGTAATGATTGTTCAACAATTGATCTTGAATTTTCAGGACCCTAACTATGACAATTTTGGTTGTTAACTTAGGCATTCAAATCAAAGTGAGGCTTCGTCATAAAAGATGATTTTTTTACAAACTTTAATGGATTTGAATTATATTTATGTGATTTTAGAGTGAAATTAAAATCATTATAATAACATAAAGTAATTTAAAATCGGCCTATAGCCGATTTTTGGATGGCCTCTGGTAGAAATGGGAGAGAAAAATTGTGAAAACTAACAATATTTCAAGGTTTTTTCTTCATAACTTTGCATCCCCTTTTCAAAATTATTATATTATTATTATTAGCATAAGTCTAATTTGCAAATTGTATTCATATCGGTGTATTAGTTCTGAAAGGACATCGAAAAAACTTTATGAACAGGTCTACTTTCACCTACGACCATTTCTTTCTCCACTATCCTTAGACCGATATCACTGAAATTTACCATGGTATCGTCTATTTATGTAGTCAACAAATATAATTAATTTAAACAAAATTGATTAATAAACTTTCCAATCAAATCCGAAAAACTATATAAAAAAAGACAAAACTTTCATGGTGATCACACCATGGATTTTGCTTAATAACTTCGATGCCCGTGGATCGATTTTGCTCAAATACAATACCAAACTAAGTTAAGGAGCAAGGAACTCACATTATAAATTTCATTAAAATCGGATAACGCGTTTTTGAGTTATCTTTTTTCCGGCGAACGGACATGCATAAATCGATATAACTTTTGATTTTCGACACAACCATACCTATAAAACCTTTTACGACGATTATTTCGATGTGTTACAAATGGAGTGACAAAACTGATATACCTTCTGGTAATACCTACCATAGGGTATAAAAATGTAGCTCTTTTACTGCAAAAAACTTAATGACACACAAGTGATCATAAGCAAATACAAATCTATCGAAAAAGTTGTTATTGAAAAGCCCAATATACAATATAACAAGTTTTAGTAACTCATACTTATAAGTGTAAGAAAGTTATCTCATTCAATATATTCAATAATCTTTAAGATTATCCAAAAATATATTGAATATTTTTTTATTGAAATGTTTTTTTATTTTGTGATAATATTAGTGAATTTTCAAATTTGTTATTATAACACCAAATCAAACAAGAACCGTACATAAAACAACTGTGTTATAATTCTTATCAAAATAATAATCAATAAATATTCGAAATAAAAATGTTTCCCTACCAACCAAAAAAAAAAGGACATTTCATTTTCCATTCCAAATCCGAAACTTTTTTACTTGTCAACAGCAAAAATTTTCGTTGAAATTATGATTATATACAAATTCCAACTCTTTTAAGTTTTTTGATTTGAAAAAAAAAGAAAGTTCAAAAACTTTTCCATCCAATTCGATTGAGTTTCGTTTCTTTTTCTTTTTGTTGTTGTTGTTGGTGGTTTGAACTGTGAAATGATACACCTACTATTCATCAGGATAATATAAAAATAAACTTTTCAGGTGTAAAAAAAGGAAAAAAAAATTTAACAAATTGAAATTCCAAAGATCACCTTGTTTAGATAGTTCCTTATACAACATGTAAATACCTTTAAAAAAATGGTTGTATATACAATTCAAAGTTTTCCTTGACATAGAAAATGAATAATTTTATAAAAGGTTTTAAGACACCGAAAAGAAAAAAGAGAAAATCACCAACTATAATAAGGCACTGGTAAATGAGAAAAGTTTTGAAATTTCATAAGAAAAGAACAGGGCAAACGAAAGATGAAAAAAAATCCATTCATAAAAAAATATCCTTCAGATGAAAACAACTTTTGCTATACTCTTATAAAGAAAATGTAGAAAATTCAATGTGGTTGTTTTTTATACGATTTAAACTTTTCAAATTTGTAAATGACAACTTTAAACAAATGTCTTATAATAAGATTAAAAAAAAAAAAGGACATAATTTACTAATTTATACTATTTTAAATGAGTATACTTAAAATAGGGCTCTATTGAGTAATTAATTGCATGGAAAATCCGCATAGAACATTTTGTTAAATAGTGAAACATGAAAAACTATACAAAAGTGAAAATTTAAGAATAATTTCTCAAAGGAAAGATGTTTTAAAGGTCTTAGAAAATTCCGATTTAGGTACTCCTAAAATTTTTATTTTCAATGAATGGATTTGAAAAGTTTTCTTGATAAAAAAACTGTATTATATATTTTAATTAAGAAATTTAATTAAACAAGATAATTAACATAATTTTTAACACTGTCCAGTCTAACCATATTGTTTTTAGATTCATTGCTTGAACTCTTAGTAATAGGTTACTGGAAACCATTTTTTATCACGGTTAAATAAAGCGGATTTTTCGCTCAATTATGTAACAACATCAATCTAACCTTCTAACCTAATATTATAAAGAGGAAAGATTTGTATTTTTGTATGTTTGTAACGAATAAACTCAAAAACTACTGCATAGATTTCAAAAATTCTTTCACCATTAGAATGCTACATTATCCCTGAGTAACATAGGCTATATTTATTGCTAGAAAAAGTTAGGGATCCCTACTAAAACTTAAATAATGTAATTCTGCATACATCTGTATCCAATAATCCTCACATTCATGTTTGTCGCGTCTAATATTCTCTGTAGTTTAACTTCATGCACAAAGAACCTAATTGAGATTTTACGACTATTGCTTTCAATTACCCGATATTCAGTGTCATTAGCGATGGCTGGGGTCCCATTGATCCATTGTAGGGCCTCTATAGTCTACAGACTGGCGCCAGGCGCTCGGACCCTCAGCGGACTCGCCGGTGGGACCCCAGACTACCCCCTCTCTCTATCTCCGTAAATTTCCACAAAATTCTACAAAATTAAATTTCTTAAGCCATAAAATAAAAATTTACAAAAATGTAAATAAAGTCCTGCAAAAAGATACATTTACTCTACGTTTATCACAAAATGTTTAAAAAATAAATGTCCACCCGTGCGAAGCCGGGACGGGCCGCTAGTATCCAATAAAACTATTAAATACAAAAAAGCTAGTACACAACAAAGTCGTAACACTCATCCTTAAACAACTTCTTAAAAAAGACATTTATAATTTTTAAGGATATTAATTACATCCAATTTCACAATAGTAATTTTCAAATTTTCTCACATTTTTTGGAATTAAAACTTCCTTGAAGTTTATTCAGAAAACTTGACAATTTTCTTCTCTTTCTTTAAAAATTTATTAATTTTAAAACTATTTTCCATTCTCGAGATGAAAAGGTAAGGACTTGTATATAAAGTTTATTTTTCTAAAGATTTGTTATGTGTGGGAACAGAAACACTAACATTAACTGCAAAAAAAAACATATAGTATAACTGACTAAATTCCGATAATTTAGTTCCATGTTTTTAGAAAATATGTACAGACAAAGTTTGATTACCGCAAATGTTTACGTGTTCAATTTAATTGGTGTATAGACCAGAATATTGTTAAATACTAGGAAAATTTTACAAAAACTTTATCTAATATTTTTACTATGAACAAAAAATAGGTAAAAAGTTTTCACTAAAGTTTAGAAAACTTTCAATATTACTCTAACCACAATAAAACAAAACTCTTTCATTTAATGCAATTAGTATTCAATTAAAAAAATATTGAATTTAAAATAATAATCGTATCGATTTTTTTGTGATATTTTATTTCAATCCAATGGAATAGTTCCTAACTATCTAAAAAGATCCTCAAGAAGTATGTATTAATGTTAGGATGCATTTTGTCTAGCAGGGAAGTCAACAGCACCATTCAAAATTTGGTTCACTAAAACTACATCAGCCTCTAGGCGCTGCTTTTCTAGAAAATGTAAACAACATTTCATGGTTTTTAAAGAGTTCCATTACCAAATATACTGCCTCACCATAATATAAGAGACACACATATACTTGTAGTATACATACTGCACTACACATCACTAGAAATTGCTGGAAATATTTTGATTTAATAAATAAATCAAAGTGTTTCCAGAAAGCTCCTAAATTAAATTGTTTACATGACCGAGACAATACAATACACTTCTCAATAATGTAAACAATAACAATAAAACAGACAAAAAGATCTTTTCCAGAAAGCACCGGGCCAATACAATACACTTCTCCGAAATAAATAATAAATCATTGTCACGAACCCAAAACAATGATTCACAAACAAGAGCTTTCGAGAAGTATTTTTTTGTGTATTGAATAAGAACTTTCGAGAAGTATTCTTTGTGTAAAAGTTGCCATCTAGTTTTAGAAAGCCAAACGACCAGGCTTTTCGAGAATATTCCAAAACACACCAATTTTGTATAAAAGCTGCCGTAGGGTCGAGTCTAGAATCAATCTTAATCAAACAGTTGAAGTCTAAGCTTCGAACGTGATTGAATCATAAGAGATTGAAAACATGATTAATTTATGGAAGCGATTACAAGGGCGATTTGTGATCAATTATTAAAAATAGTGATTGTGGTGTATTTTTATAAACTGTGATAAATTAATTGTAATAATTAAATTATTGAAAGACTAATTATTAAGACTAATTGTAACGCAGAAATAATTACAAATAAACTTTATACACTAAATTCACATAAATAAAAAGTGTTATCATTCTAATAACATCGAACCGAAAAAGTAGTACGTCACAATACTATGGTATGAAAACTGTAGTATGGCTGATACCATTTCATTATCATATTTCTAGTTCATTTTTTGAAATGGTATAAAGTGACACACATGTGGTATACTACATGGTATTCTTAAATCATGGTATCTATACCATATGTGTGTCTCTAGTATAACCCGGTACATCATACCATATTTAATTGTCAATGAATCCAGATAATTGGATGACTCGATGTTGCTAAATAAATATGTTGTATGTAATATGGTATCTCTGGGGAGCTTTTGAAATGGAGTCCTTATTGGCTAACATCACTAAAATTTTTTGATTTCATTTTCCAATTTTGTTCTAATATTTATATATTTTTTGATTTTTTGCAATATTCTTTTTATTAATAATAATAATAATAATAAATTGCTTGCGTAGGTACTTCAAGTTTTATTTCTGTATTAATAAATCAATCTTTTTATTTTTATTTTTTTATCCTGCATTTGATAAATGTCCAGCCAGAAATTCCTAGGCAGCTATTAGGTGTAAATAAAATCTGAAGTATATGATAAAATAGAAATATGAGCTTAACATTAATAAACATAAAATAAAAAAAACAAAAATGAGATGAAAAACAAATAAAAATAAAATTTCCAATAATATCTCTCAGGAGATTCTTATTTAGGTACCGAATATTTTCTCTATTAGAAAGTTCAGAAAGTTCTGAAGTAAAAAGTTCTATATTTTTTTGTTCACGACATTTTTTCACCGCCGGGTCAAAATATAAATTCTCCAGCGAATTTTAGCGCTTTCATATATTTTTTTTTACCATCCTTCAAGAATATCTTTTCAAGTAACTCAACATTATACTATATTCGAATACATTAAGAAAAGCGTTTACCAACGCAAATTGAAAAGAAAATTTTGAAAAATATTTACATATAAGAATTCTTGTCTGGATCATATTGCTTTGGGACAATTATAGATTGAAATGGACTGAATTACTCGGAATTTTAATGTCGCATTAGCATGCATTAGAAGCAGCCTTTCTCGCGAATCATTTAGCTTTTTCCCATCCCGAAAAAGGATGTTTAATTGAAGATGCCACGATATTTTCTGAATAATATATGATAACACTATTTTCGAACATTTATTTAATATTGTTTAAAAAGTTGCTAAAGCTCTGGGATGGAATCACCCAATTTTGTTCAAATCGTATAGTTGAAGCCAATTTCTTCTTGATATCAGATCAGACCAACATATACGATGGTGATGCTTTTAATACCATTCTATGAAAACGCCAAATAATATTTAAACGCCAAACTTAAAAGAGAGAGAAACGCGGTACTAGTTGTGTAATAGTTATGTTCCTATTTTAACGTACTCAATGACTTCACCACAGTCAATTTGTTGGTATGTTGTGATATCAAAGAAAAATTGAAAATGCCTACCCAATGGATATGCTTTCTCGATCCGATTTAGTCTCAATCAGATTACCTGAGGCCATTCCAGAATGGTGCATCCACAAGGATATAGTAATTGGAGTTATTATTTCCGTCATCATCATACAAAACTATGGAGAAATGGTCACTCTTTAATTTTCTCGTTCGCTTACTCCAAACGATTCAAGCCCAAGTTTACCAACTTTCAGAGATAATAGTTTGCCATTCCATCAATGAGATATAATAATTTTATTTGGTTTTATCTCCATTAGCATTTAAAATCTGCCTTGTTGTTGTTTACCATACATTTGATGACAAGCTTTCTATTCTCCTATGTCAGTCAGCTCTCAGGGTGTTGGTATGCCGCCTCTTTGGAATATGAAAGCACGAAAGAATTAACCATTTTTTATTATTGTGTTAAGTGCTGAAAAGTTGATATAAAATTATTTGAAAAAGTTTAAAAAGTATTTCACTTAAGTTGAACAAAAATTTTTCTTTTTACACCTAAGTTATTTAATGAATTAATTTCTTTTTTTTCTTCTATCTTTTTTCAATTAACAAAGTTAGGAATAAAGTTTAGTAAAATGCTTTTTCATAATTACATGAGAAGTCAAATTAATAATTATTAAAAATAGTCTGAAAACCAACAAATTCTATTAATTACAAACTAGTCTAACAACTTTTTTTTTATTAATAAGCAAAATAACAATTATTTCTGATTTACCTAAAAATAAAAATCAAGTATAAATAGTCTCATCTTACGTGTTCGTCGTTTTATTAAATAATATTTTTGCTGAGTAAAAATAGCAAACATTATCCCCATTTTGTCCTTAATTTGATCAACAATTTTTCTAATTTTTTATCTTCTATACAAAATTGGCACTAGCAAATATTCATCATACTATTCTGGATAACGTGACTGGAATATGGAGAAGAATTTTTTTTAGAAAAGAAGTCTCTTAGGTCATCTTTGAAAAAAATACTACAAGAAAATACTTTTAATTTGTTAATTTGTTTAGTAACAAATTATTGTACTTATATTTTAAATTTTAGAATATTGACATTTATCATTGTCATAAATTCATTTATTTAATCATTTCGAAATTTTACTTTTTATATAAATTGTTGTCTATGTGGTCAACATCCAATGTGAAACCGCAAAAGGTGTCCTTTGTTTCATTTTATAACAAAATTTCAATTAAATTTCTACAAACATGACAATACATTTATTAAATCTAAAATAAAAGGCTGTTTTTGGGTTTAAAATTTTCAAAAATTCTACACTATATCGGTTTGTGTCTGAAACTGACAATGAACCACAAAAACCGAAAATTCTAAACATTAAACCTCGGGAAATGCCGGAATATCACATGTCTGGATAAAGTTTTCATATTTAAATTGTTATTTAGAAATGAATTTTAAGTTATCCACTCATTTTCAATGATTTTGAATTATTTAAATATTACAATGTGTCGAAATTCGTAGAGACAAATTAGAAAGGGACATTTTAAGGCCTCAAGAAACATGACATATTATATAGTTTATATTTTGGTTGAATTTATATTTATACGGTTATTTATGTAGGGTGTTTCATTGTCGTTAAAGTTGTGTGATTCCTCTGTTCATTTTGACGCGAGGAATTCTCACAATAGGATTGATTTATCCTGGATCCTAAAAGCTAAAACTTATCTTTGAAAGAAAAAATTTTTTAACTTTAAAATCAACATCAGAACTTGGCATCACTGAGTTTTCATGGCGTAGATCAAGGGTGTCCAACCTTTTTGTTTCCCTGGGCCGCATTGGAAGAAGACATGGTGTTTTGGGCCACAAGTATATTACTATAGCTGAACGAGCTACGCAAACAGAAAGAGAATTTACTACAGAACGAAAAAGCTTTCTGTTCTGGTCCTGTTTCTGTTGTTTCATTAATTTTGTAGAAATTCATATTAGTAATAAACAAATATTTTCAAAACTAATTAATATCGCAGAAATATTAACTAAAAAGTGTAATTATTGTAACATTCAAACTGGGGTAGCACGTAACAATATGAAGTAAGTGAACGTGGCTAAGATGTCCTTCTTCGTTCGAAAAAGTTGATAATTAATCCAATTGTCATTAAAAATACAGAAAATAGAACGGAAATAGTATGAGACTAAAAGTATTTAATCCAATTATTTAACCGGTAAATTGAATCAGATCCATCTTTACAAAAAATCCTTTTTTTCCCGAATATTGCATTATTGAAGCGTGAATAAAAAAAAGTTTGTCCAAAATATAAGTCAATAATCGAAAGGCACTTTTTTTTCTGTCCTTTGATTTCTTGCTTATTTTTAAGCTTTTAAAGCTTCGCAACCATATGAACCATGAAAAAGGAGTCTAAATCTTTGATTCAATTTACAATAAATTTTATAAAGGCTTTTTCATTTGTTAGGTCGAAAGAAAATCCCATTCATATAATCTTAAAAAATTATTATATTATATTGTAAAAGGTTTTTTTTTTCTTTTTACTTACAAATAATATTCATTGTTGTTGAAGAAGTCACATTTTTCGAATTTTTATATTAATATCATTGTTTTAAAGCTTTTAAATTATATAATGAATTTGGTTCGTGTTATTTTTAGTACCAGTTAAATATGAGAGAAGCTTTTTCTTTATACATAGTTTATTTGTATATTTTCATTATTTTAAAAATTCAATCTTATAAAAATTAATGATCGGAAAAGAGAAGGATTTATACATTTTTGTGGTAGAAATTTTTGGAATTTTCCAAACAAAATTTGTTTATTTCAATGAATTTCGCTTTGTTTGGTTTTTTTTAAATTAATCTATTAAATTTCTCCGAATTTAAAAGTTTATTTAAAAAACAATCAAAAAAAAAAGGAATTTCTGAAAAACGCCTATAATATAAAATTAAAAATAAAAAATATTTTAATTTAATTGGCTTTTAAATTGGCCAACAATCAGTTTTTCCATGCCATGCCTATCAATTTTATACTCTTTCATTCGTCAATTAACGCCAGACTAATTAAAAATTATAAAAACTTCATATCCAGACATTTTGTTAAATAAATATAATTTATTTATAATTTATACATAAACAAAAATGAGATTACAATTAAATTAATCAGAACCTGGTAAATTTTATTCTGTATAATTAAAAATAAACATAAATTGCAGTGAAAACCCATGAAATATTTATTTTCAAGTTGTTCAAGATCTGAAAACCAAATGACCTACTAGTCCCTACTAAACAAAAAATTAGCCGCAGTAAACATGCTTTTATTATTTTAATAGATTTAAAAGGATTAAAGGTTTTGTATGACAACCCTTTACCTTTGTAAGTGCCTTAATTCTGCTCGTTATACCCCCAAAAGGGGTTTAGATTTTGTCCTTAATGCTTAGCTTTTGGTGACAAGATCACTTTCTCTTGATGATAATCCTCACTTTGCCAAAGAGTTCACAAAATGCGCTTTGACTATGATCCTTTCCGTATATTCTTGTCGTACCCCATCCTTTTTTCATCGCCCGTAATGAACCGTTTCAAAAATGGTTCGATTTCGTTCGAGTTTCTTTTCGCATCAGGCCTTTCAAATTCTTTTATATGGTCGATATTTAGTTCTTTATCGATATCATGCCAGCCAGGGTGCCGGTCTTGCTCAACTTTTTCCATATTTTCATCGATTTTTACCGTGGTTGATCGATCCGATTAAAAACGCTGTGTGCCACATACTGGATCATGTTCCTAAACATCACATCATCGTTTATTTTTCTTTGCATCCGCTTAACTTAATTTCACCTTTAGGTATTTCATTTTCCCAATATCTGAGAAAAGCGGTTTCGAGAACATCAAAAAATTTCATTTCATAGTTACGGAAATGAGGCAAATTATTTGAATAGGGAAAATCCAATCTTTCAAACTATTTTAGCGAATTACTTTTGGAAAAGTAAACAGTAATTGAAACTTCTTTATTTCAAAAGTCTTTATTATAACGAATTTCTATTTATAAAAACTTGTGAAAACGGTTTAACATTTCCTATAAGAAAATTTTCATATTGTATAACAAGAAACCATAGATGACGAGGAAGTTTTCGGTGTAGAAAGATATTATAGACCATATATTAAAAATTATATTTAACTTCTTATGTAATAACAATATTTCTAACAGAACATCTTATCAATTGCGAAGGACAGAACTGAATTTTATTATCCTTTCTGAGAAATTTACTTACCTCATTTTCTACAGGACGACATTCGAATCAATCAAAATATATTATACCAAAATTTAATTAAAACGAATATAAAACCTTTGTTTTTCCAATAATAGAAAAACCATATTTTATTTTCAATAATATTTCTTTTTATTAAAGCTATAAAAACACGATCATAAAATTCACCAAAACTTAAACTGAAGAAAGGAGGCCTTTCCACCTTCGAGGTACAAAATAAAAAAGTGAATGTTTCCCTATTTTTTTTCCTTTTGAGTATTATACAAAATGTATTAAACTGAAATTGTCCCGAGGGATAACAAATATGAATCATTGAAATATAATACTTTTTCGTTTTTCTCTATTCGTAACTTATTCTCTTTGATGGCCTCGGTTCCATGGAACCAACTGAAAATAATCTTTTGGATAAGTTGGGTTCTTTTTTTTATTTTATAAACAAATTATCTTCAAAAAGTTAAAATAAAAGTTGAAAAAACGAAAATTTTGTTGTTAACAAATTAATTGTGATATTAATGATATTAAGTAGTTAGTGCACAACTAGTACTAATGAGTCTCAAAACCCGGAATGCACTCAAAGAAAAAACCTGGAGATCCGATTCATATTTTTAGAGGCCTAACTTGCGTGGATCCTTAAAGGATCTAAGGGTTTCATGATTCATGATTTTGGGTATTTAATAGTATGAAACTCCTATCTCATATGTTGGGTAGTCGAATTAATTTTGAATATTTTTTGACGAATTACCCTCAGTCATAATGGTGCCTGTTCTGATATCCGACGTTACGTTAGTTTTATTCGATATTACTCACTTGCTGCTCGACATTACATTTTTGGTGTTCTGGAATACGCAACGTTTCATTTCAGTTCAACGCGTAGCAACGGATTCGATTTTTGATGTTCTGATATTCGCCGGGAACTCGATTTTCAGGTTAAATTACTCACTTCAGTTTTCGCGCGTTCGAATGAATATTTTTGTATGAATTTCCTTTATTTCTAAACCCACCCACACTATGCACCATAATATCAATTTTAATCAGTTTTAATCTCATTTTGGGCCTGAAAATGGCTTTTATAAAGGATATATTCATAAAAAAAATTTTTTTTTTTTTTCATTTTTAAATTTTTTAATGATTAGTGAATGGAAAAAATGTTACAAAAATATATAATTTATATTTTGAATATTTTAATAATGACAAGAACTTTATTTTGTAAAACATTTATTGATGAAATGACTTACAAAAAACACAACCAGCTGATTTTTGGCATGCGATGATTGCCGTTTTTTTAAATGGGAAACGTAGTTTTCCAGAACACTGATCGCGTTAGAAATCGAATCGAACGCGTTACGTTTACTCACCTAACGCCGTAAAACAGAACAAGGGTGATTATTTTTAAATTTTTTGTCGTGGGATAAGCTTTAATATTGAGTATGTGACATTTAGATAAAGTCAACTTTTGTGGCAACCAAACAATCTATAAAAAGAATAATGCTGCCGAAAGTTATACTTTTCTTGTGGAAGATTATGCTGAACATGCTCCAAGATCATAATAATTAACGCTGATCGTTGAAGCGAGCATTTCCAAGAAAAACGAACAGAAGATACAAAAAGACATAATATGGCGATTTTGTAATTTGAGATCGAGCAGCTACAAAATAATTCTACTTACGACAAATAGACGATTTGCAAGTTTTAATTTGTTATCAAAATTTCCTTGGTTTCTAATATTTTCAAAGTGTCATAGACTTTTATTCTTTCAGAATTTCTCATATTTATCAATATTATACTAATAAACCTTTTCAAAAGAGATAATAGACCAAGAAACCATGACAAAAAGTATCCCTCAAAGGTTTTTCAAGAATGATTTATAAATTTGAACTCTTGAAATATTGTACTGAATAAAACCGTTTTTCTTTTTTCCTCTTTTCTTTAGTCCAAAGCTTTCAGGTTTTCATCACACGACCACAAAAAAATTGGAATTACAAAAAAAAAAAAAAAACTAAACAAGTAAGTAAAAGCAATTCAGGATTCAGAATTGTTTAGCCTAAAGACAGTTTATTGTCTTCGTTTCCAGTAAAGAACATTTTGAATAACAGGCATATGTGAACTAACTATTCAACTTAAAGTATATGTATTCGTAGAATATGTATTGATATGCGAGCAGTAGATATATATATATATATTTACAATATATACTTTGGTAATTCAACCATATTGAAATTCTCCATACACATATTTACATGTTACAGTGAGACCTAAGATAACTGATAATCGGACCTAAATTACAGTCACCATTCGTTACATATTACGTCTGTTTTATTTGCCACTTGCTCTGGTGTACAGCAAATTTTTACATTGAAACCAAAAACAACAAAAGAGCAAATCCTACACTACTTTCAGAGCAGGTGTAACTATTACACCCGAATTAGCTCAGTTTTCTACCATAAAAAGTGTATTAGCTAAAATTTTCTCATTTCATTACAATATGGTTGCTAAGCAGCGCTACAAACATTTGAATTAAAGCTTTCTCCTACTCCTGCTTGTTTTATTTGCCACTTACCCTGCTTCAGGGTAGGGTATGGCAAATAAAACAGACCTAATGTGTGCCAAATTTTGGACACATCTTTTGTACCATATTTTAAATTCATAGATTTTTCCACCGAAAGTAACGACGAATACAGTGACGAATGCAGGGGCAAACACAGCGTATTTTTTGTAATTTATCCGTTCATCAACCCAGGAAAAATTATGTTCTAACATTTGAAGTCGAAAATTGTTTATTAGGATATCTCAGAATTCTGATATTTCTTCATAATTAGGCTAGAGAAATCTGTATGACACTCTTAAGTTACCTTAAATTATTGTAGATCTTGGATCACACTTTTTCTTTGTTACATGTTTCTTTTTATGACACAAAATTTTTCGGACTGTCACTACAGCTATCATAACTTTGGCATAATTTTGGTTTTCACGGGTTTGTGGAGGACATTTTATCACATGTGAAACAACTCCTAACTAACGTCAGTCCACTTAGGGTGTAACTGCACTTTGTATATGGCATGTGTACACATAACTACAGTATTAAATTAATGGCTTAGGAATTATGGATAATCTAGCATCCTACCAGTTTAACTACTTTTTAACTTTTTCTAGAATGGTCCAATTATACAAAGGCTTCACAGTATTTTCCAATATTATTTCTTTACAGTATTCATAAGTACAAGAACTCATAAGGTTTTTCTTTAAAATTTCCCTCCAGCAATAAAACTTATATTATTTATTTCAAACACACGCAAATATGAAATTTCCTTTTAAACATTTTATATAGAAAAATTGGTTTCTCAGTTTTTCTTAAACACCTTCAGGATATTATAAATGTTTATTAGTTATAAATATTTCTTAAAAATAAATTTTCCAATGATTTTCATATACAAAAAAAAGGAAAAACATTGAATGAAAATATAAATTCATTTCTAAAGATAAAAATCCTTTACCAATATAACTCAGAATTAAGAGTTATTCAGGTGCTAATTCCAGATAAAGACATCTTTTTTCTTTGCAAAATCAGAAGTTTTATTTACCATAAATTAAAACTTTTGCATTTGTCATTGATCTCATCTTATCTTATATTAAAAAAAAATGTCAAATGTTAAATAATTATAAATCGAAGACATTTATTTCCTTTTTTTTTTGTCAGAATTTTCGTTTGGATTTTTAGTCCGAACTTAGTCTTGTGCAAATAATTATTTCATGAAAAATGGATTTATTTTCAAATATATTTTACTAGACAATTCGGCTTTTTGATGCCAACACAATATGTCTAGACACTTTCTTGAAATCATTGTCATATAGCCAGCTCACAGTAAAGTCCATTCATATAGTTACAAAATGTATAATATCCATATAAATATCCGAGGCTATAAATAAACGACTTAAATGAACTGAATTGCATAAATATAAAGTTTCTACCCAATAAAATTAATTGAAACACCGTAAGGACATTTTTTGATGTTCTAGAAACCGCTTCTCTCCCAAACAGATTTTGTGAGGAAACAAATACCTTAAGATTCTGTCAATTTTATGCATAACATGGTATTCATATTCTAAAAATTTGGTACGAAAATCTATACATCTTGGATAGATCAAGCTGTATTGAAAGTATACCAAGATGAATCAGGGCATGTGCTAGTATTACACAAGAATTCAATATATTCTGAATTAATATAACATTCAGTATGTTTTATATAATTCTTTAATGCTTCCAAAATATAATCAGGTAATTTTTATTACATCTAGTTTTTTGTAAAGGAACTGTAGATGTATAAATCGAATGCTTTCAGGCATTGTTTCAGTAAAAATACAATATTGACAACCGACCTTATTTAAACCCTAATTAGGGAAAGAATTTAAACTTGAGACAAGATTTTATAAATAACATTTTTCTCTGAACATATACAAGGTCGTGTCCAAAGTAATCAGGACTTTAAAAAAAAAACAGAACAAATGGTTTTTTCGGCAAAATCAATTGATTTTATTCAAAATAGTCTCCTTCTGCTTCAATACAGCTTTTTGCACGGTCCAAAAGCATGTCGAACGAGTGTTTTAGCTCGTTGGCCTATATGGCCGCCAGTATGCCGGTGCAAGCCTTTTGAATGGCCTCTACGTCTGCATAACGCTTTCCTTTCATCGGCAAATGCATTTTTCCGAAAAGATAGAAGTCGCACGGTGCCATATCCGGTGAATACGGGGAGTGGTTGATGGTTAAAATGTGATTTTTGGTGAGATAATCGGTCACAAGCGTTGATCGATGAGACGGCGCATTATCGTGCAACAAACGCCAACTTCCATCTTCGCGATATTCGGGCCAAACACGTCGAATACGGCGCACCAAATGCTTCAAAACTCCTAGGTAGAATACCGCATTAACGTTTTGACCGGGTGGAACAAATTCTTTGTTGACAATACCCTTGGAATCATAAAAACAAATCAGCATTGTCTTCACTTTTGACTTCTCCAGGCGCGATTTTTTGGGTTTCGGCTCGTCCGGCGCCTTCCATTCAGCACTCTGGCGTTTCGTTTCGGGATCATATTGAAAACACCACGTTTCGTCACCAGTCACAATGTTATAAAGGAAGTTTTTGTCCTTTTTGACCCCTTTAATGATGTCCTTCGAATGTTGAATTCTGAGCAATTTTTGGTCGTCGAAGCTCATTTTCGCACCGATGACACAAACATACTGCACTTAAAACGCAATAACTTCACTTTCAATAGATAAAATGTCATGAAATTCTCACAGGAAGTCGATAAAGGATAGCAGATTCTAACGCACGGCATATAGATGGCGCCACTAGGGGCGCTAGATTCAAAAAGTCCTGATTACTTTGGACTCCACCTTGTATTATAAAAGTACATTTTTTTTTTAATTTAAAGATTATATCTTAAATTTGGTGAAAAATTGATTTTTGTTCTTTAAGAATTTTCTTCAGCCTACAAATCTTTGGTATTATTCAAAAACATTTTTTCCAAATAATGTATGACTTTTATTTGGAAAGTGTTACGTATTCGTATTAAAAGTACTTTGAGCCATAATATAAGTCGACATACTCGTATGAATAATATTGTACGCAATGGAAAAATAATAATGTTATAAGCATTATTATTTTTCCAAAAGAAAACATTGTTTCTTTATAGAATCTGACATATTTATTATTTATTTATTTAACATACAAAACCAGTTGTATATTTTTCCCAAAAAATTTTTATTCACTGAATAAATTCCATTTATCTCTTAAACCACAGAATAACTAAAATTCCATAAAATAAAATACACTTTTTTATAGGCCACACAATTAGACAGGTTAAGCAATTGTTTACAAATCGATATTCGGATACCTCAATAATTATGGCCTGTGGCTTTAGATAGATTACAATACCAAATGAATTCTGTAATTAACAAATTTATTTATAATAATACATAGTGTTCACTTTAATGTAATTATAATAAACAAAAATGGGATTAAAATTATGTGATAATTACTTGAGCTTTAAGCATAAATATAGAAATTAATTAATTACAGTAAATTTGCTCAATACTTTTGTTTTAAAACAATAATTTCATACTTTGGAAAAATTTATTGTAATTTAATAACAATTAAAAATATTACAATATATTGTGTTGGAATTTTGATTCGTATATAAAAAGTGAAACCTAACAAAAGCTGATCAATAATTTACAATTTGGCATTACTTACATCGTTTACATGGTGACTTCAGAATTGACTTGAGATCGACTTAAAACTCAACTCGCGATTTTTTAGCTTTACCGGATTGAAAAATTGACTTGAAATCGACTTGAAATCAACGTCAATTTCATTGACGCTGCCAAAAAAATTTTTCTTTTTTAGGTTATGTTTCAGTTCATACTACATATTAAGCTTTCAAGTCGATTTGAAATCGATCCGGGTTTAAATGCAAATTCGAAGTCGAACAGAAAAATGTTTGTGATCGGATCTACTCAACTCGATTTGAAGTCGATCTGGGTATACATGCACGATTTTCAGATTGAAGTCTACTGTCGACTTTAATAAGGTAAAACTATGTATTGAAATCATGCCACAAATTTGACCAAAGAAATACATACATACTTTGAGTTCCTCGGAATCCGAAATGACTATTTTCGCAAGGATCTCTATACGTCTGTGGTCACTTTTTCTGTAAACATGATAACTCAACGATAGTTTGTCAAGGTTCGTTTCATTGAAATAGTCTGTAATAAGGAGATGAACTGTTTCTATTTGTTTTAAACATTAAACTTTTGATGCAATGATAAATTGAGAACCACTTCAACAAAGTTGTTGTAAGAATTTTAAGTTCCTAAAAGAATGTGCTTAGGTTCGAATTTTCATTATAAAACCTTTTTTGAATTTTACGTATCATCTTAAATCCCATCGTTGGTAAAACGGATGGGTTAGTCTAATCAAGTCTAGCATTAAATAATTACAAACTATGAAAAAGAAAGTGCATGAAGTACAATGAGGAGCAATCAAAATGAATCATTTTACAATACATATTATTATTCCAGTTACCAAATAATAAAAACTTTAAACTGAAAATGAGTTTTCCCCTAAAAATTCCAATTCATATTTTAATTTAATTTCAATAAAACTTTTCTTTTAAAAATTGTTTATTTGCATAGGATTTTTTCCATGAAAAATCAATTTCGAAAATATCAAAATTTCCTTATTTCTTATTTCTTTATATATTTTATTTGTGTTTTGGGCAATCACAAATAACTTGCTCCATCCATGGTTTAACTTTTCCATTTATCGGGAGCTTTTCTCATTTTCCAAAAAGATTTTCTTATCTTACAGAACGATCCAACAGGATTAAAAGCTTTTAAGAATATTTATATAACATGAAATTTGCCACAATTTTCCATGTACTTTCAAATTATTTCATTTTCTATTGTATATTTATCGACACCCAAAAAAAAAACGAAACGCTTACAATTACATTTATTTAAAAGAATAAACTTTTTATTTTAAACTTTTTATTTAATCCATCTTCTTAGGAAAAAAAATTGCAATTGAAACATTTTATTTTTTTTTTTAACAAAATGTCGTTGGTTTAGCGTATTTTTTTTATTTTCCTGGAATTCTAAATTATATATCCTTTTCATTGAATGCAATTTTTATGTTCAGAATTTCTTTTGAATCTCCTCTGTCAATTATATTTAACTAGAAGTTTAAAAAAAAAAACGTTCAGCATGTTCTGCTTTTGAGTTTCGCTGAATGGATAATTGTGTTAGAATTCCAAAGGATTTTTATTTCTCTATTCAACCATCGTAAAACGTGTGTCTGACCAATCTAATGTGAATGGTGATATTATTATGATGACATAGAACCTGTACCTAAGATAAAAAGTGTTTGTACCGTATATCGCATGAAAATGATAAAATTTGCTATAAAATACAGACATCAGACCAATTAACTTCAGTTCTACATGATTCTGGAGTTTAAAAATATATTCTCTATAAAAATTATGCGCTAGAAAACTATTCCAGGAAATAAGATTAAATAACTTTTAATTAAGTCTGAAACAATTTATACATTTTCATCTTTAATTGAATCAATTTCTATTAAGTTGAACACGCGGGATATGTAAAATGTCGCATGAATGCAATTTCTTAAAAATAAGATTTTTTTGTTGCAAATCGTATTGCAATTAGTCGAAAGGCAATTATTTAGTTATTTATTTATGAAAAAAAGATTTAGTTGCTATAAAATTAGTTGGAATTTTAATTGAGAATAAGATTTATTGAAAGTGTAGGATAGAGTTAATTAACTACACTACGTATTTTTCTGAATACTTTCTAAAGAAGATTAATTGATATATGTATATCAGAGCTCCGATCCAGGTTCGCTGCCACTTGTTAGATTCCTTAACGACTTTTATGATAACTTATAATTTCCAAACTTATTTAAACACCCATTCATCAGATAAATTCACTTAATATCTAAGATTTTCTCTAAATAATAGGACTGGTATACGAATTTTTGCACTACCCAAATCTGTTTCATGACGACAATTCCTTATGGATTTATTTAAAATATCAATATAGGTGAATATTTTTAACAGCTCATAGTATTAAACAGTATGAATCCATTCCACTGTAGTAAAATTCCTATATCTTATAGCTTCATATCGATAGAAATCAAAAAGGCTTAAATTCAACAATTATTTGCTAAAATTTCTATAATAATTATTGTAAAGTTGCCTTCATTTTCTGGATTTTTCCAATGTTATATTTTTATATCATACAAAAAAAATGGGTATGAAAGGTTCACCTGTTGCCTTCTGAGAGAATACAACTGACTCGGCTGAATGACGTTTTTGGTTCTTGTCACTCCAAGCAAAATAATTTCGCTTATTGATGTAATCATTTAGTCAGAAATAAGCTTCATCGCTGGAGAGAAAGTTTTTCCATAGAAATGTGGAACATTTTGCTGTTGTTCAGGATCCCAGTCAGTAAATTTAGGATGCAATAAATGATAATTTAGCTTTAATTTCTGCACTAGTTGAGTCTAGTAGGGGTGAAGGCCCTGATTTTAACGCAAAATACGCCATGTTGTGCAATATGATAAGCCTTAGTGTAGCGAACTTCGAGTAATCGATATATTTTGATCATCTCTTGCCATTTCATTTACAACGACCATATTGGCTTTAATCTGGGCATTTCTTCAGCATCCCCACATTATGTAAAGAACAATTGTTTTCAAACCATAAAGATGAATTTGACGAATTGAAGACAGATTTTGATAATAAGTTTTAAAAGCTTTTAAACATTGATTCCAATATGAAATACTCCATGAGGAAATGAAAATATAATAAAGCTGGCTACAATCCCTATCAGAAGCTCTATCATTCACAACCTTTTATAAACTATTAATTTGCACTTTTTAATACTTTAATGCATAAATTGTATTCTTTAATACGCAAACTATTAATTTGAATGCAAACATCTTTTAAAGGTATTCCCGCGTAAGTCTCTCGACGATAGAAATTTGTATCACATCATTAAAAGAATTATATATCGTAACCTTTCACCAAAATTTTCATATTTATATAAAATTTAATTTTAATCAATAATTTTTTGTTATCCTTACAAAATTTACAATTTAAATATGTTTAAAAAAAAAAAAAATCTATAACATTTTTACATCACAAAACTAATTATTACTATTCAGAACGATATTAAGACTAACTAACTTAATAAAAACTAAACCATGTCATCTTATACTGTAATAAAATGAAAATAAAAAAAAATGGTATAAATAAAATTTTATGATTTTATCCCACTTCATATTCAATGGAATCAAATTAAAATGAAATATTTTGTGTGCAAGGACTTCTTTCGAGATGATGAACTTCTTGTTGGGTTATCCTTCTTCAAGACTGAACTTGAAAGAAAATTTTAGTACTTTTCTCAATGGTCTTTGGCTTGTTGTATTTACGTGTATATACGTTTTCTTGTGTTGATTTTTTTTCTTTCTTTTCATTATCACAAAAAGTTTCTTCAAATTGTGGTTGAATAAATTGAACTTAATTAAAATAAAGTGCTAGAATCTCGCAATTAAATATTAAAATCAACTCAAAATAGTGCTTTTTTTTTGTACAAAAAGTTATAATATTTTTTAATTTATGTGAAAATAAAACAAAAAGTAAGTTTTTTTTTTTAGAAATTTATTTCTTTTCTTACTTAAAGTTAAAGTCAAATTAAACATGAATAAAATATGTAAAATCTTTGTTAAATTAAAGTTTACATCGTTTTTTGCGAAGTCAAAGCATATTCGAATTTGAATTTAAAACTTTAAAACAAATTTATATATTTTCTCTATGTACAGAAATATGTATAGTGTTTTTTGCGGGACTTTTTGTTCAGTACTACCAGAGGGATTTTAAGTTTTGTCACTAAATTTACAACTCATAGAAAGAATCATCGAAGAATGATTTCACTAAATGTGTAGAGAATCAGTAATATCAATTTAGGCATGATCGTCCGGCCGTCCGTCTACACGATAACTCAAAAATGCGATTTGAAATTGGGAATAGAGACTAACCGTTCCTTAACTCGATTTGTTATTGTATTTCAGTAAGATATCAGGCAAAATCAGAGTGACAAAGATTTATGGTGTTTTTCTTTTTCATTTTTCGGATTTAATTGGGAATTTTTTAATTAATTAATGTCAAATTTCTGTAAAATCCATCCAAGGATAGTGTCGAAAGAACTAGTTACAGGACAACAAAAACTCTATCCAGAAAGTTGTTTCAATGTACTTAAAAAGCTTATATACCGATTTGAATAACGAGAAAAGATTGCAGAATAGATTTCAAGAAGAGGAACAAACTTATGCAAAAGAAATAAAGCTTGAGATATTAAAAGTTTTGGTTGTTTTTTTTTAAGAGTTAATTCTTTGAACATGTTAACTTTGTTAACTACAAGTTCCAATTCTACCATTGGTTATCAAAAAATAGACTTAATGCCGCATAAAAAAAACTGTCTAAGCGGATCACATTTTTCTTATGACTAATTTTTCGCTCAGAAAATATGTCACCATGAAGAATTTTTGAATTCTTTGATCGCATCTCTCTAATTACCTAATCTCAATATAGAACTCGTATAAAATTGATTTTTCCTATTATTTAAGCTCATATTATTTGCGGCATTCCTGTAGTGGAATCGTGTAACTTCATTTTGACCAAATCATATCGAAAAAACAAAATAATTACAATGCTTTTTCGATTCGATTAAATCTCAATTGAATTGCACGATTCTACTCCTGTGTATCTTAAATAATTTCTAATTCGAATTAACCAGACGCATGATTCTTAAATAGCGGCAACAATCGGATAACACTATACTTTGATTACATCGATGAGAATAATATGGTGAATATGGTAAAACGCAGTTTCAGATGATAAAATCTTTTTTAAAAATTAATCTACTGTGTTATACGAAGCGAATTATGCCTTTAATTATTCCCTTGCATATTATCATTGAATATCAATTAATTACCATTAAGACACGTATATATAAGTAAGTTTAATTCAAAAGACCAAATAAACATAATGCAATTTTATTTCATTTCCATTTATTTATTGAATTATTTTCGTTTTTTACCATTTAAAATATTTTTTGTAAACGTTTTTAATACGATTTTAAAAAGCTTCCGAAAAATTCGCGTATGATATAAAATATGTCTTGTCATAAAAGTTCCATTCTCATATTTAGTATTTCAATTTAAAAAGCAATTTTTTTGATTAATTCAACAAAAAAAAAAATAATCGTATTTTTCAATCATCTGAAAGGACAATTAATTTTTTTTTTATAATAATTGATTCAATATTTAATTTGATTTTAATTATTATTTAAATTTTTCGAACAACTCTTTATTTACACACATTTTTATTTTTTAATATTCATCAAAAAGTATATTTATTTGGAGATAATCTCAAATATAGTTAAAATAGAAAAGATCTTTAAACTATTTTTTTGATACACAAATCAATTCGTGTAATTTCTAAAATCACTAATTTAAATTAAATAATTTTAATAAAATACTTTCGTTTCCATTTTCAATTGTTTTAAAAGAAACAAATCCATTAAGTTAATTAAAAAAAAAAAGTTATCGAATTGAAATTTATCACCATTCTCAACTTATAAATTCATGAATAATAGTAGGACACAACTTTATCTAGGATAATCCTTTACAATTTTGGGACAGCTACATATTTAAAAAAAAAGGATTTTTAATGAATGGATTCAAATATAGTATCGTGTAGTTAAAATAATTTAAAAAAGCTAAATAAAATTTCACAAATCGAGAACAAAGTTCCGTAAACTATCGAAAAACGTTTTAAATTGTTATACCATTTTTTTTGTCCTATGATAATAGATGAAATATAGATTATTCCGAACTAAACGTAGCGAAAAAATATGGAAACCCCAACCGATGTCTTTAAAATGCCAGTCCTCTCTGCATAGAAAGCAGAAATACTGAATAAGTCTAAAAAGTACAATTGTGTCTTACATCGTTTGCATGCTACATTTATCCATCGAATAAAATTCTTCAATACCTGAGACAAATTCTACAATCGTATAAATTATATTTATGTATAAATTACATGAGCAAACTGTTTGCACTTCATTTTCACACAGAAATTCGTTAGATAAAGCCTTAAGTGAAATAACAGTCATAATTCTAGAGCTTCGAGTTCTGTTTATACAACACAAATGAAAGGGATCGGTTTAAACGATTTAGAGCTGACCAGGACTTACGTACATTAATCTATATCTTCTTCTAAAAGAAAAACTATATGTTTCCGATAAATTATTATGTTTTATTCATTTCAACCATTTTTTTAGGCCTCCAAATTTCAATTAACATTTTTTTACTTTTACTCAAAATATTCTTTTTATTCTCAAAGACAAAAATTCATTTGATCATAAAAGTTATATACTTTTTTTTTTTCATATACATTTATTTGAAGATCAAACGTTGACTTTAAATAATTTCCCTTCCTTTGAGACATTAAGTCTGGTATACCTTTATTCGAAAGATTAAAATTCAAAAAATTATCATCTTCATTCACCAAAATACACACTACACTAACGATGACCACTAGCTGACCTTAATGCTTTCCTAGATAATGAAATGGACTAAAACTTAAAAGAAAGACTTCAAGAAAAAATAACATTTATTTTTCTAAGCATAAAAAGGAAAATGAGCAAAGTATAGTAGATCTCTTTTATCTTCTACTAAAAATAGTGGTCTATACTACTATCGTATAAGTATAGTATAGTATAGTAAAATGGTTGCAAATATACCTGAAAAAATGATTTTCAATTTGAAATTAACAAAAAAACATAAAGTAATGTAAAATCGGCCTATAGCCGATTTTTTGATGCCCTATGGTAGAAATGGGAGAGAAAAATTGTGAAAACTAACAATATATCGAGGTTTTCCTTCATAACTTTGTTTGCCCTTTTCAAAATTTGCTCTAACTTGTAAGTAACTCAGACCCTAGTAGCATAAGTCTAATTTGCAAATTTCATTCAAATCAGTGCATTAGTTCTGAAAATACATCAAAAAAACTTTCTGAACAGGGTTATTTCTTCCTACGACTACTTCTTTCTCCACTATCCTGAGGCCGATATCACTGAAATTTACAATGGTATGGTCTATTAATGTAGTCAACCAATATAATTAATTTAAACAAAATTGCTTTACCAATTTTCCAATTAAACCCGAAAAACTATATAAAAAAAAACGACAAAACTTTATGGCCACCCCTGTTTTTCCTTAATAACTTCGCTGTCCCTCAGTCGATTTTGCTGAAATGCAATACCAAAACCACTATAGCAATAACCAAGTAGCATTCTAAGTTTCATCAAAATTGCATAACGCGTTTTTGAGTTATTTTGTCAACGGACGGACGGTAGTACCAAACATGGAGCATTAATATAGGGAATTTTTTTCAGAATTTTGGCTCATTTTCAAAACCCAATGACCCCAATTTGTTCTGCCAAAATTTCATAATTTTTTCTAAGTATTCTATAAGATGTCACCTTTTCAGCGCGCTATAACATAACTTGATAGGATTAGAACTACTAAAGTTATACGATTCTAAAGCCAACTATTGGAAAAAAAACGCCACGAACTTTCTGCTTAATTGAATATTTTAAGGTTTTTCTCTCCATAACTTCGTTTCTTCATTCTCAAATTGGCCCAAATTCACAGGTAGGCTGGCGTCTAATAGTATAAACACGTTTCGTAAATTTGATTCAAATCCGTATATAACTTTTTAAAATACATTGGAAAAACTTTATGAACAGGCTTATTTTAGGCTACAACTATTTCTTTCTCCAGTATCCTTAGACGGATTTGACTGAAAATTAACTCGGTATCGTCTATTTATGCAGTTAACCTACATAATTAATTTGAACAAAATCGGGTCACAAATTTTCCAATTACATCCGAAAAACCATAACGAAAAAAACGACAAAACTTTCTGGTCACTCTGGTTTTTCCTTTATAACTTTGCCCCCCGTGGATCGATTTGGCTCAAATGCAATACCAAACCAAGTTAAGGAATAAGCAACTCAAATTATAAATTTCATCAAAATCGGATAACGCGTTTTTGAGTTATCTTGTCTACGGACGGACGGACGGACGGACATGCATAAATCGATATAACTTTTGATTCCCTACACAACCATACCTTTGAAATTTTTCTCCGATTATTATTTCTATGTGTTACACACTTAGTGACAAAACTAATATACCCTCTGGTAGTACCTACCATAGGGCATAAAAAGGAAATGAAAAACTCAAGTAAAATTCTTTCTGATTCTTGAAAGTTATAGAAGACAGATTTTTCAAGATTTCATGTATTACGTAATTGGACCTACTATTTGGTATGTTGTTCAAGTTGTTAAAAAGTCATTCAGAACATTTTTATATTACATATTCCATTGGATTCTCAAATAAAAAAGAAATAACATATAGTATATGTATTTCAAGATAATATAAATTCAATGGGCCCATTTGCAGCCAGGTGAAATATTCTATTAAATTGGATTGAAATGAAAAGATTAAAATTTTATGTCCTCTCAAATTGCGGAGGATACATATTCATATATGTAGTATAGCCATATTTGTATTCTATTTATAAAGAAATCTTCCTTCTGGTCTATATTATATTATATTTAAAGTCGGACGAAAAAAAAACACAAAAATCCAATGGATTTTCCAAGATTCCGACATAATGTCGCCATTCATATTTTTGCTTGCAACTAATATATTATATTATTGTTTACATACGATCAAATATTCAATAATCATAAATAATCATTTAGATTTATTACATAATATATTCGATTACAATAAATATATCGAATTTTATTCTTGAATAAAAATTAAATTGTTAACTTTTTTTCTATTTATTAATAGAAAATTCAAAGAAATATATAATCTTGTTTTGATAATCATTTGAATTAAAATCTCATTCATTTCATATATTGAATTTCTATATAATATTATTATCCTTTCTTGTTTTCTTTTTTTTACACTGTTCAAGTAAATATCTATAAAAATCCTATCATGTATGCAATTGAGTCCTTATTATAGAATCTGAATAATGTTCTCATCCCGTTTAATATGTTATATGGATCTTACAATTCTTACAAAAATCTATATATGTACAATACGTGAACAAGATTGTGATTTACTTTTATAACATTGAATATTGTGTGTCTACATTCATTCACATATGGATATTTCGTGGCATCTACACGATTCACATCATTATGTTTAATGGGCCATCTTTGTGGTAATAAAAAAAAAAAAAATAGTATGAAGAAAGAAATTCCTATGAGAGTTTATATACAATACTTACACTAGGACAATGATAGTTAAACCGAATGATGAACAATTTTTATGTCTCTTTAGTATAATGCTTTAAGAAAAGACATAAGCAAGTATAGAAAGATACTTCAACCACAAAGAAGGCAAAAAAATAAAAAATTAAGATATATATTTGGAAATATCTTTCTCTCTCTCTAAAGGTAATACCAGGTATAGCATATAAGGTGTAATTCTCATTCACCCCAAAAAAAAAAAAAATTATGAAATATCTTTGAATGTCATATTCTTATCTTTAGTCCTTTGTCAGTTCATCAAATTAATGCTTAACAATGAATCACTAAATTATCTTTGTACTAAAAATGAAGAAAAAAGAAAACAAAATTTCAACATAAGAGTGTATTATGTTTTTGAATTTAAAATGTAGTATCTTCTTTTCTTTCTTGGCTTCAACGAAAAGAAAAAAACAACGTAATATTAAATATACTTTCATAAAACACTTTTATGCGTGGATCCTTCAAAAGCTACTACAGTGAACACTCTTTAGAGCGAACGGAAATTGGGTTTTCTACTAAATGTGCCCTATTAAAGGAAGTAATTCCTTATCCTTAATTTTTTGCATCAGGTAAAAGTCTGTTAATAATAATGCTGAAAAATAGGATAGGATGGGATTCGAAATCAATTTTCAGACATTTTAATAAGAAAATTATAAATTGCCTATTTTCCGGCACGCATGAAAATATGGAACTCTGTCTTCAGATCAAAGAAATTATTATATTAATTGATCTTTACTCGTCAGATCAATCTGGCCGTCTGAATGATGTGTCCATTAAATTATGGTACCCGTTAAGTGAGAGTTTACTGTATATACAGGAAGGTATTTTTCAAAGTATTCAAGATTCGTTCACCTTTTGTATAAATGGATTCATAACTAACATACACGATATATTTATTTCATGATGATGATGATGATGATGATGATGATGAGATGGCTTCATTTTCATATGTAATATAAAAATATTTGTAGTATGGAGATTTGCCAAGCAAAACCACTTAATACGATTATATTCATGTATAACAAATTGAATTTTTCACTGGTATGCATTTTTGTCATTTCAAATATATCACATTGATTATCTCACATGAATTTTAATGAATGTAATCTTATTTTAAATTAAAAGCGGGCTAGCAACAAAATTGTACAAAACTTCAGTCAATTGAAACATTATATTTTCGTAACTTTTATTAAAAGAATAACAACTATAAATTGAAGATTTTAAAAGATCGTTCTTACAAAATTCGTAATTCAGAGCTTTAAAAAGTACAGTATCGCATGGTACTCAAGATTTCTGCCACACTTATTATACATATGTGTGTTTGCATAAAGTTCGATCGAATAACACATATTACAACAACGAAATCATATTCCTTGGGCTGAAAATCGGTCCCTGCAAATTTTGTATTGTATTTCTCAAAGCTTTTTTTTCTATAAAACGCGAATTCGAATCTCAGACCTACCCAATAATACTATATAGCACTTTTTGTCTCATTTTTCCCCATCATTATTGTCGGGCGATCACCGAGTTTTCTTAATACTCGTAATAGCGTAAGAAACGTAACAAAATATCTTAAAACAAATATTATAATTAATGTAAACTGACATTGTTTGTATATTTTAGGACAAAAATGTTTCCTATTAAATATTTAGACTATACTTACTCGTATATGTACGACAAAAGAACTGGATTAATACAAACAAAAATACACAAAATTCAATTTGCATTTGAATTTCTGGATACTCTATTAGTGTACATAAACATTATATTTTCAGCTTCTCTAGCATAAGGATATAATCCTGTGGATTGAATTGAATTCTAAATGTTGTTCTATAAATAGAAGGTTTTATCCCAAAAATTAATCTTTAAATAGTAGTATCTACAAAATTGTATAAATGAATTATTTAAGTAAAATCATTGATTATTTAGTTAAGTATTAAATATGTATCGAATACATAAATATTATTGTTTCTCGAATTTTTTTTTTTTTAAGAAAATTTGGAAAGCTTAGTAGCAAATTACAGAAACTGTACATAAACTATTAATGAAAATGATCTCATATTATATTCTTGAAGTCATCCTTTGCTTCCTCTTCCCGGCGCCAATAGTTTCAAAGATACTATAAATTTTCTTGTCATTTACCACATTATATTCATTGAATATTATCTAAACAATACAAATGCTAATTAGTTTTATTAACGCCTATAACATCACAATCACAATACGAAAAAGGTAATCCATTTAAATAAAGATAAAAACAAGATTTTTTTGTAAACTTACATATAAAATGTCTATCATATCATTTCGATAGGCCTTTAACTGTCCCTTCAGAGGGAAGTTAACACGACTATTGTCATTTTTATCTGTACATACTTTAGTTCTAAATATTTTTTTTATGTATTCTATACAGACAAATTCCAATAAACAAGATAACATTTTGTTTGAAGAGGACTTTCTTAAAATAAAGAAAACGAAAGTCTCGAATAAAAAAAAAACCAACAAAAGTCAAAAAGTCACAATATTAACGATCATGTTGATGGTCCTGTTTACTATGTGCTCGAACAAGAAAAAATATTGTCACATCGCTCATAAAGTTAAAATCTCTTATAATGTTGCCATTCAAAAAGAATTGCTTGTATAATGTTAATACCGACAGTAAAATACTAGTGTACTAAAAATGTCCTGATATTTATATATGCCTACACCACTACAGTTAAAAATTATCCTTTTCATGGTCGAGAAATCTCAGACATTTTTTTTGAACTCTTTTTTGTTTCTGTAAAATTTCTGAATTCGAAAGTTATCTAATAAACATTTCTCCCCCGACATATTTAATGAGTTTAGTAAAAAATTCTCTCGAATTCTACATTTTTATAGCGTTTGGTAAAATTATTATTATTATATATATATATATATTTTTTTGCATTTGCCTGTTAATCTAAAAATGGACATCGTTTGCTGTTTTGCTTTCTTCATACAGAATAAAGCTTTGTGATAGTAAAAAATATGATCTTCAGATTTTGATAGATCCTCACGTTTTAAGATCCCCTAAATTCAATAAATTTCGAAAATATCTTTTGTTTTGTCTGTTATTATATCTGTTGTTATGTCTGTTGTTATGTCTGTTGTTATGTCTGTTGTTATGTCTGTTGTTATGTCTGTTGTTATGTATGTTCTTATGTCTGTTGTTATGTCTGTTGTTATGTCTGTTGTTATGTCTGTTGTTATGTATGTTCTTATGTCTGTTGTCATGTCTGTTGTTATGTCTGTTATTATATCTGTTGTTATGTCTGTTGTTATGTCTGTTATTATATCTGTTGTTATGTCTGTTGTTATGTCTGTTGTTATATCTGTTGTTATGTCTGTTGTTATGTCTGTTATTATATCTGTTGTTATGTCTGTTGTTATGTCTGCTGTTATGTCTGTTGTTATGTCAGTCGTTATGTCATTATTATGGCTGTATCCATCTCTCGCTTTGTCAAAATTTAAGTTATAGAATTGAAATTTGGCGAGGTCTAATAAAAGAAATTTGAAACTTAATTTTATCTAAGAAAGCTTTTAATCGATTATACTGGAAGTTAGAGCATTGATTGTTTGGATAGTTTTTTGAAGCGGATTCAATTTGGTAAATATCAGGAAAAAAGATCATGAGAAAAGATCCAAAAGAACATAAGACCGACTCAAAAATGTACATAACATTCATATATTACTTCATCCAAAAATATAATAAGGGACATCGATCTTATTTTCTAATTTAAATGAAAGAAAGCATTCTTCTAGTGAATGCATTTACATTGTATTTCTATGGATTAATATTAATTTTATGTAAAAAGTAAATTTCATGTTAACCCGATATAAAGATAGAAATTTTGTAAAAGAAATCTGTTATAGTATTATCAGAATAGCAAAAATTGTATATACACTTTATATAAAACAGGAAGAATACTATGATTTTGATAAGCGAAAAAGAAAAATGCTTAAAACTTCTCATCCGCAATTCTTACCACCGTATCCGAAAGGCTTATTATATCCTGTCCAACATATAATACTTATGGCATATCTACTTTTCTTTCCATTCTTTTCTTTTTTTTTGCATTTGCCAGGATAATCTGAATCTCTGGGCATTTTATGTCTGGCATTTTGATATTTCATGCCATATAATAGGTTTTTGGTGAACTGAAAGCTTTTCTACTAATGGATGGTTTGTAATAGTTAATAGAGGTTGAGTAAAAATTGGGTGAATCATTGAAATATTCTTATATATGTAGAAGAAAAAGATACTATAGTCTTTCGGAAATGTAGAAAATTGTAAATTTATGTTTTCCGCTATAAAAATTTCCATTTTTTCGACAAAAATAAAAAATATACAGACTTAAAATTGATGAGAAAACGAATTTATGTATTCTGCTTTTAAAATGTATAAAAAACATAGGAAAAACAAGTTAATAAAAATTATTAAAATATATTTTAATGTTTTTTTTTATAGATTTGCAATGGACTTGAAGGCTGGCACCATACTAGTTGCACCAGCCGTTAAAAATTCCAGTTGTTCACATCCAAGATATGCTGGCGGTGTATTAATTTATCATATTGGTTTAACTGAAACGATCGAGGCATTATTAATATTATTATTAACAATCGGAGTTATTGGTGCTAATGCATTAATTATATTTGTTATAAATAATCGACGTTATACACCAAATATTCATCAGCAGGTAAACGAACAAAAATTAGTTTTACATATATAAAATGGAATGATTTTGACTAGATTTCAATTCTGACCTAATACAGAAGTACTATGTACACTGAGGCGCAAAATATGATTGCTATAAATATAAATGACGGGAACATAGTTAGAATCATGCTTGTGCTAAACATGCTAAATGGTGGCCAGCTATTATATCTCTTAAAATATTTATATCATAGTTGCATAAAATATGTTGCTATTAAGGTAGTTTATTAGGAAGAACAAAATGTACGTGCAAAGGCCCTTAAATAGTTGCACTGAAAATTATTTATCATATTTTTTGTCTCAGTATAGGAAAAGCATAGTGTAGAAAAGTTCCTAATGAGAAAATTAAATTTCCTTTTAGATAGTTTGACGATACGAGATATAAGATGCTAGATGCTTATGGCCAGAGTCAATCTTCTTTAGAAACAATTAAAAATTATTAAATATATTATTCCTGGATGAAATGTACTCGTATAACATTTATGGTTTCTTCAATTTTATAAGTTTAGCTGTTAAACAAACACTTTAAATTTTTTAATATCTGAACAAAACTCAATTTCGTACAGATGTTACCGGCTATAGAGTACTTGTACTTATATTATATCTCATAAAATATTTCAATAATACCAAATCAATTTATTATTACAATTTCTAGTCATCTTTACGAAAAGCTCATATATACTATACTTAAAAATTTAGTAACAATAAAATTTTCTGATATTTTATTTAGAATTTATTTGATTGGAAATTTTTATTATTCTTTAAAAAGTTATTAAATTTTTTTACATACTCAAACTTCCACATAATTGATCAGAGTTAAATAATTCACATATTTATATGCAGTTCTATAACTTTATTATTATATAAAAAAAATTCTATTTGAATACTCGTACACTCGTTCTATAATACATATTGTTTGATTTTCAATTTCAATTAAATAAAATGAATGTTAAATTGCATTTGAGAACAATTTTCCAATTGAATGGAATGAAAAACACACAATCGATCAATCAATCACTTCAATTATGTTTCAAAAATGATGAAATTTGTCAATTTCAAAAGTTTATAATTGTTTTGATAAATCAATGAATTTTCTAATGTTCTTTTTTTTTTGTTTCTGTGAAACAGAACAATATTTTTCTTTTACATAAAAAATAAATTCAAAATAATTTAATATGATTTCAAAAACTTTGTTTTTGACAATTTTATTACATAATACAATAACCAAAAAAATGTTTTTATATTAACATGAATTGAATTGAATTCTCTTAAAGGATCGATCGAAATTATTGAAGTTTAAAAATTTAATTCAAATTTTTCATATCTTCTGTGAAACATAAAAATATAGAATTTAATGTGTCTTTATTAAATTATACATATACAATACTACTGCAGTATAACAGGCTAAATAAAACTGAAATACTTAGAAATGTTATTGCTAGATAATTACTATATTACAGCTCAACAATAACTACGAAGCTTTAATGTTGCTATTAATGCTTAAAAAAAACATCTCATGTTTTTTAGCATTAATAAGTGTTATTTTAGAGAAGCCCTAAGCAACTTGAAAAGTTCATCTGATGTTTTCCTGTGGCTCGCCTTTCTCAAAAAGTTTTTAAATAAAAAAATTATGAAAAATATTCACGATTTTTCCGAAATCCTTGAAGAATCAATAAGGAGAAAGTTTTAAGCCTTCTTTCATTCTCAATCCTAGTACTGTACCTCCTCACATTTATGCTAAACAATATCCGAAGCTTTAAGTTAAAGTACGTAAAGGAAAGTAAAGAAGAAAAATGAAAATGCAATTTGATTTGTGTACAAACATATATTTCAATCAGCGAGCAAAAGGCGTAGCCCCTAATAATTTTATAAGATATACTCAAAATTTTATCACACAAAAAAAATATTGTATATTAAATTATTCTGTAGTCAAATGAATATTTTACTTAAAAACTTAAGTAAATATGAATAAATCCTAAAACAATAATTCTTTAAAGATTTAAAGAATTTCTAAAACAAAAATAATTCTAAAATACAAAATTTTAGATGTTAAATATTCAAACGAATAAAATATATATCATTCGAAAGATTTCCTCTGGAAATTGACCTCACAACATAAAAAAATATACCAGAAAAGATTCATTTATCTTTATTTATCTTGGTTTAGAATTATGGCAGAATATGAATATAAACTGCGGTTATTTCTCCGGAATAACATATAGTTTATTCTTGTTAAAGTTTTATTTAAAATAAAGACATATATTTATGGCAAACCGCCTCGTATAATATTTTTCTAACTTAGAATTTTTTTTTTTTTTTTTTTGGAAAATTTCAGCCTCGGTATCTTCTGACATCATTAGCACTTAACGATCTAGTAATTGGTCTCTTAATAACACCATTTGGTCTGTTACCTGCCTTGCTTCATTGTTGGCCTTACGGTGAAATCTTCTGTCAAATTCAGGTATGAATTCATTTCAATATAATATGATTAAGTTTTATTTCATTTTGTTTTCTTATATACTAAACATATATATATACCCAGGTTGCTTATATTTACATATAATTACTAAAATAAATATGCACCGATGAGGAAAAGTATTTTCCTTCGAACAATATATACTAAAAAATAACAACACAGAATCAATTCACAAACCAAATTCATATTTTCATTCCACATCCTGTGTACTTATTTTTTATTTTTTTATTTTCTTTTTCGAAAGTACTTTTACCTAAAATAATTTCACTTTATATCCCTTTCCAAAAAGAAAAAAGAAATCCTAACGAACTCAAAACATTATCATTCTTCAATGATCGCTATACGCGATACTGCCTTAGATACTCGACAACTTATTTGAAATCGTTTGTACTTAAGTTCCTTGAAATTTATCCTCTATCCAACATCCTCTCTGTCTTATATAAAATGGGAAAAAAAGATTATTTATCTGGTGTTTTATACACCGTTTAGGGATGTTGTGTTGTCTGATGCTGAATGAATAAATAATTAAATTACAGGCACTACTACGTGGAGCTTTGTCCCAACAAAGTGCCGTCATATTAGTATGCATGGCTGTGGATAGGTACATGTGTGCGCTACATCCAAGAAGATATCACCAGCATTCTAGTAAAAAGGTAATTCCGGGAATTCCCACAAAAATTTTTTTCTTTTGTTTGTTCTTTCGTTAGGTTTTCTTTTTATCGCACGTATCGGGAAAAAACTTCTTTTTCGGGAGTACAAAACTAAACTACATACTTATATGTACAGGTAAAAAAAAAAACCAACTGACAAGTTGATTAAAGGTAGATTTTTGACAGGAACATAATCATATTTTTTCGTGTATGATAAAATTGTTCATTCTCTGGTAAACAATTCAAACTTGTATAAATACACTTATTAACTTGAAACCTTTTAACACATAGTTTAGATTTCAACATTTTATTTTCCGGAGGGATTTTCTGTATACTAAACCAAAAAAAGAAACAAAAATAAATATATATAAACAAAAACCAGAAAAAAAAAGAAAATAAAATGGACGTAAATTTAAATTATCCTTTGGGATGAACATCCACGTCCATAGCATCTATTCTATGGAAGTAAAGTGGTGAATAAAAATGGAATCAAGAGGGATTTATTGTATAGATTTCAATGAAAATATTCCACATATTCAAATACAAAGTATAGAATATTTTTATTTGCTTTCCATGCAACATTTTGTGGACGTTACATATAACATATAAGTACATATAGTATAAAAAAAAGGGTTACTGGAACTTTGATTGCGGTACTATTTGATGTGGCTTTTTTTGCTGTCCATTTTGATATACATTTTTTTCGTGTCATCCTTTTGAGAAAAAAATCGATTTTTATTCTAAATAGATAATATCTGAATTGGTTGATTTTCTGGTTTTTAGATTTGAATAAGAATATCTTTTATTTAAATAATAGAAATGGAAAAGGAATCACCTTTTTAGTTTACGATGTTTATATGTTAAAAATTAAAATCAAAAAAATACAATTTTGGGAAATAAGCTCAATCGTAAATCGTTTTATTCATTTAGATTTTCCTATACGGAAAAATCAAAACTATTAAAATGCTAACACCACATAAATATAGGCATACATAACAAGAAGAAAACATCCATAAGGTTCCATCAAAGATTTTATAGTACTATAGGATCTTTGGTTCCATACTAAAAAGTTTCTGATAACTGATAACTGATTACAATGTATGAAAAATAGCAGAAAATATGTTCAAAGTCTGGTAAAATCTTCCATACAAACTTTCTTTTTGAAAACTTAAATTACAGAACTAGGATGGAAATTTCTTTCAATATACGTTATCGACTTTCGGAAGATTATTGAAAATTAAATAAAACATACATTCTTTCTTATATTTTCATTTTCAAAGGATCAATTCACAAATTCCAAATATTATTTCAGAACAAATAAAAAAGAAAAAGAAAAGAATAAAGTACTAAACATATAAATAAAATCCTGTTTTAAGGTGGTCTTCATCAAATACCATCACTTGTTATCCTTCTAAACACTTTGTTGGCTTTGTTTTCTTTCTTCCTTCAAAAAAAAAAAGAAGAAGTCATTCAGTCATCTCAAGTGTATATAAACATTTGTTAGAAATTCAACACTAACAAAATATAGATATTCTGAAGAATTGAATCCGCAAACAAAACGACAAGTCAGCACATTTCCAGTCGAAAGGCGTAACGGTCGTTTGTTTGTCTATTTACGGATGATGAGGAGAAAAAAATAGGGATTTAACACTCAATGGGTGGTATATGATGGTAGAAAAGATTTTATTTTCTTTTCCTTTACAACACTTGAATAATTTCTTCCCACTCCAAAAAAAAAAAAAAAGAAACGAAAGAAAAGAAGAATAATGAAGATGCACATATAAAAGCTCTGAAATCGAATCCTCATCTTCTTCTTAACAGAATTGTCCTTTGGAAAAGTATAAAGACATATTATACTAGATCCTAGAATTTACCAAAAACCCCATATATTTAATATCACTTTTATCCTATTCCACTTCACCCATAAATGTGGGGCGAAAGAGTCGAATAAAATCTTGTTTGCATTATATACATAGAATGAAACGAGATGAGAAATCTTTACACTGGAATTAAGGACTCATTATCCTTAAAATAACTTCTCTTGCGGTCGAGAGTTTATATCAGACTATATATATGTGTATTTTGTTGGGCGAAAAATGTTAGGAGTCATCTTTCGTCTGGCTGCAATTTATGATGGGTAATTAAATAATACGTGTCTAGTTTACTTAATAATTGAGTAGGTTTCCAACGTTCTTTTTCGTTATTATTTTATCGGGCATATGAATTTCATTACAATGTAATTTTACATAATTTTTTGAGAGCTAAAAAATTACATAAAATACCATGGCCCAAGAAAAAAAAAAGGTTCCGTATAATTGTCTATACGTGTTTTAGAAATTAAAATATAATAATTATTTTGATTTAAGTTAGTTAATTATTTAAAAGGCTTTTACGATAAGAATTATTGTCACTACTAAATTCTTATAATGTAATTTTCTTTAGGGGTGTGTAGCTATACTTAGTATAACATGGATAATAAGCCTAACAGTGTTCGGACTCTTAGTATTACCTAAAGGTATATAAATTTTACAACATTTTCTTTGAAATATTATTATAATATGAATAATATTAATTTGTTTTCTAGGTTATTATTTCAATTATACAGGATTAATGGCATGTGAACCATTTTATAGTAAACCATCATATAGAATTTTAGCAACATGTTCATTATATTTTCCAACAACAATGATCCTAATGTATTGTTATGGATCAAGTTTTCATATGAGTCGTTTTAGACTCGCCGATCATCATCATCATCATCAACCAGGTTTAAATACTCCTACAGGACCAAATACAAATACGAACATAACAAAAAAAGTAAATAGATTTAACAACCTAAAAACCAAAAAAAAAAAACAAAAAACCTTTCATAACCTTTCATAATAAATTTTCCTGATCTTAGGTTGTTGTACATGAGCCACAGTTAAATGAGTCAACGTCCAGATCTTTGGCTGCAATATCATTAGGATTTATTGTAATGGTCACACCATGGACAATTCAGGAAATTGTAACAGCTTGTACTGGATCAAAGGTACATATACGGGATTGGTGTGTTCTTGAATGAAAAATATTTTGAATTTATTTTAGATGGGAATAGTTTTAATGAATTATAATATTTTTCGTTTTTTTCCCCCCAACTATAGTTACCAGCATTTCTTGATTTCATTGTAACGTGGACAGCATTGAGTAATAGCTTTTGGAATCCATTTCTTTATTGGTTATTAAATTCACAATTTCGACGACTTAGTAGACATTTACTATCGAATAAGGTAGGTTCATTGTATTTTTATACTCTATAGTAGTATATCAGGGTTATAAATAAAGCAGGCATTTTTCAAATATATTAAGTTAGATTCTAGAATTTGTTTACTATATCGATTGCCTTATCCACAAATATTTCTACCGTTTCTTAACAGAATATATCGGCCTCCCCAAAAATAATTAAACCTCATCCAAGAAATAACGTATTGAATTTGAATCACGCAAAGAAAATACTTTTTCTAATAAAAAAAAAAACTAAATTTGTAAATAACTCCCTAAACTAAGTTACTCGAATCAAAATTTCTTTATTAATAATCAACAACTAAGTTCTGATGGATTCCAGTGATTACATAATTATTTCAACATTTTACCACAACAAGAAAAATGTTGACAGGATTTCTCCCAGAAAGTGATATATGAATAATACTTTTCTCATCACAACCTAAGTATAATTTTCTCATAATAAATAAAAGTTGGTCTGGCAAAAAAAAAACCACCCCCAAGTTTTAATATAAGATCGTTAATAAGGAAGAAAACCAAATAAAGGAAAACTTACACACACATAACTCGTTCATTCGTAATTTGTTTGAAATAAATCAACAATCCGACGCCGTCTTCTAGACAGTCCTGACAGCTTGTCAAGAACAACATTATAATAAAATATCCCCTTCCAATATAACACTTTTCCATTCCCGGAAAAAACTCCAGAAACACAGAAACCTGTACAACATAAATATTTACATTCTAGTGGTGTGAATTTGGTTATTTTATTTGGTCTTTTTCCAAACCAAGAAGTAAAACCAAAAGGACCCCCAAAAAAAAAGAAAAAATGGTTTCTTTTGGCTAATTAGCACATATGAATGTCATTCATTTTGCCTTTTCCTTGTTATTTTATTGTGAAAATTTGATCTTTTCCCCGACATTTTGTCGGGACATAAACCAAATGAAAAATACACAAACCATAAATAACCCAAAAGAATAAATAAATAAGTCAACTGCTCGACGTGATGTCCTTTAATTTCTAGTTTCGTTTTTTTTTTTCGTTTTTCTTTCTTCTAAGCTCCAAATTCTATTAAATTATTTTCGTATCTTCATTTTCGAAGATCTACAAGGATAACAGATATTCTATATAAAATAAAAAGAAAATGACTATGAAAAAATTCGTCCGGTATTTTTGATCCATTTACCAAAAGGAAGGGGAGAAGTGAAAACTGTTGGAAAATCTAGAGTACGTGATTTTCCTTTTCATCTTATTTTCGAGATAAGAAATCACACCGCTTTGAAGAGATATACCATAAGTGTCTACTCTTCTATACTACTCAATTCAACAGCACCCACCTTGTTTATTCCAGTGTCATACTTATTCATGATTTAATTCTAACTCTCCACAGAATTTTCCTTTTTTTTTTTTTTGTTGGTTCTAACTCATACTTCGAGTATGGTTATCCTTTAACCATTAGCTTTTCTATCATATGCTACTTTGCCTTTTAAGTATGTACTATGTATGTAAGGCTGACAATTTTCTTTTTTTTTTTTTTTGTATAATACTAAAGATGACTTTGTGGGTGATTTCTGGGTGAGTTTTTTTTTTTAGGTACAATCATTGGAATAAATTTGTACAGATAGTATAAGCCTGATTGAATAAATATTCAAATGGAGCATAACCTTGACATGGTTATTGACTTGTGCCAGTTGGTCGGGTTTTATCATATAATGAAAAACTTGTTGTCCCTCATTATATACTAAAGTAAGAAAAAAGGGAGAAAATTCTTAATAAATTTTGTTTAAAAAATTAATATAAGAAAAGGTATATACATATGTTTCATGAATACTTAAAAAATTAAGATTTATGCTTGATATTAGCATATTTTTCTTTTCTAAGAATTTTATCGATCTCAGTTTATTAAGAAGGATATTTTCCAATATTTACAAAATGAAAATGTTCTTCTCAAATTCAATGACAATCTAAATTAATAATAATAAAAAAAAAGAAGAAAGATTTTCTTGTCATTTCCTTATAAATGAAGATTCTTATGTCCTGAATAGACAAAAGGCAAAACACTTGTCTTGTTATGGAAAATATGTTCTTATTTATTCGTAAATAATAAATAGTTAAAATTGAAAATATCTTCGAATTTCAATGCCTAAGTCATGTACAAGGTCTAAAAGGTTTGTAATTAAAATTTTTGCAATTTTGAATGAAAGGAAATTGCAAAATTCGTAATTTTTTATATGGAATTCTTAAGAAATTCATAGTTTTCGAGATTATTTATGCAATTACAAATTTAATATGTATTTTATATTCATTCATAGTCCTTTTGTAGAATAGAGATAGTTCAATAGTGAAATCATTGATTTTTTTTTTTTCAAGTTTAATACAATGAAACCCGATCGTCTTTGAGTGATAAACTTTAGTATATTTATTGCAATATTAAGAACGAAACGCTAGTATGTAGAAAAATGGCGTCAAAAGAAACTAAATCTATTCTAGAAAAAAATATCTGAGTTTTAGTATATTTTGTAATATTTTCTTGTTGGTACATATCCAGAAATGCGATCAATATAATAAAATTATCAGTTGTAAAGTAATCTCTGTCTGGCCAAAAATATATCAAGGAAACTATAAGGCATAGGAAGCTGAAATTTGATGGGCAATCAGGAGTGGAATCATGTCTTTGGATTCCACTGAATTTTCAATTATTTTTGGCATCGCCTAACACAATCTTACCATAATTAGTGCGACTGCTAAACATTTTGTGCAAATGGTATAAATTCTTCAAATTGGCTGATGTACATAACTCTTTTAAAATTTAGACATTTGGTCCTTTTTTTTTAATTAAATTCCAATATTTGTGTTTTAAAATTATTATTTAAACAAAATTCTTAAATATATGAAATTTATTATTACTCAAGTGGTGTCCACACGAAGAAACACCCGACCATAAAACACATTGTTGTAACGTTAGTTCTGAATGTGATCCAATTGGATTACCAATGCCACCTGGTCCACCACAATCACGTCCACCATCATCAACCGGACAACATTTACATCAAACACGACCAGATATTGAAGGTTTATCAGAGAAATATTGGGGTGAAATTTTAGAAAGAACTGTAAGTTCTGGTAGTTTACATGCATTACAAAAAACATTTTCTCAACAACAATATTCACTTCATCATCATCAACATCATCATAATCAACAACAGCAAGAACAATCGACACATTTTATTAAAATTAGTGATACAAATTTAGCATTATGTGAAAATAGTGAACAATTACAATCGCAACAACAACAGGAACAAACACAATTAAATTATTCAAATTCGGAACCGAAATTATGTGAACATATCTATCACGATGTGAATTGTGCTAAAAGTAAAGTCTCATATAATGGCTGTCATAGTAGTATAAAAGTTCTTCCAGATATTTAGTACCCAGAAAAAATTCTATTAGAAAATTTAAATGATGAGAATTTATGACAAAAAAATTTAAAAAATTAAAAATTTGTACAGATTTTAAAAGAAAAACATTACGCACTAAAAAATCAAATATTGAACGAAAATTTTATTTGTAAAAAAAAAAAACAGATATATACTAAATAATTAGGAAAATTGTGTAAAAACGTATTCGATTTAACACCACAAAATAAATTAAATCATTATAAAAAAAAATTTAATTGTATAAAAAATAAATTATTATTATTATTATTAAATATATGAAAATTAATTTAATTAAATATAATTTATCAAAACGCAACAAAATACCAAAGAAAGCATATTCAATTCACAGAAAGAATGAACGTGCAAAAATTTAATTAAAAACAAAATTTAAAAATTAAAAAAAAAAATAGATAAACTTCTTAAAAAGAAAAATAAATTTAAAAAAAAAATCGAATGTAATTAACATATTAAAATAAGAGAAAGTAATAAATGTACTACGCAAATTGTACTGACCATAAAAGTGAATAATTAAAAAGAAAATTATTTGAAATAAAAAGAAAAATTCAGTATTTTATTATTGTTAACTTTATTTGTGATTTCAGGAGTTTCAGGAAATAGTTTGAAGTCCTTTTCGAATTGGAACAGTGTGACAAGCACCCATCTTAAGAAGGAATATTTGCTTGAAACTTATCAAGGTTCATGACACTCTACAAATTTCCTTTTTTCCCGAAATCCTGCATGTTATCTTAATCCCACGACTCCATTGGACTTATTTCAAGACATATTTTCAGTCGGACTGACAAAAGAGTCCAAATTTTAGACTTTTTTTCAGTCCGACTGAAAATATGTCTTGAAATAAGTCCAATGGAGTCATGTGGTAAGACGGTGTGTCTTAAGTTAACATCAAAACCTTCAAAGAGAATTAACTATATATAAGCTGCATTTTTTTGGGGAATTTTTATCAGCTACTATTACACTTTCTCAAAAACCTGTGTATGAACTTATAACTTATAATTCCGAATGTTGGTACTACTGATATTATTTGATGGAACACGAAATCAACTTCAGTCATGTCTTTTATCGTTTGAATAAATTAAAAATCCTTTTTTAAGACAAATAGTGAAATTAAAATAAATAATATTTTCCCAGAAGTCGATTTGATGTATTGCTTTAGCAATCAGAATGCAATAAAAAAATAAAAAAAAAATTACCAAAATCTGGTAAGATTCAAAATTCAAAGAAATTTTCTGCTAATTTTAAACACTAAAATAACAAAAATTAAAGTTTCGATTTGCGCCATCTATATTATTCAGTATGGTACTTAAATAACTGTTGTACAAATTAGACCCCGATAACAACATTGCTTAAAAAAGTCCGTATAAAATGTATGGTGTTTGTTTTTCGCAAAAAAAATACACAGCTATAGCAATTATATAATACAATATTTTATTATCAGGTTTCCTATATCATTTTACCTTCAAAAAGGCATCCGAATAAAAGACAACGCCTTTTCAGAAATGTGTAAACTTCTACCTTTTGGGAAATGCAAACTAAGAAATTTAATAGAAGAATTGTTGAGTGAAAAATAAAGAAGTATGTATACATGTTATAAACGGAACCGGAAATATCTTTTGTAATTGAATGTTAAAATTTCATTGAAATAAAGCAATATAAATAAACTTTCTAAACAAATTCTGTATAAGAATAACAAACTATGTTGATTTAATGCACAATTGAGAATTCCGAAAACTTCTATGTACTTCTTATAATATATACAGTTTCCGTTTTCTCAGTTTACGGAACTAAACAAAACTTCCGGAAAATAATAAGAATAAAATTAGAGGTAATTTGGTGTGTAAATTTGCTAAACAACAAAAAAGAAAAGAAAACATCGGACAACCTGAAAATCTCGTTTTATTTTATTGTTGAAATATAAAAATATACATAGGTAAGTTGAAAAGTTTTGTTATACACAAATTTGACTGTATTTATTTCATATTTCTAACGAATATTTCCAGGTTCTCATATCTTTTTCACCTCTTAAATTAGTCCCAAATTTCAACATTCCTACGATTATGAGGAAGTGCGAAAAACTATATGCAAGCACATATCAAACACTTAGTTTAAATACTATTTTGAAGTGTAATTCTGTCGCAAATATGATAAAATTTATCTTACTCTAATTTGAAAAAGCAATTGAAACACAAAATTCAACTGCAAAAAAAAAAAGTCATTATAACTTTTTCCAAACTTGTTTAATTGAGAAAGTTTTCGTATACAAAAGAACACTGTCCATATTTTCATAATTATCAAAAATAATATAGACGTGAATTTCCATATTAAATATAAGAGAAAAAATAGTAAATAAACTCAATAAAACTATGTGTTAAACAAAATTAACTTACAAGTTGTAAGAACTGTTATTTGTTCTTATATAAAACCTCTTGAGTCGAAATTGTAATTACTTTATTAAAACTTTTATTACGATAATTACTTAGCAATGTTTTAATTCATTATTCTTTAAACCTTGCTTACCCCTTTAACCGTACAAAAACAGAAGTGGTATTCTATAAGGAGACAGTGATTGTTATCCTGATATATTTCAGAAACTAAAGCTTTAAAATAATAAAATAACTTTGAATAACGTTTAAACATTATTTGAAAATGATAGAAACTCGTCGTTTTAAATTTATCACTTTCACCGACGTAATGAAATCGAAAAACGATTGTCATTCGCCAGCTTGTAGAATTTCACTGCAGGATTGAAATTTTGTTAAAGTTTGTTCTTAAATTTTTAATGATTTTTGTATCTTCGAAAATAAATTTCGTATTAGATTTTAAAGAAATCCTTTCTATAGGAAACATGCTTTTTATAGGCTTTTATGAACAAAATCGAGAGGTTACTGAAATTCGTTTATTTTAATAAGGATTGATTAAATCAAGGGTGTCCAACCTTTTTGTTTCCCTGGGCCACATTGGAAGAAGACATGGTGTTTCGGGCCGCAAGTATATTACTATGTATAAATCCATATCATAAAATGAATGTGATGCTTGGCATTGAAGTTGAGAAACTAAACCGTCAATATCTGGTTCGATTGACGTGGTGGCAATTGTCAGGCAGTTCTCAAGGTGTTCATCCAACATGTTGGTTCTAATTTTACACTTAGTATGTTTCATTCTTCACTTAATTCACTAGGTGATAAACAACACAACAATGTAGCTGAGCGAGCAACGCAAACTGAAAGAGAATTACTACATAACGAAAGAGCTTTCTGTTCTGGTCCTGTTTCTGTTGTTTGTCACTTGGCAACTTTAGCACGAGAGCGCAAACCCACAAATCATTCCTCAGAAAAATTGACATGCTTCAGTAACTTTAAGTATTTTCGGGCCGCATTGATACTTGCTTTGGGCCGCGGGTTGGACAGCCTTGGATTAAATCATTCAATTAAAAATGAATTACATTTTCATATCTAAATTCTTTTAATAATAACGAAAATATTCAAATAATAGATTCAAATATTTTTAATGGTTTTACATTTTATTGAATTAAGTAAAAAAAAACTTCCAACATTCATCAAAAATAAATATAAAACACATTAGAAACGATCATGTTTTATAAATTGTACAAAATCATTATGATTTATGACGACAATCATAAGTATCCTGCCGCATTCACCATCATATCCAAGAAGATAAATTTAAACAAGATGTAATTAAATTCGAACATTACCCAAAAATCCCAAAACAACAACGAAAAAAAAATGTATATCCTTATTGAAATGAACATCAAAATAACTAAGAAATTGTCCATTAATATTTCATGTTACTTTTGTTTTTGGTCTTTGTTAATTGCTGAATTTTCTTCAAGTCTAATATTTACTTAGTTTAAACTTTTATCGTCATTCTTTACAAACTTTAAAATAACAAATTTTCCAGATGCTTGAGAATTTCGAGAAAAAAAAAAATTTCTCACCAAAAATGTATTTTATATGTCAAGAACAAGTTTAATTTTATTATACACAATGGTAATTTGTTAAGAATCTTTTAAAGGAAACTCCATTTTATCCATAGATCAGTACGTAAAATTTAAGATGTACATGGTTTTAGTTAACAAATGAAAATTTAACATTATGTCAACAATAATAAAAGGTCATCCTGAAAATATGAACTTATGTTCTTTAATTTTGTATGCGTGTGTGTTTTTTTGTGTCATTACAAAATTTATTCGATTCGAAAAACTAAAGAAACACAGAATTTTTTTTGATAGTATGTTTCCTTTTTTTCAGAACAAATATTAGATATACGAATATCTCTACTAGATCGTTTTATCCAAGCACAGTAAAGAAAATCATATCAAAAATCATGTTGAATCCTTTCAATTGGTACATGTATATAGAGAGCAATGAAAGGACTGCTTTCATATCAGGTGTATAATATAAATTGTCTGTTCATATAATATATCTATGTCCTGTTCTAGAATTTATTGTCTAGCATCGACACAGACCATAACACTGACTAGTACAAGAAATTAAATTGCTAAAGCTTTTACAAGAACATGAAGGAAATGACAAAATACTTAAAATGTTTAAGGAAAAAAGAAAAAACGAAAGATTCTTGATTCTGGTACTACATACTTGTATATATAAGTAAGATTGCAGAAATCTTACTTTTTTATTTTGCTAAAGAATATTGTTCAAATCTTGATGATTAATGAAAGTTTGTCTATCTATAGTGACATATCCTGTTCTTTCTTCAATATATATCGTTTCTTACTTTAAACTATTTCCTCAAATCCCAATGTTATTTTAAGTTTAAATTGGTATTTATCATTTTGTATACATATAGTATATTTCAGTATAGAATTTTGCAATCTCTCCAGAATATTGCAAACTAAAGAGATTTCAAAATGTCAGAAAGGAAGATTGCTGCTAATTGCATTTATATAGAACGTCCATTTTACCAGGTAGCACAACATCATATCTTTGTAGATGTTTGTACATATTTATATACCTTATTGGATTTTATTGAATTTAATTTAATAAAAAAAAAAATAACGAAGAAAAGAGATTTAAACTTTTCGTACTGTGAAAATTACATTACAGACGACAAGATATTAAATTCATATTTGCTATTTAAAAATGTTCTTTTTTTTTCATTTCATAATAAAAATTGAAAAATGTATGTGAAATTGTAATAAATTCATTAAAATGAAATGAATACATTTGCGGCTAATTAATAATACTTCGAAGTTTTAATGCAAATTTTTAGGAGGCGAGGATCCGAAACGTATTATAGATCCGAGGATGAAAGTTACATGAACACCTAAATTGCTATTCTGAATCTGTATCTATTTCGCCCTCGTAAAATGAATTTTCTGTCTACGAAAAAAACAAGAAGTTTTGTGGATTTACATTAATTTTTATCTGCTTCAAACATATTTTAACCAATTTTTACTTTTTCTTAAAACAGAATTTGGAATGTTATTTCATTTTTTAAAGCATTCCGATATTTCAAACCCAATCGCAAAGATACAGACGATTTGACAGGAATGTACAGAGCAGTTACATAGACATATGTTTTCAGAATACCAATTTAGGCGTTGATAGGATCTTTACTGTTACAGAGCAAATTTACAATTTGTGAATAACATTTGAGAAACGTGCTTCTCTCTTTCTATCTTCTGGTTAAATCCTTATTTCGTATTTTCACTCCCTGGGATTAAAAACGTCATCATCAGCTAAATTTTAGGCTGATGAGATATCAAGAATATAGTATAGCTTAGTTCTTCCCAATATGGTTTGTGGTAAGGCACAATTACATAAGCAAATCTATATAGGTAGTACAATAATAAATTTCAATCTTCTTTGCATTCTAATTTAAAACCATGGACAACAAAAAAAAAATCTAAAATATGTTCACCATATTATTATTATGAAATAAAATTTTCTTCTTATTTTCTTAAATCTTTAAATTGAGTTTCCTAAAATAAAATACAAATACTTAAATACAAATATGAAACATAAAAGTGTTTATTCGAATGAATTTTAGACACTCTCGGATTCTATCCTCTTCAAACTTATCCTATCTTTTTGAATTTCGTATTTTTTAGTACATTTTATTAACTTTTCTTTTGCAGAATATATAAAAAGCAAATATAACTTTTTGAGTTTTTGTATTTAACATGGAAGTTTTTATATTCGAAAAAGAAAAAAAAAATAAAGAGCCAAGTCAACATTGAAATAAAGCTCTCTAACCGAGAATCAAAAAAATTTTTAAATTTCCTCTTCAAAATTTATTCCGTTTATTTTTGGTTTTCATTTTCCCCAAACCATAAGAATAAAAATTTTTCCATAATGGTTAATATATCATAGGAAAAATATTTTCCTTGAAACATTCTTCAAAATGAGAAATTTTCTCGCCTGTATCGAAACTATTTTCTGCGGAAAAAAAAATTTTTTCATACACTTGGCGAGCAAAAAAAATAGAATAAAAATTTTCCATATTAAAGAAAAAATCGAAGAAAAATAAATTTCCATAATAAAAGTATTTTCAATTCCAATGAAAATTCCATCAGTATATGTTTTATTTTCTTTTTGCTTTTATGTTTTTCTTCATTTGGAAATATTGATTATAGTATTTTTATTTTTTTATTGCACATCCAAACAAAAGGGATAAATATTGTCCTATAATCGAAACAATGATGATGATTTAAGTTTTCCTTTTTATTTTGGAATATATATTTTATACTTCATTAATTTATTTCACAAATGTAAGGCAAAGAAAAGTAGAGAGATAAAGTGAAGAACCGAGACCTGAGTTTGAACCAGGGTCTCATCAGTCTCATGAGGCGAGGTCGAGGTCTTAACCAACTAGACCATTCTACACTATCTCTACCAGCCTGTTCATTTGCCTTTTCCTCTACTACTAATACTATCAAATCATTACAACTGTTTTTGTCAAACCTCTCAATTGTTTTACCAAATTCAGTTGTATCCTATTTTTAACTCTTACAACTCGGCCAATCTGACATGTCAGCCGTCTGTATTTTTTCTTTTGTGGTCCCATACGAAAATTTTCAATAAAAATAAAAGTATTAATATTGTTTTTAATTAGAAATAGTTCATATATATAATATTATAATTAATGTATAGTTTTGTAAATTTTTAGAATCAATAATTTTTGTATAAAACTCGTTTAAGGATAATTTAAATGAAGATTAAAAAAACATATCATCGTTGAAGTGAAAATATAACAAATTCAAAATATTGTTGAATGAATTTTTTAATTTATTTTTCATAATCAAATTGAGAAAAAAGGTTCCCATGATAAAAGGTCTGCCAATTTTACATATGAGATATCAAAAGGTAATTTGATTAAAGGATATACCTTTCTATAAAAGATGAAATAAATAAAAGAAAATCAAATTTTTAGAAAACAAAATGTTTAGGTATATTTTGGCTTATTCGATTATATAATACAAAATAAACAAACAGAGTAAATATTTTTATTGATATTCGGATTTAAGAATTCGCCAAAAGCCTATAAGCCTAGATTAGTATACCTAGATTTCCAAGCCAAATGAGCAACGTGATGTTCAGTGTTGTTTTTGTAAGTGAACTTAAAGAAGAATGGATGAAAAGAAGTTTAATGTGAAAAACAGAGAAGAATCTATATTGTATCGGGATATTACGGTACAAAACGAATCAGTTGAATGCACAGTCGTTGGAAATCTTTATTATTAGTAAAAACTCTAAACAAATTGAACCAACAAAACAACTTGTTTTAGCGTGGAAGACATTAAATAAATAAAACTCCTACAATGTGTACCCGGAATTAAAATTCATTCAAGTTATATTGTGAAAAACTTAAATCAGTTTTATACGTACTGAATGCAACTTATTGCATTCAGTTTTTAATATTGTATTATAAACGTGCATAGGATATATATCTATCTGTGTCAGAATTTCCTTTCCTTAACTCGAAACGTGTTATCCATTTTAAAATTTTGTGAATTGTTTGGTCCGAATAGAAGAATACCACAAATCAGAGACAACTTCTTTTCAATTTTCATAAAATATAATTCATTCAGTAAATTTATTAAGATTGATATTCTGATTTTAAAAATATTTCTATTCTAGAGATGGGAAAAAAATATACGTGATAAATTTTCTAAGATTTTCTATTTTTCGACAGATTTATAGTACATAAATAAATATTCTGTTTCTACTGTTCGAAGGCATAATGAAAAAGGTAGAAAACATAAATATGAAATAGAGAAAAGCTCATGTTGTATTGATATCTATCATAAAAATACTATATCAACGTACCCGACTCAAATTTTTCCAACCATATTCGAATTATATTCTGAAATTATTTCCTAAACATTTTTCTTTTTTCTTTTACATACATTTAAAAAATCATAAATTTTGAATTTGTCAGGGAGTGAAATTTCCACGGTTATTGATGAAATATTTGCACGTTTAGATCCCATTTCAATTCTAGATGAACGAATTTCCCGCGATAAAAGATAATTGTTTTCAAATATTTCATATAGAAACTTACTTTATAGAGTTGACTTAATTAGTCAAAAAATATTTTAGTCCTTATGAACAGTATGAATAGTTATATGGAAAATTCAACATTATTTCTTTAAAAAAAAAGAAGCTTTTTGGAAATTACAGCCAATTTTGAAATTTTTTAGAATTGTTTTTTAAATGGGAATAATATTTTAATCTTTGGTTTAAGTTTAAAATAAATCAAAAAAAATTTATCGTTAGAATTCCTATTTTTTGAAAACAAAAATTACCTAATGAGAAAAAAAAATGTAATGGACTTCCGTTTCTATGTGGTGGGATACATCATAAATATTTTTTTTTGCCCAATCCTTAGTCATAAGTTCCTGATGGAAATTTTATTTGCAGAACAATATTGTCGAAATGATAAAGACTATCAAATGATTGATCGTATTATATTCCCATGTGATGCCATACTGTGTGATTAATAGTTTTTAGTGCAAAAAAAAAAAATATATATATATATATTATAGAAAAAGGTAAACCCCAATCCAAAATTTCATAGATTTAGTTTAATATTTATTAAAGTTTACTAATTTTAGTATTAAATTTTAGTTCGAAAATAAAGAAATAATTGAATTCAACAGATTTCTGGTTCCCTGAAAATATTGCTTATGTGGAATGGATCCACAGTCGGACTACAGACTATTGTGATGAATATTTTACTTAGATTGCATATGTTTGATATCCCAATCTACTTCAGTTCAAATATGATTTTGATCCCTTTTATTATTCGATGCCTGCATTTTGAGGACGTATGAATCCTCTTATATAAACAGAATATAGATACTTGAACGTATATACTTTTCTTGTTTTCTTGTATTTTCCAGTATTTTCAAAATCATCCATAATTATTATTTGATTATAATACTTTGTCACTCGAAAGGAATTTGAAAATATTTTCATTTTTTTAATAAAGTTTTTTATTAGGACATATAAATCGAATTATTTTGTACTATCGTTAATATCTAATACTTATACTAATTGCAAAATAAATTATACCGAAAATTTGTTTCAAATGGTGTTAAAATATGAAATTAATAAATTAAAATTACTTGTTTATTTGATTTTAAACAGTTTTATAACACAAAATTAATTTTTTTATAAATTTCTGTTGTAATATCAGAAATTTCCATGCTTCATAAAATTGAATTACATTAATTAAGCTCAAAAAGAGCATACATGACATGACAAAACCTTCATGTAATTAAAATTCATGTATATAAAATGTACATAACTTTCAATTTTGGAAATAGTATTAATTCAAAAACTGCTTTTGAACATGTTCATATCACATCTAAATTACGACAATTAAATTGCCATTTTTTTGTTACTCAAAATAAGAAATAATCACTAATTATCTAATTGTATTTTAGTGTTTTATTCACACGCATATTGCCTTTAAATCAAATAAACAAATAAACGTAATTAATTAATTGCAAATTGTCTATCTCAATTAATTAACTTTATTCAAACGAAATACATATATTTTAGTGAAAATAAGTTATTTACCACATTTTATCATTTATTCGTATAAATATATCATACATGTACTATTTTAGAGAAAACCACATTTAGAATTTTTGGACAGAGTGTTTCTATTAGTTGAGTGAGAACCAACAAAATTTGAAAAGAAATTTGTTTTGAAAAATACAAAAGCATTCAGAACTATAATTGGCGATTAGAAAATATTTCTATTGAATTAATAAAGTGACTATTAAAACTGATTACAATTGCTGTTATTGGACTATCTCTACAGAACCTGCCAATGGCCGATGAAATTAGGTTTTGATCGCTAGGTCATGTGATAATAAATGTTCTTGAGTTTATTATCAAAAATCTAATTAATATTTACAACATTACACTATATGAGTATTCCCTTATCGCTTTATTGAAGGAAACATTCGATGAACGAATATTTTCACGTAATGGGCCTGTGAATTGACCTCATCATTTAACACCTTTGAATTATTTTCTGTAAGCTTATGTGAAGTCGCTAATCTACGCCGATAAACCAGAGACGATTAACTATTTGAAAGTCAAGATTCGACGCCTCATTGCCGATATACGGCTTCAGCTGCTCCAAAAAGTGATTCAAAATATCATGGCTATTACCAAAATTTTATGAGTTTTATTTCATTTTAAAGTTATATACCTATAAGAAAAAGATACACCCTATATATTTGATTTGATTGAAATAACCAACACTGACGCTCGTACAAACAATCAGGAGTGATCATCCTAAATGACTAAACAATTTACATTACTAATTCTATGTTTCCGGCTATCTGTATGAGACGAGCTTTTACTCGTAATCTATTTAGGTGCGCCTTAAGCATCTTTATTCTTCAAATTTGAAATTGATTAGAAACACACTGTAGTCAACTTTTGTAAATACAGTTTTGGTTCAAAATTTATATCGTATTTACATTCATTTATTAGAAAATAAATTAACCAATTTTAATACATTATTTATACAAGTATACCACAAATTCTTATAGACCATCCATAAAATGAAAAGTCAACTATTAACATAAGAAAACATTTTGTATAATAGTTTAAAGTCTTTTTAAGAAAACTGAAAAGATCAAGATCATATATACTGCAGATACATATATAGGCAATGTTGGTGGATAACAGCTTAAGGAAAACACTTAAAACACTTACCAAACAATCTGGAAAATCCGAACAAACGAAGCTCATTTTATGTTTTTTAAGCATTAAACACGAAAAGACTTAAAATGTGGCTCTCAAACTTTCTTATCCTTTTTTGTTTTGCCATCATCTTCAAAATATACAAAATATTCCAGTTTATACTAAGAAATAACTTTTTCGTTTTAAGAAATTCAAGAAAAAGCTTTACACACATCAAAAATTCATCATAAAACTCTTAATGGAAAAAAAGAGTTTAACTATCTCAACACCATTCACGTACTATTTACTACTTCTATGTTTTGCATAATTGTAAAATGTTTTATAGTCTGTCGTATATCTATATAACTATAATTATTAAACTGATTAACATGAATCTTGCAGGCTAGTACAGAATATCATACATGATGTTAGTGTACTATCAGAAACCCTAAGGAACTTGACGAGAACAATTTACATGGTAGGTGAATTAATTATAACATTTCTCGTTAATTAATTCAACTCAGGTAATTTAAAGTAATTAAACTTGACTGCCTATGAACAAATGAATGAGAGTACAAGTGTTTATATAAATGATGTGATTTCATATATACATAGTTTATGAATTTTTTAGAAAATTACAGAAAGCCTTCATATCATTTTCAATTGGTGCAATATTTTCTTCCAATTTGGTATTTTAATACTTTAGGGGCGGGTAGTTTTTCTATATTTTTCTTGGTTTCTGGGAATTTTTTAAGAGAATTAAATAACATATAAAATCTTTTTATGTTTGTACTTTCCGAGGAAAAAGTCAAAGACTTGAACATTCGAATTTAACTTGCGGAACATTCTAGAAATTGGTTCATTTTTCCTGTAGTGAGTTCGGTGAAAATTGATTTTATAGAACTCCACAGATCTTAACGAACAATTGTTTGAATTAAGGTGTACTTTATAAATGAATATGGCTAAAATGATTACCGCCTCTCGCCTTAGAGCATCCTACTGCAGGCTGCTTTGTTTTGCGTTCTTTAATACTGTACATTTTTATTTTCTTAATTTTCCACTATTATATTTTTTTAATTTTCATGAAGCTGCAAATTTATGCTACAAACATTTAAGTGTTTTCGTCTTCTTGTTTCTTGCCATTTTCCGCCGCCATGATTTATTTCGGAATAGAGCAGTGTGGAAAAAATACGCCTATTATCTCAAAAAATGACTTTTTTATAAAATTACATACAAAAATTTTCATAGATCACAAATGCTTTTAATTGTATTCAATAATATATTTGAGACAAAATAAAAAATGACATTAAACGAACATGAAAAGGGATGTTTTTCTGAACTAACAAATAAAACCAAAAGCAAGATATTTAAAAGGATTATATACTTCTTAAAATTCAGACATATTTTAAATTTACTTTTAACAAAAATAGAAGATATATTCCACATTTCCATAAAACAATGTTCTCATAAAAAAAAACAATCCTAAAAGTTGGAAAGAAATACAATAAATAACGTGAAGTCTATATTATCCAACAAAATAACATATTCAAAGAAACTCTGTATACGCATATATGTAAAAAAGAATAACATGAGTTTCCTTTAATTTTATAAAACTCACAGTTACCTGAATATTTTGAGAAATACGTCGAATTCTGAATATTTAAGATCACCACAAAGCTCACAAAAGCACACGAAATATGACTTTTTTCTTTTGTTTCAGAACGGGATATTAAAAAATAGGTATTTGTTCGTTTTAGGAAATATATTGAAGATTTTGATGATACTTTTAAGTTATAAATTCATTTCGTTTTCTATAATATCGGAAATCGAATAAATGTGGGAATATATACGAGTAGTTAATTTGTGAACCATAGAATTGTCTCAAACATTAAATGCATTTGATTCTCGTTCATGATGTATTTTTTATGTTCAGGATTTATGATATTTTCAACACCAATCACACCCAAATTCAACCCAACAACCGTATTGCCTTATGGAACCTTTATAAAAAGGTTGTAAATTTGTTCGATCCTTTTTATTTTTTTCCTGTTCCTTTTTTCAATGATTTATAGCAATGCAGACAAGAGAATATTAGGTCAGTTCCTATTAAAGTCTCCAGTGGGGATAAAAACAACGCGAAAAAAACGTATATTATGGAAGTTCTATATACCATAGATATGGATGTAAAGAATATTACATGAATATTACACATTACAAAAAATAAAATCTATATAAATATAAGTATATTAATATAGAAGATATGATAGAATATTACAACATTTGTGGGAAGTTATCAAATATGAAATTTATATGGTGAACGTCGGGTAATTATTAAAGTGCTATCGCTTAAAGCTGGTATACGTACCTATCTTTTTTATATTTAATCATAATTTAATTTCTCTACTAAAATGAGGTTAATGATGGTCGCCTATGGGAAATACACGAGATAAATGTGCAAAAACAGGTAAATGACTATAAAATATTTTTATTGGTTATGTAGATGAAAGAATATATTATTCGTATGATACTTCATTACATTAGGTATTTAAAAAAAAAAAAGGAAATAGTATGCCTAGAGTCAGGAAAGGTTCAGATTAATCTATTTTAAATCGAGTTAAGTTAAAAAAAAATATTTCCGTGGCTTAAAACAGTTTAAAATATGAGATAAATCATAATTCATAAATCAAAACTAGATTAAGAAATAAATTTGGTTTTTTTCAACTAAAAGATGAAATCCAAGCAGTATTAAAATTGGTATAGATATAAATCATAGTTTGGGATTTGCCAGAAGTCAACTTTTATATGATGGGCCAAAGAAATTTTGAGCAGTACAACACATTTTAACAACACACATAGATTTTTAACAACCTAGTGTTAACAGGACACAACTCATGGTTACCCAAGGATGTACGATAATTGATAACAAAACAATAGATCGTCCTCCTTAAGAATTGTATTTCGACTGTCTTGTTTTTTTTTTTAAATAATATGATTTTTTTGACTATCAATATTAGAAATCTTGCAAATCATTATCTTTTTGTAAAATAAATGTAAAAACTTAAGAAACATCAAAAAATTCTATAAAATTTGGATCAAATCCAATTTGGAGCTGGATTATATTTAGATTGCACAAAATTTTATTTGAGCCAAGAAGAGAGTATCATTTTTTCGACATTTCATATATATGCAATCTCAAGAAGGTGGAGTATACCTCAATTCCGGCGCACTATGATGATAGTGGTCCTAGATTTTATAAAACATTTTCAGAGAAAACTGCTACAACTTTTTCGTTTCTTTCTTACGGAAGGTGATTTTTATGTTATCGTATTGCATTGTTATGATCCACTTGGAGCGATAACTTGGAATTTTGGATACTACCCAAAAAATTATAATACATGGAAATTTCTTTTTTGAAATAAATATAAGACTATTCGATTTTATAGTTTGTAGTCAATACAGATCAAGTAAAAATGTATTTTTATTGTGTTTTTTTACAATTATTTTAGAGAAATATTAAAATAATATTAAACCTTTAAAAGAAGAAAATTCGGATATCACCTTATATTATTCGTAACTTCGATTTTCATCATAAAATATATATTTTTGGAAATAACTGAAAATGAAGATTGTTACTGGAGTTTTTCCTTTTATATGTACCCAACGAACATTTTCATTAACTGCTATTTAGTAGTATAGTATATTACTACTTGTTGCGAAACAGTAACGTGGTGGTGACATCAATGCTAACTGGGTAAGTTTGAAAACAGTGTTGATGAAACTGGAAGCTTAAATGAATAGCACTTATTTCACTTTAAATTAACTAAAAATTTAGTCTTCAATAATTTTTTCATAATATAGGTAAATTTATTGAGTCGAGAACATTATGAAACCCAAGACATTGCATCTAATTAAACTTCATAATGATTTACAATTTCCGTGAACACAATTTCTAAAAATCTTTAAATCATCAAATTTACTATAAGAAATATAAAATTTCTTTAGTTAATTAATAATTATTAAATGAAAATTAATTCATTATTGTTCATAATTAATTTTCATTAAATAAAATTTTTATCATTATTCACTGTCTAAGATTTTCCTTATATTTCTCTGATTTAAAAAATAAAAAAAATTTCAAGACAATAATTAAAGGAATAGAAGTCAAAAAAATAGCATTGGAATAATGAATAACAAGGCTATAAAAAGGAGTTGCTTTTTTTATAACATGGAAAAAATCACACAAATTGCACAAAGGACAGGAAGAAATTCATCAGAGTTAGTTAGATATCTTTTCTTTTTTTATTGTTGAAATTTTATATTGGAAAAAAGGACTAATTTGATGAGTAAGAAATTACAAAAGGAAACTTCTTTCGAATTTTATTCTTATACTTATATTCTTTTACATTTAATTTTATTATTCAATTGATTTCCCATAGGCCATAAATTTTCGTTCATATTAGAAATATTTCAATATTTCTTTTGTAAACGAAATCAAACGGAAGTGTTTTATAAATTAATAAGAGATTAATTAGAACGCAGTATTTAAATGAAAATAATAGAAACGTAAAACAGTTTGCCTTTACGAGGAAATCATATTCAGATAATTTAAATTTGTAGACACTATGGTAGATACAAAAACGCGTTGTCTGATTTTAATGAAATTTACAATATGAGTTTGAGCCGTTTTGATATTACATTTCAGCAAAATCGGCGTAGGGGAAACAAAGTTATACAGCCAAAACCCGAGTTCATTTTGAGGATTTAATTCGTAAATTTATACAGCAATTTTTAAAATTAATTACATACATTGGAACGTAATATACCATATAGAGTATGTAACATAAGTACATTTCTTTTATGTTTTGGAGCGTAACCGCGTTTTTTGTACGAGAAACCTTTTGTTTTAGGAACCTAACAACCGTGTTATACGAGCCTTACCTGAATATATATAAATACTATTCAAGATTAAAAATAAAATATAAATAAATACGTTTTCTTAGAACTAAATTAAAAAGAAATCAAATTTTGTTGATAAAATTTCTTCAAAATTAATATTTTTCTTTTTATTTTTATTTTATTTTTAAAGAACGATCAAAAGTAAAATTAATTTTTGCAAATAAACTAAACATTTCTTAAACAGCTAAATTCAGTAATTAAGAACTTAACGACATTCGGAAATTAATAAGTTTATATCATTAGAAAAGTTACTTTTTTTTATTCTAAAAGTTCGTACCCAACAAAATACCAAACCTGGAGCTTAAGGCAACAAATTGATTTTGAGATAAAATTTTCCTTCTATACCAACAGAAAATTATTTTATATCGAAATGAAATTATGTTTCAGACTTTCTGATATAGTTAATTAAAATTCAAGATGCATTCAAGGTGATGGACATGTGTTATCTTTTTAGTGAATTTGAGCTAAATATTCAAGATATCTGAAAATGTATATTAATGCTTTTAGAATTTTTTATTAGACATAAATATTTATATTCACATAAATAAAAAAAATTGCTTACATTTCATATTTTTGATAAAACTATATTAGTACTTTTCATATATAACAGATTTAGAATAGGCGAAACCAATTTATGGCGTCTTCGTTTCTCGAAAGAATTCTGGTGTTTATACCAGCTATACCAGTCTTCAAGGGAGATCACAATTTTTTCCGTACTTTTCTCAACAAATTTTTTTTGTTTTCTCAAAATCGTCTTGTGTGAAACCCTAAAAATGTTGCAGAATGTTGTCAGAACTTTCATAGAAGGAACGAAAACGTTATTAGAGTTTTTCTACAGTATCATAATCGAATAAAATACACAAAGAATTTCATTAATCCGAATTGCCTTGAGGCCAATTTAATCCTAAAATTTATTCATTAAAAAGAGACACAAAAATGCCGTCCTTATTGTTATTCGAATTTTTCATTAATCAAACGTAACTTTCTTCAATAATTAATAATTATTAAATGTACAATGAATAACTATAATTCTATTAAAATAATTTTATATCGAACTTCAGGTATTACTCAATCCAGGCAAATCCTTTGTCGAATCCAATTAAAAAGAAAAATGAACAATAAGAGAACAAATCAATAAAATTAATGAAATTTTCAAAACAAACCAATTCTAGATTATGAACTCTTCAACATCCAGTTGTGTTAGGTTATATTGTATAATTTTATTGTGAAAAAATCTTGGAATTCAAATCATTTTCATGCCCTTTGGTAGGTACTACCAGAGGGTGTAAGTTTTTTATTATATTTGTAACTCAATCATCTTAGAAATATTTCAAGAACATTGTTGTGTACGGGAATCAAAAGGTATATCGATTTTTGCATGTCCGTCTGTCTGTCCATATAGAAGATAACTCAAAATGCGTTATCCGATTTTGATGAAATTTACAACGTTACTTGGTTATTGCTTAACTTAATTTTAGTATTAGATTTGAACAAAATTGGCCAAGTTATAAAGCAAAAACCAGGGTGACCAGAAAGTTTTCTGTGTTTCTTACCGTTTTTCAGATTTAATTACAAAATTAGAAAACAAGTTTTCACCATATGTATCAAAAAATCGGATATAAGCCGATTTTAAGTTACTGCATGTTTTTATTATAGAAACATAACAAGAATTTCTCCAATTTTAGATGCTCAACAAAGAACTCTTCTGTTTTTAGGCGCGTATTTTTATTATAAACAACAAAACTTATCGCAGATTTCAGTTCAAATCTTTGACAAAGTATAGCACATAGTTTCTTAATTAAAGAAGAAAAAAGATTACAAGACTCTTTCGAGACATGCAATTGTATACAAAACTATGAATATGAAAATTTCAATAGTAATTACTAAAGCTTTTTCTAAGAAGAAATAATATCCATATCCCTTGTATAGAAATCTTCAATTTTAAATACTAACATACTAACATACTTGGAACATTTTGTATCTTTTAATTAATGTAATTTGTATGCAATTACAATTTTAATGAATAAATTATTTAGGAAATGTACAGGATGGCCCAAGAAGACTAAAAGACGTACAATTTTTGAACATTTCATTTATTTTTTCGAAATTTATTTCATGTAATTATTTTATTATTAGTTATGAAACACAACATCCTTCAAATACCTCCCCCTTACTCGCCAAATTTGAAACTCTTTCAAGCACATTAACATACCTAAATCCAAAATTTCTACTTCCTGAAATATGTGCCATTAATTCCCGAACTTTGAACCAGGCGACTAAGTTTCTGATTATGTAGCCAATGAATTTTCCTTTAGTCAAAACAATTGAACATTAACTTGCACACAAATTTCTAAGATTTTTATACATTCTTGAAGATCGGAAGATGCCATTTTATATTTTCAAAGTGTGTGAACAAATAAGTCATATTCAAAAATAAAACAGTTATGAATTTTTTGGGCCAACTTGTATAATAATATAGAGTACAAATGCATTCTTAGCAAGTGTTCAAAATTGCCCTTAAATATTAAACCTAACTTTTTGGTAAATATGAACAATTATAGAAATATAGACAGAAGGTGGATATTTCTAGAAACTAAAGAGTATTTCATCTAGCTTTTTAATGAATTTTAGTTCAGGCCCTATATCCATACATGTCAAAATTAAAATTCAAATCAGTAATTCTCTAAAAATGTTTCCTCAGTTAATAATATAAAAAGTCGATTAAATAATGAAAATCAAAGTTCATATCCGTAAAATATACTAATTGTAATCAATAATTATTTCAATTAAAAATTAGCATGTTCATAAAATCAATTTAAATCACTTTCTACAAAAGGTGCCGAGTTTAATCAATTCCCCAAACCCAAAAATATTTACTAAAATTTGTTATAAAATAGTTCGAAACCTGAAGTTTTGTGTACATGAAAATTATATTTACCGTATATTATGGAAAAAGTCGATATTACTTAAATTAATTTCACTAAAATGAACTTTATTTTATCAGGTTTTTAGTCCTTCTTTTTTGTGTCGACTAATTTGAAAACCTTTTAACAAAGACAGTATCCAATTGACACACCCGTAAAAAAAAAAACGGAAATTTTTTCTATAATAATAATTTCACTAAAAACTCCATAAAACTTTCATTCTCAGTTAAAAAGTTTTCTTTCTTTTTTTTTAGGTAAGTTAAGGATGGATGGTCTCAACGAAATCGTTTTCAGGAAAATATAATCAACTCGAAAGAAATTGATGAAAACTTTCACCTACCACTTTTCGTTTGTTAAACTTGATTAAGGTTTTTTTTTGACTGTATTCTTTATTCGAATTTCCTTTATAGGGTTTATGATTCTATAAAAAAGAAATATTGGCGAAAAGTCCTTTTTGTTAAAAAAAAAAAAAAATGTTATTTATAACTTTTTCATCAACTCGTATCCATGACCATCGTCTTCATTCTTTTTTCTTCCCAGCGACTTTTATAGATTCGCTTTTCTTGTAATTGGTTTCAAGTCCAAAAAAATTTTACGATATACTAATTGCGATAGAAAGCCCGTCAAAATTGTTCATAATATTAACTTTTAGATTCAATTAGAAATCTTTTAAGGGTCTCGAAATAATAATAAGAATAACAACAAAAAATGCTTTTTTCTCTGAAGGAGTTTTTATATTGAAGAAGACTTTTCTCTTTCTTTTAATCAAGTATTTGGAAAATTTTATGATTTCGTTATTTACATCTGCGAAGGAAAATGTACAAAAAAATTAGTTTACGCAATTTTTAAATTAATCCTCCACATGGATTAAATGGAAAATACACTGGCTAAAATACAGTGGGTACACTTGAAGAATTCTTTCTTCCATTTGAATTAAAAAGGACCTGTTCAGTGAAAACATAAATATTAAATTGAGGTCATTGTTCCTAATTATCAATCGTTCATTAATGCTATAAATTATTTATTGAATAAAAATTGATAATGCAAAAATAGGTGTTAAACAAAAAATTTAATAATAATTGCTGGGAAAACATGTAGTAATTTAAAATCGGACTATAGCCGATTTTTTAATCCATGTGGTAGAAATAGGGCTACTAGTTCACATAAAAAAATAGCTAAATCTAATAAAATTTCGAGGTGTTTTCTGCATAATTTTGTTTCCTCTTTCTAGTCTGGGTCCTAATAATATAAATCTATTCGGCATATCTTTATTTAAATCGGTAAAATAATTTTTAAGTAATATACATCAAAAAAGAAATTTTTGTGAACAGGTTTATTTTTTCCAACACGACTATTTTTTTCTCAACTATCCTTGGACAAATTTTAACATAACATCACCTATTTATGTAAACAGCGTATTTAAATAATTTAAAGAAAATCCTTCAAAAATTTTCAATCAAATCCGAAAAACCATAAAAAAGCGACAAAACTTTTTGGTCATCTTAATTTTTGCTCTATAACTTCGCGCCCCAAGGTTGATTTTACTGGAATGTAATACTAAATCTAGGTAAGGACGAACCTACCAGCATTTTAAACTTGATTAAAATCAAATAACAAATAAATTATCTTGTACATGGACGGGACATGCATAAATCGATATAACTTTTATCTTCTCTGCACATCTATAGTCTTGAAATCCTTCTCCAATGATTATTTCTATGCGTTAAAAATATTGCGACAAAACTAATACATCCCCTTTGGTAGTACCTACCATAGGGCATATAAACCATATTAATTAGTTTTGCATTAATTCTTTATGGTACGAAATTAATTAAAGATTATTTCCTTTTTCGTTATAACGTTATAACGAAAACAAAAAATTTCCGTTTTCGTTAATGAACTAATCAAATAAGAGATAAAGTTTTTTCAGATATATTAAACGTGTTCTACAATGATGAATTATTTTCTGATATTTTTTGTGTCAATTGAAGAAAACCCATTCGAATTTTAATCAATCAAAAACTGTTCCATACTTAGTAATGATGGCTACTATTTTATATCTTATACTAGGTCTGTTTTATTTGCCACTTGCTCTGGGGTAAAGCAAATTTTTACATTAAAAACAAAAACAACAAAAGAACATATCCTACACTACTTTTAGAGCAGGTGTAACTATTACACCCGAATTAGTTCAGTTTTCTACCATAAAAAGTGTATTAGCTAAAAGTTTCTCATTTCATTAAAATATGGTTGCTAAGCAGCGCTACAAACAATTGAATTAAAGCTTTATCCTGCTCCTGCTCGTTTAATTTACCACTTACCCTGCTCCAGGGTAGGGTATGGCAAATAAAACAGACCTACTATCTCATAAAAAATGTAATATTTTTAGAAATACAAATTCATTTTATCGTATTTGATTTTTTTTAGGTTTCCACCATTTATGAGAAGCTGGAAGTGCATAGTTTTCAATTAGATATATTTATCTAAGTTTCACACCTAAATTTATATACGAAATAATCAAAATTTTATAATTTATGTATTTTAAATAATCGAAGGATCAAAACCATTTATGTTATTTGTAAATGTGTCTTTCAAAACTTTTTCAAATAATATCATTGCTATAACGATTAATTTTATTGCAAAAAAACATACTGCAATATTCATTTTTAAAGCAATTAATATCCTAGATTTTTTCACATTTGTGTGTTTCTAGTTCTAATTTCTTCTTACCGTATTACTTTTAAGTATGTTTTTATATAAAATCAATAATCAAAAATCGAATAATTAATGCATTTTTCAATTTTTTTTATTCTCATTTAAAATTAATTAGAAAAATATATTTAATGAGGACAATTGATTAGACATCAATAATTATATTTTAATTACTTTTTAAGTAGTTTTTTTTTTATTATTTAAGTTGGACTAATAAGGATTTTAGAAAAATAATACAGACGCCACAAATTAATATTCCAATAAAATATAATATAACATAAATAATAATATATTGTAATATTCAATTTTTATAAATAAAGCATTTTGAATGTGCCAAAAACGATCCAATAACAAGAAATTTTAATAAAGTTTTATCGAATAAATAAATAATAATATTGATAAAATCTTATTACGTAAATAGAAACCTGTCTTTTGCCCTTCATTAGAATGTTTTTTCTTTTTCTTCTTGTGCTTTTCTGATTTATTATCAATTTATTTTATGTATATCGAAACACTAAGATTTAAGGATAATGTGGCTTCTTCCGACAAAATGCTGATTGTTATTTTGGTCATAAAAACGTATCGAATAATCATCACACACGGTATTAAAAGAAGATATTATTAGATAAAAACATACAAATATGTAATAGAATATTATATTTCCTTCCACAATCATTAGGAAATATTTTCTTCTTCGTTAGCCAACAGAACAGGATAAAAGATTTGTTTTTTTTTTTTTTGGATATGATTTATGTGGTCAAATGTCTTGAAAGGAAATTTGCTAAAATTTATAACACAAATTAATTAAAATGTTAAGAATTATTACTGGTTTTCTACAACAAAACTTACTATATAGAATGTACCTAAGACTAGATAAGAGTATATTACAATATTTATATTAGGTTAACGAAAGAAATAGATAATAATATTCAAAGCTTCTTAATTTCCAGACATTTTTAGGAGATTCTCTTGTACGAATAATCCTCATCATTCTTGATCTGAACTTGTGTCATTTTAATACGCGTCTAAAAATATGCAATTTATAATTTATTTATGAAAATTTATATGCTTCTGTTTCTCAAAGCTTTTTTTTATATAGAACGTATGTTCGAATTCCTGCCTCAATGAATATACCTTTTTTTATTTTTTTTTATTTCCCTTCATCATAGGTCATTTTTTAAAATGCCAGACCTCGTTCTGCTCAAAATCGGTCTTTTGGACCAACATATAGTCAGATTTAATCACCAGAATGAAAACTATCTCGCGGATGAGAGTTTATCTTCGATGTAGGCATAGCTTTCATCTCTATATATTCTTAAATAAGTGATTTTTACAAATGAAATTGCCTAATTTATTAATATTTACTGAATATTTCTAAATTTTAAACAATATTTATTGTATTAATGTAGGAGAAAAAGGATAAGGGTTAGTAAAAACGCTGTTATTGGTTAACAATACTTATTTTATTTCTGTCCTTTTACAATGACGATCAAATCCAGACAGCCTGATTCAAGATCGTTGTCGACCTACTTTCTACATCAATTATGTTTCCAACTCGGATAGCTATCCTACGATCATGCCTAATGTTTACTTAGGACTTGTTTCTAGTTTTACCATGCAGCTGTGCAAACATCTTCACATCCTTGATAGTCCGTAAGTTAACAATGATCATGTCGGCCTTTTCTCGACATGAATCATGTTTCTTACATCCGATAGCCATCCTACATGAATACAATCAATACTATAGAACTGGGAAGAAATTTTTTTAAACAAATATGAAAATTACGAGTACTTTAAATAAGTAAAATTTCCTCCAATTTATACAAATTAAGATGTATTATAACATTATAGTTTTGAATAATTTTTTTGTTCGTTGTATGAAAAATGAGTTCGTTTGTAATTAATTTAAAACAATAATTAATTATAATTTATTTATATTTTTGTTTTCATTTAAAATGTATTCACTGCATTGCGAATTATCATTGAAAATTAAAAAATCTGTAACATATTTCATATTTTATTAAATAAAAACTATACAAAACAAATGAAATGAAAGAAGGAAAAAAAGACGGAAAATATAAGTACAAACTTTAATTTTCTTGGCATCTTAATTAAATCTTTTGCTCCCAAATGTAAGGAAACATACTTTTTTTTGTACTTTTTATATTTAAGACAAATGAAAAAGTTACAAAAGAAAAATTAGAAAAATAAAAACGATAGCCTTTTATTGTATAAGAAGATATTCTTTTATAATGAAAACAGAAAAAATCATAATATAATAATGAAATCAACTTTTCTTCATTATAATATTTCTATTGTATAGTATTTTTAACACCCAATTATGGTGTAGGAACTTCATTGAAGCTGAATGTGTATTTCAAGCAAATACTATTTCTTATTTGTATGCCTTCAGTTCATCCATATAAGGAACTTCCTTCCATTCACAACCCTACTTAAGGTTTCCTTTTTGATTAGCCCCTTTATTATCTCTCTTTAGTCATTTCATAGAAATACAAGAATACATATAATCCTTTGAATTGAATGAAAGTTGGCTATAGATCAAAAGTCTGTAAATTATTCGTTTCACTATCATATAATATATCGTTTAATACTGAAAGAATGACAATAAAAAAATGGACATCTTCCAAATTGGTCAAGATCATTTCTTATTCCTAAAAAAATAAAAATTAATGTTTGTATATAATTTTAAGCATGATTCAATAATATTCATGAATTTAATTTGATTTATACAAATAAAAATTTATATTTTCTTAAAACTGTCCTTTTTAAATGAGTTTAAAATCCTATTGAAATAATTCAAAGTTACAACACTAAAACGAAGGTGACCAGAAAGTTTGGTGGTTATTTTTTATCGTTTTTCGAATTTAATTTGGAAAATTTCTACATCAAATTTGTTTAAATTATTTACATACGCTGGTTTCATATAAAGGCCATACTATGTTAAATATCAGTAAAATGCGTCCACGAATAGTGGAGAAAGAAATAGTTGAAGGTAAATAATAGCCTGTTCACAAAGCTTTTTGAATGTATTTTAAAAACTAATATACCGATTTGAATAAAATTTGCAGATGATGATTCTTACTATTTCGTTTACTCTTATTTTTGGCCAATAGGTTCGTACATATCGGTTAGTTACTTTCAGTAGATAAACAGTGAAATAGGACTAGCAATATGATGAAAACCGCAAAAAATGGTTATGAAACTGGTATAACTTCCACTAGTTCATAACAGACTACATATTTAAAGTAACTGTTTGTGTTAGACTAGTTAAAAACGACTGGTCTGTGTCAAATTTTAGAACAACTCCAAAAATTCAACACCATTAGTTATTAAATTATTAAGTATTCATCTACTATAAAACCGTTTTATCATTTTAAACATAGTAAACGTTCAATTCTTAAAACTTATTTCTTATGACGTTTATTTTCATTTTAACTTTTCAAATTTTGTGTATTTCAATTTACAAAAATGCTTCGCAAATCGAATTCAAAACCATCTAAAGGACCTGCATGGCGTAATCCTTTTTCAACATTTCTATCGACTGGTCCTAAGAAGAGATACAATCAATTTGAATTTGCATGTTATGATTTATCAAAAGATGAAATATATTCAGGAAATTCTGAACAGCCAATGAAAGAAGTTCCAAAAGATCAAAGAAAAATCTTAGATAATAATCGTGAAAAATATTTAGAAGTACGTTGGGACTTTTTACCACCACATGCTAAATATAATTTTCCGGAAGCGACTAGTTGGCGTTATGGTTGGAATCATACAAAAGAAGTCTCCAAATGAATGGATTTGCAAAATATTTTGGATGTTTTTGTAGTAATATTTTTTACATTTTATATTTATTTAATAAAATGAAAAAAAAAATTATATATTTGTGTTTTTTTGTAATTTTCTATACAATAATTACCTTTTTTCTTTTATAAATTCACTTCTGGAAGTTCAGTTTTTGGAAGGACGAATGTATCTTTCCGGATTAGCTTTAAATCTCTCTTTTTTTTAGAAGAATAAATTGTTGGCCACAATATTTTGCAAATCCTTGCATGATTTCTTATCATAATATCTTAATTTATTTGTTATTATGTATAAATTTTCGAATTGTTTTTCATAAACTAAAAATTATTTCACATAAGTTATTTTTGTTTATTTAATAAATAATTCAATAATAAATAAGACATAAACTTGTTCAATTCGAATTATTTATAAAAGGATGTAGTATTTATGTCTAGAAGAGTAAATTTCTAAATGGGATATTTTTTTCATCATAAACATTTTTTTTTTGTTTTTCCTAATAATTTTAATTTTAATTAATTTTAGTTAGGAACATTTTTCACCTTAAAGTGGTTCAAATTTTCATACTAAATATTATTGAATGGGTAAGAAATCTCCTGAAAAATGCGAAATTTTTAGATTTGTATATTTTTTAGATGACTTCTAATTTTTCTTTAAAGTAGAATCAAACGGAAAGAATTCATATCTGTTATCTAACTGATGTTCTTTTAAAAAGCGGACCATAATCTGAACCGAAAACCCCTGTAGAGCGAAACCTTAAATTCAAACGATAAAATTTTGGTTCGACTCTCTGGCTGGTATCTAGAAATCGAATTTACAGAATTAAATCATGTTACAAAACCCAAGAGTATATTGTGTACAATCATATGTTATATGTTTTCTTACGACTGAGGCGCTCCAAAGCGCGGCTCATTTTTAAAAGTATTTGTAAAAAAGACTAGGCTGTTATGTACGTACGTATGGTAAGTTGTTTCATACTCTTGATTCGACCAAACAGTAAATCGTTTCAACTTTAGTTTGAATTTTCATATGGCTGAGACAACTTATGTGCTTCCATAGTTTCGAAAATTCGAAACACAAACTATGAAACAACTTATAGTGGAAACAGAATGACGTATCTACAACGGATTCCACAGTTTTGGGTTTCAGATTATATTAAAAATAGTCCGTCGTGGATCCGTCGCGATCTGTGTAGTTTAATAGAAAACGTATATATTTAAAATTTTAATGCGTCGTGAATCCGTCGTGGATACGTCATTCTGTTTCCACCATTACGCCCTGTAAGTACATGTATTTTTATATCACACAGAGTTATTTTAACAAATACTATTAATTAAGGTGGCACTTACAGATGTGTCCAAATCAGAATCCAAGTTGGAAACTCTCTTTATTGTATGCTTTTTGGTAGTATAACTATTTTGATTAGTTTACGAATTATTAAAAACAAAATAGACTGAATTTTTTTATAATTTTATTTACATTTTTTTTTTTTTTTTGTAAATTTTACATAAATAATATTCTTTTAAAGCGAAATTTACATCACAATTGTTGAAAAAAAAAAATTATTTATATTGTATAACAAGAACCTTTTTAAATGAACTTAAAGAATCTGGTTTCTACATAATTAATTTTAAATATATAAACTTAGAAACATTAAATTGATTTTATTTCACTTTTTTATATTTCAAATTAGAACTGGAGAAAAATAATATTCTAGAGATTTTTTTTTTCTAAGGAAAACCAAACAAATTTTATTGAATTTCAAAGTATTGACGATTATTGTGATTTAAACTAAAATTTATGATATTAAAAGAAAATCGATTTCAATGAATAATTATTTGAAATATTACAAAAAAAAAAAACACGAATTATCATCTTTGTTCGATTTTAGAAAACAAACGACGATGGTAATTTGTATTTTTCGCCATTGTTGAATTTCCGTTTCACGTTTTCTCAGTGTTCAGAAAAAACCAAAAAAAAAATGTCTAACATTTATTGAAATAATTGCATTTGAACTTCCTACCCGAATATAACGTTCTGGTATTTTTGAATGCATAATTTTAGTTTCTCTCTATTTAAATATATTTTGTATTTTATGTCTCCTTTTTTAGGAGGACTCATAAGTAAATTCAATTATATCGTTTTCCTTAAAGTCAATCTGATTAATACTTTAAACAATTTTTAATTATTTTTGCATCAAACGAGTTTCGTTTTTGAAGTTTTTTTTTTTTTTATTAATATTATATACAGACCAGCCGAAATATTTAAAATAATAACTTTATTTAATAGTTAAACTAGAAAACATTTAAATCATTTTATCTTTTGAATTTGTTTTCGATGTTGGTGGAATTGGTGGTAAAGGTGGTGGCATATCTGTTTGTGTCTTTGGTAAAATTTTATCTTGCTGTTTTGTTACAGCCTCTTCAGCTGTTGCCGATGACACAATAATATTATTCTTTAATGAATCCTTTTCCTTTTCCTAATATAAAATTAAATTATTGTTTGTAATTAGAAAAATTTTCAAATACCATGAATAAAGTATTACTTTTGTTTTTGTTAAAATATGCTTGTCATCTAGTTCTTCCGCTTTATCTGTTAAAACTGGAGCTGTATCTTGTAATTGTTCAGAAGTTTGTTGTTTTGATTCTTTTAGACTTTTAGCAAGAGCTTTTTCAATTTTATCCTCTGCATCTAGAATTTCTTCTTTGTCCAAAAGATCTATAACTTCTTCTAATTGTTTTTCACTCAATTTAACATTATCTTTTCCAAGAGTTTCGATTACCTTAAATAATTGTTTGTTTTGTTTTTAAAAATTTAAATATGATTAAATAAGAAATTATAAAAAAGTATTTACTTTTAGAACATCATCGACTTTAATGTGTCCATCTTGATCAGCATCGATTTTACTTAAAACTTTTTCAATTGTAGTTAAACGTGATTCATCGGATATATTTTGAAGCTTTAAAGGAAAAAAAATTTATTTCATTCAATTTCGAGAAATTTTCATAAATTTCTTTTTTACCTGTTTAATTGCTCCGACAATTTCATCAATACGAACTAGTTGATCCTTTTTCTTCTCATATACATCTACTTCTTTTTCCGCAGTTTGTTCAAGATCTTGTTTCAATTTTTTCTCTTCCTTTTCGAGATCCGTCAGAACTTTATCCAAATTATTGATCATAGAATTAACTTTCTTGTAAAGAATCTTAGCACCTCTTGTTTCGCGAACTTGTTGCTGAATATCTTTTGTAGTTATCTAGAAAATATTAGATATTAAACATTTGCATAATATTTAACTTAAGAAACCCAATACTTCACGCAATTCTTCAACATCTTCTTTGTATTCTTCGATTTCTTCTTTCAATTCTTTAATAGCTTCTTTCTCAACCAACAATTTCTTCTTATCTTTAGAAATTGTTTCTAGAGCTTCACCAAGAGCCTCAACATCTTTAGATGAGAAAGTCTCGTCTTTGATTTGTGATGCTTCTAGGATTTTATCTACACCCAATGTCCGAGCTTTATCAACAAGTACTTCAGCCTTTTCTCGTAATTCTTCCTTTTCAACTTCTCGTTCTTCTTCGAGTTCCTCCTTGATCTTTCTCTCTTCTTCTTTAATAATTTCGATTTTCGTTTTATTATCGATTTTACCTTCACGTTCACCAATAGCAGCTTTAGTTTGTGTTGCAACAGCATCTGGTAATGATGAAATTGTGGCTTTCAATTTATCTGTTGTGGGTGTATTATCAGGCACCATAAGTGCTCTCGAAAGAAGAATCAAAGTTGATGGAACTTTTTCATTTAAACTTAAATCAATCCATTCTTGTAATTGATATCGTAACTTTTCAGCAGACAAGCCATATGCTCTCATACCACGAGATTTGCATGCTTGTTGTAATTCAGATAAATTCAATGAATCAACACCTTCACGCTGAATTAATCGATCGTCTGCAGCTAAATTTCTTAATTTCATTTTAATTTGAAAACGTAAAAAATTATTTGTGCCCAATGTGGATATTTCTAAAATACGACATAAAGCGGTAATTTGATCACGCGATAATGAATCCAATGTTAGTTCATCTTCAAAAACTTTTGCGAATTTTATAATTTCATCATTTGAAACATAATGATTTGGATCTTTAATACGTCTGAAAAACTCAGAAAAATCTTTAGCTTCTTGCGATTTATGATCTTTGTGCTGTACAGCCATTTCATCTAAAGTTTTTTGTAAAAATTTAGCTACTTCTAATTTAACTTGTAAACTTTGTTTTAATTTATCTTCACGTTCTTTAGCTGTTTGGAATGTAGACGGCAGCATCCCAGGAAAGAATTTTATAAATACAGGTAATAATAGTTCCATAAATGGTACTATAATAAATATTGAAAATGGCAACAAACGAAATAGATCAGATGTTGTACGAACTAATAAACGACTTTCGCGTCTAGTCAATTTCTTTCCCATAAGTACACGCCACAAAAGTTTTCTACAAATATTAATATCAATGAATAATAAACGAAAACCATGATAATAATGAAGGATTTCATCCCAGATCTTTTGTTTTAAACTTTTCTTAATAACAACCGGTTTTTGGGTGTCGGGAACTTTTGTATCTAAAGCTAAACTTTGTTGAGTCTCTTTTTTAAGTGCTTCCTCTTTTTGTTTATCTTTCATTTTTTGAACTGTTACTTCAACTTTTGATGATGGCTGCTCATAAAGTATACGGCCAACAGTAAAATGTCGTCGATTGTATGGAAAACAATCATTGTTGCTTGTTAAAAAATTATGCTTTTGATGACAATAATTTGATAAGCAACTATATGTGATCGGTAAAGTTACAGATGGATGTGGTATATCCAAATTTTGATAACGAATATTTCCGATAGAATTTCTGAGATTGTTATCATCCTTAATTTTATATTTTCTTGTTTTATAAGCCCGGAATGATGTTTTATCACCTTAAATAAAAGCAAAAAAAAAAAAAAAAAAGAAACATATATAATAATTTATTCAATTTAATTTATATATTTTAAAATAGAAAATTTGAAAAATAAAAAAAATCTATTTTAGTATTAGTAATTCTAAATTTAAAAATTCTATGAAAATATTGACCTACAGAGATGAAAAACTCAAATAAAAGAAAAATGTTTTCAATTTATTCACGAAAATTTAACCTTGATTTCAAATTTCGTGATATTTTCGAAAATATTGAAGAAAATATAATTATCTAAAATTAAGTGTAATTGTCTAGACTTGAAAAATTTTCCTTTATTCATCGTTTTTTTTATGAATTTTCCTCCAAATTTTATTTAATTTTAATTCATAAAAATTTGCTTTTAATTTAATACTGTTTATTATGTATTATTGGAAAATATATTCCATTTTTAATATAAATATTTTGAAAATTTTCCGAAACTCTTTGAACAACATTATAGGATCTGTGCGGTAAACAAGTTCAAGCCGATTTTAGAAATTTTGACGACGTAACGTATTTAGCTGAAATTTTTTAAATAAAATTGACGAATAATCTCTTTTAGGTTTATTTATCGTACCGGTCTCACGAATGCTGCGCGTGCTAAATGCCAATGCACAAGCTTTCACTTTTGCCTCAGTAATGCGGGAAACAGGATGACGTATTAACGATTTTCGATTTTCAGATTGTATTAAAATAAATCCGTCGTGAATCCGTCGCGTTCTTCTGTGTAGTCTAATTGAAAATGTAAACATTTAAAATTTTAATGTGTCCTTTATTCTGTTTGGACCTTAAGTATGAACTGAGAAAGGTCCTATATACCTCCTATTATCCTATCAATGATATCTTATATTAATTTTCCCCTCAGGTTCGATTTGATCCGTATTTTAATTATTATTATTATTAGACAATATTATTTACTTCTAGTTTATAAGTAAATTAGCTAAAAGAAAACAGAAAATTATTTAATGTAATAATTAATTACCGAAATTCTACACTTCAGTAAATACATCAAATTTATTTCAATTAAAGTAGAAATATAAAAAAAAGAGTAAAACAATTCAAGCCTAATTAAATTTTATTCGCAGTAAACATATAAAATTGCAAACATGTTTGATTATTTAAGAAAGTAATATCCATTTAATGTCCAATTGCAAAAGTGAATGTAAAACGATTATATAAAAAACATTCTTAACCAGTTTTAATGCCATAAAAAAAACAATAACATAATTGTTAGGAAATATTCTAAACAGTTTCTTAAAAATCAAAGAACTTTAATTTCTTCATCAAATCAACGATAACGGAGAAAAGTAGATAAATGCGTTCGTAAATAAATACTATCAGAAAAGTAATCGATTAACAAATGCCGAATAATTTGAGTTCAAAGTACATTAAAAATAATTTTTAAATCTTGTCCTCTTCTAACCTTAAATTGTATGATTTATAATCGAGAAAAAAGAACACCGAAAACAAAAGGTATTGTGCTTGTGGTGACCGAGATTCCAAAAATTGAAAATATCAGATCTCTCATCGAACTTGACCGGAACTCAAGACCGGTGTTGACTTAATAAACAAAAAAAACGACTGCCATAGACTTTTTGGCGTTTTCAAATCAGATGTTTTTGCTATTTATAAATTATATAAGAAAATGTGTTCACGAACACGACGGCTAAATTATATTTTTGATTATTTGTTTTTTTGCCGATGTACTTTTATTCTTTTTTTAACCATTATTCGTGCCAATTTTAATACATTTGTCAAAAAAAAAAAAAAAAGTTCACCTAAATTCGATGAAAGGGAAAAAAAAATGTATGGAGTTTTTTTTCCATCATTTCTTTTTTCAAAACAATTATAAAATTAATACTCACCATATTTATGAAATCTAGTTGATCCAAAATTATTTAATCCAAACAGATTTTTTTGGCCACGAATTAATGCGTTCATTTTGATTGAAAATAAGACAAAAGAAGTTCTTCAATTTTTGACATATAAATTTCTTTCGCAGACAAAATTTTTTTTTTGTTGTTAAATAATGATACTTCTTTTATTTTATTATCTTCATTGATTTTATCCAAATAAAAAAATTAAAATTCAATAATTTACTTCTTTTTTTTTTCCAACAAATAATTTGTTGTTATTATTGTTGAATCATGGAAATTTTTTTTTTTTTTATTTTAAATTTTTATTTAAAAAAATAAATATATATTTTAATTGAATTTTGGTTTAGTAAATTCTTCGTTCGTTAAAAATTTTTTACCAAAAATTATCTTGATTTTCTATTTTTGAAATAATTACTTTTCCAAAAAAATTCTTGAAAAATGTGATCAAAAAATGAAAAACTCTATACGAAAAAAAAAATAATATTTGATCAGAACCAGAAATTGACACTGACGTAAGAAATTAAATTTCAATCGCAATACAAGTCTGCCATCTAGATGTCAAAATATAAAAAAGGATTTCGATAATCGATTACATTTTCATGGTTTTGCAAAATATTGGTAATTTAAACGACGATTGAAAACTGCTGGTAAACATTTAAGACTATTGTAAAAACTTAAGTGATTTTAAAATGCATTCTGCTCCACACTTAATTTTGAAGTTGGTAGTGTAAATTATCATTATCGAAAAAATTAAAATGTTAGTTCTCAGTTGTCATAACTTTTAAAGGGAAAAGAGCTGTCATCTTTACAAGTATACTATTCCTTAATTTGCGGTTGAAGCGAAAAATTTCCTACAAAATCGCAATTCAAAATTTCAATCCTTCATGTATACGTGCTAATGAATTCTAAACAAAAGAGTTGAAAAGTAGCAAAATTTTGACAGTTAAGAATAAATAAAATAGTGTTTTGAAATTTTGCAAAGAAATCCTAATTTAAGTTGTTGTTTAAGAAGATTGTAGTAAATAATGGATGACTTAAATCCTTTGGCTGGAACCGCACATTTATTAGAAGAAGTTGATAGTAAATTTACCTTAAAATTCCTTTTTTTATAATAAATATTAAATAACTATTAAATTCGAATAGAAAAATTAATGGTACTTCTAAGAGATGGGAGAACATTGATTGGATATTTAAGAAGTGTAGATCAATTTGCCAATTTGGTTTTACATAGAACAATTGAAAGAATTCATGTAGGAAATGAATATGGGGATATTCCGAGAGGTGTTTTCATTATTCGGGGTGAAAATGTAGTTCTATTAGGAGAAATTGTAAGTAAATAAAAAAAAAGACAGTATTCACACTTTTACATTTAATGTGTATTTAATTTGTTATTAGGATCGTGAAAAGGAATCAAAATTACCATTAAAAGAAATTACAGTAGAAGAAATTCTTGATGCCCAACGGAGAGAACAAGAACAAAGACATGAAAAACATCGACTCATATCAAAGGCATTGAAAGAAAGGGGCTTAGCTGTTAATGCCGAACTTATCAATGAAGATTGTTTTTAAAAAAAAAAAAATAATAAAAAATATTTCTATAAAATTCTAGTTCTGTTAATTTCTGAGAAACTAAATTTAGGGCCCGTATTTGGTTTCCTGGCTCGATCTCGATTTCTGTTGTAAAATACCAAATTTTTTTTATATCGACAAAGACTTTAAAGACTTTTTGTCAATCCGATAATCGAGTCGAGAAACCAAATACGGGGCCAGGCAATAATTTGTAAAGATGAAGTGAAAATTAAATTTTTTTATTTGAAAAAAAAAGAAAAAAGATAAAACTGCCTTATCTTAATATCTTACAAAACAAAAATACTGAAAACTATACAATTAATAATTCATAATGATGTTTCATTTGGATTTTCTGTAGCTACTAAAAATTTTTTAACATTATTAAAATTATTTAAAACATTTTCTTTCGAATCGTCATCGTCGTCATTATCAATTTTCGAATTTATAGCTGAACGTTTACGATTTATTGGACTATTAGTATTTTCCGATATTATAATTTCATTATCATTTGGCTGGTTACCATCTAAACAATATAATAAACTTTCACTTAGTTCGGTTTCATCTATATCACGTAAATCTGATGTTGAATCAAAATCATCTGATTGACTTGAAAATGATGAATCAATTGGACTAGTTGTTAAAACGCTTCGAGTTAATAAATACTCTCTAACGAAAAAAAACACATAAAAATTAATAATCAAAAGAAAAGAATTTGATCGGTATTTACCTAAAATTATTGCTTAAAGAATTCGTCGGAAAATTAAATATTTGTTGATTCTCGTATTTATTAATAAATTGATTTTCATTAATTACTAAATGATTTTTATCATTTTCTGTTTCTGATTGATTATTATAAAATTTCGATGATGTTGATGGAATATTCGTTGATATATTATTACTTAAAAATGAATCTTCATCTTGTTCACGAAAACTTAAAAGATCACTTTGGTAACCAGTTTGATTTTGTTCCGATATGGTTGTGGTCAACATTACTGGTTTTCTAGATCTTGGTGTCATTATTGATTCCTACAATTCAAAATAAATCTCATCAAATTAATTTGTCATTAAAAAGTAGGAAATGGAAATCTTAAGAATTAGTTACTCGGTTTGTTAGCAATACATGCAATTCAAATGCACACAAACATTTATACAGTTTTCAATATTACAATAATGATTCTCTTACCTGCATAGATTTTGGCATTTTTTGTGTTGATTTTGTAATTGGTGACATTGATCTTCGGCCAAGCAATAATGATGGAGTGCTTGTTATAAAATCTTTATTACGAATTAAATTTAAATTTCGTGGTGTATTTATTTCGTTATCAATAATTTGCGGTGATATAAAACTCATATTCTCTTTATATGATAGTAGATTTTTTCGTGCACGTATCGAAGTTCTTCGTTTCAATGATGAATTTAATTTCTTTATTGGACGTACAGAATCTGGTGTAAATTTTAAATTTCCCATACTAACACCTTTAATTAATGTATTCTTTAATGATAATGTTTCTTCAATTTTTCGATTATTATCCTCTCTATCATCATTATATTCATTTTTATCACAGAGTATTCTACTTAAATTTGGTTCAGATTTATAACGTATTATTGATTCTTTTCTTGAATTTTTTAATGAAGTTTTTGTATAATTTTCAATATCATTTTCAAAAATATTATTTGCCAAAAATTCAACCGATTTTTTAATACTATTTGTTGTGGTTTTACCTAACTGAGTTACAGTTTCACAAAGAATTCTATAAGGTGTTAATGGATTTATTTCATTTGTTGATGTTGTATTCTTTAAATCACCAGAATTTTGTCGACTAACTGGAGCCGACGATGATGTACTTGTAGATGGTTTTGGTGTTGTCGATATTGTTAGTAAAGATGACGAAGATATAGATTTTTGTAAAAGATTAGATTTATTTATAGAAGATGGTGATGATGATGAACAAGGATCAATATTAGAAGAAATATTTGATATTGGCGATTGAAAAAGAACTCTTAATTTGGTATTTGAAGTAACACTATTTGGAGTCTGGAAAAATTAATATGAAAAGTATTTTTTTTTTTTTGTTTGTTTTGTTTTAATATTTTTTTACATGCATTTTATTAGTAAGCTAAAAGAATTAAAAGAAAATAAATATAAAAAATGAACTTACATCAAAATTAGCTGGTATATTTGTTCGTTTCGGTGTTCGAGACATAATTGTTTTATGAAAAATATGTTTTTTTATTGAATCCCCAAATGATTTTGCACTCCGCATTGTGCTAGCATTTTTTCGATTTAACATTAAAAATTGTAATGGTGTTCCTAAATTAAAAATAAATATATAAAATAATTTAAAATAAAAAAAAAAAAATAACAAACTTATTACCTTGACCATTTTCCTTATTAAATTGTTTTATTAATTTTCGTTTTTTCGATGATTCGGGTAAACTTTGAATATGAGCATAAAGCTGAGCTAAAGCAGTATCAGTTGGATTTGAAGTATGAGCTTCTGCGGTTTTTTCACGATCAACAAATGTATACACCGTATTTACTGTTGATATATCTGATATGGATTCATCAAGTATCTGTTCCGGTGACATGGTCTTTTTACGTTTCTGATCAAGAACATATGCTCGAATATCAGTTGCCAATTTTCCAGGTATATCGAAAATTATTTTCCCTTTAACAATCATATAACTAATAACACTGGACATATTCTGTGATACATAATGTAATGCTTCCGGTGGTAAATTTCGTGGACATATTAAATGCGGTGCAAATAATGTTGCTAAACTATCTGATGACATTTTATTTTGTTTTTCATATTTTATTGTAATATGAAGCATTTCAATAATATCTTCAAGTAGAATACGATTCTCTTCAGGTAATAACAGCAATAATAATTGTACTGAATTTAAAAGATGATTTTCACGATTTTTATCTTGTCCATTACATAAATCTTTAGAAATTAAAAATTTATATTAAAATATAAAAATTATATGATTCAAAAAGAAACCTGCTATTTGACAATGAGCGGGATAATGAGCATCTGTTAAAAGTGGTTCTGGTAAATCGGACAAATATCCTTTATAAACTGTTGCACAATCATGAACTGTATAATTTTCATCAACATTAAATGGTTTCATTAAATTTATTATAGATTTCAGTTCATTTTGTCGTGATACTGCTCCAGTTCGCCGAAATATACCTTCTTGAATTATATCTTTAGGCAAAAAAAAAAACACTTTCTTTTGTAATTTCTCAGTCTTTTATATGAAAATAATTTACTTACTTTCTTCTTTTAATAGAAAATCTTTTAATTTACGTAATCTTGTAATAAAATCAATTGATAAATTTAGAAAACACAATTCTGGCGGGCTGTTTCCTTTGACGGGAGCACAACCTTTACTTTTCTTTGATAAACGATTCCATTTCTTAATTTTACCCTTTTCCATATAAATAACTTCATGACAGGGTAAATCAAATCTGAAAAGAAATTAAGTATATTTTATAATACATAAAAAAAAATCTTTTTCTTTTGGTTTTACTCATCCGTATTTAAATCAAGTTCAAAAGATAAATGCATTCGAACAAGAGTTTTAAATTGTTCATAATTTTCGTAGCGCATTTTTTGTGCAATTTCTTTATCACGTAATATTATGGAATTATTCATTTCTTGTTCCATTTCTTGTTTATAACACAATTAATTTAATATTGAAAAAAAAAAATTGAATAAGAAACAACAAAAACTCAATAAATGTCACACCCAATTCGAAACAAATTAGATTTTAATTAGTTTTTAATTAAGTGCATTAAACTAGACAAGTACTTAATAAATTCTATTCTTTTTTATTAATAATGCATTGTAAATTTTTATCCTTTATTTTGGTAAATTTATCTATTTCTTTTTATTTCAAAAAATCACAGATATTTGTTCGTAAAAATTTGAAAACGCTTTTTTTTTAAATGCTGAAACCGCTGACATTTATATTATTTTTAAAAAACAACGTACTAGAATAAATTGGAATGAAAAAAATATTTCCACCAGTGATTCTCGAACTTTTTATGCAAGTAGAAATTGACGTATGTACTTAATAATTTCGTTTTATCCTTCATGCAAGAATAGTAAAAATTCCAAATTTGGAGAAAATTTTATAAGAAAATAATTTTACTTCAGGGAAATGCGAGAGAATTTCAACTATAAATCAAATGGAAATAAGAGTTAATTTGATTTTTGATGACTGTATGTTTAAAGTCAATCAGGCTGGCAACGCCATTTTGAATTACAAACACTTCAAATTTAAAAGATAATTATTTCAGTTTTTATTTCTATTGTGTTCCTTTTTAAATACAATTTTTTTTAATTTAATATTTTTCGATTCAATTCAAGTAAATCTTTTTTCATTAGAAGTAATTTTAACTTAACATATTAAAACATAAAATATATTTTTTTTTTTATTTCACTTTATTAAAATTATATTTTTTAATTGAAAATTTCTTTCAATGATTTCTTTTTTTTTGTTTTACGACTAAAATCAAATTTTATTAATTTTAAAAGAATATTTTAAACAACACATATTCAAGTGAAATCATTAAATTTGAATAAAAACAAATTTACGTTAAAAAAAAAGAAGCATAGCTGAGCTTTTTTTTCCATTTTACCTGCGCACAGCTTTCAATCAAAATGCATTCGAATTTCAATATGGAAATGAATCCGTGAATGCGTTACTGACTTAAAAAAAAAAAACGGACACAGTGAATTGTAAATTGAATTTAATTGAAAATTTTCTTGATAATTTGTTTTGCTTTTTTTTATTCTTATTCTTATTTTTCAAAAATTTTCGATAATTTTTATTTCACAAATATTTTTATATACAAGAAAAATTTCATGATTAATTTTTATAATTTGATTAAAATTATATACATTGAATATATTTTAATTTAAACTCGTTTTATATTTTTATAAACTTTGACTTTGATTATATAAAATGTATTAGTTTAGTTTTCCTATTTTTTATTTATTATTTTTATATTTTTATATTTTTTAAGAACGAAAAAAAGATTTTAATTTATTTAAAAATTGTTTAAAAAGAAATACCCTTTTATATCGACAACATAATCTCATAATTAACAATTAAATTTGTATTATTATTAATTTTATGAACGAATTCAGATACAACAAAATCGGCAGCGCAGTTCATTTGCAAATCATTCTTGAATATTTTTAAATTCTTTGAGTAAACTTCAACTGCTCAACAAATTGGATATTTAAATTTGTTCTTTTCTTTTTTCTTTTTATTCTAAAATTGTTTTAATTTTTATTTGTTTATGCTTAAAACTTCACCATTCGCTTCTAATTTGTTCCTGTGCAATTCTTATTAGTCTCTTCTAATTTATCATTGGTACTACTACTATTTTTTAGTTCATCAAAATTTTCTAATTTATTTTGTGATACGTTATCTAATGGCTCATCATATAGTGGTGTTGTACTATTAAAATAATTTCCAGCATCATTGCTACGTCCATCATTATCGACACCATCAATTTTTTCTACATGTCTTGGACGTATGAAGCCATCATTATTTTTATCATTTTGTAAATGTTCATTTTCGTTGTTGAAATTTCTATTCTCCTCATTTCGATGTTGTTGGAATTCTTTCGTCTCAAAATTATTAGAATTATTTTCTGAATCATTGAAATTTCCATTATCATCGTCGCCACCATCTCCTCCATCCGCTATATCTTGTAAATTAATTGCATATTCATTTTCTAATTTATGTTCAGATAATTCTTTATCCCAATCGTCTTCGGTATCTTGTTGTGTTGATGTAGTATCACTTTGTTGTTCACCTTTTTGAGGACTTGATCGGCGATCTTTTGACTGCCGTCTATCGTTACGATTTCGATCAGTACCACTACTATTGCCGCGCCGATTATCTTTATCAGATCGATCGCGAGAATCCCGATCTCTGGTATCACGTTCATTTCTATCGCGATTTCTTTTATCAGTACGTACGTCTCCCCTATCATTTCCTTCTCGAAAACGACCATTTCCATTTCCATTACCACCTCCTCCTCCACGCCGAGCAGGGTCTTCATCATTTCGCCAATTTCCACGACCACCTCGACGATCCATCATATTGTTTCCACCGCGCATTCGACCACCTCGATCATCTCGTTCAAATGGTGGCCGATCATTAAAATTGAATCCAGCTAAAAAAACGAAAGAAAATTTTCTGTGAATAAGCAAAAAAAATTCTTATAATAAATTTTTAAATTACTTGCTGGGGGTCCAGGTCTGGATGGACCTCTTATAAACATAGGACCTAATCTTGCATTGAATGGCGGTGGTCCACCACCTCGCATTGGCATGGGTGAACCACGACCTCCTGGTCCTGGTTGTGGACCAAATCGATTGTTAACATTCGGGAAGAAATCTCTTTGCATTCCTCCTCGTCTGTCATCAATATTAAATTCTACAATTTAAAAACATAATGTTAGATAAACTATTTTAATAATACACGAGTAATATCTTACCATCTCTTCTCATATCGAAGAAATCTTGTTGCCGCGCAATCGGTGGTTGATTTTGCATATCTATAGGCATATTTATGCCGGGCCTTCGTATATTTTCATTGAAATTTGGTGCTTGGAAATTTGGTACGTTATCACGCCAAGCTGATATATCTGTTTGCAATTGATCAGATCCAGATCTTCTAGTAAAATCAGGGCGTCCATCGTTGGTTGTATCACGTTCAGACACGTCCGTTCTTTGACTTCTATCATGATCTCTCTGTTGTGGATTATCACGATCTCTCGATCGGCTGCGTTCATTACCGCCCGCCCATCGTGATCGATCTCTGTTTAATTCATTATCACGATCTCTATTATCATGTTCCCTTCCCCTATCGTTTCGAAATTCATTTTCATGACGGTCTCGACCTTCTTCGTTAAATAACTCACGATCATTTCGCGTATCATTATTATTTCCTGCAAGTCCACCGCCAGATCCAGCCGGAGGATTCGGATTAGCACCAGCCATCAAATCATTAATATTAGGAAAGCTCGAAAATATGGGTGGCGGCTGATTAAAATTCACTGCTGGTGGAGGTTTATTCATATTTGAAGGTGGCTCATCTTCCATTTCAATATCCATATGATCATCAGATTGAATTGTTGAATTATTTGACGGCGGTTGAAATTGTGGAGGCATTCCCATATTAGGGAAATTATGTGGATGCATAGGAGGCATATGCATTCCACCCATGAATGGATTTGGAACTTGATTAGGATTATCAGATGTTCCACTTGATGGTGGTGGAATAGATTTATTCATCGGAGGCATCGGTGGAAAAGGAGGTGGTACCATTCCGCCTGGTGGTAACATCATATGTGGTGGTGGCATACCAGGTACCATATTTGGAGGCATCGGAATACCGGCGACCATATTACCAGGCATTGGCACTCCCATTGGAGGCATCAATCTAGGAACTGGACCCATCGGAAATTGTGGTAGCATTTGTACACCAGGCATCATACCGGCATTTGATGGTGGTGGCTGTGTAATATCAACATTTCCTATACCATCTAAACCAAATATGTTTGTTGTACCAATTGATTTCTCTTTATTATTATCTTTCTTCTGATGTACTTTTTTTTTCATCCAATCTGGCATTGAATCTTCATCGAACATTCCACCTTCTTCGAGTTCATCTAAATCCGTGTCCGGTCCAAGTTTATTCCATGGTATATAACTGACACCCAAATCTAATTCCCAATAATCTTTCCATTCTTTACTTTTAACACCTTTACCAGCTGCCCATGATATTGTTATAACACGTCCTTGCATTTTATGATTTTCTAAATTTGACATGGCTTTATGAGCATCTTGACGTCTATTCATTGCAATAAATGCACAACCACGTGGATGTATCATATCGATACTAACAATATCGCCATATTTTCCAAATGTATCGGAAAGTTCTTCTTGTTGAACAAGTTTTGATAAATGGCCAACCCATAATGTTGTACTGCAAACTTTAGGATAAAGAAGAAAATAAAATCAATAAATTTTTTTTTTTTTTTTTTTAAATACTCATATATCAAAATGTATGAAAGATTTTTTAAAAATTTTAGGCACCCGTAAGAAACGGTAATTATCAAGTACGAAATTTTAAGATTAATTTTTAATACATATATATTATTTTTATGCTCATATAAAATTCTAATTAGATAAAATTAGTTAAATCTAATATTAATAAAAACAATTCGACATAACTGACGATTAAAAGAATTTACATTTGAATGGTTTTAATAATTGAACATGCAGCCAACTGCATAACTGAATAGCCCGGAGCTAAATGTGAATTAGAATTTAGAAAAAAACGCATAAATGCATTTCGAAATGATGAAGTAATTTGTTTCATTTATTTCATTCGTAACGTCTTGGAAAATTTAAGATTTATTTTTTTTTTTTTAGATAGAAAAACATACGGACTGTAAAATGTATACAAAAATAAAACTAAAAAAAAAAAAAAAATAATAATTAATAGTAATCAAAATAATATAATTCAGAAAAATTATAATAGAAGAAATTTTGTCTTTTTTTTTATTTTTATTTTTTTTTTTTTTTTTTTTAAGAAAAAACCCTTACCACTTAAATGTTCTTTTTTAATATCTGGTAAACCTTTACGACGTCTTTCACGTTCATATTCTCGTTCTTTTTCTTTCTCCTTATCACGTTCTTTATCCTTTGGACGATCACGTTCTCTTGATGATCTTCTACGATTAGTTTTTGGTGATCGACTTCTTGAGTTACGCGAACGTGATCTTGAACGACGTGATCGACGATCACGTTCTCGATTTCGATCTCGTCCGCCTCCACCTCCGCCGCTGCCGCCGCCACCACCACCTCCACGATCACGTGATCTCGAACGACTGGTACGTCTTCGTTTGTTATAACGATCACGATCAGGCGTTGTGCTTCGAGAATCATTACCATCCAAATTAATAACCTGCTCGAAAAAGACAAAAAAAAGAGAAGAAAATAAAAAAAAAAAAGACAAAACATATTTAATTGTTTTTTTCTTTTTGAAAGTGGATCTTTTTTTTCTTCAATTCTTTTCTGTTTACTATAATTAAATTTTTTTTTTTTTTTTGTAGTTTTACAGCCGTATGTAGATGACGTGTGTGTTGTTTTCCAAATTAAAACGCGATTTTTAAAAACTTCATCATTTCGTATGCAAATTGTTTTTTTTTTTTTTTTTTTTTGGAATATTATAATTCGAATTTTTGGTTGGATTTTTTGCTTTTTTTTTTTTTTTAAAGAGATGGAAAGAGAAAACAATTATAAAATGACTTACCAGCCTGCACAATGATTGTTATACGTGAATATCGGGCGGAATATCTTTTTTTTTGGTTTTTTATCTTACCTTTTATTTTTTCTTCAGGATTGATATTCCGATGTTAAATTTTTTGTTTTTGTTTTAAAATTTAAATAATTTAAGATATAACAAAATAAACTAAATAAAGATTCTTGTTTTTTGGAAAAATTGAATTTTCCATTAGAAATTAAGTATTTTGAACTATTTTCAAGTTGTTTTAAATCCCAAAAAAATAGTAAAATAAAAAAAAAAATATAATTTTTTAACTAATTCAAATTAAAAAAAAAATGGTTAAAAGAAAATTATAACAGAAAATACATAAGAATATTTTGTTTCAAATTAAAAACTGAGAAAAAAAAAAAACCAAATTTTTACGTTAAATATTTATCAAAATAGTAAAAAAAATTATTAATAATTATTCCCCGTTTTTTAAAAGAAGTATAACAATAACTGCTAAAGCTGTCTTGTATTGCAATTTTCATTTTTCTTTGCCAGAAATTTATTTTTCATTTATATCGAATTTCTTTCTTGAGATTATTATTGTTTAAACCCCACACCCACGTCATAAAACTTAGTTTAAAAAAAATTTCATTATTTTAATCATTTATATTATATATATTACAATTAAAGTGTAAATTCCATTTCAGTAGAGTAAATGTATTCACAGTATTTGATGCACAATGAACCCAAAATTCGTGCTGGGAGAGTCCCGATAAGCATTAACTCCCATTAAAATCAATCAAATGTGTTCATATTCTTTTTTCCAAATGAATGCAAATTTACTGCACACAGACATTCACTGAATTTACAATTCAATTATTTTATATATAATTTAATAATGGTTTTCAATTAAGAAATGTGTTTTTCTGTATATTTTTTTGTCGATCAAAAATTTAATTAAAATAAAAAAAAAAAAAAAATTACCTCAATTTTAGTTTCTTCTGCAATAAATTCAACTTCTTTTTCACTATCAGTTGGACATGATTGATTTATGGTATTATTTGTACTTGAAGGAACACCCTAAAAGAAATATATCAAAAATAAATTAATAAGATAGAAAATTATGATAAAGTGGAAAATTTTCAAATACTTTTAAAACATTTTGTAAATGTTTTTCAAATGCTTCTTCTTGTATTCTCATTTCATTTAATTTATTTTGTTTTTCTTCTTGTTGTTGTTTTAATTTTTGTAAAGTTTGAAGTTGTCTAACCACATTTGGATCATTTAATAATTGTGTTAAATTATTACCCTAAAAAAAAACAATTAATAAATTTAATCCTGTATTTAAATTAAAGACAAAAAAAAAACAAACTAATAATTTAAAACCAAAAACAAAAAAAAAAAAATAAACTAATAGAATTTTCAAGTTAATAAATAGAACAAAAATGAAGAAATTACATCTAAAACATTTGAGACATGAGGTGAAGTAGATTTTTCCTCTTCTTCATCATCACCGTAATCATAATCAAGTAATTTCTTGTTAAATTTTATTGAATCTGATTGATTTTGAGTACTAGAAGCTGTTGAATTTTCATTCGTTTGTCGTATTAGAATTTGTTGTAACTGTTGCAATTGGCGAATGGTACTTTGATCAAGGGCATTTGCCGTTTGATGGGCAATCTAATAAAACAAATATAAAATAAATTGTACATCTCTGTATACCCATATAATTTAACATTTAACAAATCAATAAAACAGATATTAGAAAATAATTTTTTTTTTTTTTATATAATAATAATAAAATGGGCAAATAATTATAAATCCATAAGAAAATATACTTACATTTGCATCTGCAGATAAACCATGATTTTCATCAACATTTGGTGTATTATTTTCTTGTCCAGATGTATTTAAACCATTTGATATATTTAATAAGTTGGAAATATCTTGGGCAGTACCCGATGGGATTTGATAAATTGGATGACTTGGATCGGCCAAATCAAATAATGGTTGAATAACTTCCGGTGCAAAAACATTATTTTTTTGCCATAAATTTAATACACGTATTATACGACTTTTATCTTCGGGTGCACAACGAAATAAATTTGCAAATGTTTGTTTCATATTTCTTGCAAATCTTGGTGCAAAAACATCTTTTTCAGCACCAAATTGATGTCTGGATTGTCGTACAATTGAATCAATAACATACAAACCAGGTATTTTATATTCGGATTTACATTTTAATATGAATTTTTCAACACTTTGAACAACATGCTTGTAAAATTTGATTGCTTTCATTGCAGCCCGTGTTATTGCAGCCATTTTTGCTTTTGATATTGGCGGCTTTGAATCATAGAGCCCGGAAAGCTAAAATATAAAAATAAAAAACTTTATTAGTGATTGTAGACAAAATAGAAATTTTTTTTTTCCTAATTTCACATTTTCACACAAGTAAAAAAACTTTGTATTAGCATTTATTCAATTTATACGAAATTTGATTTCATATTTAATTTGAATATTCACATTTTTTTTATGTAATAATTTTTTCCACAATCTTTGCCACATTTTCGTTCTGAATCGAATTTTCTAAAAACAAGACACTTTTTTTCTTACCTCAGAATTAAAAGCAACAACTGTTTCCATTTTTGTTTTTCTATTATTTAACACTTTATTTTCATATTTCTCAAAAAGATTATAACAATTTTAATGTTTTTATTTACTTCACATAGAAATTTTCTACCAAAAAATATAAGATTTTCACTGAATTTAAAACATTGTTCCAGAGTCAATCACATACAATCAAAATGGCGGAATTTTTTTTAGAATTTTATTACACCAATTTCTTTTCGTTCCATTTTGGTGTTGCCTTATGAAACGTCTACGCTATAAATAAATCACCATTTTTCCATCCTCAACAATAGATGGCACTTAAAAAAAATAAAATAGGATGGAAAGTTCAAATAAATATACAAAAGCCTTTAATTTCGTCATACAAACTTTTAGAAAGATGCATTTACTAAATTTACTAAATTGAATAAGAATAAGATCATCCAATTAAAAGGATAAATGATAAACTATTAAAACAGTCATATTCCGCAGAGTTACGTAGCAGATAATAAAAGATCTGAGAGTCAGGGCCGATAAAATACACTGTTTGTTGAAACCAATATTTTCTCTATTGCATTATTTTATAAAAATATTATACAATTAAAATTGAAAACAAAAAAGTTACTCATTAAATTTGATTTTTAATTTACAATTTCTGCTGCTGCTGCCGCCGCCGCCACCTTAGCATGACCTTTTATGTGGAACTCCAAACTTTGCCGCATAGTAAATGCCTTATCACAAATCGTACAACTATATGGTTTCTCGCCTGTATGTATTCTATGGTGATTTTCGCAGCAAATTGCTGTGGTAAAGGATTTTGCACAAATATTACATTTAAATGGTTTTTCGGCTACATGATCGCGTTTATGTATAATTAATTGATTTTTAAAACGAAATTCCTGTTCACATAAATTACATTTATATGCTGTCGCTGTTGCGGCATGTTTAGCATGGACTTTCTTATGAAATTTTAAAGTTTGCCTTGTTGCAAATGATTTATCACATAAATCACATCCAAAAGGCCGTTCACCGGTATGAATTCGATTATGATTTTTAGCCGAAGTCGATGTTGTAAAGCATTGACCACAAATATTACATTTATGTGGTTTTTCACCTCGATGGGCACGTTTATGTATAATTAATTGAGCTCTATAACGGAAATCCTTTTCACATAGATTACATTTGTAAGCTTTCATATTCGTATGAACTAGCATATGACATTTTAATTCTTGACGTGTTACAAATGATTTTCCACATGTTTGGCATATACAATTTCTAACTCCGGTATGACGAAACTCATGTTCACGTAAACGTTGTTGAGTTTTAAAAGCACGATCGCATTTATCACATTTAAATGGAGTTTCATCAGTATGAACAAGACGATGTCTCTAAAAATAATCAAGATTATATGATGAAGGAAAAATTTGAATTTAAAAATCACATTTAATTTGAGTTCAGCAGGAAATGATTTCCCACAAAGTTCACAAATATATTCTCGCGGTCCATGTTGGGAAAGTTGATGCGCTTCATATGAACTTTCAGTTAAATACGATTTTCCGCAACAACGATATTTTGTTTCGTCAGAATGATTTTTTCTAAGATGATTCAATAAACCGGACCAATGCTTATATTTTCGATTACAAAATTCACAAACCGCCATCTAAATAAAAGAATATTATTGTTCTATTATTATAGTTTTTTTTTTTTAATTCCTACAGGTTTTCCTTCATGTTCTCTCAAATGACCCCTAAGCCGTTCTTCGTATCGAAACCCTTTTTGACATATATTACATCGATATGCATAGTTTACTTCCTTTCTACTAGAAAATCACGAAAAAATATTTTTTTCTTACTAATTCTAAATTATAAAATATTTACTTACTTCGGCCGTGTCTTTTTTTCAATCTTTTTTCGTTTTTTTGGAGCCTCATCTTTTGTATCAATTGAGTCGTCTTCAGAAGAATCTTCTTCATTTGAATTGCCCTCTTTAGTGCCAGCATTATCTGATCCATTCGAGTTTTCTTCTAATTTTATATCAGGCTCCAGATATTCTAAATTTTCACTTTTTTTCTCTTCTTCATTCACATCAGTTTCAGTGGTATTTTTCTCAATTTTTTGAGTTGAACATTTCTTTCTTTAAAAAATAAATCGCGAATATTTTTATTTTTTTAAAAGAAATACAAATTGAAATTATTTTACCTTGTTCGTCTTGTTATTGGATGGTTTGGTTCAGTATCAGTTTCATTGTTTTTTTGTAAGTTTGATTGAATATTTTCAGCACAATCTTCCTTTTTGATAAGATCAAAATCCTTAAATCTCTCCTTTAAAACCTCTTCAGATTGGACACATTGTTCTTTAAAGTTAGCAAATTCTTTTAATTTCAAATCACATATGGTACAAACATTTTTCGGAAAGTTACTAATATGATTTTGAAAAACAATTCCCAAAAATCCAATAATTTCGACAACAGTTTTGTCCGAGAAAGAATTCAACCCGATATTTCCTTCTGACAAGCAACACCGACATAACTCCATTTTTTTGAATATGACAACTTATTTCAAAAACTATTTCCTTTTTTTCTAAAGTTATATGATTTGAATAAAACTTCAGGATCTCAGACCACAGAAAATATATGTTTCAATTGTTTAGATTTTTTTGGATTATGTCCATGTCAGTACGATAAATTTTTTTTTATCAGTAGCACAAAACAAATGTATATTGTAAACCAATTATATAATTTCATTTGTTCCATATACGAATTTAATGAAAAAAGTCGATTAAATATTTAAATTTGACAAAACACTCTTTAAAATACTTTAAAGATCTTCAATTGTCACCAATAGGATATTGCAATGCAAACAAACATGGCGGTGCCCTAATATAAAGGTTGAAACAGAATGTAAATATATGTCATTGATTATAAAATTAGTAAAATGCAGGGCTGGGTAAAGTAATTCATAACTAGGTTGGTCAACTGTCCATTTTAATGAAGAATTTTTCTTTTTCGAAAGGTTTTTTGAATAATCTACAACAGGTTTTAACATGACACAATAAAAAAAAAACTTTAATGTTATACATATTATTAAATGTGTAAAGTTGTTTTATTTTTTCTTTTTTGAGCCCCTTTAAAATGTCCTAATCTTACATTTCAAAGTATAGAATTTTAAAAGAACAAATAAAACTAGTTCTAGACAATACCGACTACTTGCATTCCTTTATTTTCTCGTTTTTTTATAATTTCGTTCACCAAATAGGCTGGCCAAACAAGAGTATTATTGCAGTTACAAATCAAATTAATTTCTCTCTCTTACAATACTTTATAAAAATATCATTAGTACATAACTAAAATTAGAATAAAATTGATTTAAAATTTATTTTTGATTTAAAGCTGCAGCGGCTGCTGCCGCCGCATGTTTAGCATGAACTTTTATATGAAATCGTAAACTTTGTCTTGTCGCAAATGTTTTATCACATAATTCACATCCGTAAGGCCGTTCACCAGTATGTATTCGATTATGAATTTTGACTGATGTTGTTGTCGTAAAGGATTGACCACAAGTATTACATTTAAATGGTTTTTCACCTCTATGGGCACGTTTATGTATAACTAATTGAGTTCTATAACGGAATTCCTTTTCACATAGATTACATTTGTAAGCTTTCATATTCGTATGAACTAGCATATGACATTTTAATTCTGGACGGGTTACAAATGATTTCCCACATATTTGGCATACACAATTTCTAACTCCAGTATGACGAAATTCATGTTCACGTAAACGTTGTTGAGTTTTAAAAGCACGATCGCATTTATCACATTTAAATGGAGTTTCATCAGTATGAACAAGACGATGTTTCTATAAATTTTAAAACAAAATTACTAAGTATATAAAAAAGAAAAACTTTTATTTACATTAAGTTTAGTTTCAGCAGGAAAGGATTTCCCACAAATTTCACAAATATATTCTCGTGGGCCATGTTGGGAGAGTTGATGTGCTTCAAGAGAGCTTTCAGTTAAAAATGCTTTACCACAACAACGGTATTTTGTTTCTTCAGAATGATTTCTTCTGATATGGTTTAATAAACCGGACCAATGACTATATTCGCGATCACAAAATTCACAAACAGCTATCTAAATAGAGAATATAATTTTCATATTGTTAAAAGTAAAACAAAATCTTAAACAAATCTTAATTACCGGTTTTCCTTCATGTTCTCTTAAATGTCCATTAAGGCGTTCTTCGTATCGAAAACCTTGATTGCAAATATGACATCGATACGGATAGTTCACTTTATTTTTACTACAAAAAAAAAAAAATAGTTTATCCTAAATCTTTATAGGGGCGAGAACACATCAATTATCAAATACCAATTGGATAATTCCGAATTATGAAATATTTTGGAATAATTCTACTTACGGATCATCATTACTTATTAAATTTTTCGGTCGCCGTTTCCTAACACTTTTTTTCGCCTTTGATTTTTTTGGAGGATCATCAGTAGTATCCATTGAATCGTCTTCAGAGGATTCTTCTTCATTTGTATTGTCTTCTTTATTTCCATCATCATCCGACTCATTCGAGTTTTCTTCCAATTTTATATCTGGTTCAAAATATTCCAAATTTTCTGGTTTTTCGTCTTCCTCCTTCACTACAGATTCATTAAAATTTCTTTCAAGTTTTAGAGTTGAAGATTTCTTTCTTTAAAAAAAAATCACGAATATTTTTATTTTTTAAATGAAATACAAATTGAAATTATTTTACCTTGTTCGTCTTGTTATCGGATGATTTGGTTCAGTATCAGTTTTATTGTTTTCTTGTAAGTTTGATTGAATATTTTCAGCACAATCTTCCTTCTTAATGAGATCAAAATCCTTAAATCTCTCCTTTAAAACCTCTTCAGATTGGATACATTGTTCTTTGAAGTCAGCAAATTCTTTTAATTTCAAATCACATATGGTACAAACGTTGCTTGGAAAGTTACTAATGTGATTTTGATAAACAATTCCCAAAAATCCAATAATTTCGACAATATTTTTATCTGAGAAGGAATTCAAACAGATATTTCCTTCCGACAAACAACATCGACATAACTCCATTTTTCTAATATTTACGCTTTTTAAATGTTACCAAAAATGGCTATTTATTTATTTATTTTTTTTTTTTGTAAATATATCAAAACTTTATTTTAATAAAACTTTAAAATCCACGTCCAAACATTACAGAGACAGAAGCTGTCATACCACTTTGAAATACCTTAAGGTCCAAGCAGAATGACGTATCCGCGACGGATTCACGACGCATTAAAATTTTAAATATGTACGTTTTTAATTAGACTACAGGGAACGCAACGGATCCACAACCGATTGTTTTTAATACAATCGGAAAACCAAAAAGCGTGAATCAGTCACCCTGTTCCCGCGTTATAATACCTCGTATACATGCATACAAATTCATAAATAGGGGTAGCGATTATAATGGGCTTTTGTCGACACTATTTCTCACCTTTTGACCAAAGTATTACCACCTCAGAAAATTATTTTAACCAATTTTTCTTACGTTCTATTCCCTAGCATAGGAAATTCAAAATTTAGTCTATTTGGGCTTTTCGTCACTCTTTTTATGAGACCAAAATTCTCTTGCATTTCACAATACGCTTTTTTAAGTATACACCTACGATATTTTATTATAAAAACATTGGATACAACATATTTGAAAATAAAACATAATTCTAAAATTCATAATCAATTTAAAGCTGTAGTAGCTGATTCCATTGGTTCCGTTTTTGATTCAGTATGTTTTCTTTTTACGTGACATCGCAAACTTTGTCGTGAAACAAATGTTCTACCGCATAATTCGCAACTACATGGTCGTTCGCCGGTATGAAGTCGGTTATGAGTTTTTAGAGAAGATATCATCGTAAACGATTGACCACAAATGTCGCATTTATATGGTTTTTCCCCACTGTGGGAACGCTTATGTATAATTAATTGAGCTCTAGCACGGTATTCCTTTTCGCACAGATTACATTTAAATGCTTTCATATTCGTATGAACTAACATATGATATTTTAATTCTTGTCGTGTTACAAATGGTTTCTCACATATTTCGCATATACAATTTCTAACTCCAGTATGACGAAATTCATGATGGCGTAAGCTTTTCTGGCTTTTAAAAGCGCGATCGCAGTTCTTACATTTAAAAGGAGTTTCATCAGTATGAACAAGACGATGTTTCTAAAAATAAGAATAATATATTAAAGAATTTCAAAAGAAAACATAAAATTTACAATTAGCCCAGCTTTATCAGTTAGTGTTTTCCCACAAAGCTCACAAATATACTCTTTTGGAGAATGTTGCGAAACTTGATGTGCTTCAAGTAAACTGTCCGTTAAAAAAGTTTTTCCACAACAACTGTATTTAGTTTCGTCAGAATGATTTTTCCTAAGATGACTAAATAAACCCGCCCAATGATTGTATTCACGATTACAAAATTCACAAACAGCCACCTGGATAGAAAAATATTATTGCGTTATTGTTATTGGAATATATTTATTCCTACAGGTTTTCCTTCATGCTCCCTTAAATGTCCATTAAGACGTAGTTCAAATCGAAATCCTTTATCGCAAATACGACATCGATATGGATAATTAACGTTTTTCTTACTTGAAAAGTATAAAATTAATTTTTTTCCAATTAGAACTTAAACAACAATCACTTACTCAGGTCGTGGATTTTTAATATCTTTTTTTCGTTGAAGTATCTTTGGAGGCTTATCACCTTCATCCATCAAATTATCACCAGAATATTCATCATTTAAATTTTCCTCCCCAACATCACCATGACATGACCCACTCGAGTTTTCTTTCCATGTTATATCAAAACATTCTAAATCCTCGACATTTTCTTCTTTTTTCACCTCAGATTCATTGAAAATCTTTTCTAGTTTTTGAGTTGAAGAATTCTTTCTTTAAAAATCATAAACGTGTTACTTTTTTTAAATGAAGTACATAATGGAATTATTTTACCTTCTTGCTGTTGGATGGTTTGGTTCAGTATCAGTTTTATTGTTTTCTTGTAAATTTGATTGAATATCTTCAGAACAGTCTTCTGTTTTGATGAGATCAAAATCCTTAAATCTTTCCCTCAAAATCTCTTCAGATTGTGTACATTGTTCTTTGAAGTTAGCAAAATCTTTTAATTTCAAATCACACGAATTACAAACATTTCTTGGAAAGTTGCTAATTGGATTTTGACAAATAATTCCCAAAAATGCAATAATTTCGACAATGTTTCCGTCTGAGAAAGAATTTAATCTGATATTTCCTTCCGACAAACAACATCGACATAACTCCATTGTTTGGCACAAAATCCCATTATATTATGGAACATTGAAAGTACAAAATATTGTTCTTGTTACTTATTTTAAATTGCCTATTAAACAAAATCATAAAACAAAATTTTCACAAAATTATAAAAACTACCACCGAAATATACTTTTTTTATTTTTAAATATTGACAAAAAAAAGGCTAATAACTTATTAAGTTTATTTTCGCATGTAAAATGTTTTTGTTTACAAATATGCAATACGAAAACTGGAAAAAAATATACGAAGTGTTTTAAAGCTGAAACGAAATTAAACAAGCATCTACGTATTGAAATGTCAAATCAATTCAAACCAGTGAGTTGATATATGGTGTTTACATGATCTACTTGAAGTCGAGTTCAATCCAAAAATCGGCATGTAAACCTTGCGTTACCCACTGAAGTTATAATTATCAAAAATTAGGTTTGTGGCTGTTTTATTATTAAAGTAAACTCACATAAATTTATTATTTTATATTTATAAGATTTTTATTAGGATTTCTTTTAAGTTCGAGAAGTTTTTCGTTTCTAGATTATTTCTTTTCTGCTGATAAAAACTTATATTTTTTATTGGAAAAAAATAATAATTTCTGAAGTCTACTTAGGTCTAATAAATTAATTTTAATATAATATAGTAAAAACTAAAATTAAAACTAAGTAGTAGTAGTACTAACTAGTAGCATTTTTTTACAGAAATTAAAAATGAATGAGTGCTATTTATTTTTATTAAAATTCACTTATTATATTTATTTACAGAAAAAGTATAAACTTAAGTGTGTAACAAAACTAAAAAAAATACGAATTAGAAATCAAATTTAACTTTAATTTTGTTAAACTTTTTTTTTGCATTTTTACATAAAATTGAACCGAACTTTATATTGACAGATTATATGTCATATTGAAGTACCACAATACCAAATAGTGGAGAAACAAACGTGAGAAATTACATTTTGGTTGACTACCATTTCATTCAAAACCAAGTATGTGCTTTGTAGATATGCCCTCCATATCTTTTATTTTCACTCTCCTCACAATTAGTGCAGATTGGCTAACAAATGCCTTATTTTATTTAGTAACACAATTGATTCTTCAATTCTAATGTTTTATAAAAATATCAATATTCTATGTACTACTAAAATAAAATAAAATTATTAAATTTCTAAAATTCAAAATCAATTTAAAACTGTAGTCGGTCCTGTTGGCTCAGTCCCTGTTTCTGCATGTTTAGTTTTTATATGAAATCGTAAACTTTGTCGTGACACAAAAGTTCTACCACACAATTCACAACCGTAAGGTCTTTCGCCAGTATGAATTCGATTATGGCTTTTTAGTGAAGAGGTCATTGTAAATGATTGACCGCAAGTATTACATTTAAATGGTTTTTCACCACTATGGGCACGTTTATGTACAATTAATTGATTTCTATAAAGGTATTCCTTTTCACAAAGATTACATTTATATGCTTTCATTTTCGTATGAACCAACATATGATGTTTTAATTCTTGACGTGTTACAAATGGTTTCTCACATATTTCGCATATACAATTTCTAACTCCAGTATGACGAAATTCATGGTCACGTAAGCTTTTCTGAGTTTTAAAAGCACGATCGCAATTATTGCATTTAAAAGGGGTTTCATCAGTATGTACAATACGATGTTTCTAAAAATTCAATTTATATGAATTAAAATAAGGAATTTCAGAAGAAAAAAAATTTACTTCAAGCCCAGCTTTATTACGTAGAATTTTTCCACAAAGTTCGCAAATATATTCTTTTGGAGCGTGTTGGGAGACTTGATGCGCCTCAAGTAAGCTGTCAGTTAAAAATGCTCTTCCGCAACAACGATATTCCGTTTCTGCTGAATGATTTTTTCTAAGGTGATGTAGTAAACCAGACCAATGGCGATATTCACGACTACAAAATTCACAAACCGCCATCTAAATAAAAAAATATTAAAGCTCTATTATTAGGGGGAAATTTTAATTCTTACAGGTTTTCCTTCATGCACTCTCAAATGAGCATTAAGACGTTGTTCAAATCGAAATCCTTTATCACAAATATGGCACAGATATGGATAGTCTACTTTTTTCCTACTAAAAATTACCACAAAATTTTATTTATTTTATTTTTCTTGATTAAATCTAGAGTTAGAGAATTACTTACTTCGGTCGTGGATTTTTCACACTTTTCTGGCGTTTTGATCTCCGTGGAGCATCAGCACTTGTATCGGAATTATCTTCAGAGGATTCTTTTTCATTTGAACTGACCTCTTTACTTCCACCATCATCTGATTCATTTGAATTTTCTTCTAATTTAATATCAGGCTCAAAATATTCTAAATTCTGGACATTTTCTTCTTTTTCCACTTCCGATTCATTGGAATTTTTTCCAAGTTTTTGAGTTAAAGATTTCTTTCTTTAAAAATAAAAAACGGTTTAGTTTTAAAAATGAATAACAAAATGAAACTTTTTTACCTTGTTCGTCTTGCTATTGGGTGGTTCGGTTCGGTATCAATTTTATTATTTTCTTGTAAGTTTGATTGAATATTTTCAGAACAGTCTTCCTTTTTGATAAGATCAAAATCTTTAAATCTTTCCCGTAAAACCTCTTCAGAATCATAACATTTTTTTTTAAAGTTAGCAAATTCTTTTAATTTTAAATCACATGCATTACAAACATTTTTTGGGAAGTTACTAATATGATTTTGATAAACAATTCCCAAAAATGCAATAATTTCGACAATGTTTTCATCTGAGAAAGAATTTAATCCGATATTTCCTTCTGACAAGCAACACCGACATAAGTCCATTATCTTTATATATCAGTTTTTCCTGATGAAATTGTTATCCAAACTTTTTGATATAAAAATTAGTTGTCAGTTTGACAGCCAAGAAATTGTTTACATATATACATTACGTGTATCTGACTCCGCTTATTTGAAAATGATTTCAAATACGTTTCGAACGAAACATAAACTCAGATTGATTTCAAATGAGATTGAAATTTGGTAGTGAGAGAAAACAAAAGAACACAATCAATTTTTTCTTTGTTTTGTTGGTTTGATTTATTTTCTCCTAATTATTTGTGGTTTTTTACTCTTTGCACGAAAATTCAAATTTACGAAATAAAAAGTGCATGAAAATCAAAGTCAAATTCAAACTTATTTCAAATTAACTTCAACCTGACGAACGCAAACCAGTTAAACACAGATTGAATCTCAATCTCATTTCGATTCGTTCTTTCAAATGCGCATGTAAACGAAGTATATGAGATTCTCATGGATTGAGTCGAAATTTTGACAATTGCAGTTGGACGACACTTTTATCACTATAATGACATTTTCATGCTTCAATTCAGTTTAGATGTTTTTTATTAACCGATAAAGATGTAATACTTTGCATTTATGCATTTCCTTGAATAGTTTGCCATTTTTGTTCCACGTTTTTTAGAAAACATAAAATTTTATTCCCAGTTTGTCGAATGTTGAATTTTAGAACAAATACGTTCTTAATAATAAATAAATAATAATAAAAAACCGATTAGGTTAATCTGGATTTTATTCGGTATATACAGGTTAAACTCGATGTGCAAAACTAAAAATCATCGCGGTTTAAACGTCCGCTACAAAACTGGTCATTAGTGTTTCCCAGATTTCAGATTTTTAATAAAATTTTAAGAGCTGCTAATATAGAACTTCGTAGTTCCATATCGCCCAAATTAGAAGTCAGACACGATTGAAAAGTTACTAAAGCCCATATAGATTTTCATTACGCATATAGTTCTATCTCTCATCACTCCAGCTCCAAGGAGTCGATACCAATTTGATTACCAAATAATAGATTTTCATGTAGTGTGTAAAGGTCTTTTTTTCACTTTTACTAAAATGTATTCGAATTCATCCTTATCTTTTTTCACTTAATAACAACTCATTCTTCTATTCAAATTTTTCATAAAAATATCATTTTTATACAACCAAAATTAAACAAAATTATTAAATTTCTAAAATTCAAAATCAATTTAAAACTGTAGTCGGTCCTGCTGGCTTAGTCCTTGTTTCTGCATGTTTAGTTGTTATATGAAATCGTAAACTTTGTCGTGACACAAAAGTTCTACCACACAATTCACAACCGTAAGGTCTTTCGCCAGTATGAATTCGATTATGGCTTTTTAGTGAAGAGGTCATTGTAAATGATTGACCGCAAGTATTACATTTAAATGGTTTTTCACCACTATGGGCACGTTTATGTACAATTAATTGATTTCTATAAAGGTATTCCTTTTCACAAAGATTACATTTATATGCTTTCATTTTCGTATGAACCAACATATGATGTTTTAATTCTTGACGTGTTACAAATGGTTTCTCACATATTTCGCATATACAATTTCTAACTCCAGTATGACGAAATTCATGGTCACGTAAGCTTTTCTGAGTTTTAAAAGCACGATCGCAGTTATTACATTTAAAAGGGGTTTCATCGGTATGAGCAAGACGATGTTTCTAAAAATTCAATTTATATGAATTAAAATAAGGAATTTCAGAAGAAAAAAAAATTACTTCAAGCCCAGCTTTATTACGTAGAATTTTTCCACAAAGTTCACAAATATATTCTTTTGGAGCGTGTTGTGAAATTTGATGCGCTTCAAGTAAACAGTCAGTGAAAAATGCTCTTCCGCAACAACGATATTCCGTTTCTGTTGAATGATTTTTTCTTAGGTGATGTAGTAAACTCGACCAATGGCGGTATTCACGACTACAAAATTCACAAACCGCCATCTAAATAAAAAAATATTAAAGCTCTATTATTAGGGGGAAATTTTAATTCTTACAGGTTTTCCTTCATGCACTCTCAAATGAGCATTAAGACGTTGTTCAAATCGAAATCCTTTATCACAAATATGGCACAGATATGGATAGTCTACTTTTTTCCTACTAAAAATTATAACAAAATCTTATTTATTTTATTTTTCTTGATTAAATCTAGAGTTAGAGAATTACTTACTTAGGCCGTGGATTTTTCACACTTTTCTGGCGTTTTGATCTTCGTGGAGCATCATCACTTGTATCAGAATTATCTTCAGAGGATTCTCCTTTATTTGAATTGTCTTCCTTATTTCCATCTTCATCGGATTCATTTAAATTTTTTTCTAATTTAATATCAGGCTTAAAATACTCTAAGCTCTCGACAGTTTCTTCTTCATATTTTACTTCAGATTCATTGTGACTTGTTTCAGGTTTTTGACTTGAAGATTTACTTCTTTAAAAACAAGAAATATTAGTTTTGAAATAAAAAACAAAATGGAATTATTGTACCTTGTTCGTCTTGTTGGTCTTATTACTGGATAGTTTTGTTCGTTATCAATTTTATTGTTTTCTTGCAAGTTTGATTGAATATTTTCAGAACAGTCTTCCGTTTTAATGGAATCAAAATCCTTAAATCTTTCCCTCAAAATCTCTTCGGATTGTATACATTGTTTTTTGAAGTTAGCAAATTCTTTTAATTTCAAATCACACGAATTACAAACATTTCTTGGAAAGTTGCTAATTGGATTTTGACAAATAATTCCCAAAAATGCAATAATTTCAACAATGTTTTCATCTGAGAAAGAATTTAAACCGATATTTCCTTGCGACAAACAACACCGACATAAATCCATTTTTGTTATATTTCGATTTACTCTTAAAGGCTGGAGCAGAATGCAGCGAAAACGAATGTATTGGAATGTCAAAAATCGTATTCGAATTTTACGTAAACAGAATACGGAACCAAGTGTAGTGCAAGTTTAATTTATTTTTGTAAAAAAATTCGAGTATTTTCAATAACTTTGTAAAATTAATAATTTACAATAAGACTTGTCACGCAACTAGGTTATTTCTGCGACGATTTTTCACAAGTTTATGCATTTAATCATTCTGATTGGTCAGAGAAAACTTAAAACAATCTGCATCCGCGACAACGTTTCGCAAATATAATTTTTCATTTTAGTATTTTCAAAATATTTTCAATTAAAAATTCTACTAATTCCCTTTTTTCTGACATCTTATACAATTTAATAGTTTTTGGTATTCACTTCCAAAAGAAAAACAGTTAAAATAAATTCAAAATTGCATTAGTCAAAAATTAAAAATTGATCTTCGTTTTTTGTATGTATTTAGACGATTTCGCACAAATTCTTCTAAAAGTTGATCTGTTGATTCATAGTTTTATTACATTTTCTTCATCCAATAAATTAATAGATACCGTTGGTAAATTATTTATTAATTTGAAAGTTTTATGAAATCCATTTTTTGTTTTTTCTATCTCATAATAATCCTCGTCTTTCAAATAAATAAGGATGCGAACGGTCTCCTCTGTACAATCAGTAGCATCATACTTTAATATTTGATTATTTTCTTTTAATTCATCATTTATGTAACTGTTTGTCCACTTTCCAATAGGTAATTCGCCAATTTTCACATCTTTTTCGAAAGTCATTTTTCTGTATACTTATATGAACTGTCGTTTTAGTATCAATAAAAATCGAAATATGAATAAATATAAAGTAATCCAACTTCCTATCTCTGCCGTGTTAACTTCATTTTACCGATTTCGACTAGAATGTACAACTAAGAGTAAGAGAAAAAATATTCAAACAATCTACTGCTGAAATAGGTATTTACATATTGTACGCGACAGAATATGATATGTCATTTTCAATGGAAATTTCAGTTGCTTCTGTTGGCAGAAATAATCTCATTTTTTAACGGACTTTTTTGTTTTTTTAAATAGATAAAACTCATTAATAAATGCGTTATTATTTAAAATTGTAAACAAACAAATACATGCTGAAATTTACATGCCAATGCGCGCATACTTGGGAAAAACAGCCCTCCTGACTCATTTGACATCTGCTCAACTGGAAGTCTCTTTCCACTAATTACAACGTGATTTGTTTTTTTTTTTACTTTGATCTAATTGGAGTAATTGTTTATACCCTAGCTTTGAGTACTTTAGAATTACTCATGTTTCGCTGATGAGTCAACAATCAAGTATTGTGGACTAGCTCTCATTTATTTTTATCGGTTATTGGGCCGGCCAGTCAGTAAATATAAATGATATTATCATGAAAAGTCGCCTTTGTGCTAACTGATTTATGCCTAAGCGATCGTCTATTACGCTCACACAGTTACGATATTTGTAATATTAATTGGGCTTCAATTACTAAAAATAAAAAAAAATCTATAAAATATAACTTCTTTCACTTTTTTACCCTTACTCACAATTATGTGCCGGCCGACAAACAAGCGTTTTATTTCATTTAATAACATAATTGATTTTCTTATTCTAATGTTTTATAAAAATATCATTAGTACACAACATAATTTAAATAAAAATATTACATTTCTAAAGTTCAAAATCAATTTGAAGCTGTAGCTGGTCCTGCTGGTTCAGTTCCTGATTCTGCATGTTTAGTTTTTATATGAAATCGTAGACTTTGTCGTGACACAAACGTCCTACCACACAATTCGCAACCGTAAGGTCTTTCGCCAGTATGAATTCGATTATGACTCTTCAGAGAAGATATCATTGTAAATGATTGACCACAAGTATTACATTTATATGGTTTCTCACCACTATGGGCGCGTTTATGTATAATTAATTGATTTCTATAACGGTATTCTTTTTCACAAAGATTACATTTATATGCTTTCATATTCGTATGAACTAGCATATGACATTTTAATTCCGCACGTGTAACAAACGGTTTTTCACATATTTGGCATACACAATTTCTAACTCCAGTATGACGAAATTCATGGTCACGTAAGCTTTTCTGAGTTTTAAAAGCACGATCGCAGTTATTACATTTAAATGGAGTTTCATCGGTATGAACAAGACGATGTTTCTAAAAATAAAAATAATATATTAAAGAATTTTAACAGAACATTTAAAAGTTACATCGAGTCTAGTTTTATCACGTAGACTTTTTCCACAAAGTTCACAAATATATTCCCGTGGACCATGTTGTGAGACTTGATGCGCTTCAAGTAAACTTTCAGTTAAAAATGCTCTGCCACAACAACGATATTCCGTTTCTGCAGAATGATTTTTCCTAAGATGATTTAATAAACCCGACCAATGACTGTATTCCCGACTACAAAATTCACAAACCGCCATCTATATTAAAAAAAAAAACATTAAAGTGCTATTATAATAATATAAGGTGGAATTTTTAATTCCTACTGGTTTTCCTTCATGCTCTCGTAAGTGACCATTAAGACGTTGTTCAAATCGAAACCCTTTATTGCAAATATGACATAGATATGGATAGTTAACTTTTTTCCTACTAAAAAATTACAATAAATATTTTTTTGATTTTTTAACTCGGAAATTAAAGAAAAATAACTTACTTTGGTCGAGGATTTTTCACACTTTTTTGGCGTTTTGATTTCCTTGGAACATCATCACTTGTATCAGAATTATCTTCAGAGTATTCTTCTTCATTTGAATTGTCGTCTTTATTCCCACCATCATCTGATTCATTTGAATTTTCTTCTAATTTAATATCAGGCTCAAAATATTCTAAGTTCTCGATATTTTCTTCTTCTTTTTTCACTTCAGATTCATTGGAATTTTTTTCAGATTTTTGAGTTGAGGACTTCTTTCTTTAAAAATCAGGAATAACTTCTTTAAAAAAAATATATATATAAAATGGAATTATTTTACCTCGTTCGTCTTGCTATTGGATGGTTTTGTTCGTTATCAATTTTATTGTTTTCTTGTAAGTTTGATTGAATATTTTCAGAACAGTCTTCCGTTTTAATGGAATCAAAATCCTTAAATCTTTCCCTCAAAATCTCTTCGGATTGTGTACATTGTTTTTTGAAGTTAGCAAAATCTTTTAATTTCAAATCACACGCATTACAAACATTTCTTGGAAAGTTGCTAATTGGATTTTGACAAATAATTCCCAAAAATGCAATAATTTCAACAATGTTTTCATCTGAGAAAGAATTTAACCCGATATTTCCTTGTGACAAACAACACCGACATAACTCCATTTTTCTATTACTGACTTTTAAACGTCAACAATAAAATAAAATTTTTACCATATAAAATGTATCAGCTTTTTTTTATATGAAAACTGGCGTCGTTAAAACCCAACTTAAGCTGTCAGAATTTGTAAACATATATCGCAGAAATAGCAAATATCGTAAATGAAATGATTTTACGAGATTGTTTTAGGAAATTATTTCACAAAGATTTCTGTTTTATAAATTCCAATTCGAATTATTAAAAGTTGTTTCAAACTTTTCGACCACACAATTCGTTTCAACTGTAGGTTGGTTGAAACAAATTACGTGCTGATAGCACAGATTCACCATGTCTTGGCCACACTCTATAATCTATTAATCTCACAAATTGCACAAAATAAAGTCAAGATGTTATATTCGATGCGTTTTTGAAAACATATAAGTACAATTTTATACTGAGCCGAAAGCAATTATTAAAAGAAGCAGAGTTGATACACAAAATACTGATACTGATAAACGTATTCCATACAAAATTGACTTTGATGCGGACATGGTCATTTCAATTTTATTTTAACCAGTTTTAACCAATGCTGATATATTGTCCTACTAGCCGGGTCTACTAATAATTGAAGTATGTACTACTTATCTTGCCTAAACCAGAAAAGGGCAAATAAAAACTTCACACATAGTTACGACATATATTCTTATTAAATTATTAATTATTAATTTCATTTCTTAAATGAGTTTTTGCGTGAGTATTTAAAACAGATTTTTGTATAAAACCTTTTCCACATATTTCACATTTGAAAGGGGTTTCCCCGGTATGCATTCGCATATGAACATCTAATTGATTTTTATAACGGAAATCTTTTTCACAAAGTGTACATTTATATGCTTTCAGCAAAGTATGAATCAGCATATGTCTTTTTAATTCAGCACGTTTCCAAAATGCTTTTCCACAAACTTCGCATGGAAATTTACCGATTCCGGTATGACGAAGTTCATGAGGACGTAAATTACGTTCAGATTTAAAAGTTTTGTTACAGGTTTTGCATTGGAATGGTCTCTCATCCGTATGAACAAGAAAATGTCTCTAAAAAAAAATTGAATTGTATAAAATTTAATAATGTAATACAAAAAAAAATGTTTACTTTTAGATCACTTTGATCAGGAAATGACTTTCCACAAGTTTCACAAATATATTTTTGTGGGCCGTAATGTGAGGCACGATGTGTTTCAAAAGAACTTTCAAATAGATATAATTTGCCGCAATCACAATGATATTTTGTTTCAGCCAAATGACACTTTTTAATATGTTGCCGAAGGCCATTCCAAGTACTATACTCATTACTACAAAATTCGCAAATAGCGATCTATATTTGGAACAAAATTATTTTCGAATACAATTTCTAAGCAAATTGTTTACGTTTTTTCCATCGTGTTCCCTCAAATGTCCGTCAAGTAATTCCTGATAGATGAATCCTCGGTTACATATATTACATTGTAATGGGAAATTATGTTTTATTTTTCTATAAATTATGATTTATTAATTTATTCAAATTGATTAATAGAGTAACAAACGGGTTGTAGGTCCTTGTTAAAATATTACTTGGCCGTTGTTTTGGGTTGCAGACTTCTGACTCCAATGAGTCATCTTCAAAATTGTCTGAATCTGAAATTTCATCATTACTATCTTTATTCGATCCGTCCGAATCGTTTGGTTCGTTATTTATTTCAAATGGCTCAGATTTTGATAGATCCCCTTCTGTTCGGTGTAATTCAAGAAATCCATCATTATTAAAAGATTCCAATTTGTTTGTTTTTTCTTTTTTTGCTTCCTTGTCAAATTGTTGGAGCTTGGGTACTTTCATTTCCTTTTGCAATCTCCTGTAAACATTGTTTTACATGTAATTATTGGGATTGCATTTAATCTATCACACCTGTTTTGGCACTCTTCACCGCTGGTTTTATGACTGTCTTCTCGATTTGGTGGAATATCTTCACATCTATCTTCTTTTTTTACTTCTCCATACTGATGACCAACTTTAGGTGATTCCAAATTCTTTGTCAGTCTTCTGAAAATAGTTAACACAATTATAATTGTTGGTTTATTATATTAAAGAAGCATCATACTTTCTTCGTTTTTTTTGGGTACCTTCTGTATTATTTTCTGGCAAATTTGGTAAAACACATTCACAACCGTCTTCTTTCTTTATGAAATCAGGACTTTGAAATATGTCTTTTAAAGTTATTTCAGTTTGCAAACATTGTTGCCTAAAATTCCCAAACTCTTTTAATTTCAAATCACATGAATTACAAATGTTTATTGGAAAATTGTTTTTAATTTTAAAAAAAATTCCCAAAAACTCGAGAATTTCAATGATGTTTTTATCTGTGAAAGAATCCAAACCAATATTTCCTTCCAACAAGCAACACCGACACAATTCCATTCTTTTTAGTTTTTAATTAAATAAATTCACAACAATTTGTATTGTTTTTATTGAGGCTTAACAAGTTCATAAACGTTTTACAATTCACAAAATTGAAAATACATAAATGACAACCCGAAGCCAAAACTCATTAAATGGCGGAATGTCATTCAAAATTTAACTTACGATATTGTTTTGGTGGTTTCTTTACAATGGTTCTACCGTGCAACTCGTTCAGCAAACTACGTATATATTGCAAATTTAAGAAAAGGATGAAAAACCAATATATATGGGAGAAAAAATATGGATGGAACTACAATCTTGTTAAAATTTGGGAGCATCTCCGAAATCTTTTCATGGTTACTTAGTTAAATCGACTTCAATCTAAAAATCATGAATGTAAATTTGGATTGACTTGATGACAAACATTTTTTTGATCCGACTTGAAATTTGATGAAAACGGAATAAATTTTATTTTGTTACCATTGTACCGCATTTTCTTGCCTTTCGTCATTTTGAATTATGAATTATTAACATTTATGTTAGGACTTTTTTCCTAACACAAATGTTAGAACAGAAATTTCCGTCTAACATATGTGACCTACACAGGACATTTACCAAACAAAACAGTTTCATCAACAGAAAAAAAAAAAAGAGTCCTGTATGGAAATTTAGTTAATCTGCAAATATATGGGTTTTAGGTAATTCGTTATGTTTCTTATTTCTATTTACGTACTAATAAATCTATAAAATCCATTCCATATTTAATTAATTTTAAAAAACGTTAAAAAACATTTATTTCACTTTTTAGTTAATTTTTATTCTAAATTTACAGCTTAACTTTAGGTTGTGTAGAAATCGTAAAATTCTCCGGAAGACCAATCAAAGTTGCAAATTCCAGCTGTGTAAGTTATGGCGTTTTCGATTCTCATATGAAAACTCTGAAATAAAGGCCAATCTTTAAATTCTGCTTCGCTCTATTAAGCTAAGAAAATTCATTTTCAACCAATTTCCTCATTGGTCTTTTGATCAACAAAAAACTTTTTTAGAGTAACACTAAAAAGTTCTTTGTAAAAAAAAGCTTTTTTTTGTTCACAAGACAGAATACTTCGCGCAGACGAAAAAATGCAAGTAAACAATCGAATTTTTTTTCATTTCGTGCCAGTTTTATAATTCTATATCCTATTTTAAATATTTGATTTACAGAATTATCAATATTCCTTGTATATCTTATAGTTCGATAGAATAATTTTCAGGTTCTTGTGTCCATAATACATATGTTCACTTATTATTGTTATTTGTTCCGCATTTTCAATCAAATTATCTGCTGGAGAATTTTTCCCATTCCACTCTAATTAAAATATTTGTCATCTTCATAATCTTTTGAACAGATTTTATTTCTAAATTTATAATATTTAATTTCTTGAATGAGTTTTTGCGTGAGTATTTAAAGCAGATTTTTGTGCAAACGTTTTTCCACATATTTGACATTTAAATGGTTTCTCTCCGGTATGCATTCGCATATGAACATCTAATTGATTTTTATAACGGAAATCTTTTTCACAGAGTGTACATTTATATGCCTTCACCAAAGTATGAATTAACATATGAGATTGTAATTCAGGACGTCTCACAAACGGTTTTCCACAAACTTCACACTTAAACTTTCTAATTCCAGTATGACGAAATTCATGAGCACGTAAATTTTTCTCAGATTTGTAATCTTTACCACAGGTTTTGCATTGGAAGGGTCTCTTATCCGTATGAACAAGAGAATGTCCCTAAAAAAATTTGATTGTATAAAATTAAATAATATTAACAAAATTGTAATTTTGACGATTTAAGGCCAATCTCCACACAGCCGACATCCTATTCTGATGAAAGTATGGGATACACTTATGCAAAGTTTGGTTAAAGAAAAAGGGAGAAACAATCATCCTACTAATTGCATTTCTAATTTCCCAATCTGATTCTTCATCTGCCAGATGATTCCCCTCAAAAGCAGAAGAACATGTTTATCTGATTTAATGGAACTTCATCTGCGTTTGCATACTCTCACAATAACCATCCACGATACCGTCGCACACTACCAATTTGTCTAAATTGTGTGGGGAGGTTCTGATGTTTTTATTCGATCAATTGATCCTAGCGCAAATTGCAAAAGTTCATCACGTTCTAGATTTCTGATTTTTCTCGTCAGAATAGGATGTCGGCTGTGTGAAGATTGGCCTTAATAGTACAGTACAGTTGCAGTCATGTACTAGGACGGAAGATATAACTTCAAGCAGAAAATTAAAATGATTTAAAATTGAGAAATTGCAATCAAATAAAGCAAACAATATTTCCGCACTGTTATTATTCGAAGTCACTTTTACACACGTAAGCTGAGTATGACTGCAATCTTAGGCACATACCTTAAGATGATCAGAGTCACGACATAATATCCCACAAGTTTCACAAATATATCTTTGGGGTCCGTAATGAGAGGTTCGATGTCTTTCCAATGCACTTTTCAATATAAAATTTTTTCCACAATCACACCGATATTTCATTTCATTCATATGACACCTTTTAATATGTTGCCGTAAGCCAGACATATTGCTATATCCATTACTGCAATATTCGCAAATAGCAGCCTAATTGAAGAAAAAAAAATGCATTGAATTGTATATTTTTTAATCATATTTAAAATAGTGGTGATTACACTTCCTCCTTCATGTTCTCTCATGTGTCCGTCAAACATTTCTTCATAGATGAATCCTCGATTACAAATATGACATTCAAATGGAAATTTACGTTTTATTCTGTTGCAAATGATAAATATATAATAAAATAAACTGTATTTTAAGAAAGCTGCCTACGGGTTTTTTGTTTTACTCCTCCATTTTATAACAAATTTAGTTGATGTCTCTGAGTTGGAATTATCATCATCATTCACTGAATAATCCGAAATTAAATAATCTTCTGAATTTGATTCTTCATTCCTATCATTATCTGATTCATCGCAATTCTTATCACTTTCAAATTTTTCTAATTCTTTCGTTTTCTCGACTTCCTCTGCATGTTGTTCAGTCAAATCTTCTGCGAAGTCTCGATCATTACCAAAGCTGTCTTCTTTCCAAAGCTGTTCTTCTTTCTTCACTTCTTCATATTGATGAGAAGTATTTGGTGATTCCGTGTGTTTTGGCAGTTTCCTGCAAATATTTAATGTAATTATAATTGTTGGTTAATTGTATTAAAAGATCATCATACTTTCTTCGTCTTGTTTGGGGACCTTCCATATTATTTTCTGGCAAATTTGGTAAAACACTTTCACAACCGTCTTCTTTCTTTATGAAATCAGGACTTTGAAATATGTCTTTTAAAGTTATTTCAGTTTGCAAACATTGTTGCCTAAAATTCCCAAACTCTTTTAATTTCAAATCACATGAATTACAAATGTTTTTTGGGAAATGGTTTTGGATTTTGAAAATTATTCCCAAAAACTCGAGAATTTCAACGATGTTTTCATCTGTCAAAGAATCCAAACCAATATTTCCTTCCAACAAGCAACACCGACACAATTCCATTCTTTTAGTTTTTGATTAAATAAATTCACAAAAATTTGTATTGTTTTTATTGAGACTTAACAAGTTCATAAACGTTTTACAATTCACAAAATTTAAAATACATAAATGACAACCCAAACGGCATATGTCATTAAAAATTTAACTTACGATATTGTTTTGGTGATTTGTTTACAGTGGTTCTACCGTGCAGTTCAACCAGCAAACTACGTATGTATGGCAAATTTAAGAAATGCATGTAAAGACAATAGCGTATATACGTGATACTTAAATAACTGTGGTTCAAATTAGACGCCGATAATAACATTGCTTCAATAAGCCCGTTTAAAATGGTAACCGTACTTATTTTTCCAAAAAAGAAACACAGCTTATGTTTCAATTGAAATTTTCATAACATTTTATTTCTAATTCTATTTTTCGACCGCCAGAAATAAAAATAAAGTGCGGTAATATTTTTGGTCAAAAATATTTTAGGTCTTAATGTGACCATGGACCAAAATCTTTTTTGCAAAATAATTGGAAGTATTCCTGACCGTACCTAATTCACAAAAGATTAAATGAAAAATTCACACATATGTATGTACGACATATATTCTTATTAAATTAAAATAATGTTTCATTTCTTAAATGAGTTTTTGCGTGAGTATTTAAAGCAGATTTTTGTATAAAAGCTTTTCCACATATTTCACATTTGAATGGGGTTTCCCCGGTATGCGTTCGCATGTGAACATCTAATTGATTTTTATAACGGAAATCTTTTTCACAAAGTGTACATTTATATGCTTTCACCAAAGTATGAATCAACATATGCGTTCTTAATTCTGGACGTCTCACAAATGCTTTTCCACAAACTTCGCACGGAAACTTCCTAATTCCAGTATGACGAAATTCATGAGCACGTAAATCATTTTCACATTTAAAAGTTTTGTTACAGGTTTTGCATTCGAATGGTCTCTCATCCGTATGAACAAGAAAATGTCTCTAAAAAAAAAAAAAATGAACTGTAAAAAATTGAATAATGCAATACAAAAAAAAAATTTTTACTTTAAGATCAAATTGATCAAGAAATGGTTTTCCACAAGTTTCACAAATATATTTTTGTGGACCGTAATGTGAAGCACGATGTTTTTCAAAAGATCTTTCAAATAGAAATATTTCCCCACATTCACAGCGATATTTCATTTCATCCATATGACACCTTTTGATATGTTGCCGTAAACCGGACCAATTGCTGTATCCATTATTACAATATTCACAAATAGCAGCCTATCAAAAGAAAAAAAAAGAATTTGCTAATTATTATTACTGAGTCATAATGGTGGGAAAAAAAATTACACTTCCTCCTTCATGTTCTCTCAAGTGTCCGTCAAGCATTTCTTGAATTCGAAATCCACGCTTACAAATACGACACTCAAAGGGGAATTTGTATTTCCTTGCTCTACAAAATTATAAATAAATATTTGAATAACATATTTAAATAAAGCAGTTTACGGGTTATAAGTTCTCGTTAAGACTTTGGTCCGCCGTTTTATAACAAATTTGGGTGATGTCTCCGAGTTACGATTATCATCATTATCTTCCACTGACTGATCATCTGAAACTGAACAATCTTCGGAATTTGATATTTCGTTTGCAGGTCCAGTCAATTCTTCGAAATTTTCCTGAAGTTTTTTATTAATCTTACATAGATTTATCTTCGAAGTTATTTTTACATTCTCTGCACTTTGTTCAATATTATTTTCTGCAAATTCTCGATCGTAATTCAAGGGATCTATTAATGGAATTTCTTCTTTCTTCACTTCTTCATATTGATGAGAAGTATTTGGTGATTCAGTGTGCTTTGCCAGTTTCCTGCAAATACATATTTAATATAATTATAATCGTTTGTTTATTGTATTAAACAAGTATCATACTTTCTTCGTCTTGTTTGGGTACCTTCCGCATTATTTTCTGGCAAATTTGGTAAAACACTTTCACAACCGTCTTCTTTCTTTATGAAATCGGGACTTTGAAATATGTCTTTTAAAGTTATTTCAGTTTGCAAACATTGTTGCCTAAAATTCCCAAACTCTTTTAATTTCAAATCACATGAATTACAAATGTTTATTGGAAAATTGTTTTTAATTTTAAAAAAAATTCCCAAAAACTCGAGAATTTCAATGATGTTTTTATCTGTGAAAGAATCCAAACCAATATTTCCTTCCAACAAGCAACACCGACACAATTCCATTCTTTTAGTTTTTGATTAAATAAATTCACAAAAATTTGTATTGTTTTTATTGAGACTTAACAAGTTCATAAACGTTTTACAATTCACAAAATTGAAAATACATAAATGACAACCCGAAGCCAAAACTCATTAAATGGCGGAATGTCATTCAAAATTTAACTTACGATATTGTTTTGGTGGTTTGTTTACAGTGGTTCTACCGTGCAGTTCGACTAGCAAACTACGTATATATTGCAAATTTAAGAAAAGGATATATGGGAGAAAAAATATGGATGGAACTACAATCTTGTTAAAATTTGGGAGCATCTCCGAAATCTTTACATGGTTACTTAGTTAAATCGACTTCAATCTAAAAATCATGAATGATGACAAACATTTTTTTGATCCGACTTGAAATTTGATGAAAACGGAATAAATTTTATTTTGTTACCATTGTACCGCATTTTCTTGCCTTTCGTCATTTTGAATTATGAATTAGTAACATTTATGTTAGGACTTTTTTCCTAACACAAATGTTAGAACAGAAATTTCCGTCTAACATATGTGACCTACACAGGACATTTGCCAAACAAAACAGTTTCATCAACAGAAAAAAAAAAAGAGTCGTGTATGGAAATTAAGTGAAAAATTAAGGGTGGTATCTAAGATACTAGTTTTTAGGTAATTCGGTATGTTTCTTATCTCTATTTACGTACTAATAAATCTATAAAATCCATTCCAGATTTAATTAATTTTAAAAAACGTTAAAAAACATTTATTTCTCACTTTTTAGTTAATATTTATTCTAAATTTACAGCTTAACTTTAGGTTGTGTAGAAATCGTAAAATTCTCCCGAAGACCAATCAAAGTTGCAAATTCCAGTTGTGTAAGTTATGGCGTTTTCGACTCTCATATGAAAACGCTGAAATAAAGGCCAATCTTTAAATTCTGCTTCGCTCTATTAAGCTAAGAAAATTCATTTTCAACCAATTTCCTCATTGGTCGTTTGATCAACAAAAAACTTTTTTAGAGTAACACTAAAAAGTTCTTTGTAAAATAAAAGCTTTTTTTTGTTCACAAGACAGAATACTTCGCGCAGACGAAAAAATGCAAGTAAACAATCGAATTTTTTTTCATTTCGTTCCAGTTTTATAATTCTATATTCTATTTTAAATATTTGATTTACAGAATTATCAATATTCCTTGTATATATTATAGTTCGATAGAATAATTTTCAGGTTCTTGTGTCCATAATACACTGTACACTTATTATTGTTATTTGTTACGCATTTTCAATCAAATTATCTGCTGGAGAATTTGTCCCATTCCACTCTAATTAAAATATTTGTCATCTTCATAATCTTTTGAACAGATTTTATTTCTAAATTTAAAATATTTAATTTCTTGAATGAGTTTTTGCGTGAGTATTTAAAGCAGATTTTTGTATAAAAGCTTTTCCACATATTTCACATTTGAATGGGGTTTCCCCGGTATGCGTTCGCATGTGAACATCGAATTGATTTTTATAACGGAAATCTTTTTCACAAAGTTTACATTTATATGCTTTCACCAAAGTATGAATCAACATATGCGTTTTTAAACCAGGACGTCCCACAAATGCTTTTCCACAAACTTCACACTTAAACTTTCTAATTCCAGTATGACGAAATTCATGAGCACGTAAATGTTTGTTTGATTTGAAAGCTTTGTTACAAGTTTTGCATTGAAATGGTCTCTCATTCGTATGAACAAGAGAATGTCCCTAAAAAAAAATTTGATTGTATAAAATTAAATAATATTTTTAAAAATTGTAATTTTGACGACTTAAAGCTCAGATGCGTGAAAAACGGAAATAACTATTCTAACACCATTCTAATCCGAATAATAATAGAAATGTATTTCTCTCTTTAATGATGTGTGCAAATAGTAACTAAACTTCTAACAGGAAACTTCTCGAACTTTTCAATGGAGACGCGTTTATTAGATATTTCTGTTTTTAACACTCTCAAATTTAAGACGTCAACACAGTCTATATGTCGACCCGATAATAATCCCATAAGCCATTGACTAATACACTAGTTGATTGATTTTTCGGAATAGTATACCAATAGGCCACTCATGCTATATGCCATGATAATAAATAATTAATTAATAATATGGAGATATTAAATCTCTATCTCACATGTTGTTCACCAGGGTTGAACAAATAAAAATATAGAAAAATGACCACTCGCACTGCATAGTTTCTTATGGAAGTGATATTTCTACTAATAAGTACATCTCTACAATTATACTGAGATAATATGATACAGTTCCAGTATCATGTACTAAGACGGAAAATATAACTTCAAGCAGAAAATTAAAATGATTTAAAATTGGGAAATTGTAATCAAATAAAGCAAACAATATTTTGGCACTGTTATTATTCGAAGTCACTTTTACATACGTAAGCTGAGTATGACTGCAGTCTTAGGCACATACCTTAAGATGATCAGAGTCACGACATAATTCCCCACAAGTTTCACAAATATATGTTTGGGGTCCGTAATGAGAGGTTCGATGTCTTTCCAATGCACTTTTCAATATAAAATTTTTTCCACAATCACACCGATATTTCATTTCATTCATATGACATCTTTTAATATGTTTCCGTAATCCAGACATATTACTATATCCATTATTGCAATATTCGCAAATAACAGCCTAATTGAAGAAGAAAAAATGCATTGAATTGTATATTTTTTAATCATATTTAAAATAGTGGTGATTACACTTCCTCCTTCATGTTCTCTCATGTGTCCGTCAAACATTTCTTCATAGATGAATCCTCGATTACAAATATGACATTCAAATGGAAATTTACGTTTTATTCTGTTGCAAATGATAAATATATAATAAAATAAACTGTATTTTAAGAAAGCTGCCTACGAGTTTTTTGTTTTACTCCTCCGTTTTATAACAAATTTAGTTGATGTCTCTGAGTTGGAATTATCATCATCATTCACTGAATAATCCGAAATTAAATAATCTTCTGAATTTGATTCTTCATTCCTAAAATTATCTGATTCATCGCAATTCTTATCACTTTCAAATTTTTCTAATTCTTTCGTTTTCTCGACTTCCTCTGCATGTTGTTCAGTCAAATCTTCTGCGAAGTCTCGATCATTACCAAAGCTGTCTTCTTTCCAAAGCTGTTCTTCTTTCTTCACTTCTTCATATTGATGAGAAGTATTTGGTGATTCCGTGTGTTTTGGCAGTTTTCTGCAAATATTTAATGTAATTATAATAGTTGGTTTATTGTATTAAAAGATCATCATACTTTCTTCGTCTTGTTTGGGGACCTTCCATATTATTTTCTGGTAAATTTGGTAAAACATTTTCACAGCTGCCTTCTTTTTTTATGAAATCGGGAGTTTGAAATATGGCTTTTAAAGTTATTTCAGTTTGCAAACATTGTTGCCTAAAATTCCCAAACTCTTTTAATTTCAAATCACATGAATTACAAATGTTTTTTGGGAAATGGTTTTGGATTTTGAAAATTATTCCCAAAAACTCGAGAATTTCAACGATGTTTTCATCTGTCAAAGAATCCAAACCAATATTTCCTTCCAACAAGCAACACCGACACAATTCCATTCTTTTAGGTTTTGATTAAATAAATTCACAAAAATTTGTATTGTTTTTATTGAGGCTTAACAAGTTCATAAACGTTTTAGAATTCACAAAATTGAAAATACATAAATGACAACCTGAAGCCAAAACACATTAAATGGCGGCATGTCATTAAAAATTTAACTTACGATATTATTTTGGTGGTTTGTTTACAGAAGTTCTACCGTGCAACTCGATCAGCAAACTACGTATATATGGTAATTTTAAGAAATGCATGTAAACCCAGTTAGTGTTTATACGTTGTACCTAAATACCTGTGGTTCAAATTAACAGGTGGGCTGAAAAGTTCGTATCGTTTCTATGGCGCCACTAGAATTAAATCCATATCATTTTTCGTTAGTACCAACCTTCAAAAGATACGTGTATAAATTTGACAGCTGTCGGACTATTAGTTTGTGAGATATAGCATTTTGAGTGAAGCAACTTTTGTTTTTTTTTTTGAAGAAAATGGATAAAAAGGAATTTCGTGTGTTAATGAAACACTGTTTTTTGATGAAAAAAAATTGTGCTGATACCAAAAAGTGTCTTGATGAGTGTTATCTGCGCCAGGCAAAGCAACTATTCGTAAGTGGTTTGTTAGGTTCCGTACAGGCCATATGAGCATCGAAGACGATGAACGCAGTGGACGTCTAAAAGAGGCTGTTACGGACGAAAACATAAAAAAAATCCACAAAATAATTTTGGATGACCCTTAAGTGAAGTTGATCGAGATAGCTGACACTTTAAAGATATCAAAGGAACGTGTAGGACATATCGTTCAATGTTTGGGTATGCGAAAGTTCTGTGCAAAGTGAGTGCCGCGCGAGCTCCAAATCGACCAAAAGTAACAACGAATTGATGAAATATTTTAGTTCTTATCGGGACCATAGACCAAAATCTTTTTCCAAATTACTTCCAAAACAATTTACTAAATTAAGCCGAAAAGGGATGAGAGAGCCAGAGTTGAAATACAAAATACCGACGCTGATTACCGTATTTCACGCTTTTACGTCGAATATTCGAACGTGAATACTTAAGCAAATATAAAGAAAATAATTGATCTGATCTGTTGTTCTACTAGCCTAGTCTAAAATTAATTGTAGTATTTCTGATCTTGCCTAATCCAGAAAAAGTTAAATGAAAAACTTCACATATGTGTACGACATATATTCTTATTAAATTAAAATAATGTTTCATTTCTTAAATGAGTTTTTGCGTGAGTATTTAAAGCAGATTTTTGTGTAAAAGCTTTTCCACATGTTTCACATTTGAATGGTTTTTCCCCGGTATGCGTTCGCATATGAACATCTAATTGATTTTTATAACGGAAGTCCTTTTCACAGAGTGTACATTTATATGCTTTCACGGAGGTATGAACTAACATATGCGTTTTTAATTCTGGACGTGAAACAAATGGTTTTCCACAGACTTCACACGCAAACTTCTTGATTCCGGTATGACGAAACTCATGAGCACGTAAATGTTTCTCAGATTTGTAAGCTTTACCACAGGTTTTGCATTGGAATGGTCTCTCATCGGTGTGAACAAGGAAATGTCTCTAAAAAAAAAAAAAAAGGAAAAAAAAGTAAATCGTATAAAACTAAATCTTGTTAACAAAAAGTATAAATGTACATATAGTTGCAGTCATATAAGTCAGTTATTTCAACCGTATTAAATCAAATCCTTAAGTGCTCAGTAAATTTAAGTGATTCAAAACGGAACAATAATTATCAAATAAAACAAAGAGTACTCTTGCACTGTTGTTATTTCAACTCACTTTTTCATTTTTAAACTGAGTATGACTGCAACCTTATTCACGTACCTTTAGTTGATCAGTATCAGGGAATGATTTTCCACAAGTTTCACAAATGTGACCTCGTTTACCATAATGTGAGGCACGATGTGTTTCAAAAGAACTTTCAAATAGAAATATTTTCCCGCAGTCACAACGATATTTCGTTTCATCCAAATGACACTTTTTAACATGCTGCAGAAGACCACTCCAACTGCTATATTTATTATCACAAAATTCGCAAATAGCGATCTATATTTGGAACAAAATTATATTAAAATACATTAATTGGTAAGCAAACTCTTTACGTTTTTTCCATCGTGTTCCCTCAAATGTCCGTCAAGTATTTCCTGATAGATGAATCCTCGATTACATATATGGCATTGCAATGGGAAATTATGTTTTATTCTTCTATAAATTATGATTTATTAATTTATTCAAATTGATTAATAGAGTAACAAACGGGTTGTATGTCCTTGTTAAAATTTTACTTGGCCGTTTAAAAAAAAATTCTTGTTTTGGGTTCCAGATTTCTGACTCCACTGAGTCATCTTCAAAATTGTCTGAATCTGAAATTTCATCATTACTATCTTTATCCGATTTGTCCGAATCGTTTGGTTGGTTATTTATTTCAAATGGCTCAGATTTTGATAGATCCCCTTCTGTTCGGTGTAATTCAAGAAATCCATCATTATTAAAAGATTCCAATTTGTTTGTTTTTTCTTTTTTTGCTTCCTTGTCAAATTGTTGAAGCTTGGGTACTTTCATTTCCTTTTGCAATCTCCTGTAAACATTGTTTTAAATGTAATTGTTGGGATTGCATTTAATCTATCACACCTGTTTTGGCACTCTTCACCGCTGGTTTTATGACTGTCTTCTCGATTTGGTGGAATATCTTCACATCTATCTTCTTTTTTTACTTCTCCATACTGATGACCAAGTTTAGGTGATTCCAAATTCTTTGTCAGTCTTCTGAAAATATTTAACACAATTATAATTGTTTACTTATTATATAAAAATCTCCATACTTGCTTCGTCTTGTTTGGGGACGTTCTGTATTATTTTCCTGCAAATTTGGTAAAACACTTTCACAACCGTCTTCTTTCTTTATGAAATCGGAAGTTTGAAATAAGTCTTTTAAAGTTATTTCAGTTTGCAAACATAGCTTCCTAAAATCCGCAAACTCTTTCAACTTCAAATCACATGAATTACAAATGTTTTTTGGGAGATTGTTTTGGATTTTGAAAATAATTCCCAAAAATTCGAGAATTTCAACGACGTTCTTTTCTGTGAAAGAGTTCAATCCAATATTTCCTTCCGACAAGCAACATCGACACAATTCCATTTTTTGTTTTTGATTAAATTCACAAAATTGAAAATACATAAATGACAACCCGAAGCCAAAACTCATTAAATGGCGGCTATATGTCATGAAAATTTTAACTTACGATATTGTTTCGATGGTTTGTTTAGACTGGTAGCAATTCTACCATGCAGTTCGAGAGTCAAAAAAATTTTGATTTTGTACTCCATTTATTGGAAAGTAATTTTTGATAAATGCTTTACAATAGATGATAAAAAGATTAAATGATTAAAGTAGACGTTTTGTGTATGCATTCAAATTTCTCGTAAAACAAAATTATGTTAATACTGTGTAGCGCTCCTTTGTGAGCTCTACATATTTTGCGTACGATTTAATTAAATAAAAAATGTTATTTTAATTTAATATATAATTTGTTTATTCAATTGAGAAAACAGAACTTATTTTTTAACATAGAATATTATGTTTTAAATAAAGTTTTTAGTTTTGGAATTAAAAATTATTTTTTAAATTAGGTCCTTTTTAGTTTAGGTCTATAAATTGACTGAAAAATATTTTTCATCACGAAAAATTATTATAACTAAAAACGGTTACTTGTGATGAAAAATATTTATTTTCAAAATTTAAAACAAGTATCTTAAATACTAGATCAAAAATTAAAACTAAGAAAAATATTAAAAACTAAGTAAAATTGTAGGTTCCCTACAATACTCCCCTTCCAGTTAATTTATTATAAAAGTAACCTTTTTCTTAGGTTTAATTTCTTCGGTCGGAGAGTTTAAGATGTGTGCGGGTTTAGTTCTACTGACGTGAATTGGAATTATTTTTTCTTCTCTCCTGATATAAACATGGTCCCTTGTACGTCGAATAATTTCCAAAGGACCTTCATAAGGAGGGGTTAAACCAGGACGAGAACGGTCAATTTTAATGAAAATGTGAGTACAGGTATTCTGATTTGGATGTAAAAACGTTTTGCCTGTATCATGAGAACGTGTTTCAGTCCCTTTAATGTCTTTAAACGTTTTTTTAAGTTCCAATATTATTTGTGGAGTGTCCAGAGTGGATTCCGATGTTGTAAAAAACTCTCCTGGGAGTCGAAGACTCTGTCCATAAACTAATTCTGCTGGAGAACAACGAAGGTCCTCCTTGAAAGCTGTACGTATACCCATTAGAATGATAGGCACTTCCATTTTCCAGTTCGAACAATTAAGACGTGCCATTAGTGCTGCTTTTAACGTCCTATGAAACCTTTCTACCATCCCATTACTTTGAGGATGATAAGTTGATGTATGAATTTTATGCGCCCCCAGAAAATTAATTAGTTCTGTAAATAATTTGGATTCAAATTGTCTACCTTGATCCGTAGTGATTGTGTCTGCTGAAGGAATTAAGCCCGCTGAAGATCGCATACAAGTTATTAAAGATTTTCCTCGTAATTAAAACTAAGAAAAATATTAAAAACTAAGTAAAATTGTAGGTTCCCTACAACTGCAAATTAAATTTCGAATAAAACAAAAATTTTTGTTCAAATTAATTTAATTCAATTCAACACAAAGCATGGAAATTGGTTTTATGAACATCCAATTGATTTTTATAACGGAAATCTTTCTCACAGAGTTTACATTTATATGCTTTCTCGGAGGTATGAACCAACATATGCGTTTTTAATTCAGGGCGGGAAACAAATGGTTTTCCACAGACTTCACACGCAAATTTCCTGATTCCGGTATGTCGAAATTCGTGAGCACGTAAATTTTTTTCAGATTTGAAAGCTTTCTCACAGGTTTTGCATCGGAAAGGTCTCTCATCCGTATGAATAAGGGAATGCCTCTAAAATTTAATTGTACAAAATCAAATAATATAAACAAAAAAACTGTTTACTTTTAGATCACATTGATCAGGAAATGATTTTCCACAAGTTTCACAAATGTGACCTTGTTTACCATAATGTGAGGCACGATGTGTTTCAAAAGAACTTTCAAATAGATATAATTTGCCGCAATCACAATGATATTTTGTTTCAGCCAAATGACACTTTTTAATATGTTGCCGAAGGCCATTCCAACTACTATACTCATTACTACAAAATTCGCAAATAGCGATCTATATTTGGAACAAAATTATTTTCGAACGCAATTTCTAAGCAAATTGTTTACGTTTTTTCCATCGTGTTCCCTCAAATGTCCGTCAAGTAATTCCTGATAGATGAATCCTCGATTGCATATATGACATCGCAATGGGAAGTTATGTTTTATTCTTCTATAAATTATGATTTATTAATTTATTCAAATTGATTAATAGAGTAACAAACGGGTTGTAAGTCCTTGTTAAAATTTTACTTGGCCGTTTAAAAAAAAATTTTGGTTTTGGGTTCCAGACTTCTGACTCCAAAGAGTCATTTTCAAAATTGTCTGAATCTGAAATTTCATCATTACTATCTTTATTCGATCTGTCCGAATCGTTTGGTTGGTTATTTATTTCAAATGGCTCAGATTTTGATAGATCCCCTTCTGTTCGGTGTAATTCAAGAAATCCATCATTATTAAAAGATTCCAATTTGTTCGTTTTTTCTTTTTTTGCTTCCTTGTCAAATTGTTGGAGCTTGGGTACTTTCATTTCCTTTTGCAATCTCCTGTAAACAATATTTTATATATAATTGTTGGGATTGCATTTAATCTATCACACCTGTTTTGGCACTCTTCACCGCTGGTTTTATGACTGTCTTCTCGATTTGGTGGAATATCTTCACATTTATCTTCTTTTTTTACTTCTCCATATTGATGACAAAATTTAGGTAATTCCAAATTCTTTGTTAATCTTCTGAAAATATTTAACACGATTATAATTGTTTATTTATTGTATTGAAATCTCCATACTTGCTTCGTCTTCTTTGGGGACCTCCTGTATTATTTTCCTGCAAATTTGGTAAAACATTTTCACAGCTGCCTTCTTTTTTTATGAAATCGGGAGTTTGAAATAAGTCTTTTAAAGTTATTTCAGTTTGCAAACATTGTTGCCTAAAATCCACAAACTCTTTCAACTTCAAATCACATGAATTACAAATGTTTTTTGGAAAATTGTTTTTAATTTTGAAAATAACACCCAAAAACTCGAGAATTTCAATGATGTTTTCATCTGTCAAAGAATCCAAACCAATATTTCCTTCCAACAAGCAACACCGACACAATTCCATTCTTTTAGTTTTTGATTAAATAAATTCACAAAAATTTGTATTGTTTTTATTGAGACTTAACAAGTTCATAAACGTTTTACAATTCACAAAATTGAAAATATATAAATGACACCCTGAAGCCAAAACTCATTAAATGGCGGCATGTCATTAAAAATTTAACTTACGATATTCTTTTGGTGGTTTGTTTACAGTGGTTCTACCGTGCAACTCGATCAGCAAACTACGTATACATGGTAATTTTAAGAAATGCATGTAAAGACAATAGCGTATATACTTGATACTTAAAGAAGTGTGGTTCAAATTAGACGCCGATAATAACATTGCTTCAATAAGCCAGTTTAAAATGGTAACCGTACTTATTTTTCCCAAAAAAGAAACACAGCTTATGTTTCAATTGAAATTTTCATAACATTTTATTTCTAATTCTATTTTTTGACCGCCAGAAATAAAAATAAAGTGCGGTAATATTTTTGGTCAAAAATATTTTAGTTCTTAATGTGACCATGGACCAAAATCTTTTTTGCAAAATAACTTGGAAGTATTCCTGACCTTACTTAATTCACAAAAGATTAAATGAAAAATTCACACATATGTATGTACGACATATATTCTCATTAAATTGAAAACTCTTCATTTCTTAAATGAGTTTTTGCGTGAGTATTTAAAGCAGATTTTTGTATAAAAGCTTTTCCACATATTTCACATTTGAATGGGGTCTCCCCGGTATGCGTTCGCATATGAACATCGAATTGATTTTTATAACGGAAGTCTTTTTCGCAGAGTGTACATTTATATGCTTTCACGGAAGTATGAACTAACATATGCGTTTTTAATTCTGGACGTGAAACAAATGGTTTTCCACAGACTTCACACGCAAATTTCCTTATCCCGGTATGGCGAAATTCATGAGCACGTAAATGTTTCTCAGATTTGTAAGCTTTACCACAGGTTTTACATTGGAATGGTCTCTCATCCGTGTGAACAAGGTAATGTGTCTAAAAAAAGAAGAAAAGCAAACCATATAACTTTAAATATTACGAACAAAAATACAAATTTACATATAGTTGCAGTCAAACAAGTTAGTTATTTCGTCCATGAAATTTCCCATTTTGTATGGTTATCTTAGACAGTGTAGTATTAAATCAAATTCTTAAGTGCTTAAGACATCAAGAAAATGGAACACCACAAAAACTGAACGCATCGAGATGCTGTTTGGTGATATATAAAACCTCTCAAATATTATTGAGCTACAAAAGTATAAAAATGATACAAATTTTGGATTGTCAAGCATTATTGACTAAAATTGTCTTCGAAAGACGACTAGGAATAATGGGAAATTTTCTAGACGAATTAATTTTTTTCAAAAAACACTAGCTGGATTTAACCGAAAAATATAATTTCAAACAGTAAATTTAAATAATTCAAAACTGAGAAATTATTATCAAACAAAACGACGAGTACTCTTGCACTGTTATTATTTGAACTCACTTCTTCATGTTTAAACTGAATATGATTGCAACCTTATTCACGTACCTTTAGTTTATCAGCATCACGACATAATTTTCCACAAGTTTCACAAACATATTTTTCCGCACCATAATGTGAGGCACGATGTGTTTCAAAAGAACTTTCAAATAAAAATATTTTCCCACAGTCACAACGATATTTCGTTTCATCCAAATGACACTTTTTAACATGTTGCCGAAGACTACTCCATGTATTATACTCATTACCACAAAATTCGCAAGTGCCAATCTATATTAGGAACAAAATTATTTTCTAAAATATTAATTGGTAAGCAAATTGTTTACACTTTTTCCATCGTGCTCCCTCAAGTGTCCGTCGAGCAGTTCCTGATATCGGAATCCTCGATTACATATATTACATTGTAATGGGAAATTATGTTTTATTCTTCTATAAATTATGATTTCGTAATTCATTCAAATTGATTAATAAAGTAACTTACGGGTTGTAGGTCTTTGTTAAAATTTTTCTTCGTCGTTTTGCAATTAACTTTTTTGAATTGCCTGGATCTGAAATCTCATGTTTTCGTAAATGGACATCACGACGTTGTTCGATTCGAAATCCTTTATTGCAAATATGACACAGATAAGGATAGTTTAGTTTTCGTCTTCTAAAAAGTTACAACAAAAGTGTCTTTTATTTTTTTTTTGCTTTAATCTGGGAATGGAGAATAATTGCTTACTTTGGTCGTGGATTTTTCATAGTTTTGTGGCTTTTCGACTTCCTTAGAGCATAATAATTTGTATGGGAACTCTCTTCAGACGATTCTTTTTCATTTGAACCGTTCTTCTTACTTCCACCATCATCTGAATCATTTGAATCTTCTTCTAATTTAATATCAGGCTCTAAATATTCTAAATTTTCATCTTCTTTTATTTCACTTTCCACGTCCGATTTATTGCCATTGTTTTCAGATGTTTGAGTTGAGGATTTATTTCTTTAAAGAACACAAAAATTTTAGTTTGTTAAATAAAGTACATAAGAGAATTATTTTACCTTCTTGCTATTGGATGTTTTGGTTTCGTAACAGTTTTATTATTTTCTTGTAAGTTTGAATGAATACTTTCAGAACAGTCTTCTGTTTTGATGAGATCAAAATCTTCAAATCTTTCCCTCAACATCTCTTCGGATTGTGTACATTGTTCTTTGAAGTTAGCAAAATCTTTTAATTTCAAATCACACGAATTACAAACATTTCTTGGAAAGTTGCTAATTGGATTTTGACAAATAATTCCCAAAAATGCAATAATTTCGACAATGTTTTCATCTGAGAAAGAATTTAATCCGATATTTCCTTGTGACAAACAACACCGACATAACTCCATTTTTCTATTACTGACTTTTAAACGTCAAAAAAATGTTATTAGCGCTCGCGCACATAGTAAACCTGAGATTAAAGAATAGAAGGATTGAGCATCGGTGGAGTGAAGTTATTCTGAAATACATACAATTGTTTGAATTCTCGTTTTTTTTTATATAATTTTAGTTGTTATTTTTATTATAGCCTTTGTTAATTTTTTCTTAATTTTAGATACCTCATACTCATTTGTCTTGATGAAATCTGATTGAATTATCTGTATTTAACCTTCTGTAAAAATTTTCCTGGTAACATAATTGTAGTTCTGTAGGAAAAAAGTTCGGAAAAAAGCTACCATCTTTAGCGTCATTCTGTGCAATGTATATTTTCAATCCGTCGTTTTAAATTTACTATCCGGCGATGGCGTCGTAGATGCGTCGCGGACCCGCCTATTCTGTTTTCTACTTAAAAGTCAGAAATAGAAAAATGGAGTTATGTCGATGTTGTCTGTCGGAAGGAAATATTCAATTAAATTCTTTCTCAGATGAAAACATTGTCGAAATTATTGAATTTTTGGGAATCGTTTCTCAAAATCATATTCGTAACTTCCCAAAAAATGTGTGTAACGCATGTGATTCGAAATTAAAAGATTTTGCTAACTTCAAAGAACAATGCACTCAATCTGAAGAGATTTTGAGGGAAAAATTTAATAATTTTGATCTCATCAAAACAGAAGACTGTTCTGAAAGTATTCAGTCAAACTTACAAGAAAATAATAAAACTGTTACAAAACCAAAACATCCAATAGCAAGAAGGTAAAATAATTCTATTATGTACTTCATTTGACAAACTAAAATGTTTGTGATCTTTAAAGAAATAAATCCTCAACTCAAACATCTGAAAACAATGGCAATAAATCGGACGTGAAAAATGAAATAGAAGAAGACGAAAATTTAGAATATTTGGAGCCTGATATTAAATTAGAAGAAGATTTGAATGAATCAGATGATGATGGAAGTAAAGAGGACAGTTCAAGTGAAAAAGAATCCTCTGAAGATAATTCTGATGAGAATGATGCTCCAACGAAGTCAAAACGCCAAAAAGATATGAAAAATCCACGACCGAAGTAAGCAATTATTCTCCATTCTCAGATTAAAATAAAAATGAAATTTTGTAACATTTTAGTAGGCGAAAAGTTAACTATCCATATCTGTGTCATATTTGCAATAAAGGATTTCGATTTGAACAACGTCGTGATGTCCATTTACGAGAACATGAAATTTCAGATCCAGGCAATTCAAAAAAGTTAATTGCAAAACGGCGAAGAAAGATAATAACCAGGACCTACAACCCGTAAGTTAGTTTATTAATCAATTTGAAACAATTACTAAATTATAATTTATAGAGAAAAAAAACATAATTTTCCATATCAATGTCAGATATGCAATCGAGGCTTCCGATATCAGGAAATGCTCGACGGACACTTGAGGGAGCACGATGGAAAAAACGTGAATAGTTTGCTTATCAAATTAATATATTTTAAAATAATTTTGTTCCTAATATAGGTCGCTATTTGCGAATTTTGTGGCAATGAGTATAGTAGTTGGAGTGGTCTTCTGCAACATGTTAAAAAGTGTCATTTAGATGAAACAAAATATCGTTGTGATTGCGGCAAATTATATCTATTTGAAAGTTCTTTTGAAACACATCGTGCCTCGCATTATGGTAAACAAGGTCACATTTGTGAAACTTGTGGAAAATCATATCGTCATAAATATGATCTTAAAGTAAATTATTTTTGTTTATACTATTTAATTTTATACAATTTAATTTTATGTAATCTAATTTTAGAGACATTCTCTCGTTCATACGGGTGATCGACCATTCCAATGCAAAACCTGTGGTAAAGCTTACAAATCTGAGAAAAATTTACGTGCTCACGAATTTCGTCATACCGGAATCAGGAAATTTGCGTGTGAAGTCTGTGGAAAACCATTTGTTTCACGTCCTGAATTAAAAACGCATATGTTAGTTCATACTTCAGAGAAAGCATATAAATGCACACTCTGTGAAAAAGACTTCCGTTATAAAAATCAATTGGATGTTCATAAAACCAATTTCCATGCTTTGTGTTAATTACAATTTGAGTAAAATTAAATTCTGCAGTTTTTTTATTACTATTTATTCAAAATTTAATTTACATTAAGTTAGAATGAGACTTATACTTAACCACGCGTAGGTGGCTAAATCTGCGCTTCAGGATGACGCCTGTTAGTCAGGCGTTCAAGCACTTCGACGCAAATCTTGGGAAGGTAGCACATATATGTAGTATATAGTTTACCCCCCTTGGAAATAGACCTATAAATAGAAAGGAATAAGTATTTGTACAAGTGTTTCAAAATTCATTCTACTTACTTCAAATGACTGGGTTATATTGCGATGAGAGAACTGTGAGGTTGGATTTTACTGAAATGTTTGGCCTTCCCGGTCTCCGCCTTGCCCTAGTTTTGTCAAACTAGCAGCCCTGCGGAGACTCGGTACTTTGCAAACAATCTGGAAAATCAATCTGAAAAAAAAGCAATGTGAATTTGAATAAACGTTTTAAATTTGATTCTACTTACTTGAAATGACTTGTTCTATTGCGATTTTATTTAAAAGATGTTTGAGGTTGGATTTTACTGAAATGTTTGGCCTTCCCGGTCTCCGCCTTGCCCTAGTTTTGTCAAACTAGCAGCCCTGCGGAGACTCGGTACTTTGCAAACAATCTGAAAAAAAAGCAATAAGTAAATGTTCAATCACTTTGAATTTCACTCTACTTACTTGTTACGGACTAGTTAAATCTTCCGGAGTTTTCATTTTTGAAAAGACTAAATTTCGCAAAAAATGTATAGGAAAACACAAAAATTTGACTACTCGAAATACAGAAAAAGAATTATTTGCCGAAAACCGAAAAAAACTAATTATTTGTCAAAAAACGAAAATTGGATGTTCATAAAACCAATTTCCATGCTTTGTGTTAATTACAATTTGAGTAAAATTAAATTCTGCAGTTTTTTTATTACTATTTATTCAAAATTTAATTTACATTAATTAGAATGAGACTTATACTTAACCACGCGTAGGTGGCTAAATCTGCGCTTCAGGATGACGCCTGTTAGTCAGGCGTTCAAGCACTTCGACGCAAATCTTGGGAAGGTAGCACATATATGTAGTATATAGTTTACCCCCCTTGGAAATAGACCTATAAATAGAAAGGAATAAGTATTTGTACAAGTGTTTCAAAATTCATTCTACTTACTTCAAATGACTGGGTTATATTGCGATGAGAGAACTGTGAGGTTGGATTTTACTGAAATGTTTGGCCTTCCCGGTCTCCGCCTTGCCCTAGTTTTGTCAAACTAGCAGCCCTGCGGAGACTCGGTACTTTGCAAACAATCTGGAAAATCAATCTGAAAAAAAAGCAATGTGAATTTGAATAAACGTTTTAAATTTGATTCTACTTACTTGAAATGACTTGTTCTATTGCGATTTTATTTAAAAGATGTTTGAGGTTGGATTTTACTGAAATTTTTGGCCTTCCCGGTCTCCGCCTTGCCCTAGTTTTGTCAAACTAGCAGCCCTGCGGAGACTCGGTACTTTGCAAACAATCTGAAAAAAAAGCAATAAGTAATTGTTCAATCACTTTGAATTTCACTCTACTTACTTGTTACGGACTAGTTAAATCTTCCGGAGTTTTCATTTTGAAAAGACTAAATTTCGCAAAAAATGTATAGGAAAACACAAAAATTTGACTACTCGAAATACAGAAAAAGAATTATTTGCCGAAAACCGAAAAAAACTAATTATTTGTCAAAAAACTAAAATTGGATGTTCATAAAACCAATTTCCATGCTTTGTGTTAATTACAATTTGAGTAAAATTAAATTCTGCAGTTTTTTTATTACTATTTATTCAAAATTTAATTTACATTAAGTTAGAATGAGACTTATACTTAACCACGCGTAGGTGGCTAAATCTGCGCTTCAGGATGACGCCTGTTAGTCAGGCGTTCAAGCACTTCGACGCAAATCTTGGGAAGGTAGCACATATATGTAGTATATAGTTTACCCCCCTTGGAAATAGACCTATAAATAGAAAGGAATAAGTATTTGTACAAGTGTTTCAAAATTCATTCTACTTACTTCAAATGACTGGGTTATATTGCGATGAGAGAACTGTGAGGTTGGATTTTACTGAAATGTTTGGCCTTCCCGGTCTCCGCCTTGCCCTAGTTTTGTCAAACTAGCAGCCCTGCGGAGACTCGGTACTTTGCAAACAATCTGGAAAATCAATCTGAAAAAAAAGCAATGTGAATTTGAATAAACGTTTTAAATTTGATTCTACTTACTTGAAATGACTTGTTCTATTGCGATTTTATTTAAAAGATGTTTGAGGTTGGATTTTACTGAAATGTTTGGCCTTCCCGGTCTCCGCCTTGCCCTAGTTTTGTCAAACTAGCAGCCCTGCGGAGACTCGGTACTTTGCAAACAATCTGGAAAATCAATCTGAAAAAAAAGCAATGTGAATTTGAATAAACGTTTTAAATTTGATTCTACTTACTTGAAATGACTTGTTCTATTGCGATTTTATTTAAAAGATGTTTGAGGTTGGATTTTGCTGAAATGTTTGGCCTTCCTGGTCTCCGCCTTGCCCTAGTTTTGTCAAACTAGCAGCCCTGCGGAGACTCGGTACTTTGCAAACAATCTGGAAAATCAATCTGAAAAAAAAGCAATGTGAATTTGAATAAACGTTTTAAATTTGATTCTACTTACTTGAAATGACTTGTTCTATTGCGATTTTATTTAAAAGATGTTTGAGGTTGGATTTTGCTGAAATGTTTGGCCTTCCCGGTCTCCGCCTTGCCCTAGTTTTGTCAAACTAGCAGCCCTGCGGAGACTCGGTACTTTGCAAACAATCTGGAAAATCAATCTGAAAAAAAAGCAATGTGAATTTGAATAAACGTTTTAAATTTGATTCTACTTACTTGAAATGACTTGTTCTATTGCGATTTTATTTAAAAGATGTTTGAGGTTGGATTTTACTGAAATGTTTGGCCTTCCCGGTCTCCGCCTTGCCCTAGTTTTGTCAAACTAGCAGCCCTGCGGAGACTCGGTACTTTGCAAACAATCTGGAAAATCAATCTGAAAAAAAAGCAATGTGAATTTGAATAAACGTTTTAAATTTGATTCTACTTACTTGAAATGACTTGTTCTATTGCGATTTTATTTAAAAGATGTTTGAGGTTGGATTTTGCTGAAATGTTTGGCCTTCCCGGTCTCCGCCTTGCCCTAGTTTTGTCAAACTAGCAGCCCTGCGGAGACTCGGTACTTTGCAAACAATCTGGAAAATCAATCTGAAAAAAAAGCAATGTGAATTTGAATAAACGTTTTAAATTTGATTCTACTTACTTGAAATGACTTGTTCTATTGCGATTTTATTTAAAAGATGTTTGAGGTTGGATTTTACTGAAAGGTTTGGCCTTCCCGGTCTCCGCCTTGCCCTAGTTTTGTCAAACTAGCAGCCCTGCGGAGACTCGGTACTTTGCAAACAATCTGGAAAATCAATCTGAAAAAAAAGCAATGTGAATTTGAATAAACGTTTTAAATTTGATTCTACTTACTTGAAATGACTTGTTCTATTGCGATTTTATTTAAAAGATGTTTGAGGTTGGATTTTACTGAAATGTTTGGCCTTCCCGGTCTCCGCCTTGCCCTAGTTTTGTCAAACTAGCAGCCCTGCGGAGACTCGGTACTTTGCAAACAATCTGAAAAAAAAGCAATAAGTAATTGTTCAATCACTTTGAATTTCACTCTACTTACTTGTTACGGACTAGTTAAATCTTCCGGAGTTTTCATTTTTGAAAAGACTAAATTTCGCAAAAAATGTATAGGAAAACACAAAAATTTGACCGTTTGTCTATCACGCAAATCATTTTTTAGCGTGGACAACAACCTCAAATGAGTAAAAAAGTAATCCTTCGCTAGTTAATTTTTATATTTTTTTGTTTTGTTTTAAATAATTAACATTTGAGAATACATTTTTATTTTTTGCCTAACGCTTAAATTTTATTCATTTATTTTATTTATTATTTGTATGAGAAGTGTCGCGTCGTACAGAAAATTTGAAAAATCCTTATGTACACCATTTATTTATTTCTTTATTTAAAATGTTTCATTTTTTTGTAAATGAGTTTTTGCATGAATATTTAAAGCAGATTTTTGTATAAAAGCTTTTCCACATATTTCACATTTGAATGGGGTTTCCCCAGTATGCGATCGCATATGAACATCTAATTGATTTTTATAACGGAAGTCTTTTTCACAGAGTGTACATTTATATGCTTTCACGGAGTTATGAACTAACATATGTGCTTTTAATTCAGGGCTCGAAAGAAATGGCTTTCCACAAACTTCACAGCCAAATTTCCTGATTCCGGTATGACGGAATTCATGAGCACGTAACTGTTTTACAGATTTGAAAGCTTTGTCACAGACTTTGCATTGAAACGGTCTCTCATCCGTATGAACAAGAGAATGTCTCTAAAAAAAAAATAAATAAATAAATTGTATAAAATTACAAATACAAAATTGTTTACTGTAAGATAAAATTGCTCAGGAAAAGACTTCCCACAAGTTTCACAAATATATTTTCTCGGACCGTAATGAGAGGTTCGATGTATTTCGAGTGCATTTTTCAATATAAATGCTTTGCCGCAATCACAACGATATTTCAATTCAGACATATGATATTTCTTGATATGTTGCCGTAAGCATGACATAGTGCTGTACTCCTTCTTACAATATTCGCAGAATGCAGCCTATTTTTGAAAGGAAAAAATTTTTAAAATGTATTTTCAATTATGACATTCGAAATAAACATGATTACACTTCCTCCTTCATGTTCTCTCAAGTGTCCGTCAAACATTTCTTGGTAGATGAATCCTCGATTACAAATGTGACATTGAAATGGAAATTTATAATTTATTCCTCTACAAATGATAAATACATAATGAATATTAAATATGTTTTAATGAAGTAACTTACGGGTTATATGTTTTCTTTAAAAATCTGCTTTTTCTTTCTATAACAAATTTAGTTGTTTCTGATTTGGGATTATTAACATTTTCTTCCACTGAATGATCGGAAATTGAATAGTTCTCTGAATTTACTATTTCATTTTCATTATCTTCTGATTCATTGCAATTTTTCTGGCATTTTTCATCATTACCAAACTTTTCTAATTCTTTCGTTTTCTCTACTATTTTTGCATGTTGTTCAGTCAAATTTTCTGCAAATTCTCGATCATTACCAAACGTTTCCAATATTGGTATTTCTTCTTTCTTCACCTCTCCATATTGATGACCAAGTTTAGGTGATGCTAAGTTCTTTGCTAGTCTTCTAAAAATGTTTAATATAATTACGATTACTTATTTGATTGTATTAAAATCTCCATACTTGCTTCGTCTTGTTTGAGGACATACTATTCCGTCATTTGAACTATTTTCTTGCAAATTTGGTAAAACATTTTCACAATCGTCTTCCTTTTTTATGAAATTGGAAGTTTTAAATAAGTCTTTTAAAGTTATTTCAGTTTGCAAACATAGCTGCCTAAAATCCGCAAACTCTTTCAGTTTTAAATCACATGAATTACAAATGTTTTTTGGGAAATTGTTTTGGATTTTGAAAATAATTCCTAAAAACTCGAGAATTTCAACGACGTTCTTTTCTGTAAAAGAGTTTAAACCAATATTTCCTTCTGACAAGCAACATCGACATAATTCCATTTTTCAATATTATATACGTCCAATATTTCTTCGCAGTTATTTGTTTACAAAAATTTTTTAATTAAAATGTCAAAGAATGGGAGAAACGTCATATCGTTTCTAGTTTCCAGTAGATGTCTCTTTCTGTGAAACGAAAGATATCTAGTACAATTTTTTCAGTTCGAACTGAAAGTTTTGCAGAGATTCAAAAAACTAGATTTATTTTAATTGGACATACATTTGGGCTTTTTTGACATTTTGAAATTAAAAATGGTTGCAATGAACTAAATGTATGTATGTAATTGGAAGATGTTTTTATCGATATTTCAAATATTTTTAATTCCTAGAAATTTCCTCATTTTTTGGTCAAAAATAGTGTCTTGGGTAATTTCGGATTCTTTTGTCCCAATGTTCCTGAAACATTTTTGAGTTCCGGATACATTTTGTTTGCAGATCGAACGCAACCTTCTTTTATCCGCCGCCCACTTGTTGATCTTTGCAACACCACAACTTTTTTTCAAATAAAATTTTTTTATTTTTGTTCATTTCAAATAACATTTCTGTTAAAAAAGCAGTATTAAATATTTGCTCCAAGAATACAGTTTTGCATTGCCGAGACGAGAACCCAGCCATGTTTGTTTTAGAAATATTTTCCATAGTAAAAAAAAAAAAAAGAAACTGCAGAATTTAATTTTACTCAATTATATTGTAATTAACATAAAGCATGGAAATTGGTTTTATGAACATCTAATTGATTTTTATAACGGAAGTCTTTTTCACAGAGTGTGCATTTATATGCTTTCTCGGAGGTATGAACTAACATATGCGTTTTTAATTCAGGACGTGAAACAAATGGTTTTCCGCAAACTTCACACGCAAATTTCCTGATTCCGGTATGACGAAATTCGTGAGCACGTAAATTTTTTTCAGATTTGAAAGCTTTCTCACAGGTTTTGCATCGGAAAGGTCTCTCATCCGTATGAATAAGGGAATGCCTCTAAAATTTAATTGTACAAAATCAAATAATATAAACAAAAAAACTGTTTACTTTTAGATCACATTGATCAGGAAATGATTTTCCACAAGTTTCACAAATGTATTTTTCCGGACCGTAATGTGAGGCACGATGTGTTTCAAAAGATTTTTCAAATAGAAATATTTTCCCGCAGTGACAACGATATTTCGTTTCATCTAAATGACACTTTTTAACATGTTGCAGAAGACCACTCCAACTGCTATACTCATTGCCACAAAATTCACAAATAGCGACCTATATTTGGAACAAAATTATATTAAAATACATTAATTGGTAAGCAAACTCTTTACGTTTTTTCCATCGTGTTCCCTCAAATGTCCGTCGAGCATTTCCTGATATCGGAATCCTCGATTACACATATGGCATCGCAATGGGAAATTATGTTTTATTTTTCTATAAATTATGATTTAGTAATTCATTCAATTAGATTAATGAAGTAACATACGGATTGTAGGTTCTTGTTAAAATTTTTGTAAAAATTTTAGTTCGCCGTTTTATAACAAATTCCTTTTTTGAGTTCCAAACTTCCGGTTCCACTGAATCTTCGACATTGGCTGAATCTGAAATTTCATGTTCCTGTAAATGTAGGTCCAGAGGTTGTTCAAATTGAAATCCTTTATTGCAAATATGACACAGATATGGATAGTTAACTTTTCGCTTCCTAAAAAAAATTACAAAAATTTTTTTTGTCTTAATTTGGGAATGGAAAATAATTGCTTACTTCGGTCGTGGATTTTTCATAGTTTTTTGGCGTTTCGACTTCCTTGGAGCATCATTCTTCGTATCACTTGAACTGTCCTCTTTACTTCCATCATCATCTGATTCATTCAAATCTTCTTCTAATTTAATATCAGGCTCCAAATATTCAAAATTTTCGTTATTTTCTACTTCACTTTCTACGTCCGATTTATTGCCATTGTTTCCAAGTTTTTGAGTTGAAGATTTATTTCTTTAAAGATTAGAAATATATTAATTTGTTAAATGAAATACACAATGGAATTATTTTACCTCGCTCGCCTTGCTATTAGATGGTTTGGTTTTGTACCAGTTTTATTATTTTTTTGTATGTTTGGTTTTATGTTTTTAGAACAGTCTTCCGTTTTGATGAGATCAAAATCCTTAAATCTTTTGGTTAAAACTTCTTCAGATTGAGTGCATTGTTCTTTGAAGTTAGCAAAATCTTTTAATTTCAAGTCACATGCGTTACACACATTTTTTGGGAAGTTATGAATATGATTTTGAGAAACGATTCCCAAAAATTCAATAATTTCGGCAATGTTTCCGTCTGAGAAAGAATTTAATCCGATATTTCCTTCCGACAGACAACATCGACATAACTCCATTTTTCTATTACTGACTTTTAAACGTCAAAAAAATGTTATTAGGGCTCGCGCACATAGTAAACCTGAGATTAAAGAATAGAAGGAAGTGAAGTTATTTTGAAATCCATTTGCACTCTCATAGCATCGGCGATAGGCGATTATCGCTTGTGACCAATTTGAAAGTCATCATCGCATATTTCAATTTTGGAAATATTCTGTTCCAAATAAAAACATTTTTTTTTGTAAAGAAAAAATATTATGTTGTATGGAAATGTAATTATTATTACTTTCTCTTTAATAAAAAATAAAAGTGTTATGATAATAGATGCATTAACAATTTTTAATTTTTCCTGCATATTTAAACACATTAGCACTTAAAATATTATTAAAAAAAAAACATATTTTTTTAATGTTTTAAATAATATTATTTAGTTTACTTACATTTTAAAAAATAGAAATAAAAATAAAATAAAAAATTGCCAAAAACATCAACTTCTAAAATTATATGAAAGCGACATGCCGCCTTAAATCCATCAATATGCGATCAAAGCGACAATCGCTTGTTGCCGCACAGAATGCTAGTCCTGCTAAATTTAATTTTACTCAAATTGTCATTAACACAAAGCATGGAAATTGGTTTTATGAACATCTAATTGGGTTTTATAACGGAAATCTTTTCCACAGAATCTACATTTATATGCCTTCACCAAAGTATGAACCAACATATGTGCTTTTAATTCAGCGCTTGAAAGAAATGATTTCTCACAAACTGCACAACCAAATGTCTTGATTCCAGTATGACGAAATTCATGTTGTCGCAAACGTTGTGCTGATTTAAATGCTTTGTCACAGACTTTGCACTGGAATGGTCTCTCATCTGTATGAACAATGGAATGTCTCTAAAAAAAAAAAAAAATTATATTGTATACAATTACATATTATTAACGAAAATACAAATTGCTTACTGTAAGATAAAATTGCTCAGAAAAAGACTTCCCACAAGTTTCACAAATGTATTTTCTCGGACCGTAATGAGAGGTTCGATGTATTTCGAGTGCACTTTTCAATATAAATGCTTTGCCGCAATCACAACGATATTTCAATTCAGCCAGATGATATTTCTTGATATGTTGCCGTAAGCATGACATAGTGCTGTACTCCTTCTTACAATATTCGCAGAATGCAGCCTATTTTGAAAAGGGAAACATTTTTAAAATGCATTTTCAATTCTAACATTTGAAATAAACATGATTACACTTCCTCCTTCATGTTCTCTCAAGTGTCCGTCAAACATTTCTTGGTAGATGAATCCTCGATTACAAATGTGACATTGAAATGGAAATTTATGTTTTATTCTTCTACAAATTATAAATATATAATAAATGAAGATGTATTTTCGTAAAGTAGCTTACGGATTGTATGTTCTCGTTAAGATTTTCCTGCTCCGTTTTATGGTAAATTTGGTTGATGTTTCTAAATTAAGATTATCTTCATCTTCCATTGAATTATCCGAAATCGAATATTCTTCCGAATTTGATACATCATTTCTATCATCTTCTGATTCATCGGAATTTTTCTGCCATTTTTTATCATTTCCAGACTTTTCTAATTCTTTCGTTTTTTCTACTTCCTTTTCATGTTGTTCAGTCAAATTCTCCGCAAATTCCCGATCAATACCAAAACTGTCTAATAATGGAATTTCTACTTTTTGCACCTCTCCATATTGATTACAAAGTTTAGGTGATTCCAAATTCTTTGACAGTCTCCTACAAATATTTATTATAATTATAATGGTTCATTTATTGTATTGAAGATTCCATACTTGCTTCGTCTTGTTTGAGGACATTCTATTCCGACATTTGGACTATTTTCTTGCAAATTTGGTAAAACATTTTCACAACCGTCTTCTCTTTTTATGAAATCGGGAGTTTGAAATATGTTTTTTAAAGTAATTTCAGTTTGCAAACATTGTTGCTTAAAATGCGCAAACCCTTTCAGTTTTAAATCACATGAATTACAAATGTTTTTTAGGTAATTGTTTTGGATTTTGAAAGTAATTCCCAAAAACTCGAGAATTTCAATGATGTTTTTATCTGTGAAAGAATCCAAACCAATATTTCCTTCCAACAAGCAACACCGACACAATTCCATTCTTTTAGTTTTTGATTAAATAAATTCACAAAAATTTGTATTGTTTTTATTGAGGCTTAACAAGTTCATAAACGTTTTACAATTCACAAAATTGAAAATACATAAATGACAACCCGAAGCCAAAACTCATTAACAATTTAACTTACGATATTGTTTCAATGGTTTGTTTACATTGGTAGCAATTCTGCCATGCAACTCAAAAAAAAAAAACGTTCAAAAAATTGTATTTAAATATTTTTACAAAGGTTTTAATTTTACCGCACTTTAAAATAAAATCTCGTGTAAAAACTTATCATGCGACATCTCTTGGGGATAAACTGCATAAGTCAGTCATTTTAGTTACTTTAGTTACTATTCGCACACCTTTTTTAGGTAAATAAAAATTTGAAGGAAAAATAAAGAAATCTATTGAATTTAATTTTACTCAAATTGTAATTAACACAAAGCATGGAAATTGGTTTTGTGAACATCCAATTGATTTTTATAACGGAAATCTTTTTCACAGAACGTACATTTATATGCTTTCACGGAGGTATGAACTAACATATGCGTTTTTAATTCAGAACGTGAAACAAATGGTTTTCCGCAAACTTCACACGCAAATTTCCTGATTCCGGTATGACGAAATTCATGAGCACGTAAAGTTTTTTCAGATTTGAAAGCTTTCTCACAGGTTTTGCATCGGAAAGGTCTCTCATCCGTATGACTAAGGGAATGCCTCTAAAATTTAATTGTACAAAATCACATAATACATATATAAAAAAAAACTGTTTACTTTAAGATCACGTTGATCAGGAAATGATTTTCCACAAGTTTCACAAATATATTTTTCCCGACCATAATGTGAGGCACGATGTGTTTCAAAAGATTTTTCAAATAGAAATATTTTCCCGCAGTAACAACGATATTTCGTTTCATCTAAATGACACTTTTCAACATGTTGGAGAAGACCATTCCAAGTACTATACTCATTGCTACAAAACTCGCAAATAGCGACCTATATTAGGAACAAAATTATTTTGAAAAATATTAATTTGGTAAGCAAGCTATTCACATTTTTTCCATCGTGTTCCCTCAAGTGTCCGTCGAGCAGTTCCTGATATCGGAATCCTCGATTACATATATGGCATTGCAATGGGAAATTATGTTTAATTTTTCTATAAATGATAAATATATAACGAACTAAAATAGATTTGAATAAAATGGCTTACGGATTATATGTTCTTGTTAAGGTCTTACTGGTCCGTTTTATAGTAAATTTGGTTGATGTTTCTAAATTAAGATTATTATCATCTTCCATTGAATGATCTGAAATCGAATAATCTTCCGAATTTAATACTTCATTTTTATCGTTTTCTGATTCATCGCAATTTTTCTGCCATTTTTTATCATTTCCAAACTTTTCTTTCGTTTTCTCTACTTCCTTTTCATGTATTTCAGTCAAATTGTCTGCAAATTCCCGATCAATACCGAAGTTGTCTAATAATGGAATTTCTTCTTTTTGCACACCTTCATATTTATTACAAAGTTTAAGTGATTCCAAATTCTTTGACAGTCTCCTAAAATTATCTATTATATTTATAATGGTTCATTTATTGTATTGAAGCCTCCATACTTGCTTCGTTTTGTTTGAAGACATTCTATTCCGACATTTGGACTATTTTCTTGCAAATTTGGTAAAACATTTTCACAACCGTCCTCTTTTTTTATGAAATCGGGAGTTTGAAATATGTTTTTTAAAATTATTTCAGTTTGCAAACATTGTTGCTTAAAATTCGCAAACTCTTTCAGTTTTAAATCACATGAATTACAAATGTTTTTTGGGAGATTGTTTTGGATTTTGAAAGTAATGCCCAAAAACTCGAGAATTTCAAGTATGTTTTCATCTGTGAAAGAATCCAAACCAATATTTCCTTCCAACAAGCAACACCGACACAATTCCATTTTCTTAGTTTTTGATTAAATAAATTCACAAAATTTGTATTGTTTTTATTGAGGCTTAACAAGTTCATAAACGTTTTACAATTCACAAAATTGAAAATACATAAATGACAACCCGAAGCCAAAACTCATTAAATGGCGACATATCTCATTAAAAATTTAACTTACGATATTGTTTCAATGGTTTGTTTACATTGGTAGCAATTCTGCCATGCAACTCAAAAAAAAAACGTTCGAAAAATTGTATTTAAATATTTTTACAAAGGTTTTAATTTTATCGCACTTTAAAATAAAATCTCGTGTAAAAACTTATCGTGCGACATCTCTTGGGGATAAACTGCATAAGTTATTTTAGTTACTTTAGTTACTATTCGCACACCTTTTTTAAGTAAATAAAATTTTGAAGGAAATATAAAGAAATCTACTGAATTTAATTTTACTCAATTATATTGTAATTAACACAAAGCATGGAAATTTGTTTTATGAACATCTAATTGATTTTTATAACGGAAATCTTTTTCACAGAACGTACATTTATATGCTTTCACGGAGGTATGAACCAACATATGCGTTTTTAATTCAGGACGTGAAACAAATGGTTTTCCGCAAACTTCACACGCAAATTTCCTGATTCCGGTATGACGAAATTCGTGATCATGTAAATTTTTCTTAGATTTGTAAGATTTTCCACAGGTTTTGCATTGGAACGGTCTCTCATCCGTGTGAACAAGAGAATGTCTCTAAAATTGAATTGTATAAAATTAAATAGTATACAAAAAAAAATGGTTTACTTGAAGATCATCTTTATAACGACATATTTTTCCACAAGTTTCACAAACATAATTTTCCGGACCGTAATGTGTGGCACGATGCGTTTCAAAAGAACTTTCAAATAGATATAATTTTCCGCATTCACAACGATATTTCGTTTCATCTAAATGACACTTTTTAACATGTTGCAGAAGACCACTCCAACTAGTATACTCATTGCCACAAAATTCACAAATAGCGACCTATATTAGGAACAAAATTATTTTAAAATATATTAATTTGATAAGCAAACTATTCACGTTTTTTCCATCGTGCTCCCTCAAGTGTCCGTCAAGTATTTCCTGATAAATGAATCCTCGATTACATATATGACATCGGAATGGGAATTTTTGTTTTAATTTACTATATGTAAGTTATTATTTAGTAATTCATTCAATTAGATTAATAAAGTAACATACGGATTGTAGGTCCGTGTTAAAATTTTTCTTCGCCGTTTTAAAATTAATTTCTTTGAATTGCTTGGATCTGAAATTTCATGTTCTCGTAAATGGACATCACGGCGTTGTTCAATTCGAAATCCTTTATTGCAAATATGACACAGATATGGATAGTTAACTTTTCGCCTCCTAAAAAAAATTACAAAATTTTTTTTTGTTTTAGTCTGGGAATGGAGAATAATTGCTTACTTCGGTCGTGGATTTTTCATAGCAATTTGGCGTTTTGACTTCGTTGGAGCATCATTCTTATCAGAATTATCTTCAGAGGATTCTTTCTCACTTGAATTGTCCTCTTTACTTCCATCATCATTTGATTCATTCAAATCTTCTTCTAATTTAATATCAGGCTCCAAATATTCTAAATTTTCGTCTTCTTCTATTTCACTTTTCACGTCCGATTTATTGCCATTGTTTTCAGATGTTTGAGTTGAGGATTTATTTCTTTAAAGATCACAAACATTTTAGTTTGTCAAATGAAGTACATAATAGAATTATTTTACCTTCTTGCTATTGGATGTTTTGGTTTCGTAACAGTTTTATTATTTTCTTGTAAGTTTGACTGAATACTTTCAGAACGGTCTTCTGTTTTGATGAGATCAAAATCCTTAAATCTTTTCCTCAAAATCTCTTCGGATTTTGTACATTGTTCTTTGAAGTTAGCAAAATCTTTCAATTTCAAATCACATGCGTTACATACATTTTTTGGGAAGTTAGTAATATGATTTTGAGAAACGATTCCCAAAAATCCAATAATTTCGACAATGTTTTCATCTGAGAAACAATTTAATCCGATATTTCCTTGTGACAAACAACACCGACATAACTCCATTTTTCTATTACTAACTTTTAAATGTCAAACAATCGTTATTAGGGCTTGTGTGCATAGTAAACCTTAGAGTAAAGAATAGAAGGAAGTGAAGTTATTTTGAAATCCATTTGCACTATCATAGCATCGGCGATAGGCGATTATCGCTTGTGACCAATTTGAAAGTCTTCACCGCATATTTCAATTTTGGAAATATTCTGTTCCAAATAAAAATATTTTTTTTTGTAAAGAAAAAATATTATGTTGTATGGAAATGTAATTATTCAATTATTTGATGAAGAACAAGTGATGCGAAATCATCTTTTAAGTAAGTAGAATGAAATTCAAAAAGGTTCATACAATACTCATTGCTCTCCATTTTTCAGACTTATTTGATAAATGCACTTAAATAAGTTCGTAAGAGAGTAGCGATATTTCAATCAGAAGGAACCCAAATCATTAGGTAGACAATTCTACATTGGCTCATCTCTTTTATAATACTTCCGTAAATCAAGGACAAAAAAAAATTTTCTAAATTAAAAACGTTTTATTTATTAAATGAATTTTTGAATGAGTCTTTAAAGCTGATTTTTGTACAAAAGTTTTTCCACATATTTCACATTTGAATGGCTCTTCCCCAGTATGCGTTCGCATATGAACATCTAATTGATTTTTATAACGGAAATCGTTTTCACAGAATGTACATTTATGTGCCCTCACGGAAGTATGAACTAACATATGTGCTTTTAATTCAGGACGTGAAAGAAATGGTTTTTCACAAATTTCACAGCTAAACTTCCTGATTCCAGTATGACGAAATTCATGATCACGTAACTGTTTTACAGATTTGAAAGCTTTGTCACAGACTTTGCATTGGAATGGTCTCTCATCCGTATGAACAAGAGAATGTCTCTAAAAAAAAAATAAATAAATTGTATAAAATTACATGTTATTAACGAAAATACAAATTGTTTACTTTAAGATAAAATTTCACAGGAAAAGATTTCCCACAAGTTTCACAAATATATCTTTGGGGTCCGTAATGAGAGGTTTGATGTCTTTCGAATGCACTTTTCAATATAAAAAATTTTCCACATTCACACCGATATTTCATTTCATCCATATGACATCTTTTAATATGTTGCCGTAAGCCAGACATATTGCTATATCCATTATTGCAATATTCGCAAATAGCTGCCTATTTGAAATAAATAATTGAATAAATATTGATATTCTTCAATCATATTTAAAATGAAGGTGATTACACTTCCTCCTTCATGTTCTCTCAAGTGTCCGTCAAACATTTCTTGGTAGATAAATCCTCGATGACAAATGTGACATTGAAATGGAAATTTATGTTTAATTTTTCTACAAATTATAAATATATAATAAATGAAAATGTATTTTATTAAAATAGCTTACGGATTATATGTTCTCGTTAAGGTTTTCCTATTCCGTCTTATAGTAAATTTGGTTGATGTTTCTAAATTAAGATTATCATCTTCATCTTCCATTGAATTATCTGAAATCGAATAATCTTCCGAATTTGATACATCATTTCTATCATCTTCTGATTCATCGCAATTTTTCAGACATTTATCATTTCCAGACTTTTCCAATTCTTTCGTTGTCTCTACTTCCTTTGCATGTTGTTCAGTCAAATCCTCTGCAAATTTCCGGTCATTACCAAAGGTTTCTAATAATGGAATTTCTTCTTTCTTCACCTCTCCATATTGATGACCAAGTTTAGGTGATTCCAAATTCTTTGACAGTCTCCTACAAATATTTATTATAATTATAATGGTTCATTTATTGTATTGAAGCCTCCATACTTGCTTCGTCTTGTTTGAGGACATTCTATTCCGACATTTGAACTATTTTCTTGCAAATTTGGTAAAACATTTTCAAAACCGTCTTCCTTTTTTATGAAATTGGGAGTTTGAAATAAGTCTTTTAAAGTTATTTCAGTTTGCAAACATAGCTGCCGAAAATCCGCAAACTCTTTCAGTTTTAAATCACATGAATTACAAATGTTTTTTGGGAGATTGTTTTGGATTTTAAAAATAATTCCCAAAAACTCGAGAATTTCAACGACGTTTTTTTCTGTGAAAGAGTTCAATCCAATATTTCCTTCCAATAAGCAACATCGACACAATTCCATTTCTTTTTTTTTTTTAATTTTGATAAGATAAATTCACAAAATTTTAAAAACATAAATGACAACCTAAAGCCAAAACTCATTAAATGGCAGCTATATGTGCCGGATTATACGCGGTATTTTTTGGTAGAATTCTACCGCAGGCATAGGTATTGGTGGGTTGGAGGTACGGAGTTTTTTACGCACACAAACAAGATTCACTGTTTGCGTCGGTTTCGAAAAAAATTGAAAATTCAAGCGCGCCATTCGCTTACTGACCGTCAACAGGTAATCATAATCTAAAAGTAAATAGTAAAATTAGATCGTAACCGTTTGAAGGTTTAAGTTCGGCTGATGCTGTGCTCACACACACTAATACAATCTTTGTGTAACTTGTGTAAAAGACTATTGTATAAATATACCCCGTCTAATCGGTTTGGCTGATTTCTACCCAAAACTTGACGGTAGACCGCGTGTAATCCGGCAGTCACGATATTGTGTCGGTGGTTTGTTTACATTGGTATCACCACAGAGTATATAAACAGAGGAACTTTCATATATAAAATTTGTGTACGCTGTGTTTTCCTATCCGTGTGTAAAAAAAATCCCTAAAGTTAACATAGTAGAACGCGTGATTTTTATTGGAGGAATGGGACGCGATCTTCATTGTGATTTATTCCCCCAAAAAATTTCTGAAACATTTTGAAGCACCAATTAACTACAAAAGAGCATGGCTGGTTTTCAAAAGCAAAAAAAATATGGTCTTATACAGGGTGACACAAAATGAACGTTTTGTATTATTTAGGAGCCATTAAGTCCCTTGCAGTATGCGCTGTTGTTTCATCTTGTTGGAACCAAATCGTGGTTTTCCACAGCTGGCCTAAAAATTTCCCAACATCTTCCGATATTGAGCACTATTAATGGAAACTGCAACACCGTCTTTATTTTCGAAGGAATTTGGACCAGTGATCCTCTCAGACGATACACCGCACCAAACAGTACACATAAGTGGGTGTAACTGTCGTTGATGAAATGCTCTTGGATTCTCTGTAGCCCATATCCTGCAGTTCTGCTTGTTTATGAAACCGTTTAATTGGAAATGGGCTTCAATGCTCATTATCAAATTGTTAAAACAATGGACCGTTCATGTTCAAAATAAAGTTGGATGATTTTGGTTCGTTGCTCGATTATGTATTGTTCCATTTCACATTCCCCATTACAAAATCCTGTAATAACATTTTTAAAAAAATTGAACAAAAAATTATCAATAATTCACTCTACAACATTTTGCGCCACCCTGTCTTTCCTCTAATATGTACATATAATTATCGAGAAAAAAAATATAAGTTTGAATCCTATTATTGATTCTAAGCTACATAGTTTCTACGACAAGAGAAAACGGAGAACGGTTCAAACACAAATGATTTTTTTCCTTTTATTTGATCTATATTTTTTTTACATGCAATCTCAAAGACGAGGGGGACAACGTTCGCGGAGACAGGTGTTTGATTTTTTGGCAATATGAAAATATTGGGTTTAAAATAAATTTTTCTTCTACAGGAACTTACTTTCAATTTGTTGTGATTTGATTCCATGAAATATATAAATATATTATAATACAATTTCTGCTAGAGTTTCTGGACAAGTGATGTTTTGAGGCAGAGGGAAATACATTTTTTCTGTTGTATTATCACAGATTGTGTGGTTTTTTTTAAAGAAATTTTAAAATCAATGTGCCGATCTGTGAATACATTTTCTATAAAACAAAATTATGAAAGGTCAGTTTTTTAAGCGATTTTATGTTTTTTGTTTTTTTTGCTAGCTAAAAATTTTTTTAGGGAATGCATATAAATTGCAATATCGGGAAATATATAGTAAATATTTTTCTTAAGGCTTATGAGGAAAATCTCTCTTAGTCAACAATTAAAATTGGAATAGGTCAATAAAAAAATTTCGGAAAATAATCCTTCCTTTAGCTATTCGGGGGAAAAAATATATGGTTTTTATGACATACCCCATATTTTCAAAACCGCACGAACAAAGCTAATGAATACAGATTTTTATAATTCCGGCTCAGAAAATCCCGATAGAACCGTCGTTGCAAGTTGGTCAGTAATTACTGATTTATATCTGCAGGAGAAGTTTGCGGTTGTCAAAGCCTGCCCTAAACTTACAGAAGCCCACGTGAATCCCAATAGCTTTCAAAAAATGTCTGTTAAATTGGCTACGCAAGTCTTTAGCCACAGTGTATCGGCAGGGATTCGATATTTCTATCATATAAATAAATTTAGCGGTGATATTAAAGAAAAGGCCCTCCCTACAGCTGAATTTATAGGAAAAATGAATAAGCTTTTCGATTGTCTAAATAGTAAATTTCTTTCTAATCGTAATGTTTTCAACTCAGCGCTCGAGAAAGACAATCCACCTCGTATATTTTTAGAAGAAATGAAGGATTATATTTCCAATGTATATATTCCGGGTCACATTCATTGGAAATCAGGTTTATTGCAAACCATTAACGGCATTTTATGTTTGCTAGACGAGTGCGTGGATAATTTAGACATTAAGTTCTTGTTTACATCCAGGTTTAACCAAGATATAATAGAAAACTTATTCGGTCAGATAAGGGCGCATGGAGGCAATAATACACACCCATCCTTATTTGAATTTAATTTCAATATTGCCAAAATAATGGCTATGAAATTGGTGTATTCGTCCAACGCTACCAATTGCGAAGCAGATGACGACGATTTTCTAAATTTGGATTGGAAGGCAATATTGAATTCAGAAGAATCTTATATTACCCAAGACACAACTGGATCAGATTTAACTTCTCGCACCTTTTCTCCGTTAGACGACCCGGAAATTGAACACGAAGATTTTAAAATTTTTGATAGCCCTAATGACACAGGTGCTCAACGCTTTTTTTCTGGTTTTATTTTATTTAAAGTTCTTGCGAAATTGAAATGTCTAGACTGTTGCGCATGCATGATTAAGTCAGAATCTTCAATGACAAAAGCTTCCGAAGCCTTAATTTTTTTCAAAAATTTTAGCCAAAATTCTGATTTTGGCAAATTAATTAATCCGACTGATATGTGTGCCGAGATTTTTAATCTACATTTCAATGTTTTTAATATCATTTTTGAAGAAAGCCCGGAGGTTAAAAACATAAAAAAAATTATAGAAGCTAAAAGTTTTGAAGAAACCAATTCTTTATACGGGCATTGGTTCTGTGAAGAAAACCCGTGTTTTGATCATAGAAAAAAAGTGCTTAGTTACATGATCTTAGTTCTCCTCAGAAAGCACTGTTCCTTTAAAATGAATAATTCAAAAAAGTCTTCAAGTAAATCTTCTCAAAACAAATTAAAAAAACTGAAAACATAATCAATCCATTTTTGTACACGTACGCGTTTTCCATACCTTTAATGTGCAATATTTTATGCAGAAATTGAATGCTTTGCTTTTATTTTTTAAAATCTTGTATGTTTAATAGAATACCTTGTTTCAGTTTTTTTATAGAATGCAAACTATTTATTTTTTAATTTTAATTTTGCTTTAAACTAAGTATGAATTATTTATGTTATTTATTTTTTGTTGCTTTATGTATGCGTATAGTTTATTTAGCTGTTTTCTAAATCCACAAATAACCCACTAACATATCCTACCCCTTCCTTTCCTGGCAAGAATTCTCTCGGCTTCACGTGCCCTTGCTGAACTGCAATTACATCTGTTTGAAGTACAATAATTTTTTTATTGACCTATTCCAGTTTTAATTGTTGACTAAGAGAGATTTTCCTCATAAGCCTTAAGAAAAATATTTACTATATATTTCCCGATATTGCAATTTATATGCATTCCCTAAAAAAATTTTTAGCTAGCAAAAAAAACAAAAAACATAAAATCGCTTAAAAAACTGACCTTTCATAATTTTGTTTTATAGAAAATGTATTCACAGATCGGCACATTGATTTTAAAATTTCTTTAAAAAAAACCACACAATCTGTGATAATACAACAGAAAAAATGTATTTCCCTCTGCCTCAAAACATCACTTGTCCAGAAACTCTAGCAGAAATTGTATTATAATTTGTAATGTATTTATATATTTCATGGAATCAAATCACAACAAATTGAAAGTAAGTTCCTGTAGAAGAAAAATTTATTTTAAACCCAATATTTTCATATTGCCAAAAAATCAAACACCTGTCTCCGCAAACGTTGTCCCCCTCGTCTTTGAGATTGCATGTAAAAAAAATATAGATCAAATAAAAGGAAAAAAATCATTTGTGTTTGAACCGTTCTCCGTTTTCTCTTGTCGTAGAAACTATGTAGCTTAGAATCAATAATAGGATTCAAACTTATATTTTTTTTCTCGATAATTATATGTACATATTAGAGGAAAGACAGGGTGGCGCAAAATGTTGTAGAGTGAATTATTGATAATTTTTTGTTCAATTTTTTTAAAAATGTTATTACAGGATTTTGTAATGGGGAATGTGAAATGGAACAATACATAATCGAGCAACGAACCAAAATTATCCAACTTTATTTTGAACATGAACGGTCCATTGTTTTAACAATTTGATAATGAGCATTGAAGCCCATTTCCAATTAAACGGTTTCATAAACAAGCAGAACTGCAGGATATGGGCTACAGAGAATCCAAGAGCATTTCATCAACGACAGTTACACCCACTTATGTGTACTGTTTGGTGCGGTGTATCGTCTGAGAGGATCACTGGTCCAAATTCCTTCAAAAATAAAGACGGTGTTGCAGTTTCCATTAATAGTGCTCAATATCGGAAGATGTTGGGAAATTTTTAGGCCAGCTGTGGAAAACCACGATTTGGTTCCAACAAAATGAAACAACAGCGCATACTGCAAGGGACTTAATGGCTCCTAAATAATACAAAACGTTCATTTTGTGTCACCCTGTATAAGACCATATTTTATAAATAAATTTTTTTTTCCTTTTGAAAACCAGCCATGCCCTTTTCTGAATAAGTAAAATATTTTTTTTTTTAATCTCTGTTTTGATTCGTCCTTCATAATTATTTAGAAATTTTTTGGGAGAATATCAGAATAAAAATGGCGTCCCATTTAATCATTTTATTCAAATTATTTTGAAGAGGTGGTAATGCGATAAATCACACACACACTCTCAATTTTGACCGTTCAATACTAATGAAACTCCCGGGGCAAACTGTTCCCATACTGATATCGGATTTGACTCTTCTATGACTTCCATCTTTTTTGGTATCACATAGCAATTGTACCGTTCAAACTACCGCAAAATTTATATGAAATAAAGAAAAAGGTTGAAATCCTTAAATTTAAACATAATAGGGCTGTTCTCTTACCCAAAGAAACATATATTGTACAGCTAAATACTTTTATATCTCATTGCCTCAGGTGAATCACAAGGAATTCAAAAAAACAGCGATAGAATGTATGCGAAGATGAAGGAGAAAAAAAGGATTCATATATTTTTAATATAGAAAAAACGCACAGACTAGAATAAGAATCCTACTTTGATTTCTAACGATTGCACTTATTCTGTTAGCACGGCATGTTTATTTCTCACATAAGTTTCGCAGATCTGCGGAATTTTCTAAGCAATCAAAATCTCCAACGAATTCATAAAAATAATTATAAATAATAAAAGTGAGAATAATATGAAAATCCTACCGATTTAGCTCCTTTTTACTAGCAGTCTTTACATGCACAAAGAACAAGTCAGCATAAAGGCGTCGCAGGCAATTAAAGAGTAAGCACTATAAAAATTGGTGCACATGTAATTGTTCCATTTGTTTTATAATATGTAAATAAAGACGAAATTAGAAAATATTCAATTAAAAAAAAACGAAAATAAAACTCAACAAATACGTTTCTTTAAACTAAGATTGCTTCATTTTTTAAATTAAAAATGCATCATTTTTTAAATGAGTTTTTGCATGAGTCTTTAAAGCTGATTTTTGTGCAAACGTTTTTCCACATATTTCACATTTAAATGGTTTCTCCCCAGTATGTGTTCGCATATGAACATCTAATTGATTTTTATAACGAAAATCTTTTTCACAGAGTGTACATTTATATGCCTTCACCAAAGTATGAATTAACATATGAGATTGTAATTCAGGACGTCTCACAAATGGTTTTCCACAAACTTCACACTTAAACTTTCTAATTCCAGTATGACGAAATTCATGAGCACGTAAATTTTTTTCAGATTTGAAAGCTTTGTCACAAGATTTACACGGAAATGGTCTCTCATCGGAATGAACAAGAAAATGTTTCTAAAATGGATACTATATAAAATCATTATTGAAAATATTAATACGCTTACTTGAAGGTGACATTGATCAAGAAATGATTTTCCACAAGTTTCACAAATATATTTTCGCGGACCGTAATGAGAGGTTTGATGTCTTTCGAATGCACTTTTCAATATAAATCCTTTTCCACATTCACAACGATATTTCATTTCATCCATATGACATCTTTTAATATGTTGCCGTAAACCAGACCAATCGCTAAACCCATTATTACAATATTCGCAAATAGCTGCCTATTTGAAAAAAAATAATTGAATTAATATTGATATTCTTAAATCATATTTAAAATGAAGGTGATTACACTTCCTCCTTCATGTTCTCTCAAATGTCCGTCAAACATTTCTTGGTAGATGAATCCTCGATTACAAATATGACATTGAAATGGAAATTTATGTTTTATTCTTCTACAAATTATAAATATATAATAAGTGAAAATGTATTTTAGTAAAGTAGCTTACGGATTATATGTTCTCGTTAAGGTTTTCCTATTCCGTCTTATAGTAAATTTGGTTGATGTTTCTAAATTAAGATTATCATCTTCATCTTCCATTGAATTATCTGAAATCGAATAATCTTCCGAATTTGATACATCATTTCTATCATCTTCTGATTCATCGGAATTTTTCTGCCATTTTTTATCATTTCCAGACTTTTCTAATTCTTTCGTTTTCTCTACTTCCTTTCCATGTTGTTTAGTCAAATTCTCTGCAAATTTCCGGTCATTACCAAAGGTTTCTAATAATGGAATTTCTTCTTTCTTCACCTCTCCATATTGATGACCAAGTTTAGGTGATGCTAAGTTCTTTGCTAGTCTTCTAAAAATGTTTAATATAATTATGATTACTTATTTGATTGTATTAAAATCTTCATACTTGCTTCGTCTTGTTTGAGGACATTCTATTTCGTCATTTGAACTATTTTCTTGCAAATTTGGTAAAACATTTTCACAACCGTCTTCTCTTTTTATGAAATCGGGAGTTTGAAATATGTCTTTTAAAGTTATTTCAGTTTGCAAACATAGCTGCCGAAAATTGCCAAACTCTTTCAACTTCAAATCACATAAACTACAAATGTTTTTTGGAAAATCATTTTGAACTTGGAAGACAATTCCCAAAAACTCGAGAATTTCAACTATGTTTTTATCTGTGAAAGAATTCAAACCAATATTTCCTTCCGACAAACAACATCGACACAATTCCATTTTTTTTTCTTGACAATTTTGATTAAATAAATTCACAAAATTTTGTATTGCTTTTATTATTAATTTATGTTTTACACAAAATTGAAAATACATAAATGACAATCCAAAATGGCGGCTAAATGTCATTAAAAATGTCAGAAAATATTTTGAACTATTAATTTTATTTCCAGTTAAAAGAAGATATCTATTCGAATTTATTGATACATATATTAGAGAGATCAAATGCAGAAAGCTTCAAGCCATAAGTACACACGCTAATAGAAAGGCGCCATGAAAATTCGAGCAAACGATTCATATACAATTTCTCCATCTGATTAATATGTAAATCAAGGATGAAATTAGAAAATGTTATTCAATTTAACAAAAAATACCGTTCAGACGCTGTGCACTATAGAAGTGAAACGTTGTCGAATATGTATTTGGAGGAAATAGAAAACAGGTTAAATAACTGAGTGTTGGCTCTCTAAAAAATGGGGTGGGCGAGCAGGGCGGTATCCTACTGAAAGTTCAATTTACTCTGAACTAACGGCAAAATACTCGCTTTAGAAATCTATAACAATGTAGCACATTTCAATCTTGTGAAATATTTATATTAGAAGGCCCAAAATTATATCAACTCCAGCGCCAAAGTGGTAGGCTATAGTTCTGCCTATTGCCTATTTTGTGTGACCTATACTTTAGGAGATATCAAAGTATAAAATTCTATAATTTCATGACAATTTTCCGTTTCCAGTGGGATTTCCATAAATCTTTTTTACTCTACCGAAACTAAAAATGTTTCACTTCAAAAAAGCCAATAAGTTTTTCTAAATTAAAAATGTTTCATTTATTAAATGAATTTTCGAATGAGTTTTCAAAGCCGAATTTTGTGCAAACGTTTTTCCACATATTTCACATTTGAATGGCTCTTCCCCAGTATGTGTTCGCATATGAACATCTAATTGATTTTTATAACGGAAATCTTTTTCACAGAATGTACATTTATATGCCTTCACTAAAGTATGCACCAACATATGAGATTTTAATTCAGGACTCGTTACAAATGGCTTCGCACAAACTTGACATACATATTTCCTGATCCCAGTATGACGGAATTCATGTTCTCGTAAACGTTGTGCTGATTTAAATGCTTTATCGCAATTTTTACATTGGAATGGTCTTTCATCCGTATGAACAAGTAAATGTTTCTAAAAATTGAATTATGTAAAATTAAATAATGTAGAAAAACAAATTCACATTATTTACTTGAAGAAGACATTGCTCACGAAATGATTTTCCACAAGTTTCACAAATATATTTTCGCCGACCGTAATGAGAGGTTTGATGCCTTTCGAATGCACTTCTTAATATGAATGCTTTCCCACAATCACAACGATATTTCATTTCATTCATATGACATATTCTAATATGTTTCCGTAATCCAGACATATTGCTATATCCATTATTGCAATATTCGCAAATAGCAGCCTAATTGAAGAAAAAAAAATTGCATTGAATTGTTATTTTTCAATCATATCTAAAATTGAGGTGATTACACTTCCTCCTTCATGTTCTCTCAAGTGCCCGTCAAACAATTCTTGATAGATGAATCCTCGATTACAAATGTGACATTGAAATGGAAATTTATGTTTAATTTTTCTATAAATGATAAATATATAATAAATGAAAATGTATTTTAATAAAATAGCTTACGGATTGTACGTCCTGGTTAAAGTTTTCTTGTTCCGTTTTATAGTAAATTTGGTTGATGTTTCTAAATTAAGATTATCTTCATCTTCCATTGAATGATCCGAAATCGAATAATCTTCCGAATTTGATACTTCAGTTCTATCATCTTCTGATTCATCGGAATTTTTCAAACATTTTTTATCATCTCCAGACTTTTCTAATTCTTTCGTTTTCTCTACTTCCTTTCCATGTTGTTCAGTCAAATTCTCTGCAAATTCCCGGTCATTACCAAAGGTTTCTAATAATGGAATTTCTTCTTTCTTCACCTCTCCATATTGATGACCAAGTTTAGGTGATTCCAAATTCTTTGACAGTCTCCTACAAATATTTATTATAATTATAATGGTTCATTTATTGTATTGAAGCCTCCATACTTGCTTCGTCTTGTTTGAGGACATTCTATTCCAACATTTGCACTATTTTCTTGCAAATTTGGTAAAACATTTTCACAACCGTCTTCCTTTTTTATGAAATTGGGAGTTTGAAATAAGTCATTTAAAGTTATTTCAGTTTGCAAACATAGCTGCCTAAAGTCCGCAAACTCTTTCAGTTTTAAATCACATGAATTACAAATGTTTTTTGGGAGATTGTTTTGGATTTTGAAAATAATTCCCAAAAACTCGAGAATTTCAACGATGTTTTTATCTGTGAAAGAGTTCAACCCAATATTTCCTTCCGACAAGCAACATCGACACATTTCCATTTTCCCAAGTTTTGATAAGATAAATTCACAAAATCGAAAATACATAAATGACAACCTAAAGCCAAAACTATATTGAAATAAACTTGCATTTCTATTGCTTATCTATGCGGCGTAGTGGCGACGGTAAGAATATGAATTCGGAGGGGCGACACTGTAAATGGGCTAAATGCTCATACAATATATTGTGGAACATTCGAATTGCAAAAAAATGTTGCTTTATTCCAAAAATCAAGTATCTCTTAACATACAACATTAAATAATAATTTTTAATACGTATGTGCCTATATATTTTTTTCCTGCCTAAACCAATATCCGAAAACCATTTCATACGTAGAGCTTCATTTTTTGGAAACCTTAAATCTAAAAAAAGGCACTTAAAACTATAAATGCTGAATTTACAAGAACTTTCACGAATTTTAAGAATTGCCCCCATTTTGACCAGGAAAATGACTGTCACTGGTAGTTTTCATTTTAGAAAGTGGGATTTCGCGCTTGGATTTACGATTCAAACAAACAAATTTTTTTCTAAATTCTGGATTAACATAATTTCTGTTTGATTAGTTTATAAGTAAATAAACAACATAAAACACCGAAAATATAGGTGTCTTTCTTTCATTCTATTCCTTTCTGTTATATTAGGGGTTGGCGACGTTTTGAAGGGTTGTAATAATGCTATTTCTAGTTACTTAAGTCTTTTTTTTTCCTTAGCATATGCAGGCATCATAAGATGGATTTTAGTTGTAAGCAAAATGAATTTTTAGATTTAAGTTTTTAGCTACTATTCTAGCATGATACCTTTGTAATGTGTTACTTGCCTATAAGGGTTAACCTTGAGCTTTGATGGTTGTATGAATAAAATAAAATAAATAAATAAATAAAAACTTTTTTTTATACAGCAATAATAAAAATTCGCCCATTTTTTAAAAAAATATATTCAACTTACGTGTGAAAGGAAATTCCAGGAAGTTTTCGATGCCGTTGCTATTACACCCAGAAATTAAACACTTCATATTGCAAATTTTCTAAGTTTAATTATTTAATTCAATAGAATTTTGTTTGCTATTTGAAATGCACTAAAAATTAGAAATTACAAAAATGCAGTTTTTTCCCCACTCCAAAATTGACAGCACGAGTTAGAAACGGTGCTTCACACACAGATATCGTAAAAACGAATTTATGCCTCGGTTTGCATAAATAATTCAAATTACGATATTGTGTCGATGGTTTGTTTACATTGGTAGCACATAGCAATTGTACCGTTCAAACTACCGCAAAATTTATTAATTTATATGAAATAAATTTAAACATAATAGGGCTGTTCTCTTACCCAAAGAAAATATATTGTACAGCTAAATACTTTTAAATCTCATTGCCTCAGGTGATTCACAAGGAATTCAAAAAAGCAGTGATAGAATGTATGCAAACATGAGGGAGAAAAAATGTACAGACACAGGCTGGAATAAGAATCCTACTTTGATTTATCTCAAAAAAAGAAAAGAAAACTCAATAAATATGTTTTTTTTAATTAAAAATGCATCATTTTTTAAATTAAAAATGCATCATTTTTTAAATTAAAAATGCATCATTTTTTAAATGAGTTTTTGTATGAGTCTTTAAAGCTGATTTTTGTGCAAACGTTTTTCCACATATTTCACATCTAAATGGTTTCTCCCCAGTATGTGTTCGCATATGAACATCTAATTGATCTTTATAACGGAAATCTTTTTCACAGAGTGTACATTTATACGCCTTCACCAAAGTATGAATTAACATATGAGATTGTAATTCAGGACTCGTTACAAATGGTTTTCCACAAACTTCACACTTAAACTTTCTAATTCCAGTATGACGAAATTCATGAGCACGTAAATTTTGTTCAGATTTGAAAGCTTTGTCACAAGATTTACACGGAAATGGTCTCTCATCGGAATGAACAAGAAAATGTTTCTAAAATGGATACTATATAAAATCATTATTGAAAATATTAATACGCTTACTTGAAGGTGACATTGATCAAGAAATGATTTTCCACAAGTTTCACAAATATATTTTCGCGGACCGTAATGAGAGGTTTGATGTATTTCGAGTGCACTTTTCAATATAAATGCTTTGCCGCAATCACAACGATATTTCAATTCAGCCATATGATATTTCTTGATATGTTGCCGTAAGCTTGACATAGTGCTGTACTCCTTCTTACAATATTCGCAGAATGCAGCCTATTTTGAAAAGGGAAACATTTTTAAAATGCATTTTCAATTATAACATTCGAAATAAACATGATTACACTTCCTCCTTCATGTTCTCTCAAGTGTCCGTCAAACATTTCTTGGTAGATGAATCCTCGATTACAAATGTGACATTGAAATGGAAATTTATGTTTCATTTTTCTACAAATTATAAATATATAATAAATGAAAATGTATTTTAATAAAACACCTTACGGATTGTATGTTCTCGTTAAGGTTTTCCTGCTCCGTTTTATGGTAAATTTGGTTGATGTTTCTAAATTAAGATTATCATCTTCATCTTCCATTGAATGATCCGAAATCGAATAATCTTCCGAATTTGATACTTCATTTCTATCATCTTCTGATTCATCGGAATTTTTCAGACATTTTTTATCATCTCCAGACTTTTCTAATTCTTTCGTTTTCTCTACTTCCTTTCCATGTTGTTCAGTCAAATTCTCTGCAAATTCCCGGTCATTACCAAAGGTTTCTAATAATGGAATTTCTTCTTTCTTCACCTCTCCATATTGATGACCAAGTTTAGGTGATTCCAAATTCTTTGACAGTCTCCTACAAATATTTATTATAATTATAATGGTTCATTTATTGTATTGAAGCCTCCATACTTGCTTCGTCTTGTTTGAGGACATTCTATTCCAACATTTGCACTATTTTCTTGCAAATTTGGTAAAACATTTTCACAACCGTCTTCCTTTTTTATGAAATTGGGAGTTTGAAATAAGTCATTTAAAGTTATTTCAGTTTGCAAACATAGCTGCCTAAAGTCCGCAAACTCTTTCAGTTTTAAATCACATGAATTACAAATGTTTTTTGGGAGATTGTTTTGGATTTTGAAAATAATTCCCAAAAACTCGAGAATTTCAACGATGTTTTTATCTGTGAAAGAGTTCAACCCAATATTTCCTTCCGACAAGCAACATCGACACATTTCCATTTTCCCAAGTTTTGATAAGATAAATTCACAAAATCGAAAATACATAAATGACAACCTAAAGCCAAAACTATATTGAAATAAACTTGCATTTCTATTGCTTATCTATGCGGCGTAGTGGCGACGGTAAGAATATGAATTCGGAGGGGCGACACTGTAAATGGGCTAAATGCTCATACAATATATTGTGGAACATTCGAATTGCAAAAAAATGTTGCTTTATTCCAAAAATCAAGTATCTCTTAACATACAACATTAAATAATAATTTTTAATACGTATGTGCCTATATATTTTTTTCCTGCCTAAACCAATATCCGAAAACCATTTCATACGTAGAGCTTCATTTTTTGGAAACCTTAAATCTAAAAAGAGGCACTTAAAACTATAAATGCTGAATTTACAAGAACTTTCACGAATTTTAAGAATTGCCCCCATTTTGACCAGGAAAATGACTGTCACTGGTAGTTTTCATTTTAGAAAGTGGGATTTCGCGCTTGGATTTACGATTCAAACAAACAAATTTTTTTCTAAATTCTGGATTAACATAATTTCTGTTTGATTAATTTATAAGTAAATAAACAACATAAAACACCGAAAATATAGGTGTCTTTCTTTCATTCTATTCCTTTCCGTTATATTAGGGGTTGGCGACGTTTTGAAGGGTTGTAATAATGCTATTTCTAGTTACTTAAGTCTTTTTTTTCCTTAGCATATGCAGGCATCATAAGATGGATTTTAGTTGTAAGCAAAATGAATTTTTAGATTTAAGTTTTTAGCTACTATTCTAGCATGATACCTTTGTAATGTGTTACTTGCCTATAAGGGTTAACCTTGGGCTTTGATGGTTGTATGAATAAAATAAAATAAATAAATAAATAAAAACTTTTTTTTATACAGTAATAATAAAAATTCGCCCATTTTTTAAAAAAATATATTCAACTTACGTGTGAAAGGAAATTCCAGGAAGTTTTCGATGCCGTTGCTATTACACCCAGAAATTAAACACTTCATATTGCAAATTTTCTAAGTTTAATTATTTAATTCAATAGAATTTTGTTTGCTATTTGAAATGCACTAAAAATTAGAAATTACAAAAATGCAGTTTTTTCCCCACTCCAAAATTGACAGCACGAGTTAGAAACGGTGCTTCACACACAGATATCGTAAAAACGAATTTATGCCTCGGTTTGCATAAATAATTCAAATTACGATATTGTGTCGATGGTTTGTTTACATTGGTAGCACATAGCAATTGTACCGTTCAAACTACCGCAAAATTTATTAATTTATATGAAATAAATTTAAACATAGTAGGGCTGTTCTCTTACCCAAAGAAAATATATTGTACAGCTAAATACTTTTAAATCTCATTGCCTCAGGTGATTCACAAGGAATTCAAAAAAGCAGTGATAGAATGTATGCAAACATGAGGGAGAAAAAATGTACAGACACAGGCTGGAATAAGAATCCTACTTTGATTTATCTCAAAAAAAGAAAAGAAAACTCAATAAATATGTTTTTTTTAATTAAAAATGCATCATTTTTTAAATTAAAAATGCATCATTTTTTAAATGAGTTTTTGCATGAGTCTTTAAAGCTGATTTTTGTGCAAACGTTTTTCCACATATTTCACATTTAAATGCTTTCTCCCCACTATGTGTTCGCATATGAACATCTAATTGATTTTTATAACGGAAATCTTTTTCACAGAGTTTACATTTATATGCCTTCACCAAAGTATGAATTAACATATGAGATTGTAATTCAGGACGTCTCACAAATGGTTTTTCACAAACTTCACACTTAAACTTTCTAATTCCAGTATGACGAAATTCATGAGCACGTACATTTTTTTCAGATTTGTAAGCTTTACCACAGGTTTTGCATTGGAATGGTCTCTCATCCGTGTGAACAAGAGAATGTCTCTAAAAAAAAAAAAAAGAAAAATGGGTAAATCGTATAAAATTAAATAGTGTGAACAAAAAGCAAAAATGTACACATAGTTGCAGTCATGTAAGTTAGTTATTTCGCCCGTATTATATCAAATACGTGCTCAGTAAATTTAAATGATTCAAAACTGAGAAATTAATCAAATAAAACAAAGAGTAATCTTGCACTGTTATTATTTGAACTCACTTCTTCATTTTTAGCCTGAGTATGACTGCAACCTTATTCACGTACCTTCAGTTGACCAGCATCAGGGAATATTTTTCCACAAGTTTCACAAATATATCTTTGAGGTCCGTAATGAGAGGTTTGATGTCTTTCGAATGCACTTCTTAATATAAATGCTTTCCCACAATCACACCGATATTTCATTTCATTCATATGACATTTTCTAATATGGTTCCTTAAGCCAGACATAGTGCTATATCCATTATTGCAATATTCGCAAATAACAGCCTAATTGAAGAAAAAAAATGCATTGAATTGTATATTTTTTAATCATATTTAAAATAGATGTGAGATTACACTTCCTCCTTCATGTTCTCTCATGTGCCCGACAAACATTTCTTCATAGATGAATCCTCGATTACAAATATGACATTCAAATGGACATTTACGTTTTATTCTGTTGCAAATGATAAATATATATAAAATATATATAAAATAAACTGTATTTTAAGAAAGCTGCCTACGGGTTTTTTGTTTTACTCCTCCGTTTTATAACAAATTTAGTTGATGTCTCTGAGTTGGAATTATCATCATCATTCACTGAATAATCCGAAATTAAATAATCTTCTGAATTTGATTCTTCATTCCTATCATTATCTGATTCATCGCAGTTCTTATCACTTCCAAATTTTTCTAATTCTTTAGTTTTCTCGACTTCCTCTGTATGTTGTTCAGTCAAATCTTCTGCGAAGTCTCGATCATTACCAAAGCTGTCTTCTTTCCAAAGCTGTTCTTCTTTCTTCACTTCTTCATATTGATGAGAAGTATTTGGTGATTCCGTGTGCTTTGGCAGTTTCCTGCAAATATTTAATATAATTATAATCGTTTGTTTATTGTATTAAAAAATCATCATACTTTTTTTGTCTTGTTTGGGGACCTTCTGTATTATTTTCTTGCAAATTTGGTAAAACATTTTCACAGCCGTCCTCTTTTTTTATGAAATTGGGAGTTTGAAATAAGTCTTTTAAAGTTATTTCAGTTTGCAAACATAGCTGCCTAAAGTCCGCAAACTCTTTCAGTTTTAAATCACATGAATTACAAATGCTTTTTGGGAGATTGTTTTGGATTTTAAAAATAATTCCTAAAAACTCGAGAATTTCAACGACGTTTTTTTCTGTGAAAGAATTCAATCCAATATTTCCTTCTGACAAGCAACATCGACACATTTCCATTTTCCCAAGTTTTGATTAGATAAATTCTTTTATTTTTTGTATTTTTTTTTTATTTTATTTATTTTTTTAAAGTTATAAACAGATTTATTACAAATATAAAACTTATCGAGATACTTTTAATAGCTTCAATAAAATTTTCAGTCGATTCTTTTCGGACACGGATTTTGACAAGTGTTTTAAAACACGCAATTTTTAGTTGCCCTTAATGCCCAATTTACATCATCGATGCATGCAAAAAAAAAAAAAAAAACAGCGATGTGAATGAGATAAACAATCGTTTATGCAAAAACAAAGTGTAACTATGGTAAAGTGAGGAAAGCTAGCGAAGTAGCTAGAAAAAGCACGTGGCAGACGGGAAAAAGAATACGCAAGAGTACATATGCTTTTCATAGGCAAAATCCATCAGCAAGAGAGAGAATGAAATGTTCTTAAAAATCAGATAGAATCTTATGATTTGATCCCGGAATCTTAAGTTTGGGCACAAATTTTGCATACATACCAGAAAAAAAATGTGCGCCAAATTTTTTTTTTTCTGGTGTGTGTGCATTTGTATATTAATTTCTGCCTGTGTTTCATTGTTTACATTTAAAAATTACCCATTAGTGGTGTTGCCAATACTGCAAATTGTTATTCTTTCAAAAAAAATCGTTGGAGTTAGACGCGGTTTAAAATATGGAAAATTTTAAATGTTCGAAACAAAATAAATTTAAGTGTTTTGTACTTGCTTTTCAACATTTGAAAACAGTCAAGTAAGGTTTTTTAAAATGCCGACAAATCCGGAACGCACACATATTTATCAGTTACGCCTTTGTAAAAAAAAAATAATAGTTAGTAGTAGTAGTTTTTCTTATGCCTCTATTTACAAATTCTATTAATTTTTAGTTAGTTGTTATGTTTTTTAATGTATTTATTTTATTAAAGATTTTCATCATTTTTTAAAAAAGTTAAACAGTCAGTTTAAAAAAACACATTAATGGCAACACCATCATGGGATCAATTTTTCGAACAAAAAAATTAGGGATGTTTTTCAAAATCATATGACATCATGTTTCTCTTTCACCCGTATGTACAATTTTTAATGCTATCTATGTCAGCAGTGGATAGAAAATTTTTTGAAAAAGAGCAGGCAAAATTTGAAAAACGGCGGTACGGTAAGGATAGGAACTTTCGCCATTTTACTATTGTTACACTTTGGTGTAACTAATGATCATTACCTATACTTTTCTAATGATCAGGAAAACATTTCGTATGATGAGCATCCACAGAGAACGCACGCGGTTTGTTAATACTCGATCGATTAGTTTGAACGCGCTTTTAACTAGCTGTCCATACATGACATAAATTCAGTCAGAGCAGGTGTTATGTCTGTCCTGTGGAGATGAAATGTTATGACAAAATCGACCCACCAACGTTCCCAATTGACATTTACTAAAATAATATCTGACTGAATTTATGTCGTGTGGAGATGAGGTGTAAGTTCCAGTCGCGACTGCTCTTTTCTGACTGTCTGATTTTGATTGATTAAAAATTTTTCTAGGCGAAGTCGCGTTTTAAAGGAACCGACTGAAAATTTAGCATTGAAATTACTTAAATAATAAATATATTAAACAAAATTACTGAAATTAAAATTATAAATCCAAATGTATACAAAATATAAAATGACGAGACAAATACCGGAACTATGATGGATTTTTACAATCGTTTTCTTCGTTTTTCAACTTTTTTTATAGTCTCCTCGTATGGTTTAGTTTGAGCACGCGTACCCGAAACTTGTTTTTTTCTGGATGATTTTCTTGTTTCCATCGATGAATCGCCAGTAATATTAGAATCATTAGAGTTCAATTTAATCCTTTTCATTTGATCTGGAAGAATCGTGACGGTTAGCTTGGGTTTTTTCCTATGACTTTCATGCGATTTATTTTCAGTTTTTGCATTTTCAGTTTCAGGACCACAATTCTTAGCTACTAAAGTTTTGGTGGCAGTTTTTTTTTTATTTATCTCAAGATCTGGTTTTTTTACTGTATTTGAATCAAAATCAGTCAAATGACTTGGCAATGTTTTAATTCGTGAGCTTCTACGATTATTATCTTCTATTTGATGAGAATCATCAGATTTCAAAATATTTAAAACCTTCTTAACATTGGTTTTGCTCGACGTTGTTCGTTCGTCTACTTTTTTATTATTTGATTCTTTAATATTTGATTCCATTAATTCAGATTTCTTTTTAATTGGTACACACTTTTTTAATTTTATTATCATATTTGGTTTAATGTTTTTTTTAATTAATAATTCATCTCTGGAATTTTCTTCATCACTACTTTCTTCTAAAAGAATTTTCTTTTTCTTTCGTTCCCTACAAATGCGTTGAAAAGGCAAATCGGCTGCTTTAACTTTAGCGATGTCCGGTAATTTAATAAAATCTGGTGTTAAAATATCAAAATCAAAATCTAATGTTGGTGTAGTATCAATATTCTTACGGATTATTTCATGTGTTTGATTTAAATTGGTAGATTTTTTTAGATCTTTTCGTAATTTTTTGGATAAATTTCGATTATCAGTTTCTTGATCTTCATCAGATGATCCAAATAATTTATTGATTTTTTTTGTTTTATTTTTCTCTTGAATATTTGAAGAAGTTTTCGTAATATTTTGATTTTCGTTCAATTCTTTTTTATCAGCTATATTATTTGTTGGCTCTTTTCCAATTTCCAATGTTTCTTGCATACAAAAAAGAGTATCATCTCCATCAGATTCCAAGATACATGGTGACACTTCACGAGATATGGATTCAGACGGTTTAAAATGAAATATTTGCGTTGGTGGCAAATCATCTTCGTCGATATAAGGCGAAGAAACTGTAGGAATATTCATATCGAATTGATTCTGTACATTTTTCGGTTGGACAAACAGTTGTGTTGGCATTATATAATCAACATCATAAACATTTGTAGGTTTCAAAAAATTTATTTCATCTTGATTTTTTTTAATGCTGTCTTGATCACAGATTATCGATTGAATTGACTTACCATCTTTTACATGAAAAATTTGGGTTTTATCTAATTCATCACTCACACTAGTCGAAGTTATTATATTGTTTGAAGAAGAACTATTTAGTCCTACCGGCTTAATATTTTCACCATTTTCTGTTTTTCGTATTGTAGAAACTTCAGAAATCAAATTTTTATTAAGAAATGGTTTGGTTGTTCGAATTTTATCAAATTCGATGTCTGGAGTAACGGAACGACTTTTAACAGATAATTCATTTTGCTTTAAATTTGATATATTTGATTCATCCCACTTTAACATAAGCTCATCTTCGCAATCTGTAACATCATCGTCATCATTAGTTTTATCACTATTCCTCATAGATTGATTCTTATTAAAATTTGAATTTATTAGAGGAATAATCGGTGATCTTATTTCGGACATATCAAAATTAGCTAAAATATTATCCGAATTATTACTATTCTCATCGAAACAATTGAAATCTTGTGTGGAAATTTGAACAAATACTTCAGATTCCTTATTAATTACTTCTTGTGTTTCAGGTACCAAAAAATCATCATCCGCTTGAAGTGCAGATATACTTTGTTGAATCTCATCTGAAATATTATTTTTAAAGCCAATATCGTTGTTTAGAGTCAATTGTGTCGATGGTATCATGAAACTACTATCGCCATTTAAATTGAGTGGTGTACACGATATCGATTTATGAGGTTTTTTACGAATTTTAACACGACACAATTGCGATTCAATGATTTCAGGACTACCTGAAAATATTTAATATAATTATAATCGATATGTTTATTGTATTAAGGAAGCATCTTACCTGGTATAATTTCCGATAGATCCTGTTGTGAACTTAATGGCGCACTGTCATCAAGAAGACTATTATGATCATTTTCAATAATTTCAAATTCACACACAACATCACCGAATTTTAATTGTGTTGATTTTCCTAGAGGAATACCAAATAAATTGCCAATTTTTTCGCCTTCCACAAACGTCCCATTTTTAGAACACAAATCTATTAATTCGATTCGTATTTCGGATATAATCAAAATAGCATGCTTTTTATCAACAGACAAATCATCAATTGTAATATATTGCTCTTGTTTGGAGAAATCACAATTTTGTCCAATTAAGTAATTTCCCAGTTTTAAAGTGTGAATTTTTTCACGTATTTTAATAACCGCCTTCATAATTTGGATAAATGACACAAAATTGAAAATATATAAATGACAACCTTAAGCCAAAACTAAATGACGGCTATATGTCGTAAATAATTTAAATTACGATATTGTGTCGATTGTTTGTTTACATTGGTAGCACCGCAATACTACCGTTCAAATTTGAATCAATGGTTAATTAAAATTTATAAATAATTAATTGTAATCTTCATCATTATCGTGACTACTCTACGAATTTTAAATGCAATTTCCGAAAGAACTGAATTTGTAAATAAAACAATACAGATATACAAGAAAAAAGAATAAAAATAAAAAAAAATCACTCAATTTACAATTATTTTATTATTAATTTTGTATCGCTCAATATTTTCAGTGAATTTTGTTATATTTATGTCAAAAGTAAAACGCAGTCTGAAAATCAAGCATGAACAAACGAAATTCCAGTAAATCATGGGTTAAATGGCGTTAATCATGGAAAATCGGCTGATTAACGAAATCGTTGATTAACTAACCAAACCATGAATTCTCTGATTAAAATGTTGGTGAACAAACGCAATCAATAGTTAACCACTGGAATAATCATGGATTAAAGTTGACCAAGAGTGAACAAACAGGCCCAGAAAATATTATATTCAAAAAAAGAAAACTCAATAAATACGCTTTTTTAAATTAAAAATACTTCATTTCTTAAATGAGTTTTTGCATGTGTTTTTAAAGCAGAATTTTGTGCAAACGTTTTTCCACATATTTCACATTTAAATGGCTTTTCCCCAGTATGTGTTCGCATATGAACATCTAATTGATTTTTATAACGGAAATCTTTTTCACAGAGTGTACATTTATATGCCTTCACTAAAGTATGCACCAACATATGAGATTTTAATTCAGGACTCGTTACAAATGGTTTTCCACAAACTTGACATACAAATTTCCTGATCCCAGTATGACGGAATTCATGTTCTCGCAAACGTTGTGCTGATTTGAACGCTTTATCACAGTTTTTACATTGGAACGGTCTTTCATCCGTATGAACAAGTAAGTGCTTCTAAAAATTTGAATTAGATAAAAGTAAATAATATACATCAAAATTCATATTGCTTACTTTAAGATGAAACTGATCAAGAAATGATTTTCCACAAGTTTCACAAATATATTTTCGAGGGCCGTAATGAGAGGTCCGATGGGTTTCGAATGCACTTTTTATTATAAATGTTTTCCCACAGTCACAACGATATTTCATTTCATCCATATGACATCTTTTAATATGTTGCCGCAAGCCGGACCAATTGCTATACTCATTCTTACAATATTCGCAAATAGCTGCCTATTTGAAAAAAATAATTGAATTAATATTGATATTCTTGAATCATATTTAAAATGAAGGTGTTTACACTTCCTCCTTCATGCTCTCTCAAATGTCCGTCAAGCATTTCTTGAAATCGGAATCCACGATTACAAATATGACATTCGAAGGGGAATTTGTATTTTATTTTTCTACAAATTATAAATATATAATAAATGAAACTGTATTTTAGTAAAGTAGCTTACGGATTGTACGTTCTCGTTAAGGTTTTCGTTGGCCGTTTTATAACAAATTTGGTTGATGTCTCTGAGTTATGATTATCATCATTATCTTCCATTGAATCATCTGAAACTGAACAATCATCGGAATTTGATATTTCGTTTTCAGGTCCAGTCAATTCTTCGTAATTTTCCTGAAGTTTTTTGTCAATTTCAAATGTATCTAATTTTGAAATTATTTCTACCTCCTCTGTACTTTTCCCAATGAAACTTTCTACAAGCTCTCGTTCGCTTTCAAAGGTTTCTAATACTGGGATTTCTTCTTTTTTCACTTCATCGTATTTATGGCAAATTTTTGGTGATTCGAAATTCTTTGTCAGTCTTCTAAAAATATTTCATATAATTATTATTGCTTATTTGTTGTATTGAAATTACCATACTTCCTTCGTCTTGTCCGGGAACCTTCTGTATTATTGTCTTGCAAATTTGATGGACCATTTTCACAGCCGTCTTCTTCTTTTATGAAATCAAGAGCATTGAATTTTTCTTTTAAATCAATTTCAGTTTGCAAACATTGTTGCCTAAAATTCCCAAACTCTTTTAATTTCAAATCACATGAATTACAAATGTTTTTTGGAAAATTATTGTTTTGAATTTTCAAACCGATTCCCAGAAACTCAAGAATTTCAAGAATATTTTTATCTGCAAAAGAATTCAAACCAATATTTCCTTCTGACAAGCAACATCGACACAATTCCATAATTTGAAAATTTCTTGTATTCCTTTGTATTTTTTTATACAAAAACTTTATTTTTCATTTTGTCAAATTTTTAAGTTCTTTCAAATGATTGGTATAACTGTCAAACAAATAAGAAAAAAAAAAAAAACAAAACAAAAAAAAATCGTTTTGGTCTAATTTTAAAATATTTTGGTATAAAAATTTAAGAACTGAAATGAAACGCAGAAGTAAAATGGCCGTCGAGTGAACGAACATTATTCCTTCATTAAGTGAGAAAAAATAGTATTTTTAGGTATTTGGATGTGCTTAAAACAATTGTAATTTGTATATTTCTTTATATAAAAATACTTTTTAAATATTTTTAATATTGTAGTTTGTGTTATTAATAATGAAAATCGAAAACAAAATTTTCTCGTGAAACGCCCAAAGAAAAATTTCTTTTCATGTGAACGTCGCCATCCTGAAAAGAAATCGCCGGAAAATATAAAGATTTTCAGTTTTCTTGAGTGAAATTGTGTTATCTTTTTCTTAAAATCCGAAAACAAATATCTTTTCGCATGATTACATTATTTACGTTGTTTTCAATTAAATTAATGTGCAAATTTTTTTTTTTATTAAAAAAGAAAAAAAAAATGAACCAAATATGTCGTCGGTCAGCTGAAATTTTTTATCGCAAAAATTTTTAATAAAAAAAAATCGAAAATCTCTTTAATATATTTTAGATTAGTTTATAATTTCATATATATATATATATATATGTATATATATTTTTTTATAAAAATTAAAAAGAAAGTAAAAAAAAAAAAAAAAAAAATGAGTGAAAATTTTGTTAAAAAAAATTATTTTCAAAAAATGTCAATAAATTTAACTTCATTTACAGCATCATTTCACAACAATTTTACAAAACGTCGTCTCGTTGCTACAAGTGAATCTGTGATAAGAATTCACTTCCGGAAAAAATATAAACATTTTTGAGATTATTTTGTTTTGTTGGATCTTCAAAGAAGCAGAGTGAAAAGTCGTCCATCACAAAACAAAAGCAAAAAAAAAAACAAAAAAAGTATATTTTTCGTCGCCGCTGTTGACGTGATCACATCGATACGATTTCGCGTCGCGGCGTTAAAGCTAGAATGTCGACGTCTACAAGGAGGCGTGACATAAGTCCTCAGACGCGTTCTAGCAAATTGCGAATGGACCGAATTACTGCAGTTACCCGAATTACAGGTAGTTAGTTTAGTGAATGTGACAACAATTTTTTGAAATTTCTACAGGTTTTTTTTTTTTTAATTGATTTTAATTTACTTCCCTTCTCGAGAAATAAAAAAAAATGAAATAAAAAGTAAACGTTTGTATTTAGCGCAAACAAAAAAAAAATAAATCATTTTTTTTCTTTTGTTTATATAAACAAATTCCTTTTCTTTATTGCGAATTTGGAAACTGTTTGAGAAATGCGCTAAATACTAGAATAATAACAAAATTGGTATTTCCTTTTCCTCAAAAAAATTAAAAAAAAAAAAAAAACAAATGTTAAATTAAAAAATGTGCTATTTTCTGATTTGAATATATATCTACTTTTTTTTTTTTTTTTGTTTCTTGAACAATAAAACATAAAATATCGAAATTATATAGATCCGAGTTTACCGGCCGGAAAACGCAAGGAAATTGACAATGTTATGAAAAAAGCTCGTGCCTCTTCTAATGATTATTGGGATAAAAAATTGCTAGAAGTTGAAGAGAAAGACCCAAATCGTTGGCGTCATACCGGTTATAAAAAAATGTACATCGAAGGTGATAGCAGTTCTGAAAGCGAACGCGAAGGAAATTTCCGTTATAATAATAATAATAATAATAACAATCGAAATTATCGCAGTAGATCGCGTAGCCGTAGTCGTTCGAGAATACGTAAAACACCACCGTCATCGCCACCAATAAGACGGCGTTCACCGGACATGAGACGATTATCGCCGCCGGAATCACGTCGTCCAAGATCGCCAGACGGTAATATTGGTGGCGGTAGAAGACCGCGATCACCAGATATAAGGAGGCGACCGCGTTCACCTCCTGACCCACCGATGGGTGGTCGTCGGAAATCACCAAGATCTCCGCATGATAATATTCGTCGGATGCCACTATCGCCAGGTGGTAGACGTCGAACACCAATTGGCATGCAACAAAATAAACGTGGAACGATTTTGCCAAGATCGAAAAGACCACCATCACCACCCCCAAAGGTAACAATTTTTTAAATCCAATTTCTTAACAACAAATTAATTAGAATTTTTTACAGCCCTGCAACTCACGATCAAATAGTTCTTTAAGTAGCTGTTCAGATGAATCCTGTTCGGTATGCTCTCCAAAACATCGTCGCCAGCGTTCTCGGTAAGTTTTTTTTCTTAAATACATTATTCAAAAATTTTGATGTGTTTTTTTATTTTTAAAATTTTAGTTCGTCATCAGTTTCGCGTTCGCGTCCTGGTCCTCGTTCGCCGCCAATAAAGCCGTCGATGCATGGCCGTATGCCAATATCGCGTGTACCGCCTACATCAACGAAATCCAGAATGCCGGTCGGTTCTGGAGCGTCGTCAAGTTCTATGCCTTCGTCGTCGCGAATGCGTCCAACTAGCCCGCAATCAATTCGAAATGAAAAATACCGTGAAGAAAAGGTAAATATCAGAAGAAATTTCAGGTTAATAGAAAAAAAGTAATATGAATTTTTTTTTTCTTTTACAGTTGCCTCGGGTTAGTACTGAACGAAATCGAGCTTTATTAATGGAGCGCGCGCCTCCTGAACCCGGTGTAAAAGTAACACGTACAAGTCGTCATACGTCGCCGCCAGAAGATCCGCGTCTTAAAATACGGCCACCAGAACCAGTTGAACCGGCACCACCAGTCAAAAAGAAGAAAGACAAAACAGGCGAAAAAGTATTTCATGAGTTTTTCTCGAAATTATTTAAAAAGCAATTTTTTTTTTGTATATATATAGTTACGTACTAAGATCAAAATTGAAGGTGAAAAACGTAAGAAACATGGAACATCATCGGAGTCAGAAGAATCGTCTGATAGTGAAAGTTCACTACCAACATTCACTGCCACAACACGTTTGACGTTATCTGAAAGATTTGGTAAAATGGCACAATGGAGTATAGATCGCAGCAATATGGAGAATATGCGAATCACAAAGGATTCCACTGGTGGAGCACTAAAAGTTATGATAGAAGAAGGTCTTGAATCACCGCCCAGACGGTATTCGTATTCACCGGCACCGGCTGGTCATTTTCCTGAAGAATTGGCAACAACAGCACCAACTGGTATGCTATCTTGGGATGATGTTAGAGTACGCTATGAATACTATAAAAGTCGTGGTTATTTACGTGATTTGGATTTAAAGGTATATTTTCTTCTTATCTTAATTACCAAGTAAAACAATATTTCGCATGAAATATTTTTTCCTTTTTTTTTGTTTTGTGATTTTAGGATTATATAAAATGGGAAGAATGGTGGTATAGGTATCAGGAATGGCTTAAGCAAGAACGTTACTATGAATTCTGGGAGAGGCAGCAAATGCACAGACGTCGAAGAAAGAAAGTTCCAATTACACAAAGATTAAATTAATAATTGTCTCATATTCATTAAAAAAAAAGGAAAGATATAAGAAATATGAATTTAGCAATTTTATCAACAAAAAAAAAAATTACGTTTAAATTAATTTCGTCATTATTTTTTAATGAAGAACAAACATTTTAATGATTATTTTTTTTTTTCACAAAATCTTGACAGGTTTTTTTTTTTTTATTAAAAAGAGAAAAAAAAATAAGGATTTTACAAGAAAAAAAATGAACTATAAAACATAAATAAAACATTTGCTAAAATATGTAATTACATTATTTTTCTTTTCCTTTATATTATTGATCTTCAATAGCAATATATTTCTCCAGAACTTGACAAATTTCAACTTTCGCTTTCATATTATGAACTCGAGACAGTTTCGCTAGTGAACATGCGATCGAATTGCAAAATTGTTGATTGCCACTACTTAATTCATCTGTGAACGAGTTAGCACGTGTAATTTCTAGGGACATCTCATTTTGATTTGATTTACAACTTTGGTAGCTTGCATCCATTCTCTCTTCTAAATTAAAAGGAGAAAAAAAATAAGTCACATTATTTAAATAAAAATTTAAAATTCTTTATAAAATTTCAAAAAACTAGATAAGAAAAAAAAAAATAATCGGTAGACTGTATGGGCAGTCTCCTATACGATTAGAATCAGTCGAGTAATCTCATGGTACGTGGGTTTCCCATAGAGATACATTAACTGGAGATTTTGTTTCATTCGTTTTCATACAAAATTATGCAGGAGCAATAATCATTATTTTATCTTCCTGTTCGCCAAAATCTCGAAGCTCAATGTGATATAATTTAACTAGTTTGCCTTTAGAATTTGCGTTTCTTTTATTTTTTATACATTAAAGCGCAAGTTTTATATTCTCTTCTGTCGGCACACGTGAGACAGAAAAAAAATTAATAACTCTAATAATATTTCTATTGTGGAACTGTTTAAGAACTATTTTCATTACCAAGTCAATCAGAATATATGCGAAGACAAAAACTATTTTATCACAATTTGCTGTTAGTTGAATTATAATGAAATTATATTCCGGAAATTAACCAAGAATTCTCAATTTATTATTTTAGGATACTATATAACAACTTAAAATCGGTCCATACAGCTTCTCATGGTCCAAACCAAAGTGTAACTATAATAAAGTCTGGACACTTCCTATCCTTACCGTACCGCCGTTTTTCAAATTTTGCCTGTTCTTTCTCAAACAATTTTCTATCCACTGCTGACATAGATAGAACTAAAAATTTTACGTATGGGTGAAAGAGACACATTATTTTAAAAAACGCTTTTGGGTAATTTTTAAATGTAAACAATGAAACACAGGCAGAAATTCATATACAAATGCACACACCCCAGAAAAAAAAAAATTTGGCGCATATTTTTTTTCTGGTATGTGTGGGAAATTTATAAGATTTGGTCCCATATTTTAGATTCCAAGGGTAATTCATAAGATTCCATCTGATTTTTAAGAACATTTCAATTTCTCTCTTGCTGATGGATTTTGCCTATGAAAAATATATGTACTCTTGCGTATTCTTTCCCTCGTTTGCCACGTGCTTTTTCTGGCTACTTCGCTAGCTTTCCGGACTTTATCATTAATTACACTTTGGTTACACTTTGATTTTGGTCCAAACTTTTTTCCAACGAGATAAAGTGAAATAAGCGGTATTGCTTATTCGTTCTATCCAACGAATGAGAAACGTCAGAAATCCACCAAGAAACTGTCATTTAAATGTCATAAGTTCTTTTAATGAATTGACTCTAAGAAAAAATAAAAACACTCAAAAATAATAACATTTTAGTGTTTTTCCTGGAAAACTTTATTTTCCTTCAGGTTTTCTCGAATTTACAGATACTTTTCTGTACAACTATTTCTTTTTGTACCACCTTTGAATCGAATTAAACGAAAATCAATATGCTTTTGTAGTTAACCTGGGTAACTAATTTAAACGAATTATTTTAGAAATTTTTGAACTAAATGCAAAAAAAACGACAAAACTCTCTGGTCTCCCTGATTTTCGTTTTATAACTTCCCTAGGCTAGTACCTAATATAGAACATAGAAATGGTCGGTCAGTATTTAGGTATAATTTCTTTACAAAATGACTTCAAATTTCGACTTTAATTTAATTAATGAATTAACTTACCACTCAATGGATCATTTGTTGTATATTCCGAAAAATCCACATCATCGTCTTCTTCGCCATTTAGTGTATCACTTTTACAGAATGTCCAACTTGTATTATCGTCTTTTATATTGGTAAATGAATTTTGCCTGGGACTTGCCGTGTCTGGATCGTCTGGATTTGTATGCTTAGGACTAAAAATTATTTAATTTTATTTAATTGTTTTGAAATAATCATAAAATTTTGTTTTACTGTCTATGAACAACATATTTTTCCAAAAACTTCAATTCGTCAAAACATTCCCAATTGACATCGTATTTTTCATTATTTTCTTTGGCGAACTTCAGGCGTTTCAAGTGTTTTGTGTATCGATCCCTTATGGAGCGCCAACGTTTTATGCATATATCAGCTTCAAACAGACATAAATACAATTTAATAAATAAAAAGCAAATATTAAAAATTCCACTATACCTGGCGTATCCAATGATTCTCCAATTGAATTCCACAATTCCAATCTTTGTTTCGGTGTTTTATACTGTTTACTTGCATAAACAGGTGGTGTATTTTTGACAGCGTAGATTAAATTTAAATCAGTGAATTCCATTTCTATGTTTTTTTTCTTATTTCAATTTTAAAATTTTTTGCATCCTCTGCGTGACGTGCGCGATTCGGCGTAAGAAATTACAATTTATTGTGAATATGAAAAATTACTTCGAAATTTTTTGCATCTTTCGAAATGGAAAAAATTGTATGTTCGAAAATGGGCAAATTTTTTGTGCATCATATTTTGACGTCAAATAGTGAATCCATATTTCGAAATTGGTTTGTGTCTTGCAAAATCTTTTTCATCTTTTCGAAAATGAAATTGTACGTTCGAAATGGCAAAATCTTTTTCATCTTTCGAAAATCGAAGACAAAAATGTAATTATTTTTTTCCTGTTTTTTTCAAATTTGTTTTGAATTAACGAATAATAATGACTAATTACAATTTATTGTGATATTTTTAATTTTTCTGCTCATCATAAATATCTGGAAAATGTGAATTTTCAAAAAAATAATATATGAATAAAATTTAGAGAAATTTAAAACGTTTATTTCGTTTTACTTGTGTTTTATATACAATTATAAAATAAAAAGATCCATTTAAAAAAAAAAAAATAGTAATTAGAGGAATAAATTTTATGGTGTTTTTAGTACAAATTTTCAGGTAAAATATATTTGGAATTTTTGTCCGAAATTTTGAAATATATAATTTAAAAAGTTGTGCTAATTGACATTTTAAAACACAAAACTGCCAAACGTTTAAAAGAAGGTTTGATTTTTGACAAAATAAATTCCATCTTTTTCAATAAGTTTGTGAAATTAATTATATCAAATGAAATTACCATTTAAAACATATTACTTTTATATCCTCAATAAAAATTTGATTATCACAAACAATGTAAACAAAAACAAAGTGAGGTTAAAATATTTTGACAAGCCCTATTATTTATGTTTTTTTTTTGGCCCATATAAGTACGTTACCAGATGGTAGATGGCACACATTTCTATTATTGTAGTTTTGAAATTAACAGAAAATTTTGAATCTTCCCGAATTTGATTAGTTTTTTTGGCGCTATATATCTGGTAGAAAAAAACGCTTTTATACCCGCAAAAAAAGGGGGTTGTAAACATATGTATATGTGTTACCATATATATGCATATGTGTTACCTTCCCGGACTTACAGGCATCATCCTGAAGCTCAAATTTAACAATTACTTACGTGGTAGCTACCCGCAAAAAATTGCACATGATTGAATTTCGCTCTTCTATATTTCATTGGTTGGCTCGGTTCTTTCATTTTTTTTGTATTATAACAAATCGAATGGAAAAAATTTCCTTTTTATGTTCACAAATTTGTTAATTCGATCGAAAAAAATTGAAAATTTGTTCAAATGATTTAACAATTTGTTCTGGGACTTTCAAAACTAGATTACAAATAATAAAAACAACGAAAAAAAAAATGAATTCCTGCAGTTAGAGTATCGGATTTTTTCCACACACAATATTCAAATTTTCATTGTGAAAATATTACAATTACGACAATAACATCACCAACCGAACAAGTTAGAAGAAATGAAAAATTAAGCAATTAACTACTGCACCAAAATATAATTGAATTAAAAAAAAAAATGCATGCAAATTACGGAGATTGGAGCAAGATTTAGAGGAAACAAATCTGGACATTGTTTCAATGATTTTTATCAGTCACGGAAATAATTTGCAAAATATGGACTGGTTATTGAGGTTTATTAATTTTTCAGATTCTTAACCGGTTGAGTGGAAATGACTTTTCAGATCGTTATCCACCTCCTTGTAGGAGTACCAACGGCTATCTTGGCAAGTTAGTGGCTAGCAATTTAACAGTGACAATTCCGTGTTAGAAACCAATCACATTCTATCCTGTTAATGTAAGTTTATCTTCACCCAGCGGTTTGTAAAGAAATAATTTACCTCTTGCGTTATTAGAGAAGATTTCATACATATATGAAATACAATTTTAATTATTAGAAACTTTTTTTCTATTCCAAATTTGTTATTTCTATTAATTTAATATGTGTACTTCATACTTTATTTTGCTGAAATAAATGCATTCCAATTGAAATTGATGAAACTAATTTACCTTTTTAATGATACAAAATTTATCCTTGTATGCCTTTGCAAGTCATTTACTGTTCTTAAAGAAATGAATACTAATCTTGTTTACCGCTTGGGAAATTATAGTTAAAACAAATGATATTTTACAGATCAAGAAAATTTCTTAATCAAAAATATTTTTAATATAAATGTTAAAATGAGATATTATTATTAAGTTAGTATTTAGAGGTGCCTTTAAAAATTTCACTAAATTTATGCTAAAAAGTATATGAAAATGGTTTGATTTTGTTACGAGAAAGAAGCGAAAGATAATTTTTCAGGATTCAACCTGCGTATCATTTAATTCATGCGATACCCACTTATCCAACTTATTTTCTTTACCACCGAACATCAACGATAATTCACTTTTACTTTAGGCTGGATTCGATTCGATTATTGCCTTCAGCTGGTCATTATTCAGCTACGTCTCAGGTCGTCCACGTCGGGCCGTAGTTACCACAAAGGAATTTTTTAAACTATCGAGATATTCTGTGATGTGTAGTTACTACAATGCCAAACACATATTGCGAGCTATTTGCGCCGCTGTGGTTAACACAGGAATTGATGTAGGATGGCTATCAGATGCAAGAAAATGCTGACATGATCATTGTTAACTTATCGAGAATGTAAACATGTTTATACAATTGCATGGTAACATTCGAAACAAATCTTACGCAAATATTAGTTACGACTGTAGAATGGCTATCAGAGTTAAGGAAGATAATTGATGTAGAAAAAAGGCCGACAACGATCGATATACAGTCTAGATTCGATTGTTGCTAGAGAAACGAAGATTAAAAAAGAAGTTCGTTCATTGAAATAAAGTATTTTACTTTACCTTCATCCTTTTTTTTCTACATTGATAGTTTACAAAGAATTTTTAATTCTTCAATAATGCGTTGTAGTTTTAATTTTAAATTTTAAATTATTTCGTTCAGTTGAGTATTAAAAGTCATATTGAATTGTCCTCAGATTTTTTTATCATACTAATTTTATAAAGAGGAAAGGTTTGTATGGATGTTTGACACGAATAAACTCAAAAACTACTGGACCGATTTCAAAAATTCTTTTACCATTAGAAAGTTACATTATCCCTGAGTCACATGGGCTATATTTATTACTAGAAAAAATTAGGGATCCCTACTTAAACTTAAATAATATAATCTATAGAAATATTATAAAGAGGAAACATTTGTTCCGCATACATCTGTATCTAATCCTCACATTCATGTCTGTCGCGTCTAATATTCTCTGCAGTCTAACTTCATGCACAAAGACCCTTCTAATGTTTAAAAAATAAATCTCAACCTGTGCGAAGCCGGGACGGGCCGCTAGTTAGATATATATTCATTAAATATGAATAATTTCGTATAAGAAAGTTGGATGGTTTCCTATACCCATGTTATTATATAAATTGAAAACTATAAAATGTAACGAAAATGAAGCAAAACTACAAAAATATATCCTGATTTTTTTTTATAGTGGACTTCATCATTCTTAAATCTGTTGATTAGTTTCATCTTCATATAAATTTTTACTATTTTGTGATAATCATAAGAATTGGATATAGTGAGTACATTATTTGTAATAATTTTATCTTTATTATCAAGACATAAAAAAATCTATAAAATGCATCCACAAAACTAAATATTCTTTTGATCGTAAACTAAAAAAAAAGTTTCATATTAAAAGAGAGGTCATCATTTCTCTTATATGACAAAATTATTATACAGTTCCTGATGCTTTGGGCTACGACAAAAAAAAAAAACACCACCAAAGATTTAAAAGGAAGGACTAAAACTAATCACCATAACTTAAAGGTCTTTTAGGATGTTCAGCACGAATTAGGTGAATTACATTTTTCCGTTGAAATTGGAGCCAGAATCTTGAAGCGCATTACTGATAATTCGCTAAAGGATATTAGAAATTTGTGTGGTCTTATATGTAATATAAATTTGTAGAGTTTGTATATGTATTATAAGTCTAATAATAATAATAATAATAATAATAATAAGTATATTAGAGATAGATATAGAATTTATGTTACGGTCGGTACGTGACAAAAACGTAGGATAAAACGTGCCGACAGTTTGATTAATGGAAATTTTGACAACTAAAACACAAAAAAATTTTTTTTATTTACTACTTGGGAGTATGTATACTGTTTCTGCTTGTTCATAGTCCAAAGCATTTTTAAAATCAACTGAATTTTCAAATTCAAATAACCTCCTTAAAGTGAGTTTGTATTTGTAATTTTGTAAATAATTATTGGAATTCACCAAAGAGATAATGTAGTATCTACAAAGATTTATAAGTTTTAAAAAGAATGATTTTTACATCGAAATCTTGTAAAAGATTCAGACGATAGGATCGTAAAACATGAGATTAAAATCAAATTTGGGTTATAGATATCGTTTGAAAGTATTGATCGATTATTTTAAATTAATTTTGTATTAATTTTGGTTTATAGTTTACAGAATTCCGCTTGTTTTCGAAATTTTACAATTAAATCGAATATTCATACAAAAAAAAAGTTATATGCTGTTCCAAGAGAAACAAAGGTATTTCCCTTGGCAATGTCCGTACAATTTCGGACGTAACGACAATCAATTTTTCTAGTAAAAATTGTTTGGCTTTGAAAATTGCATTTTATATTTCGTTTTCTTTCATATTACACCCAATTTTACAAAAGTTAACATGTTAAGGAATACTTAAAGAAATTGCTATGAAATTCATCATCTATGGTAAGTTTAGCAGTCGAATTGAATCTAATGCAACGCCGGTCCAAGTTATTTCAGCGCCGGGTGCAGATTAGGTAAATACTAAAAAAAAAAAAAACAAGTAAATTGATTCAAGAAGCATATTCATATAAGGTCAAGGAAAAAGTTCGTGATAATCAAAGAAAAAATGTTAGTAACTTTTCTAATTTTCCATAAAATTTAATATGAAACAAAATGAAAAAGCTCGCGATACTAAATAAAAAAACGCTCAAATTTCGCGTGTTTCGAACTTTGGCGCTGGTTGCGGCGGCTCCATTGCACCATAGGTTGGATCGGCCCTGATCTAATGGAAACTTACATGTCGTCGATTCTATCTCATTTTCATATACTATATGGTTGTTTTTATAGTTGACTAAATAAACTAGAATTCAACATTATTTTAAGGATTTTATTCATACTGAAGCAAATTGAATATAGGCAAAATTCAGTTCGCATAATTTGAAAAATATTTAAAAATTTAAAAGCCTGTCATTAAATAGCACTCATTTAAATGATCGGTATTTTATAGTAATTATTATTTAAATTAATTTTACATAATTAATTCAAATCGCTTAGTAATAAAATTGTATTAACACAATATTTTTTTATTTTGGATATTAACGATGTGTGACAATTCGCATTTATCAAATTTATTATGAAATATTTTTATCGGAATTTTGGAAACGTTAATCAAAGGTGTTTTTATATTATAGAATTTTTACCTTGAAACTGATTTTGTATATATCCAACCACTATAAAGTGAAACCGCAAAACACAACAGCCGGGTATTAAATATTCACAGATTTACTTATGCCGGCAAAAACCAAAACAACACATATATTGCACTTCATTAGCACAACCAAAAATAACAAATGCGGGAACAATAAAATATGATACAGGATTTATAGGATTTTGGAATATATCCTGAGCAAATTTTATTTGTAGGTATGTTGTTTTCTCATCTCTCTGGCTTTCGGCGGAAAAACATGTTTAACTTAGTTCCAATTTTATATATAGGATGTTATCATTCTTGGTATTTGATATAGGAAGATGACGAAAATAATAGAGGAATTCAATGATATTTCTATATTATAAGAGATAAACAAGAAAATAATAAAAATGTTGAAATATTCGGTTTGGGAAATTATAGATTCCTCCACTATACAAGTGTTTATCTTTTTTGTTTATGACATATAGACTAGAAAAATATACGAAAATATTTAGTATATCTATAATAGGGTGTAGATTCTTTAGAACGGAAGTACAAGTCGACTTAATGATTTACGGCAGGAAATTGAAAGGTACATGTACTTTTGTTAAAAAAAAAAAATATGTGTGTTTACATGACAGCTTTATTGCTTTCCTACATAAAATAAAGAAAGCAAATACCGGGTGGGACTAAATGGCGAAAACTATTATAATTATAAAATTTGATTAACTTTAATTTAGATCATAATCTGTTTCATTAATTCGCATGGATGTTTGCTAGATAAAAAGAAAAAGACATAGGAATTAGGTAGAATCGGGGTATTTGTGTAAAGCGCCAGGCACATAAGATGCAGTATCCACGAGATCAGAATGTTGTGATGTTTCCGAGAAATTGATAGGTATTCACAAATCTGTGTTATGCGTTCAATCATTTCAATACCGATAAAGATCGTTCTGTTTCAAGCTTAATATTTGTTTGGATTTAAGTTACACTTATCCGAAGAGGAAGGCATAGAACGTCCAACTATAGTATCATGGAAAATTTCTGCAATTACAGAAATCCGAGTAATTTGTAAATTATATAAAAATAATATATAAGTTTTTACATTTAACAATTTTCCTTTAGCTCGATTTTTGACAATTATTGACTGAAAGTTTTCTTCTTCATATGGTTTTATTCCCAAAATGAAAATTATGTTTGCGAACTGCAATCACGCATGAAGATTATTTTCATTTTTCCCTCACCAAATCAGTATGACTTATCAAACGTGCCTAAAAACTTCGGAAATATAATCGAAACTCGTGACGAGGGCTTCTAACTTTCAGTTATTTTGATGAGTTTCGATATTGTTTTGTGAAACTCTCGTTTTGTCATCATTATTATAATACTGAATACGAATAAGCTATTCCTTTTGACTTGAAACATTACTCAAATCTCCGAGTCACAATAGAGATTGATGCCAATATAACCTCAAAATGAATTCGAAATTCTTATGTTCCTTTTACGATTTCTATTATGCTTTTCGCGTTACCCGGTTTGTTCTACTACTAATATATATACTATATATAGGGTGGCATAGAATAAGAAAAAAATGAAATGTTTTCTATATTTTTTTTCACCATTTTCAATGCAAAAAAATTGAGCTTTGTTTACGTGACAGCTTTATTGGTTTACTCTCGATTTATTTTATTTTTTCCTTTCACTTTAACTAAATATCGTTATTTAGAAAAATACATGTTTTTGCGTTTTGTCACCCTATATATACTTTCTGGAAAAATTCTTATCATTATTATTATAATACAATACAATACCAAAAAAAAGCAAGTGAAAAACATAGATAAAGGGTTGACGTAAAAGTAATAAGCTTTCTTGTTTTATGTATTGCTTTAGTGTATACGAGGTGCTTTAAAATTTATTGATTGTAATTTGAAATAATTCAATGATTTTGTTTTCTAAATATTAAAGGAAAGATTATAAATTCATTTCACTCTATTACTTCGTTTATACGATCGACTATAGTACTTGTCGTCCTCAATCCAAAACTCGTCCATATAAACCCGAATCGACTTAAATTCGACTTGAGTCGATCCTATCATAAGAATTGCTCTGATCGACTTTAAATTTGTATGTAATCGACGTTCGATCGACTCGAAAATTTAAAATGGAGTATAAACAGAGGCGAATCATAAACTACAAAATAAAAATTTGTTTGCAATCATGTCCCAATTTGAAGTTGATTTGAAGTCAATTCCGAGTCAATATTTCAATCTGGTAAAGTTGAAAAACTCAGACTGAATTTCAACTAAACGAAATTAAGGCTTCGAATTGTTTTGAAGGAAACTTACTATGTTATCTCGAGATACGAATAAGTATTTTGAAAATTCGTTTGAAGAAATTTACTTTGAGGTCAAGATAGGTATAAGAAAGTCTAGAAAATAATTTCAGGATTCAAAAATTACGTAGTATTTAAGATAAAATAAAATTTAATATAACGTCTATTTTATTTGAAAATCACCTAGGATTTACGTAATGTTCCATTTTGGGTCAAACACTTTAACGTAAACTTAACCTAACTTAATGTCTAACTGGTGATGGTAAATCCAACGTTAAAACAAACTAATTTTTGAGATACCTCAAAAATTTAAGTCATATTTTCGAAATTTTGACTAAAATGTGAACCAAAATTCTGCTTGCCGTGAAAAGTTCACGCATTTGCAAAGTTGCAAACATCTAGTGAAATATTTCTAAAATTTTTAATGCGTAAATTTGACTTCGGTTTCTTAAAGTTTTATAGTATTTGAATTTTAAATCAATAAACAAAAAAAAAAAACTGTATTTGATATGAAACCCTTAAATAAATTGAGAGAAATCTTATAAATTCCATACGTTGTATAAGAATAACAAATTTGAATCCTTTTAAAACCATTACGCTCTATAGTATGAAAAACAAAAAAAAAGGAGGCGAAAAAATGGTCGTACCGAAACCTTCTTTTTCTGTTTTTGATCCTAATTCTAGAATTTGCGAAGAAAACAAAAAAGGAAAGGTATTTTTCTTTTCAAAAATCTTTTTAAACAGCACAATATTCAAGTTTTTCCCTCCTAGAAAAAGTCGAAAGGAATTTACATTTCCGGAGTAAGGGTTACGATGTGCGGTTTATGCCTACTTTGACTATTATTTTCAGTTAAAACAGTTTCTTGATTTTCGGTTTTTTTCTTCCTGTTCAAGAAAAAGTAAAAAGGGGTGAAAATATGTAATCAACAGGTTGGACTGGAATTCATGTAATACAATAACAACAACAATAATGTCGGAGAAAAAGAAGTTATTGAAGGAAGGATTTCGTTTCGTTTTTTTTTGCGTGTTGAACGAACTGATTTTATCTCTGGATAATATTGAACCCCTTAATGTGAGATGACTGATTTAGCCTGTAGGTTATTTTCATTGAATTATTTAATAGAAAATATTTTTACATGTATATGTATATATTTATGGATATATATTTTTTCTGTTCTTTTCCTGATTTAGTTGTATATGAGAAGTATTTCACCCAAAATGTACAAAGGTCCATCTATCACCGTAAGGCCAATGAAAATGTCAGCCATGTCGATAATTGAATTACTTCTTTCTATTTTCAAGCTACATTCTACTTTCTCTATTCTGACGATTCTAGGAATTATATTGGTTATTAAATAAAATATAGTCGATATCACAGGAAATTAGTGTTTTGGGTTTCCGTAAGTATAATAATTTTTTGGAAAAAATTGATATATGTATATAAATTTTTAAATTCCCCAAAAATGTCTAGTTCCATTACTTTAATTGTGTTACCGGATAATTCTACAAAACATTTACGTATAGAGAAAGATATTCCTATGGTCATATATTGCCTGTTTATTTTGTTGGAGGATTTTGGCATAAATGAGATTCAATAAGTATATGTATTTTGGAAATCTTTCTAGAATAATGGAGACCATGTAATATAAAGGATCTTAAAAGTTTTTCGTTTTTTTTTTTCTTTCTCTGCAGAAAAAGCGTTTTCTTTTTGTTGTAAATGTTTTGTGTGTGTAAAAGTGGTATCCATTTAATGCGTTAAAGCTATTCGAGAATCAATTCTATAAACGACAATAAATTTAGAACAGTTAAAACCTGACGGAAATCCCTACTTAAAACTTAATGGACTGAAAACGATTCCTTCGTTGAACTTTTCGCTCCAATTTTTTTCTTCTCCTGTAATTCTTTAGTTCATTTTTTGTTTTATTTTTTTTTTAGAGCCAGTTAAAATCAATTAAAGTCTAGATCAGGTTTGTTTTTACTATTGGATTCTTTGTTATTTGTCTACATATATGGGTATATCTATATTGTTACTATAAAACGAAAAAAAAGTACAAATACAATGAAAATATAGATGGAATAAGGATAAGGTAAGCACAAAAAAAAAAGAGTACAATCAAAGCTCTACCAACATTATTGTGGGTGGTATAAATTGGTGAAATAGGTGATATGGCCTGATAAGTCGGTGGGAAATAAAAAACAATTCAAGTTGTCGATATTTAAGCATCGAGAGCTTCCGAGATTTACTTTATTTAGTTGGATTTGTATTTCTTTTTTGTTTTCAAAACGAAGTCTTTTTAGTGTTTAGGAAGAGTTGACATTTTGATCTTTGAAATTGGCTTCAAGCATCGTATAAAAATAAATAACGTGCATAAGTTGAAAATAATCATAAAGTGTTCCTTAGGTTTACTTATTGTATAGGCAAAGAAAATCCAAAACTTTTAAAACGTAAGGGCAGGGTTCGGTTCTCATGAGTTACTACCAACGAGGCAGCCCATACACCATTGTAGTTAAATTGTTAATTTGCCTTTCTCTAAATTACGCCTAAAAATCTTACAATTTTCACTTTATTAGAATATGCATATTAATGGTGTTCCCTTGCCATTGTAAGACGTTGTGTATCATTACATCGTTGTATGATTCTAATGCTATACAAGGATGTCTCGAAATTATTACAGCTATTTTTTATACACCACCAAAATACGTCTTGTGATTCATTGTTGTACATTGTATCGTTCGTTTGCGAATGAAATTATTTCGGTATTAAAATGTTGGTTAATTTTTGGTTTCAAGTAGAGATGGTCAAGAGATTATGGACAATAGTGGTGACTATTGAAGTGGTCAAGGGAATGGTCAAAAGAGTGGTGAGGAGCGGTCAAAAGAAAGGGACGTCAACAAAAAGTTGTTTTATAAAGGTGGTGGTCAAGAGGTGGTCAAGAGGATGGTCAAGAGGATGGAGTCAAGGGTGATCCTTAAAGTGTGGTAAATCTGCTTTGCATACATACAACTATACAATCTTACAATTCAAAAGGAATACCACTGTTATGTTAACGAATTTTTGAGTAGCAAGCAGCACTTTAAGCTAGTCCCTTTAATGTAAAACAGTTCTTACTTTCCTGGATTCCAATAACATTAAAGATGCTTATGTTGAACCCGTTCCATTCCATTTGAGTTGTAATATAAGAATCTGTACTGAAATTGTGCGCATGGAATATGCCTTGAATCGATTTTATTCAATTAAAATGTATTTTTATTATCGATAATTAGAAAATTCAACAATAGAACGTGTAACAGGATAATAATTATAGTAATTAACTATATTACTTAGTTCAACAAATCATTATTTATTCAGAAATTCCAATATCAATTATTTACTTGTCCGTATGAAAATTTTCTTGAAATTCCCAATTTTTTATGACTTTTTCCAAAAGATGTCAATTGAAAGCAGTTTCACAAGCAATTTGAATTAAATCATAAATAAACAAGAAAATTAAGAGTTTGAGAATATTTTGAGAATTAAGAAGGGAATAAATGAAATGGATGGAAAATTTAGGAAAGGCAAAATATTTTCTCTCGAAAAAAAGACATCATAGAAAAGAGGAAAGGTGGTAAGAGATTGGGCTACAATGAATCTAGTATAGAGCACAAAATAGAACATAATAATGGGGATGAGTTAACAGAATCTTAAATATTCCTCTTTTCCTTGCTTTTCCAGAAATACACTCTTATCATGTCATCAAAGTCCTTAAACAAAGCTCGCGAATAATTTTCCCGGTAGCTTCATAGTTCATGGCAATTATGTTTTAAATAGGCCGGATTAAGGCTGTTGGGTCTTTTGTTTTTTTTGGCATCCATCCATTCTTAAAATTTAGCAGACGCGTTGGAGTATTGAGTTTTTTTCTTTTTTTTCTTTTTGGTATTAGTGTGATAAGTGACAAAAATTTTGTGTGGGTGGTGGTTGTTTGTAAACAGAATGGAATTGTTGGAATAAAATGACTGAATGAAATGAGGTGTTATATACTATCTATGTATAATTATATATGATATGATGATCAACTTTACTCAACTATATTGTCCTACTACTATGGTTTGAGGTAAAGTTTTTTTTTTTCTTCTGGGTTTGTAGTGTGGGAGGCATTAAAAATTACTTTTAATTATTCGAGAAATTCAAAAGATAGCCCAATGAATATTTCATCAGATTTGTATGTTCAGGTCGCCGTGACTAATGAGCTCAAGAGATTATGTACAGAGCCTTATTGTTGTTTATTTTTTATGTAAGCCTAGAGAATCCTACTTTATGTTTAATTTTGTTTTTTTTCCCTGTTTTTCGCTGGACAATGTTGTTGGTGTCAATTTTCTTTTTTTGGTTGGTTTTGTGTCGGGTACTATGGATTCTTTATTTTTATTTTATTTCCATTAATATCATTTTATACTTCCCCCAGAATTAGTTTAGTAGATTTACAACTAAAATAAAATAACATTTTATATTTCGGGTTATAAACAAATTAAGTTTTTTATTATTTTAAGCCGAACAGAAAATAGTTTGTATATATAAAATATCGTTCTAATTCCTTCAAAAAATCAATTAAAATACGTGAAGATAAATAATTAGAAAATTATAAAAATTTATTTTCATATACTAACATGATTTTCTTTAAATAGTTTTAGAAAAAAATATTTATTTGAAGGATTCACTATCTCTTGAAGAGGGTTAAATTGTGGATAAAAAAAAAATATTTAGGAAATAATTTTCCAGATCTTAACAAGTTGAATTCATGTTGATTCGACATCGTCAGATAAAATCATTTTACTCTTCAAAACTTCCATAGTCCTACGAACCATAAAAAGAAAAACTGGTACTGTATTACAAAAAACTACAAAATTTGATTCGTATTAACGCAAGCTCAATTTCTCTTTGAAAATATATTTTCTATATAATTATTTTCATAAAAATTGTAACCTTAACGAACTCCTTGTTAGAGAAAGTTCGCTCATTCCTGAATTTGTCAAAAGGTCAACTCTTATTATTATGGTATAGTATATAGTATATATGAGATCAAAATTCCAACCACAAATCTTGAAAGGCGAATATATCAACAGAACATTCCACCCAGTTGTATCCTGTTTTTTTTGCCTCGATTTATATTGTTGTTGATGGAATATTTTTTTTTCTTGTTAATTTTATTTTCTACCAATCATATAAGGGTGTAAAAATTTAACCGTCCTTTCATACTAGAACGAGAAATTCGGTGAGTATCCATTGAAAATGATAAAATGTTCATTCTTTTCATTCACACCTTCACCTTATTGTACACAGAGAGCTTCTATGAAAAAAGTTCCCATTCTTTTCTGACATCATTATATATTTCCTGTTATATATATATATATATATATTTTTTTTCACTAGGACTTCTTTCGGTTGTAGTACCTATTTAGATAGCAAAGCACAACATGCCTAAGAAAAATTCTATTGAGGGTCCTCTTTAAATTCATCGCGTTGAATTGAGGACATAAAATAGTTCTTTATCAACAATTATGGGGCTAATTAGGAGGCACATTTCGTTGTAGGAAAAGGAAATAAAAAGGTAAATCGTGAGGTGAAATTTAATTAACCTTATGCTTTGGCTGTTTTTTTTATGAAATTATATATATATAGGTATATAATATTTATATTGACAATGATTTATACAGTATTATAGCATCTGAATTGGAGGGTTTGCAACCGTTTTTTTTATTAGTTATGGATGCAAATTGTAAAGTTGTTATTGAATTAAGCTCACGATTGAAAAATAATAAAAAGAAAAACATAAATATTAACTTTGATTTTAAATAATGTTTAGCTAAAAAATATACGGCTATTTACGCGTTTATTGGTTTCAGTCCAGTTCCTATTACACCATTAATATCTTCATAAATACGTTTTAAAACTTATTGTTTATAAAATGTACAGAAATAAAAAAAATAATAAATTATCTGGCATGGCAAACCATACCCAACTTTCTTAGACGTATTATTAGAAATGGGTTTTTAGAAAAATATAAATGCTTCTGGGTTAGAATTTCGCTTCAGTTCATTTTTAACTTCTATACGAATTATATAGTTACTGGAATCGAGATCGTTTCATAAGATTCTAAATCCTTTGCAATCATTTTTATCCAATGTCTGTCTGTCGTCTGTCTGTCGGTCCGTGTCGAGTACAAGATTGCGACCGCATTTTTGAAGCAATTTCCATGAAAATTGGTAAGAGCGGTTTCTTCCTCATGAAAACCATTCTATCAGAAGTTGGGTTTGATCCGTAGCCGCCGAACAAAAGTTCGGCTTTTTGTGCTTTTACATGGTATTGTAACATTATTTATGGATCAATTTCAATGAAATTTGGCATGAGATACTTGCTCAATGAAAGAACAGTTGTGTCCAAAAATCAATTGAATCCGATTACAACTTCGGGTAGTTGCCGAACAAAATTCAAATTTTTTTGTATGAAATTTGGAGCATAACTTTGGGTGTTCGGACGAAACTTCGAAATTTTTATACAGAATAAATCATAAATTGTTGTACGAAATAATTGTATAGAATTGTATAGAATTGTATAGAAGTTCCCATAGTGGTTTGTGCACTATAGCTTGTTTTATTATAATTTATTTTATTGTACTATCAAATTTGAACAAAATTGGATGAGTCGCTTTCGAATTATAAGAATGATAACATACATACATAATTGTGAAAATAGTGTAGTTCCTATACTTTAGTTTCAGTCTAAGAAACTAATTAACAGAAAATTTTGTAATAGGATTTCTAAAATGTTTCCATTATAAATAATCATCCCTTTTTAATAACTTGGACTTTATAGATATCGTTTACTGAAGTTGATAAATCCAGGCAAGAATGAAATGAACCCATTTATAACTTATAGATACTTTTGCTCTCTGTATTCCTCCAACATTCCTGTAAACAATGAAATGAATCTCACCATGCCTGGACAAATTAATCTATATTCTTCATAAATATGTATATATATATAACTTTAACCTTTTTGTGGTGTTGTTAAAAGTTGTAAAACATTCCAGATTTCAATGAAAAAATAGGGAGAAAAAAAAACAAGAATATATAGAATATATTTATAACATTAAACTCGACCAGATCTAGCATTTCAATTACGACTCAAGGTATTTGATATTTTATTGATGTTGTTAACACGTTGTTAGCTTTCACGGTTTCCACCTTTTATTTTTATGACACCTTTCCGGGTTATAAACTGGTGCGTATTTATTGAAACGGTAACATAATTCATGAATTTTATGGCATGCTGTACAATATCCTTTGGTTGACTAGTAAAATACTAACAGAGAGTATAGAAGGAATACGAAGGTAAAGCAAAAAAAAGGGGATACTCATAACCTATATCCTTTTGTATTTGTTTTTTTTTTGTTCTGCCATTATAGAAAAATTGAAATGTATCAGATGGTGTTAAGACATATTTCAGATATAATCCAGAAAATGAGCATTTTCATAGAATTAATGTTGCCAAAAGTAATAGTTTTATATTTTCAAAGTTTTTCGATCGTTATGAACTGATGGGACACCAAAATAAAATTGTTTTATAACTAATACTAAGGTGTAAAATTTATTAGACCCATATTTATGAGTTAGCAAGGTGTCGAACCATCTTACTTGATGTCGTTAAAAGAACACACTTAAATTTTAAAAATAATAAATTACTTGAGACCGATAATTTATTTTTATTTGTTGAGAGAAAGTTTAGAAGTACATTTGGGAGTTTTAATACAAATTCTTAGCAAATGAATAGTGTTTTAATGACTTGCAGTCATTTAGATTCTGGTTGATTTTAAGTGATGAATATCAGGATTGATTTCTGATCTCGAATTTTTACAATTATTTATTTTTCTTTACCTAAACACATCAGTACTCATAGGTAAAAGTTCAGTCAAATCTTCAGGGACTTGTAATCCATCAGAAAATGTACTTCAAGTCATTTTTTATAAATGATATTTATTTGTGAATTTGATAATCTTGTTATTATATAAGCCTACAGGATTAAAATTTTTAACCTTTATATTTTGTTTGTTATTATTTTTACTGAATTGTATATAAAAGCTTCAAGACATTGTAATCTCACGAGAATTGTTCGTATTGAAAAATCCAGCAAGGTAAATTAAAAAAATATAAAAGTCAAGAAAAGTAAGTAATTTTCTTTTAGTTTTCTCTTCTCATTGTTATTGATTTAATCATCAGTTTTTTTTTTTTTGTTTCAATCTTTGTACTTTATGACATTGCAGGAATCCTCTTACAGATTCTCTTTTTTTTTACATCAAAAGCTTACTATATACATTCAACTATATAAGTATATAAAATATAATAATAAAAATGGGTTTCGGAACTTCAAGAACTTTTGATACGTATATATATATATATAGATTCGAGCATGAAATTTTCATCACGAGATGTTTGATTGGAAAGACAAAATCCTACAAAATCCGGATTATCCTGTTATAGTTCAAAAACTTTAGTCTCGATGGGACCAATACTGTTTAAACATCATCATCTTTGTTGTTGTTCCTGTTGTTCTTATATATACTATATCGTTATACTTATTTTATACTTTGGTTAGCCTTTATATATTGACTTTTATAATAGCTTACTGATCTCATCCTGTCTATACAAATGTAAAAAGACGAAAGTGAATAATGCTTGCACCAGGGATATGAATCTTTCGAAAACTTTTATTAATGGAAATACTTTTTGCCAAATAAGTATCTTAAAGTATATATAAAGTATAGAATCATAAAATTTGCTATATTTTGACTAAAAATAATGAAAATCGATTGATAAAGATTAAATACTGAAAGGTAAAATAAAAAGAAATGAAATTAATGTATATTTAATTACAAAATTTAAAAAAACTTGTCATATGTGTATTTTGCAACGAATGTGGAAAAGTTCTAAAGACCACAGTTTTTTTTTCGTACGGATTTATATTGACAGGATTTTAAATTGAGATGATGCGGTAATCTCAGAATTTCCTTAATACCAAGATCAAGATCAGAACATTTTCTCTGTGTAATGGAATTAGTATCTCTCCGGTAGATTGTCATCATTTTGCTATTTTGTTGAAGGAAAATTATACTATAATGCATAGTTTTCTAGTGGAAGTTTAAACTTAAGATTAGTTATTCAAATAATCCCGTTTCTAGTTTCAATTTAACCCAATTCCCTTTTTTAGTACAATTTTATCCTTCTTTTCTTTATAGAACGTTTTAACATCATGATAATTTTTTTTAAATATAGGAATATGTATGTATATGATTGGTTCAACGAAAAACCGAAGTTTAACCTCTACAAATTTATCTATTAAGTTAATCTGGGCATACAGTTTACACTTGAACTGTAAAACTAAAAAATTGTTAATCTTCAGATTAAACGACCACAAGAGTCTATTGAAAAATTGACTAAAAGAAATATAATATTTTTTATTGATTGATAAAAATGAAAACTACTTAATTTTTAGTATTTTTCATTTTTAATCTAGTTTTAAATTTATGTTCTACTTATTAAATTCGGTGAAAAATTTTCATATTTTCAATTTTATAGAAATATAATTTTAAAAGTTTTGCCACGAAAGAAAAGTTTTTCATTTCTAGGCTTTTTTTTAATTTATTTAATGGCTTTTTTTTTCGTATATACAAGTCTGTTATATTCATAAGCTTGTCTGGGATTATATACAATAATAAATTATGATATGTGCATGTTTAATAACAAAAACAAAGGAAAAAAACACAAAAATGAACGAAAATTGAGCGAATATTATGTACATAAATATAAAACTCATGAGTTAAACAAATTTATTACTATGCAGAATATTTTTTAGCATCTATACATTATTATATTTTCTTCGCCTTTCAATCTTCCATATCCGCTGTTCATATGGAATAGAATATAGTATTTCGCTAGTATAAAGTATTTATGTACAAAAATAAGGAAAACATCAACAAATATAATACACTTTTGCTTACATCTCGTCTTAAGAAGTTGTTGGTCTTATCAATCACTAAATTGGTTCAGTAAAATATTCTACATGCAAGAAACGAATGAAATATGGATGACAGCACCAATTTCTATATTATGGGATCTTTCTTCTACCATAGAATATAACTTCGTTCGAAATTCGATCTCATTTTGTAATCTATGTTAGTATATAGAATATACGTGTTTTTGCTATATCCTTAAAATTTACTATACTATTACTATATATTTTGAATAGACAAAACTTTTGCTAGCATAGTAACAGAATCAAAAGTTATGTGTAATAAGACAAAGTGAAATAAATTTTCATTACACGAATTGCTCGTATGATGCAAACATATGTTGCGGAACCATTTTCAGGAAGTTTTAGAAGTTTTGTCACTCTATGAATTCTTCACACTTAAAATCATTCCTTTTAGCTGTTTCGGTCAAAATTCATGTTTGGTATTTCTTCGTTAATGTTATTTTCCACGATATTCACGATATTGCATAACATGATGTTTCGTAAGTTTATAGAAAATAATGTGAAAATTTTATTCTTATCGATTGAATGGTTATGTAGTTTTACGGACCAAATAATATGATCAAGTGACTTCATCTTCCAACTGGAACTTCTTTTTCTTTTGTCACTATGATGTTAATACATAATCCAGCAGTATGGAGACTTTGAAACACTCTGCAAGGAGAGTTTTTAGAAGTTTACTATATATTTCTTTAAAATGCATTCTTTTTCGATATATTGCATATGTAGAAAAATTACATAATTCCGCCAAGTTTTACTAAAATACTCAGAGATTCTGGTATAATCGTAGTAAGAGTTACTTACAAGTAAATATGGTCGTTCTGCGTATGTACCAGATATGATAGAGTATGGTTAGGTTTTCTAGCGTGTAAATATTAAATATCATAACTTAACGTATAAGTTAAGGAAGTTTTGGAAATAATATTTCAAAATACTATTAATTTCTAAAGAAGCTGAATAATAGGCTAAATACTATTTTAAAGCAGCATGTATTTCGAACATAAATTAGAGCTAAAATGAAATAACTCATGTATCTGGATAAAATCTTTATTGATTTGAGATTTTTAAATAGAGATAATAAAAATCGAACTGTAGAATACTATTTTACCATACCAATCATAGCTAAAGTTTAAGAGTAAGCTCGTAATCTCACATATTGTATTATGTAATATCATTTTTAAACTAAAGCAGAAAAAATGAATGTCATTCAAATATATGTAAAATAAGGCAAGTATTTCACATATGCATAGTTTTTGTTTTCTTCTTCTATTAAACATTTATTCAATCATTCGAAAAAAAAATGATCGTAGTCAATGATTTTCGGAAAACTGAATTAATTTATGTGGAAAATTAAAAAAAAAAAATGATCAAAAGCTATTGCATTTGCTTGAAGCTATCAATTTTCAATTAAACTTCCCGTCAGCAATCTTCCAAATTACATAGTACTATGGAATACAATAGTCTGGTAGAATGAGAGGCCGTGTAAAATTTTCATATACCCATTCGCTATCATCATTTACCTTCTCGACGATAGCAATTTAGAATTCCTATCATCACCATTATTTCCATTATTTCCATTAGGTATACAATAATAGCATATAGTAAAGTGAAATGGACTCAAATGAAATTTGCATATCAGAAGAAAATCGTATATGCATATAATTTGGTGTCGGTTGAGGGGGATCAGGTTTTACACTTGCTTATATACGTTTGCATGTAAAGTATAACTGAATTCTCATGATAGAATATGAAAATCTATATCCATATTTCATATGGTGTTGTTAGTCTCTGATTACAATAAATTCTGTTGTTCACCCTTGGATAGCAGGAAGGCATTGAAATAAGCGGCTGCTTTGTATTCCATTCCAAACGATTTAACCCAATAACGCCTATTTCAGTGCGTAAATATAAAATTTTCATTTTTATGGAAAATTTAGCTTTTTAAATGAAAAATCATGAGTGAAACAAACTTAATACGGAAATGAATGTAAAAAATTGAGAAATGTTTTTTCTTTTCTTGAACAATATAATTTTCTAGGAAAATATTTAAAGTTAATATTATTGAAAATTGATTTTTGGAAATATTTCTTTAAATTAACAATTAGGAAAATATTAAATATGATTTTAAATTGCACATTTGAAAATGAAAACGACTACATATTGACAAATACTGATGAAACAAACACGTACACTTAAATGACAAATTTACTCGACCGATAGTTTTCTACTAGCTGAATAAAACAGAAATATATTGTGCTAAAGAGCGTCGACTTTTATTTGAATATACTACCATGTCGGATAGAATACAAGATACAAGCTACAAGCTACAAGCTACAAGCTACAAGCTACAAGCCACAAGCTACAAGCTACAAGCTACAAGGTACAAGCTATAAGCTACAAGCTACAAGTTACAAGCTACAAGCTACAAGCTATAAGCTACTACTTACAAGCTACAATATACAAATTACATTCCTAAACATATAAGATACAATAATACATTGTTTACAAAATCGTACACAAACTGTATTTAATCAAATGAACTTTCAAATTACTGCTAATGTCATTCTTCAAATTTTCTTCAGCATCATTATTGATACTCGTCGATGTTTTATTTCGTACATCAAAATATCCATTATTTCATCTCATTTTTCTATTTAAATTAATTTCATTGACATTTATTTCAATAAAATGAAAATTAAAAGAAAATAATCTTATATAATATTGAACTTAATTTCAGATGTCGTGTTAAAGAAGAATTTCTTTTTTTTTCTTCTTCTTTTCATTTTAATAAAATCTTAAATTTTATACCTTGTCGTACATAGGACTCGTATTTACTAGAATATTTATACATCTTCAACCAACACAATACAATATTCATTCGAATTTTGTATCCAGCGATTTTCAATGTTACTAAATTTTTTACTTTCTTCTCTTGCCTTAAGAAAAAAAAATATTTTAAGGAAATTTTTCACACTGTATACTCGCTACTCCATTTCAAGTTCTTCCTTCCGGCAATACATGTTTGTATATTATATACTTCAACTTCTTTTCATGTACACTCTACAAGTAATATCAATGGATTGACTTTACTTCAGAAGAGCTTTTCTTTATTGATAACGTCTGTGAAAGAAAATCTTTTTCAATGAGAGGAATTACATCCTGCTATTTAATATAATAAAAGAAAAAAAAAAGGAAGAAAAATAAATAAATAAGAAAAGTATATGAAAGATTTCTTTGATTTTTTTTTTTGTTAATATGTTCCGGAAATAACACCGTATAAATGCTTCTTTTATACAATATTACCCTTTCTGCTGTTGACATTAAGTATTCTCCATACTCATATACTTGTATAGTATTTATGCATTATTGGGAAGGTTTTTACATTTTTGGAAGACGATATGAAATTTATTCAATACTTCGTATTTCATACTATTAAAAAAAAATATTTGAGTAAACTGAATACACAATAGTGTCAGGGGAAAAAAGAAAGTTGGTGATAATGAAATTGGATTTTCTTGACACGGCTGCGCCAAGGATAATTTAACATTCTTCTTGATGTTACCACATGAAAATTATATTTAATCACTGCGTTATGTTTATTACATTTCTTTGGCATTTGCAAGTCTGAATTTAAATAATTTTATTTTATATAATTTATACTAATAAAAGTTTATCAGTGAAGAATATTCCTCAACAATTTTGTCACGTCTAGTTAAATGTTTACTATGTACCTAAAATTCATATCAACTGCTTACTACAATACTTTATACATATAGGTATTTTTATAATATATTCTAATTTTTAATTTTTCCTAACTTTACAGAATAGTAATAGAAAAGTTTATTAACAATATAGAAAGTATATCCTAGGAAGAATTTAAAAGCTGACCATATTCATATAATAATTCCAACAAAAATTATACAAAAATAAAATCTTAAAATGATTCTGTTCAGATTTAAATGAAGTACGTAGAATCTCTTTCTTTAATTGGATATGTAAATTAACAATATGTCGCAAAATGTACAGAGTAGTAGAATGAATTCATCCGACATCTCTATTATAGTAGATGTATTTTATAAATGTGTAATATTCTAATTTCATATTATGATATATTGTACATTTCCATATGAAAAGACAAAAGTTGAAAATTGTATCACAATGATGCAATATGAGATTTTCTAATATCAAGAAATAGGTTAACCAATTATTTGTTTCCTGTTACCAGTTCCAATGTCTTTTTATATATCATCCAATTAATTATTATGTCTTCATATACCATCTTATATGTCAGGTACTGTCACAATATGGTATATGGGTGGAGGATGTGTGGTCAATTATGTAGAAAATTGATCTATTGAAAACTTAAGGATAAATTCTTAATAGAAATTTTGCAAGGTAATTGGATTTGTTTAGATTGTTTAAATATTTGGTAAAATTGCAACATTTTGAGTAAATTAATTCAGAAAGAGATATCTAGCAAGGTAAGGAGAGTTTTTCAGGTTTAATTCAAAAATAACTTGATAGATGAAATAAATATTTTATGTCCTTAAGCTGATTCTTCTTAGATGTTTTCATCTAGAGTTTCAGTTGGAGCTTCATACAATAAAAGTGTATTTTGCTAAAGACTTGGCTTACATATCCAAATGAACTCTGCCATTTTATATGTTCCATCATAACTTTCAAATACATCGAATCCAGTAAATTAACAAGTGGAAAGGATTATGAGAATAATTTTAATGTATCAGATCAAATTAACCAGACAACTAGATTAAAATTTAAATTTCCGATTATTATTATTAATCTTCTTTAAAATGAATTCTTCTAAATTTAAGTTTTTGCTTGTTCTTGTTCGTAGCCGATATTTTCGTAGTTGCTCTGTTCCAGAACCAATACACCACATCTCAAAATGCAGAATATATAATTAATCAATATTACTTACTTTTTGATATTCTCTAAATGGAAATGCATTAAAGCTTTTATTCTTAATTGAAAATCAATTAACTTTATCTTATTATCAAAAATCGAATTAATATAAAATATAATTTACTAAAATTTTAGTTTTTGAAATTTAGTTTTGATTGAGTGACTTTAAGTTCAAAAAAAAAAAAATAGCAAAAAAGATTTCTGCAATGGAAATCGTTAAAAGCTTTTTCAACTTTAACAAAATTATTTAAAAATTTTATTAGTGCTGAGTGATTAAATGTTAAAAGCTTTTTGGTTGTACATTTTATATATACATTTTTCTTTATTACATTTTTGAAGGTAATTTGAAATTTGCAATTAACAATAATTGATGCTGGCCGCAAGGGTAATTGCCAGTTGTCTGTAATTATACTATGAAGAGAGCTTTTAATTCAATTTCAATCGTACAGGGTACTACGTGACAACATAATCATGTTTCGATTGAATGTTTTCCTTAGGGAGTAAAATTTACAGAACATTCTACATAAACGAATTAAATTTAAAATATGTGTTAGATACTTATCCTTTTTTTTAGAAATTCGAGATATAAAATTTTAAGTGAAGTAATAAGAAACTATTGTCAATAATAATTTTATATTTAATTAAAATTTTATTGGATATTGTTTTGGATATTAGCGTTTTACTATATATCGAGATTGTCTATAATTAATTGTTAAAAGTTATAATTTTAATAATAATTTGAACTATATGAGTATACTTGGATCTCTGTCCCAGGCTCGCTATTATCCACTTTATGGTAATTAATAAAAAAAAATTAAATTGTGCCAAATTTACTTTAAGAGCTTGTTTTTAACAAATTGTAGATGTCTTGTTTATTGGATAAGAACTTTAATTCTGTAATATAATTTAAAAATTTTGTATCGTAGCGGTCTAAACTCACTCGCATAAGAATACCGAAGAATCTAAAAATGGTAGAAAGTCTTCCCGAAAAAGGACATATTATTCAATTTGTAATATCATAAATTGAAAGAAGTTTAAAATTGAAAACTATTTAAATGATATTTTTATGCCATATAGTAGGTACTACCAGAGGGTATATTAGATTTGTCACTCCATTTGTAACACATCGAAATAATTGCGTAGAAAGGTTTTAGTGGTATGGTTGTGTCAGGAATCAAAAGTTATATCGATTTATGCATGTACGTCCGTCCGCCTGTCCGTATACAAGATAACTGAAAAAACGCATCATCCGATTTTGATGAAATTTAAAATGTGGTTTGGTTATTTCTTAATTGGATTTATTATTTCAGCAAAATCGGTCAAGGGGAGTGAAGTTATTAAGTAAAAACTAGGGGGATCAGAAATCATTTTATCGTTTTTGATGGTTTCTGAGATTTAATTGAAAAATTTGTGAAGTAAAATCAGTCCTAGGATAAAGTTTTTTTTTTTTGATATAACTAATATTTGAATAAAATTTGCAGAATAGATTTATTCTATTAGGGTCTAGATTACCTGAGGATTAGAAAAAATTTTGAAAACTAAGAAACAAAGGTATGAAGAAAAAGTCTTGAAATATTGTTAGTTTTGATTGTTTTCCTGTCCCATTTCTGTTAAAGGGCATCAAAAATCGGCTATATGCCAATTTTAAGTTACTATATGTTTTATCAGAATTTAATAACAACATTTATAATTAAATATTAAATTAGTAACAAAACAAACCAAAAACGAAGAAGTATTTTTCTAGAAATTAAAATTTTTTATCTTCCTAATTTTGTGGGCATGAAACCGCACAAAAAGAAAAGTCCCATATATATTAAAACTTTTCAAATAAATAGTGTTTCTTTATGGACTTCATCCCATCTATCTGTTAATATTTATTTATTTATTTTATTAAGGATATTTTGTTGTTCTTGTTGTTTTCGGTTTTTATATATATGTGTTGTTTTTTAGTCATAAAATGTTAGAACAATAAAATCTGATAATGACACCTAATTTACCGTAGAAAATTATTTGTTACTGCACGTAATATGAGGAAAATCAAGAGGTCTCCGGTTGTAAAATAGGATGTTCGTAAGTTTGCATGTGTATATATTTGTATGAATGTGTTTGTGTATGAAGAATTCGAAATGAGAGTCTTACCAAAGCCAGAAAGATGAAAAAAAAAAAAACAACATACCATATAATAATATTCCCATGTTGCGTATAATTTGTTTAACTTTATGGCCAACTGGTTACTTACTTAAAAATTGCGGTCACGTAAAGGTTAAAGAAATGCTACCAGAGGTACTAAATTTCGTTTATAATTGCTCCCTTCGGTATTATCAGTAGCAAACTACTTGTACGTGATGAGGTATTTAGGCATTGTATACTGGAGACATACAGTATAAAGATAGGATGCGGATTTGTATGTTTTCTTTTTGGCCTAGTAAAATTCTTTATCATACAAAAATTGTAAGAGAAATTTTTCTTCAATGTTTTCTTTTTTTTTTGGTTTATTTCGGAAATAAGAATGTCTCTGCATCGAAACAAAAAAAAAAAAAAACAAGAAAAACAAATTATAATAATAACAATAATGAAAAGAAAAGGAAAACACTGTGATAAGAAAACGTTGTACTTTTAATACAATTGTGTACCTAATGTGCCTCATGCAGAACATGATAGGATTTTTAAATGAAAAACGCAAAATTTTTTATTTTCTAAATAATTTATTCTAGAAAGTAAATTTGAAAATCATTACCGGCTATATTGTAGGCTAATTTAAAGGATTTTTTCCATTTTTTCGAAAGAGATAGAGAGTTATATGGGTGATATTTAATGGCGAATATGATTTATTTTTATGGTCGTTTTCTTTGATATTATCATAATAATTTTATAGTAATTTAAAGGTCGTAATAATAGAGTACAATTAAAAAGTTAAAATTATAAATTATTGCGGTCTTAAATTAAACGATAAAAATAAAGATATGCGGAGAAAGTGGAAATTTTTTTTTGTAAATTACATTTTCTAAGATAATAATTTTAATAAAATATAATTTTTATTAATAATAAATTTATTAATGAGCTCTGAACTGCTAAACAAGGTCTAAACTAGAAGTGTAAAAATGGCTTTGGAGCATGACATAACTAAAGAGTGTAGAACTCTACTTACACTATTCTAACATGTATTACAAGTATTTGTTTAAATATGGTATATTGTATAATATAAATTGAGAAAAAATATGGTTACTATAAACGATTGGAACATAGTCCATATGTAGAATCATATTTGTGATAAACATGTTAAAATCATTGCTGTATAAAATATATTAACATTGAGTTAATAGGAAGAGCAAATTTTTGCTTTTAGTGACTATAAAATAGTTACATTGAATATAATTTACCATAATTTTTGTCTCAGTGTACTAAACTTTACCAATCAGGACTTAATATAAAATCAAGCTCGAACATATTTCAAGAACTTAGTATTCGTTTTTCCTCCATTATCATCAGAGCTTACCACCCCTTTTCAGATACATCCTGGGTATATATTAAGATCCTTTTATTCATGAAATCTAACCAATACTGGCTGATTACAATTTTGTCGTTTTACGAACGTTATACTTGATCCGCTATTCCGCTATTCCGCTATTCCGCTATTGTCGATCCTATACTGTGCAGATCCAGTAGTATCTCTACAATAATAATTGAAAATAAAACAACAATTTCAAAATATTAGAAAATTTCCAGTTTAATAATTTTTATCAAATTTATTAAATTATTCAAAAATCAATTTCTCTAAGCTATATAATTTGTAAATCCAGTTTCATAATCCAAAGAGATATACCGTAAAAGATTTTCCTTCGATTTGCTTATTTCAATAAAATTTCCGGAAGTTAGTTTTCATTCGTTTCATCTTATCTATATGGAGTTCTTCTTTTTTAAAGATATCTTCAATGTCTTCGTTTCTTTGCTTTTGTTGTTTGGTGAGGCTTTTGCGTTTTCTACGAAAATGACAAGCAACTTTCAATTTTCCCTTTATAACATTTTGCTAGAAACCATATCTATTTATCTATTTATATAGTTAGATATTTGCGATTCCTTATACAATATTATATAAAATATATAATCTGTGACAATGGTAAAGTTCGGATTCTGCCCATGGCTCATATCAAATATCGTGTTCAGAATATTTAATGAATATTGTTGATCTACAATGTTCGATTTTTGAAAATGCTTTAGATGTACGCGAGGTTATGCTATATATATAGAGTATATTTTAAGAAAATTGGTTTTTAGTTTAACTGGCAGGCTTTTACTATATCTATAAGTTCGAATAGTCAATAATCCGCATATACGAAACGCGATCTCTAAAATCAAATTGGTTACGAGTTGTTGACTTTTATTTTTACCTTTCTTTTTATGTACTTTTTCGGGTAAATTTGCGCTTTTCAATATGGAATATTGCAAATAATGAAGCGAACCTAAATTTTCTTTTTTTCTATTTCGAAATAGAAAAATGTAATTTGATTGAAAATTTCTATTGTATAGATATTTGAAAAACTAAAAGAAATTTTCACATTTCAGAAAAAGTTTAAAGTTGATTTTCTATATAAAACAAATTGTTTAGAATGTTAAACATTTTGTATTGTATTGTATTGTTTTTTTTTCGAACTGTATGTATGCGATTTTCCATAGAATCGAATTGATAGATTTATTTTATGTGTGTATTTATCAATAAGAGTGAAATTATCGAAATTTTCTACAATTTTATCGATATAAAGTACCTATTAAAGTTTTTTTCAATTACAAAAAAAAAAAAATAATGTTAAAAAGTTGGAAAACTACTCTTAAAAATTCAATTAAAATTGTATCCGAAGTTTCTTGCGGTATAAATATACCCACATGAACTTATTTTTAACAAAGAAAAGGAAAACAAAAAGAAAGCCCACTTTCGAGTACCATAATAACAAATTTTGTTATTAGAATGTTTCAGCATCCGGAAAAGCTAATTTACCCGAAGGAGATTTTCTCTACCTACATATGAATGTATTTATAACACTCATTTATATATATTTTGTAGCAAATATATACATACATATTCAAATGGTTGTGCTTTCTCATGTTTCACATAGTATTCAGAATGCAATTCCATGCCCCCACATAAAATTTAAGCCACAATTATATATATGAAATTAGCATTTAAATTAGCTTCCAGCGGTTTCAACTAATGCACAGGCCAACCATTTAAATGGATTCGAGGTTTTCTACTTTTTTGTATGATATGCACGTATATTATATACAATAGTAGTAATATTGTAATTAACATTTTCTTAAATTGGTTTAAATATTTGTTTAGTGAATTAATTTCCAAGATGTCGTAAATTGTTAATGTTCTGTGGTTCTTTGAGTCCAGAACATTAGGTTGGTGGCCCAATTCAAATCTGTCCACATATCCTGAACTTATTGAGATAAAAATAGAATTATCAATATTCTATCTCAGGGAATGACCTATTTACATATTTCTAATTGGTATTCTTAATTGGTATTTATATTCCACACCATAACTTTTCTGGCCATTTATCTACCCCATTCATCTGAAGATTGCTGTACCAGACGTCTACACGTTAACGAAATCGCTAGAGAATAGAGAAATATTAATTAAGTTCAAAGATTTTAATAAAATGCATTCTTTTCTAAACAATGCTCATAAAAATGTTCGCACTATACAATACCTGAAGATAATAACATCTTTTATCTTATTTTACACATTGTTTCTATACAAAATATTCTAGTAAAATGAAATTAGCTTCGCTAGTCTATTTTATGGCCATACTATTGTAGAACATTTTAATATACCAAAGATCCAGATGGTCAAAAAATTCTGCTTATAGCAATGTTGTAAAGCCCGATGCTCTTTGTTCCCTGTTACTATATATCCATTACTTTTACATTTCCCAAAGTAACCCTTCCAATGAGTGCTTTCAACATTGGTACCATATGGTGCTAATTTGATTGTTGCTATTTATTTTTTATTTTAGTCGACTAAAGTTTTACATCGTACCAGAAAAATTCTCTTTCTTATTACGACTTGTAATTAAAGAATTTGAAAATATATAACAAAAAGGAAAGCAACGAGAAATTTTTAAACTTAGAAAAGAAACATAAAGTAATGTAAAATCGGCCTATAGCCGATTTTTTGATGCCCTATGGTAGAAATGGGAGAGAAAAATTGTGAAAACTAACAATATATCGAGGTTTTCCTTCATAACTTTGTTTGCCCTTTTCAAAATTTTCTCTAATTTGTAAGTAACTCAGACCCTAGTAGCATAAGTCTAATTTGCAAATTTCATTCAAATCAGTGCATTAGTTCTGAAAATACATCAAAAAAACTTTCTGAACAGGGTTATTTCTTCCTACGACAACTTCTTTCTCCACTATCCTTAGACCGATATCACTGAAATTTATAATGGTATGGTCTATTAATGTAGTCAACCAATATAATTAATTTAAACAAAATTGCTTTACCAATTTTCCAATTAAACCCGAAAAACTATATAAAAAAAAACGACAAAACTTTATGGCCGCCCCTGTTTTTCCTTAATAACTTCGCTGCCCCTCAGTCGATTTTGTTGAAATGCAATACCAAAACCACTATAGCAATAACCAAGTAGCATTCTAAATTTCATCAAAATTGCATGACGCGTTTTTGAGTTATTTTGTCAACGGACGGACGGTAGTACCAAACATGGAGCATTAATATAGGGAATTTTTTTCAGAATTTTGGCTCATTTTCAAAACCCAATTACCCCAATTTGTTCTGCCAGAATTTCACAATTAGATGTCACCTTTTCAGCGCGCTATAACATAACTTGATAGGATTCGAACTACTAAAGTTATACGATTCTAAAGCCAACTATTGGAAAAAAAGCGCCACGAACTTTCTGCTTAATTGAATATTTTAAGGTTTTTCTCTCCATAACTTCGTTTCTTCATTCTCAAATTGGCCCAACTTCACAAGTAGACTGGAGTCTAATAGTATAAACACGTTTCGTAAATTTGATTCAAATCCGTATATAACTTTTTAAAATACATTGGAAAAACTTTATGAACAGGCTTATTTTAAGCTACAACTATTTCTTTCTCCACTATCCTTGGACGGATTGGACTGAAAATTAATTCGGTATCGTCTATTTATGCAGTTAACCTACATAATTAATTTGTACAAAATCGGGTCACAAATTTTCCAATTACATCTGAAAAACCATAACCAAAAAAACGACAAAACTTTCTGGTCACCCTGGTTTTTCCTTTATAACTTTGCCCCCCGTGGATCGATTTGGCTCAAATGCAATACCAAACCAAGTTAAGGAATAAGCAACTCAAATTATAAATTTCATCAAAATCGGATAACGCGTTTTTGAGTTATCTTGTCTACGGACGGACGGACGGACGGACGGACGGACGGACGGACGGACATGCATAAATCGATATAACTTTTGATTCCCTACACAACCTTACCTTTGAAATTTTTCTCCGATTATTATTTCTATGTGTTACACACTTAGTGACAAAACTAATATACCCTCTGGTAGTACCTACCATAGGGCATAAAAATGTTTTTTTGGCACTTCTTGGGCAATTGTTGTTAAGATGATTTTTAAAAGACGATATACCCTTTATTTTCATGTTTAAAGATTCTCAATTTTCGGTTTGTATTGTTTTCCAGTTGGGTTGATTTATGTTTCATAAAATTATTATGAAAAAGAAAACTTTAGAAGAAAATATAAAATATAAGATATATATATGTATATACTTGAAGGTATTATATAATATTAATTTTTGGCCCTTTTAAAGATCTAATGTATACAAAAAATTGTTTGTAATAAAATGAAACTTTGAAAGGATTTAAGTCTAGTATTAAATGGTTTGTCACGGTTAGGTAAGTATGTGTACATACTGTTTTTAACTTAATAATATCTGTTCGTTTAAATATTTCATTTTACAATTCTAAAAAGGGATATTGCCATCAAATATATATACAAGTATATATATTCAAGATTTTAGAATTTCGAAGAACTTTATATAAACATAAGCATATACAAAATTAAGGTCAATGCTATTAAGCATATAAGTTAGATAGTTTATGTTTGATTTAAATTATTTATTTTAATCATAATAACCTTTGCGAAAAGTAACCGTCTTTAAATAATGAATATTTAAAAAAACAATTAAAATAATTTTAGTTTATAATTGCAAGACTTTTACAAATTGGATGGCTAGAAATGGACATACGCTTTTAGTGTTTCAGTTGCACAGCCTGTAAAACAAATATAACAAAAATTTAGGTAAATTTAGGCCGAGGATTAAAAAAGTTGCGCTTCTCTAGAGTATATTAAAAAAAAAAGACAATAATGGTTGATGTTAGGAATTTTATTATAAAAAAAAATCTTTTATAAAATATTCAAAAATAATTCATAATTAATTAAAATACTTACAACTGAATGAATTTATAATTTTCAGAAAATTATTTCATACATAGTCTTTTCCATGAAAAATTTTGAAATATTAATTATATGAAAAGAAAAGTCGACACGAATTAAATATTAAAGTTTCCCTAATTGGTTTTCTCATATATGGTAAATAAATATTTTAATTGGAAATCTTAGGCATATTGTGTTAATTCCACTTGTTAACGATATGCAGTTAATGATGTGCTTAATAGATTCGGATTTTCAGGACTCTCTAAAGCTTATTTTCAAATTATATTTACATGAATATATATCTATATTACATATATTAAATTTAATTAGTTATATATTAAAATATTCAAGTTTGAGAAATGGTCTAACTTCACTCTAGTTCTTGGCATTTTACCACAAAATCCTTTAATTTATTAGTATGTTAAAGTTTTGAACGCAAATTTATGTTTAGTAGATGTATATTACAAAAGGGTTATCCAAAACATGGTTTTGATTATTTATTTCTGGTTTCATTATTTTTAGTGCAAGTACTACTAGTATATCTAGAAGATATAATATCGTTCGAAAGTACACCACGACTACATTTTGAGCATCGTAATTTTGGATGACATTTTCACACATTTTTTTTCTGTCTTTTTAGACAAACAACAGCTATTTTAAGCGATTGACAGTAGAATTTAGTTCAAATGTTACAATATTGGACTAAAATGGATGCAAATAAATTCTTGAATGGAATTTTTTTTGACAAATTCCACCAAATTCTGGCCTGTCTATTTAAATTGCTGCTGAAAATTAGGCTTAAGTTGAGGTGACAAAAATTAATCACTATCATCTTGATCGACATAATGTCAAATTTCATGAAAAAAAGCCTCTAAAAGTTATGGATATATGAAATTCTAAAGTCCGTTTTGGAAAATCCTTTACATATATATTTTCTGCATTTGTAATCCTACATATTCGAATTCGGTTATTCGGAAAATTTTAATGTAAAATCTCGTTTGGTTTAACAGAATTGCAGCTCATGAAAAATATTACTCGTATTTCATATCCTTAATAAATTTAACACCGCTGATTAATTAAAAACATGTTGGGGTGAGTTTAGTTTATCGTGAAATTCTAGTATTAATATTTTTAATTTGAATTATAGTGAATTTATTACGAAGAAATACGTTGAAAAACTTGGAGGTTTCGATTTTCATAAAGTCGATTAAAATTTTTCATTATTAAAAATGTTTTCTTAACGCAAATTTCTTTCTTTTTAGATTTTATCTATCTTGTATATATTTATCTTTATTATTATTACAAATATATATTGTTTGTTTTCGTTTATAAAATCATTTTATATAATCCCAAATCTCTCTTGGATATTTAGTATAGTTGAACCCGAATAAAATGATCATTGTCATTATCAGGAAACATCATTTCCTAGTGGAAATCTCAATTATAATGAACAATCACGACATCTGACGGGCATGTAATAAGGACATTTTATGCCCTTAAGTATAAATTTTGTATATGGTATATATTCTGTAAAGTGAGGATACAAAAGGACTTTCTTCTTCTACTTTTGTGTATGTCATGATGACAATGATGATATTATGATGTTTCATGATGATGTTGTCTAGCTTAGCTTGAAAAAGAAAAGAAAAATATCGAGCGAAACAAAAACTAAAAGACAACAATCCAGTATAAAGTACGGGAAGGAAATTTTACCCGTTTATTTCAATCATTTTGTTTCATTTCCTACTTTCGAAAAGTATTTAATAATATACCACATTTATTGTTCTTGTATGTAATTTAAGATACAATTTATGTTTTATGAAATATTATGCCGTCTAAATTTGTTGTTAGTTTCGATTAAAATGTACAAATATTTTGCCTGGAGTTTTCTATGCATTTCATTCAGTTTACATGTAGAATCAATTGGTACATTCAAGAATCCTAAGCGCTTAAATGTAGCAATACTGACTAAGCGCTAATTCTGCTTCTGGATTAACCAATTTTAATTGAAATTTTAGAACAATAAGCTTGATAAAATTTCCATTTTCCTAGAAAATTTTTATTTCATTTTATCTTGAATTTTTATTTACTCTCGACACTTATTTCGTTTAACACAAATATATTTTTAAAAGTTGTTCAAATAAAACTAATTTGATGTTTAGCTAAGATAACTAACATTCGTTTGATATATAGCAAACGCTTCCAGGACTTCTAAAAATTCTAACTGCTTAGATAAGAAATTTTGAATAAGCGCTTAATTCTTCTGGATGCGCTCAATATGAAGATATGAAAAATCATCGACGAGGAAAAAATATCTCTTCAAAGTTTCCAATATGTGGAAATATAAGATTCGATCCTGCACATTGGGCAAAAAAGCTTTTGACAAATATATAAATTTTCATCAAGAAATTACAAATTATCTATTTTCAGGGGCATAAGAAATGGGATAGATGTTCAGATAAAGAATATTATGTTGTTTGATTTTTCTTTGCACTTTTTAAGTTAATGGATGAGTGCCTTATTCTAAATCAATATCAACTCAAAAGTATGTATCTTATGAATACATAAAGGAAAATTGACTGATTAGAGATGGGTGCGGCTTTGACTATAATACGATGTGTATGTAATAATATGGTATTGTTTAAAAAATTATAATAATATTAAATTGTTGTTTTAGTAGATATTAACAAATTTAAATGTCCAGAGAAAATAGTAAAATTGGTCAAGTTCTTTATTCTATACAAAATCAATCTAAAATAGAAAATTAACCTTTAACTTAATTAACTAAATATTGCAATTATTTTATATGCTTGTTATGGGTGGGTATACATGTTCTCCAAGTTGTATAATTTGAACAAATGTAACAATTTAACTAATGTTTATGCGTGTCCTCTTAGCTTTTAGTGTACAAATCAAACGAACTTGGACCCAATTAACAAATCACTTAAATTTATGGACTGCATTTCGAAATTGTACTTCGTATACACAAAACAAGCAATTTATGTTTCCCATTTATTACCCATGTGGGAGAATTGGAAATAATGTAATTGAACTGATATATAGATAGGTTTTCGTATTATATCGAATAAAATGTATTACATTATACTATTTTGAATGCCATAAATACAATAAAATAGATCAAATGGACTTGAATATATTCATAAAAACTGGATTTTCTTTTTATTGTTTTTCAGTCGATATTTATTGTTGAAAATTTATAAACATAATTAAAATTAAAAAATAAAACTTTCATTAAAAAGAAATAATTTTCAAACTAAAATCTCAAAATCAAGGGAAATAGATTTATTTCCCTGTTCTTAAATAGAATACTAAAAAGAATGTTATATCCTTGTTGTGTTAATATTACATAAAATTTTTTTCAGTTTTTATTTTCAGTTGAATTGGTATTACTGTGATGTACGAAAATAATCTCCTTTGGGAAATTTTCAATTATCCTGACTTTGTAGAAGTATATAGTTTAGTAGTAAATAATATATATATTTGTTGTGTTGTAAGAAAATTATGTTTAATATATTATTTTCACCTTGAATTATTATTTTCACCATTTTAGTTTAAAAGTATATATTTTAAAAACTTATTCTTACAGAAAATCATAAATTTAAAGTATGAATTTTATAAAATGAAGAGGAAGAAACGTTGAAGATATGATTTATGGATCATTTTACCTTCCTGAGATCCTTCCTTTTAAGATTCTAGTCACTTGAATTTTTGATAAATATATGGAAATATGTACTTTACTTATTTACTATTTATTTATTTTAATATGTATACAAGTGTTGTATGTATATTATACACATAATATCAATTTATAGGTTTGTATAGAATATTCATTTACAGCAATTTCATAAAACTGGAAAGCATCTAGAATTGCGCTATATCAAAGCATAGCAAACCACCTAATTTAACTAGAAATGAAGAGAAGTGATGAAATAATTCCTAGTTTTGCTATAAAAAAGAAAATTGTGAAGATTTGATTGCTAAACAATAGAAATCTAAGTCTATTTATACTGTTTATAATATAAAATCATAACGAAATTTTTCCTAATATAATATATTGTATAAAATTTGTTAAGATCTGTGCTTTAAATCCATATTTAGAAGGGGATAAAGTTCTTTACGTATTCTTGTTTTAAATCTTGATATATACATCAATATTTTATAAAACATTCTTTATAATTTACAAGAATAACCATTGCACAATAAATGTATGGATGCGATTATATCAAGCGATTCAAAATATAACGTAATTTTTACGTGATTTATCAAATTTATATATAGTGACAGAATGACATAAATGCTAAGGATATAGGATGTATGGATATTGTATATTGTATATACTCGTACATATTGAATCTAATCACTCCCATTTCTTGTCCTATGTTATTTCACATTCCTTTACTGTTTATTGATTTTTACTAAACGTCAATAAATGGAATATGTTGTGTAGCATTATGCTGTAGAATTATATTTTACAAATACAATATCTAATTTTGAGAAAGAATTCATGTATCAATAATGAGCTATATAATATATTTCTACATATTTACCAGGGACGAAGGGTCCATATATTGAAGGGAAGGAGTGCTTTCATAGGAAAATTCAACTAGTAAATTAAGATTCCATTTTATTTATTCATTCTGTTTATCTGTTCCTAAAAATTATAGAATTAGATTGAAATTGAAAATCAGTTTTGCAATAATTATGTGATTTTTTTTGAATTTGTTCTGTGCCTTTTTTATGCATATTTAAATTCATTATTTTTTGTATGGAATCGCCGTTATATATTGTATTATTACCAGGAGTTCCACTAATTTATTATACCGTGAAAAATGAGTTTAAAGTATGCTTTCCATAGCTGGGTATGATGAGCGTTCATTTTGAAATGGGATTATATCCAAATTATGAAGAAATGTACGATTTTACTATGGAAATGTACCAAAAAAATTGATTTAGGAACAAATTAATAAGTAAAATAATTAAATAACTGACAAAACGATTTATGTAGTTTATTGATTATTGATCTTATTTTAATACTACTTTATTCTTTTTCTTCTCAGTTAACAATTTTTCATTCAATTTTCTAATCCTAAAATTTAGCTTGCACGTATATCTAAGGATTTTTTCCTTAATTTTACAGATTACTTAAAAAAGAGAATTGCATGTTCTATTGAAATAATTCTTGATAGTAATGAGTAAAAGGAAATTCTTATATTGGCTGATATGAACAGAAACAATTTTAATGCGCCTGAAAATATGCAATTTTCGGGAAGTCCTAGGAAACTTTATAATTCTTTCGTTTCTAATACTGAAAAGTAAGACGATTGATTTCCTTAATCCCAGATTTCAGATTTTCATCTTCTCATCTGTTAAAGCGCGGCAGATATTTTAGTTCCTTATAATGGCAAGTAAAAGTTCTTTCGTTCAGCAAAAACTAACGCTTGGTGACTGAGATATATGTATAAACTTGTCTTTTCATAAAATAAATTTATTACATATTTAAATATGCTTGCACACATGTAGATATATGAAAATATATATGTTGCACATTGATTGAGATGTGTTTTGGTTTTATTTAGTAAAGCGTTTTTATTATTAATATTACGAACCTAATATTGATATTACGATTCCAAATTATAACAAGGGATCATAATTTCTATAACGATTGTACGACGGTTAATTGCGTATACCTTATAATATTTGATCCCAATTAATATAGTTGATGGCTTATGGTTTCGTTCTAGCTAAATTATGAATTATTACATTATTTCTCACACGACAATATAACATGTTGGGATATTTGAAAAGATTTATAGGTACTTGAAGCTGAAATTTTAGAAACAAAATTAATTTTCATATTGCCTTCTTGCCATAAAATGACAAGAAAATTTTGGCATGATGAAAACTTCATCCTCTAAATTTTGATGGATCTTAATGATTTAAGATTCGCTGAATTGAAAAAACATATGTTTGAAAAATGCCCGTTAGTATGTCTGTTTGTTTGTCGTCTGCGTCTCAACTACGTTATTCCATTTAATTGAAGTTTGGGAAACTTGATTAGTAAGATTGGTATCGATCTGAAAAGGTTATCGGGTGACTGAAGGTGATAAACGTAAGACTTAGTTTTATATTAGAAACGGATGGTAATATCTTTTAAAAAATTGATTCGTGGATGGCTCAACTAATATCGATAAACTCTTGATCATTCTTCCAAATATTTCCATTGGCAGTCCATTTCTTCTAACATTTATAATAAATAAAATATAGTTAATTTAGTACACCTCCTTTAAGTATTGAGTTTCTTTAATATCTATCTGTACATAATTTTGTCATAATTTATATTTACGTATATGTGGTAATTCAAATGAAAAAAAATATTTTAGAAAACGGATTTTCATTTCATATTTTCTATGTAATTGGATTCGTTCAAAAGAGTAAATTTTCTAAATTACATGTCTTAAGGGAATATTTTTTTAAAAATCTTGTTAAATAAATGAATACCTCTTGTATAAATGTTTATATTTGGTATCGAAAACCACTTTATTGAAAAGTTCACTTTATAGTTTTAAGTTTCAACTTGATATTACACAAGTTAATTTTAAACTTGCCATGGTATTAAACTTTAACCTGATAAAGTTTAAACTGATAAGAAAATTATCTATTTCTACAATATTTGTAAATTATTTTGTAAGAAGAATATTATTATGTAGTTAAATGAATTAAGTAAAAACAATTGATTATTTCATTTCATATTTATGTTTTTGTTGATCCATGAGAAAGATTCAAAACAAAGTCGAATCATTGCGGAAAATATAAAATGTGTATCAGTTCCTAATAAAATTGCATTATCCTGCATCGACTAAATATAGTATAAACAACAATCAAGATACTAAAAATTTCCTTTGATTTAAATTTATTCAGTATATTATCTAGATGAACATTTGAACAATAAAACAGAGTGACATTTAATGCGAAGTCAATGGGGCTATTCTGAAATTCTAAAATGCACAAATGATCAAGAAAAAAAAAATTCAAGAAAAATTAAAGTCTGTTTTCCAGTTCCTTAGAAATTTTCATTAAAAGGATGAGTGTGATAGCAAACAAAAGCGTAAAAGGAGACTGATTGAAACTAATGGCTTGAACTTTTGTTTTTTGTCTTTTAACTTCCGGACTAAAGTGTTAGTGACAAACTTATAGTTGCCTTCCTTTTTCACTTTTCCCTATTATTTTAAGCTTTTTTTTTCTGCTCTATCTAACTATCTACATAGTATATACACATATACTATATGACATTTGATTTGTGTTTTTGTTTTATAGTTCCTATCCAACATTGTCTTTAGCACATTTCGTTTTATTCTGAATGTTTCTAGATATATATATATATACAGATGATGCCGTGTCATTAGTATATGCTCTTCTATAGTACAAATGTGTTAGTAGCAAAAAGGACATCCTGCCAAGAAGATTTTATTTATGGTTTGTAATTTATTTGAGGCGAAAAAAAAAGAAAATTTTTAAGGGCTCATTAAGTTCAAAGAATTGGATTTTTTTTTCAGGTCAATGTCATTGTAAAGATACTAACAACTTTAAGGCGCTTTTATAGACGTATTTTTTTGTTTTATAAAGGATCTTCATCTCAGTCATTATTGAAGGATTTAAACATTTTAAGAAGTCTGAGTTATAAATTGAAAATCTGTTTGAGTAATTTTAATGAATGAATATTATTGTTTTAGTTGATTGGCATTTTATGAATTCGGGCTGTATTAAGCGGTGATCCAAGGGGTTTTCTAACCCGCATGCCACTAAAGTCCTTTGGTCCAGTGGATCGCAGTCGTTTACTATTATTTATTATATACTCGCGCGTATCCAAGGGAAAATGGTTAAAGTTTTCTTTGGGTTTGTACAGCATTGTATGGTTTTTTTTGTCCTATGGAAAAAAAAATTCTTTCATAAATGAGACACACCTTTCATGAACTCCTTCCTAACCAATGTACCAATAGTATGTATATGTATTTCTGTTAATATTTTCTTCTTTTTTTCAGCTTTGTGCTTATAAGAAGTTTCGTTTTAAAATTTCATTTTCATTCGATACCTTCTTCTAAACTATGTATAAGTACGTATAAAGTCACATATAAGAATATATTTTGGTTCAATGCAGAAAGGTGTACGCCAACATTAGAATAATATCGTATACAAGAATGTATAAGAAGCGGAAAGTTTCTTTTTTCTTGGTTCCAAAAAGAAAACAACAAAAAAAGATAAAATTGAAAAAGTTCTCGTTTATTAAATAAACCAACTTGGTCCGTTCAAACGTGCCAAGGATACCGAACATCTATCGATGATATATTACGAGAACTCTACCTTGTGTGTTTCTTTTTTGATTTTCTGCTATATATATACTTCTGTTATGTTATTTTTATGCGCTTTGTTTTTCCTTCGTCTTTTGTAGTTTTAAGGTGAATTTTTTTTTCTTTTAAAAAATAAAAAGAAAGTATATTATATAATCATGTATCATCAAAAGATCTTATCAAAGTGAAATTCTTCATAATCGACACTATATGTACAATATATACTTATCTATTCAAAAGCAGTACGAATTTTATGTACTTTAGTTCTTTTAAATAAAATAAGGAGAAAAAAGTATTTCGAGTAATACATTTTTATTTCTCTGTTTTTATGCATCTTAATTTTACAAAGGAAGGACATGCATGAACAACCAAATATACCAAAATGAAGTTATTATATGCAAATAACATTATTGTTAGAAGGAAATTTACAAATAACTTCCTTGAGTGTGATTCCTGTTTGCTTCAATCAATCTAAGTAGAATTTTCCGGGTACATATCCAGTTCTTTGGAGTAGCTTCAAAAACATACTAAACATTTATTTTATTATGGGAATTTTGCTGTTATTTATTCTATTAGATTAGATTAATATAAATCGTTCTGCGGCTTACCTTAATGGCTGACCATTTACGAAGGCTAACTAAATTTTTTTGAAATTTATATTCGTTGTTGCAAACTTTAATTGATTCTCCAGATTTTTATCTGTTTGATGAAGTTTGAATTTTACTTTTATTAAATTTCACAAGATGTTGTCGCGGATAGACCAGATCTATATTATATGAATGTGTTTCTCTAGTTCAGGTTGCTTTGTACATTTGTCATTCAAGTTGTGCAGTTTTTTTTTGAACTGAGAGTCGTAAAATATTGTAAGTAGCTTCTTTCGGTTTCATTATATGAATAACTAGCGAATAGTCTATTTGAAAATTGATTGAATTACAGAGCATCGTAGCTAGTTTTTGATCTCTTCATAATGATTAATGTTAAAATTCCAATTCTAAAGTCTTTTTCTGTTTAAAATCGGCTATAATCATGCTTTGAAGGACTAAGCAGTATTTCCCGTATTTTTTTAAACCTTTTAATTCAGCTTTTCGCTATGTATGTTACTTATCTTTGACTACTAATATCTCTGGTGCTATACTACCTACAGATTTGAGATTTAAAAACCACCACTTTCATTTTTTATAGTTGTGCATACAAGTGTTTAGGCTTAAAAGATTTTTTAAATTTGTTTGTTAATAGAATAGAATATAATAGTTTTAGTCTTCTTTAAATTTTTAAAAAATCCTAAGTAATTATGCCCTACCCTGTATTTGTTTAAAAATTTTGTAATAATTTAACAAAAAAAGTTTCATGAAATTTCAAAACTTTTCGAATAATTAAAATATTTGTTAAAATTTCTACAAAATTTTCATTTTCGACAAAATATCAACAAAAAAAAAAGGGAAAAGCATACGTTCGAATAACAAATAAAAAGTTTTGTGCTTTTAATGTATTCGAAAAAAGAAAGTAACTTTCTTAAAGAAGGTGTCACATGATAAACAACAACAACAACAACAAAAGCAACAATAACAAAAACAAAACAAATTCAAATTAAAAGTTATTTTGTAAAAAAAAAACAGCGAAAAAAGACAACTTTAAAAAGTCAAAGGTCAATGAATTCTCCAAGGATTAGCTTTTTATAAAAAAAAAAAAAATTATTATATCCTGGAATTTAAAGGAAAAATAGAAAAGCACCAATAATTATTCTTTGAACCTGTTCAATTCAAATGTTTTGAGTATACTGCAGTAATTCAGAAAGCTTTTAGAGTTGTTTCTTTTTCTTGTTTTTGATATCAAAAAATCAAACAAAACGTTTTTTTACATCCTAAATTTCAGTAAACACCCTTTTTCGGTATTTTATTTCATTAGTAATTCTACTCTTATAAAACTGTTTGAAAGGAGAATTTTTCGAAATCCAGAATCCTTTATATAAGAGTAACACAAAATAAAAAGCTTTCACTATTCACTGAGAATGGAAATCAAAATTCTCCTTTTTGTCCTGATTTTTCACATGCGCTTTGTAAGAAATTTTCGGAATAAAAAAAGCTTTTCTTGTTGGAAATTTACGTCCGTCTTTAATTTTTATTTCTACTCTAGTTATATGATATTGAGATTTTGACTGTTTTTTTTTTTTCTTTTAAATCGGACACATTTTCAATTTATGAGATGATGTTACTATTAGCCAAGTGATTTCTTCTTTTTTTTTATGAGAAAAGGACATGTTTATATAGTTTGTATAGAATGGTATCTATTACAATGGTATATTGTATGAAACTTTGTCATATCACGCATAACAGGATCATAAATTGAACTTTGCAGAAGGAAAGCTTGACTCTTTATGAGAAGGATCTCAATTCATTATATAAAAAGTCATCTCATGCCAGTTCGGGGTGGTTTTTTTTTTCTTGGCTATAATAGAACACTAGATATACACTTGATTTTGTACAACTAATTTATTGATTATATTATTATAAAAACATACAAAAAAAAAAGGAAAACGAATTGTATTTCATTATCATTTGGAGTTGAGATTTTGGGTATGAGATATTATGTGTTTCTAAAATGTTTTGACTTGAAAATTTGAGACTACAACAAGATTTCTTATTAAACGTTTTAAAAAGCCTGTAGTTATTTAAATTATTAAATTATTTAAGATGAAAGGTTTTAAGATTACAATAATACATTTTTTTTAAAATATTAATTGCAAAGTTTTTTTAAGATAATTAAACTTTAAAATTAATAAATTTAAATAGTTTCAACAAAGGTTATTATAAAACAATTTTTTCATAGAAAAAGAAAACATAAATTACATTATTTCTGGGATAAGCAATTATATGGTACTCTAAAAATGCCCTTCGGTATACATTTTTGCGGTCCTTTAGAAAATTAATATTAATTATTTTCTTATATTGTATAATGGTTTTTTTTATTGCTTTTCTTGGTAAAAAGTTTGTTTTCTTTACTAAAACAAAGTTTATTTAAACTCTTATACTTAATAAAAGTAATTTAGTTAAATTAGTTTTGTTTACTGGATGGCTACTGTCCAGTATTTTTTTTCTTCTATATATTGTCAAAGTTTCCATAAAGTGTAAGATTTTCCTAAGGGAACTTTCCGGTCAAATCGTCCGCAAAATGCGTGGCATTTATAATATTTTCCAAGATAAACTCTTTAAAATATGATAAAAGAATCATTATTCTAATGTAAGTGGAGATAATAAAGAATTTTTTAAAATCAATTTCTATTAGTTATTTTCCTCGATAAGTAGCGCTCACTTGAAAATTGAGACTCCTTGATAAGTGCCATCAGAAATTATCATAAGATCATCTGAAATAAAAAAGATAAGACATTTTTACATCAATTGTCACTGCTTTATTTATTATTGGTTCTAAAAAAACCGTTTGCCGATGATTGGTACAAGTTTAAGGATAAAGAAAATGGGGTTTTCTTATTAGACTAAAAATTAGTGTACCAAGAAAAATTTTTGTATAATGAAATAAGACCAGAATTAGACGAATTACAAGTATAGAATCCTATAAGAGTTTTTGGATCTGGACAATAATTTAATTTGAATTTGTTTCGAGATCACAATCAAAGTTTTGTTTTTAATGACTTAATCTAGTGACTGTTTTTGGATCTCCACTTGAATCTCGGGTCTCTGTGTGTCCACTGACTATGTTATAAGAATATTTTGTTTAAAAATTTTTGACCGGAAAGTTCCCCTAATGAAATTTTTAAAATTGATTTCTTTTTCTTAAGATTTTTGAGCATTAATAAAATGAAATTTCCAAAATAAATTAGTTACAAACAAAAGCTATATGTTTAATAATGAAATTAATGTTTAGTTGAAGTAATTATATACTTAACATTATTTTGTTAAATAAATTCAATGGACATAAATGGATTCTCATTTTTCGTAGATAATTTAATTTAATTAATGTTAAGTGATCCAAATAGATGGTGTCTAATACTTTAATTCACATTTTCAATTATATATATATATTTTTTTTGTATACGTTCCACACTCTTATATGAATGTCACGTTCCAACAAAAAGAAAAGGAAAACCACAACAAATTGGTCAATCATTAACCAAAAATCATTTACTTAAGACATTTGTAAACCCTCGTTTTTTTTGTTCATGTTTAGAAAAAGAATTCTTTGAAATATGTTACAGCATACAATGTGTATAGGATGGAAAGTTTTATGTCTTATATAAGAGAGAAACTACTAAATTATTCACCCATTTTATATTTGCCCAAATTGGTGAAAATGCTTCATTCCATTGAATACTCGATACCACCTCACAGAAAAGCTAAAAAGGCCAAGGTGATACGAAAACCATAAGTCCAGAAAAACTTCTTCAATTTTTTTCAAAGAACATACAACAAAGATACAAAAAAAAAAGAAAATAAACAGCAAAAGCAAAGTTCTTCCAAAAATTGTTCGTGTAACATAGTCCAGACAAATTGGGAAAAATCAATTAAGTAATCCAGAATCGTATCTCAGCATCCAGAATTAATTACCGCACGAGAATCTGAAAACGATAAGATAACCGCATATAGTATATAGAGACCACTTTCAGTGGGAATCCTTCAATCTAAGTATAAAAAAAAAAAAACGAATCAAGCATTTAGAGAAATCTTCTAGCATAAATATTAGAGTATAATCTAGGACAATAGTATATAGGATGGTGGCTTTCGATTAATTTATAGGTAATTTGACCAAATCGTGGCATAGACATAAACTTTTTCCCTATACAAATGCTACAACAAATAAAAAAAAAAGAAATAGAATTCACTTTTATTTTTCCACATCATGATCCACATCCATTTCAATTTCTATATGTCCTTACTATCCAGCCACATCCTCTCGGATGGGTTTAGTACTAATGAAAATAAGAAAAATTCTCCGATCTTCTCTAAAAAGAAAGAATGAACCGAACTGAACGAACACAACGGTCATAAATTGTTCTTCAGGATAGGAAATCACTAGGAATCAATCAAAGGGACTTACTGGTAAACAAAAGCATTTGTCAAAAGATTTTTGTACTCTGGAATCTTTGTCCGGAATTCGGTTAGTCTTCATTCCTAGTTTTACGTGGTTTATTTCTTGTTACATATTTTGTTAAGAATAGAAATACTCATTTTTTGCTGTTGTTATTCGATTTTGATATAAATTTGTAGTCTTAAAAAAGAATTTCGAAAAAAATACAATTTGTTTAAAAATTGTAAAGGTTAACGGTCATTTTCATGTATTAAAAGCTGTTTATTTTTGTCTCTAAGATAGAAAGTTAATTCGATCTTAAATCGTAATAAAGTAAATTCTTTTTATTATATTTTATTTTTGGGATGTGGGTATTAAAAGTCATCGTTTTTCATTTCGGAAAATTATCTGTTTTCATATTCTGCTCGTTTTTCTTACAATGCTTGCTTCAAATTGATTGTTTGTTGTCGGCAACGATAAGTGTTAAATGTTTCATAAGTTTCATCTAAGCTTAAAATTCGCGTTATGAAGGCAAGAAAGCAGACCACACAAACTACGCGTTTATATTCTGGTCGCAAATATGCGTTCAGACAAATTATTTCTTGGATCCGCTAAAATGCGCGCAAAGGCATCTTACCATTTTTGTATGGAATTTGTGTAATGTAGACAGGGCCAAAGAGTGCAATTATGGTAAAGTTTCCAGTTCTGTATTAGTACTTGCAATGTATAACCATTTATAGACTATATATAAGCGGTATTAGGGTTAATAATAGGGAATACAGAAGAAATAAAAGGTTCAATTATCAAACAATGTTATTTCCTTAAATTGTCCAAATGGGGAAGAAGGCCAAACACTTACTTAGTACTCGGTTAAAATAACAATTTAATATTTCAAAAATGTTCTCTCTTCTATTAAAAATAAAATATTCGATTCACATATACAATAATGTTTTGTTTGATTTTCAATCCATTGAATATGGTTGAAAAGGATGATTTGCAGTTTATTTGGAAATAAAACAATCCAAGGAACAAGATGTGTAATAGAACGTAACGAAATCATCCTTAAAAGAATTAGAACAATATTTTCTGTTATGGTTTATTGAAGTGAGAACGTTTTAGAGAAATTCTATAGGTAAGTATTTATTTATGTTTCAATGTTAATTTGATTTAATTTCTTGCAAATAAAAACCTTTAAGCTTTTTGGCCCAAAGTTAAAATTGACATATTTCTATTGAAAGACGAGAATTACTTAATTTTCGAATGATATAAAAAAAAGAATACAATGTAACACAAGACTTTTCAAAAGGATTAAGGATTCAAGAGCTTTTTAAGCATTTTATATTCCGGTTTTGTTTTGTTTCATTTACCAAGATTAATTCGTTGTTTTGTTGTATTCCTATTATTTTATTTAACAGATCTGATAAGTGTTGAATAGAAAGCTTTAAACATGGTTTTTCTATCGTAAAGTGAATTTAATTATTCAAAAACTTCTAAGAGCTATAAAGATTTTTTATGCGTTTTTTGTGTGTGTGCTTTTATGAAGACAACATCACAGTGAACACAATGCAAAAAGGCTCATAAAAATTTTTGTATACAAAAAGATTTATAAAAGATATAGGACTAAACTAGAATCTCATCTATTTTTACGTTTTTATATCATTTTCTGGTCCATTGTTATCCTATAAAATTAAAGATACTCCTCCATTTCACCCCCTCAATCTCGTTAATTCTTCTGTCATTTTATTCTAGAACATCGTATAAGAGATTTACACATAATTTTAGATAGCAATTAAATATTCAAATACTCTTGTAGAACTTATACAACTTTCCCGTGATGCATTTATTATTAAAAAACTGAATGCTAATAATGGAGCTTTTTAAAGAAATAAAAAGGAAGTTTTTATTTATTTTCATAATGAATTTTTAATTTTAATTTTTCGTGTAAATCTTGTAAAATTAATTTCTTAAATTTAATTGAATACTTTATCCAGTATGTATATTTCTATAAATGATATTCCAGTGTCGGATATATTCATTTGTCCTAGTTTTCAAGCACCTGCAATTAGGCAATTTAAAATTGTTTAGTGAAAAAAGCGTTAAAAAACATTTTCAGACATGGTAAACATTTTTTCGCTTCGTTTTCGCTTTTATTGTAGGACGAGATATTTTGAATGAATTTATGATGGAAGTAGGTCCAATTAACAGTCCCAGCAATGGTTAAACGACGGATTGAGTCCATTGTGTGCAATGGGTCTGGTTTGTTTTATAGTCAATGTTAAAACCAGTTCGATACTTAAACTAAACTTTAGTTTTTTTTTATGAAATAATCGTAAGTTAGAAGTTTAATATAAAATATTATATTTATCGATGACTTTTTAACATTTTTTCTGATTATTTGATAATATTTCATTTGTTTTTCTTTTATTTTTTTTTTATCTGTATTTCACAGGAAAGGAAAACAACCGCAGTCCATTCGGAGAAAGAAAAAGTAATCAATTTTGGTTATAGAGAATCTGTTAGAACAGAAAACATATTCGATGCTTAAGGCAAACACAAAATTACATATCAAGAGATACAAATAATAAAGGTTACATGACATATTCCTATTCGTAACTAAGGATTTGTGTACGATATGAAAAAATATAATAATAATAATAATAATAAATAATAATAATAAATAATACGAAAATGCAAAGGCAAAAAATTACATAAATACATGAAGAAAATCAAAGTTGATTGAATAATGAAGTTTGATATTTGTTGACACAAATATAAAGTTAGACATGAACTTATATTAACGACGTAGTAGAAGTCCTTCACAATGTGATGAAGCTAAGTCATGGAGCCTTGGTAACGATAAAATGAAATCTTGAATTATCGCCCCGAATCAAGTTGGAATTAGAAAAAGGTAGATTTAAGAGATTGGTGACTTCTTAGGAATAAAAAGGTAACTTTTCAACCGTTTTTGATATATTTATATTGCTTGTTCCGGTAGTTCAACTGAAAACATTGCTGCTGTAAATGAAAGTCTTGTAGAATACCCAAATTTATCGATTGCACGATGTTCACAACAATTAGGCTCGATCACAACCACCAAACGGCGAATTTTATCGAAAGGATTTGACTCTAAAACTTTATAAAGTTCAATTGGTACAATAATTTAAGCAACCAGACTATTTTATCAATCGATTTATTGAAAACCAAATTTAGTGGATGTCTAATTTCGGGTAGAGCTTACGTATGTCAAATGGACAGCAAGATCTTGCGATTTAACGCAGTCAGAACTCAAAATCAATATCGAAAGCGTAATTTATGAGATAGAGCAATAATAATGCAGAAATGTGATCGAAAATGTTGTCAAAAGAACTGATGTTTGCAAAACGTAGTCGTGGTGAATATTTACCATATATTGATTTCTATTCATAAATTGTCGAGTCTCTACAACATATTTCAATAAGGAAATTCCGAACTTTCATCCAAAATGTGTGTTTAATTTAAAATTTAAAACTCTTATTGAAAAACCCTATATACAAGACTTTTGAAATTTGACATCCATATATTATGGCATAGGCACAGCTAATATTATTATAATTTTCATTTCGAGTGATGATAAGAGTATATTTTGCAATCGCTTAAAATAGTAGAAACTAATATTATAAATTCATAAATTATCACACAAATCAATGCATTGAACATTTCAAATCAGAAAAAAAATTTTATATTTCCATGAATGCCCAAATTTATCTGCCATATGTGCATTTTGATAAAATTTAGTTAATTCATTTAGCGATCAAAATTTTCAAAATAACTTAATTTCAAATGAAAAATAATGTATTACCGAGATTTTCCATTAGAGTTTAATAGTATATCGAGGATTTATTTTTGTTCACATCATGGCGACGTATATACACATATGTACCTATATATCAAATTTATATGGTTGACATATTCAGATATTTGGTGAGGTTGTTGATGATGAGTATCATGCATAAATAACTCCGTTTGTTCATTGGTTTCAATATGGTTATGAGTATATAGAATTTTGATTTTATATCCCCTATTAGATTTATTCAATAGATACTCCTATTTCTAATATTTCAATCCATTATTTATACTTTGACCCTCTACTATGTATTCACCAACATTGAATAGTCTAGGAATCGAGTATATTTTATTTAAATCAGAATAAAATTATTGACAATAAATCCTATTTCGGGAATATTTGATACGCAACAGTTTATTATTGAAATATTTTCTGGAATAAATTCAAAAAATACAGAATTTAGATTGAAAATCATTCGAACCCGTTGATATACTGCAAAACGATGGCGATAGCCTAGTTAGTAAGACACTAATAATTAAAATCAAGAGGGCTTCAAGATTCAATTCTTGTCGTTAAAAGTTTACTGAATTTATACTAAGTCTAATATCTAATATCGGTGAAATCAACACAAATTTGTGGTTGAAAATTTTACATAATTCGAAGTACTATACATATCAAAATCGCAGTTAAGTAAATAAATTAAGAGAGCTTAATTGATTAGAATTGTAGATCCAATATTTAAATTTTTACTAAAACTGTTGACTATTAGCAAAAACGATATAAATCGTTACTAGAAGCATAGTGCACGTCGAAAAATAATTCTTCGACGTAGACAAAAAATAACAGCATAACGATAGATCCTCTTCGAGTACTTGTGATGTTTTGATGTAATCATTTGATTCTAAAAAACACATATGTATCAATAAGAAAAGTACTCTAAGAAAACATTTTATCTCATTTATGCACAACTATCAAAATCTAGTTCAATTGAATAGATTTTATTTTTATCTACAATATTTATTTTTATTTTCATGTACAACGTATCAAATAAGTTATTCATATTGATGAAACTTTCAAATTCAAAGAAGCCTTAAGATGACTATGACTAATTTATGTGTGTATGGCAACAGTATAGTTGTATATAATACGAACAAAATCTAACAGAATAGAAACGACAAGAAAAAAGAAAAATTTCCAGAATCCTTAGATTGAGTATATAACATCAAAGATTGCCAGAAGACACTCGCATTATGCGGTATAGAAGTGAACTTTCTTTAAGGATAAGAAGTCAAAATAAGAATAAAAGAAAGAAAAAAAATTTCCATTTCATCCTCCGGCTAGGAATATTTTTATTTCATTTTGCAGAAGAAAAAAAAAATAAAATATATGAAAGTAGGAGCAAATATCTGTCTGTATTAGAAGATGGCCTATTCTTCTTGCCTTTTTAGGATGCTATTGGAATCTCGATATATATTAAATAGATGGGACAAAAAGAAAAAAGGCATTTTTTTTTCTTTTCGGTGTAGTACAATATATTATCTTCCATTTTTTTTGGATTTCTCTATGATTCTTATCCATGATGAATGCCTTCTGGCACATTGACGTAATATTTCAATAAACGAATTATTAAAAAAAAAAAAAGAAGAAAAAAAAGTGCCACTGTGACTATTAAACGATATTATTTAAAATGGACCAGAATGGATCTATTTAGGCTTTTCTTGGGGAGGCAAAGAAAAAAAAAATCATATGAATTATTTATCGTGGATATTTAATAAGACTAAACTTCTATACTGAAGAATGTATCCAAATGTCATTACTTAAGTCAATAAAGCTTATTCCCGCAGGGATTTTTCTTGGAAAATATTTTTTTTTTTTAATATTAAATAAGAATTTAGAAAAAATGTTCTTCTAACTTTGCTTTTTTTATGTAATTAATATTCTAATTAACTTCTTAAATTGTTTTATAATATTAAAGTTTTCTTGTTACAGATTTTTGACACTTTTAGTTTTTCAAAAAAATACAATTTTCAAAATGAAAATTACGCACAAGTATGGTATTAAATTCTTTATCTTTTGATGTAATTAGTATAAAAGATAAAGTTTTACTTGGTTTTCGAGGATGACTATTTATATATGAATAAAGGGGTTTTCTTTTTTTTTCATCAACTTCTAGTATATAGAATAAATACTAGACATTTTCTGAGTATGATAACGATGAAAGCAATAAATTTCATAAACCTTTTAAAGATGTGCCATTAAAATATTATATACCGTGTTGCTATTTAAGATTAATGATGACACTCTAAAGCAAACAACAAGTACCAAGAAAAGAGTAGATCAGAATGATTATATGGTAATGGTTTGATGGTGATGTGTTGTGTAATACTTTTAAAAGTATTATAAGTTTTTGTTGTTTTAATGTAAAATACAAACTCGAAATGTTTTGCGGCCAGATGACAAAAGTGTTCATCACAAAATTTCTAACACCAGTACTATGGTGAAAGTTCTTGTAAAAGGCAATTTTCTTTAAAAACATCTTCATTTTGAGTCCTTTTTTTGCACCCTCATCACAACTCTCACAAATAACTCTCACGTAAAATTGTCGTATATACCCCGAAATCATTAATCTTTGTCTTAAGGTTTTGCCCTTTTTTAAAGTTTTCGATATAATCATCAAGTCTAAGTGGAAATGGGTAGCGTAATAATTCGATTTTTTTTTTGCTGAATCATAATTGGTGAATAGGAAGCAAGATATAAACGTGTATAGGTGCGTATTGTTTTATATATTCTTTTTATACTTAATTAATGAATAGTTCTTTAAGAAATTATAATAATTCTAATTAAATAGATAAAAATTTTATCTTATTTTGAAATATTCAGACACAATATGGCCGTTGCTTTAGAATTATCAATGGTAATACAAGCTGCACATTTGACGTACATATATAAAACTTAACAGAACTTTTAAGTATAGTATGCAGTCACAGTATACAGTTCAGCAAAGATGTTGAAGCGGTCTACTTTGATGAGAAAAATCTCATAATCCCGGACGGGTCAAAAACAGAAATTTAAGCTTTCATTTTGGTCACATTTATGTAAAAGTTTTTGAAATTCATTATCCACTCGTATTTCTGAAGGCTGGTACTTAAGTCAACCTAGCTGAGCATTGAGGAATTGTGTTGGAAATAGCATTGAAGCCGTGGATGTTGAAATAACTTTCCATCGCCCAAAAAGACAGCGTACATCAAACGCGATTAAGAATGACTTTTATATTCACCGGAAGTAACCCCTATGGAGTTTTCCATTCTTAGAATTTTGTGGGAAAAATGTCGTCTAGAGAATATGAGAGTGTGGACAGTTTCAAATGCAGCGTTAATGGATACCAATTCCATAATCTCACATTCATGTAACACATTTAGCAGACTCGACAGAATTATCTGGTCTAAACAATAACAAAAAAAATGTAAAAGTTCTAACATTTTAAATTATCAACTGAATCGTATTTCTACAATTATGAAATATTTAAATTTTATTTCATAAATTAAGAAATATTTTATTTCATTTTATGATATATTTGCTAGTATTAACTAACATTAAAATTTAAAAAAGAAAGGATTCTTATTTAAACATTTCATTTTGTCTTTTGTTAAATACATACCAAAATTTCTCAATTTCTTATTTGAATTAAGCTATCTAAATATACAATAGTATATGTATGTAAATAATACGAATATAGTCAGCTTGTACAGAAGATAAAATAATACAATATATAGTTTGTACAGGAGGTATAAGGATATTTGCATCAATCGAAAGGATCCTGACAAAGTTCTAATTTCATCCTGAACTGATTTGCATATTGTCTCTTGAAAAGTTTTGACTGAGCATATAACTTAAATAAACAGAAAATGCAAACAGCAATTTAAGATGTTAAACGAAACAATCCTTATATACCTTATATAATATATATAAATATTCTTGTGTATACAATTTTCAAATATTATTTCGGGTAGATTTTGAATTCTAAGTGAAAGCAAGAAAATATTTAGAAAATATATGAAAAACATGTTAGCACGATATTTTCTGTTCTACACACTTATTGTTAGTTCGGTAAATCCTAATCTATTCCCTTAACAATATCGAAATTATTTTATATTAATTATTGAAACATTTTAATTTTCTTCATTTTATAACGTTTATTTGGTTTTCTAAGTAAGTAGTCATTGTACGGTATTAACTAAATTGGAACGAGAAAAGTATTCTGAAAGTTCACGAAGAGAAAAGTATTTTTACAGATAGTGAACAGATCGTTATATTTGATTGGTAATTGATATTACCAAAGGAGCATGACTTTATGGCTCCATTGGTATGTATTTTCTCAAATTCACGTATATTACTTATATAATACGAGGAATGCTTGTCTGTCTGTCTGCACAACGATCTCGAAAACCCGTCGAACGATTTTCACGAAACTTGGGGGTTTGGGATTTTTGGGGACAAGAAATCGATCTAGATACGACTCACCTCTAAGAAAATCCTCTTTTTCCCTCCCCTCGGTATCTCTCGCTTGGTATAATACATGACAGTATGAACTCATAGGTAACACTTTTATGATTGGGAGTCGGAAAACGATGAAATAAGCCCAATTACATTAGCAACGTCTTTCACTATTTTAATCTTTGTGCTTAATAATTATTTTTCTTTTTCATATACTTACAGTTAAGACGTCATTTTTTCCTATATGCTGGCCTGATGAGATTTCAAGAAAACATTGGCTATTATCTAAAAGATTTACAGAATTCAATCGTCAGTAAGGTACGTAATTACAAGAACATTTAATTAGCTAATTAGGAGTGATTGTAATTATTTATGATGTATCCTTTTTATTTGAATACATATTTTGATTAAATTCGAAACTAGAACAAAAAGAACAAAAATATGAATTTTGTTATTGAAATAAAAATTTAAACTTATTTCAAAATTTTAATGTAATGGAATCTACTTTTCGCCAAATAAAAAAAAAAAAGAAGCAACAAATAAAAAATAGCAAATCCGAATGATTTTGTAATTTAATGAATATAAATTGGAAAAAGAAACTTTATATCCTTATCAGAACGTTTACTGGAACTTAGTATAAATTGATTACAAAATCCATGAGAAAAAATTCCAATGCTAATAAATTGGAATTGAATTTAAAAAAGCTTTAAAGACAAGTCTTATTTAAATAAGACATCAAGAAAAAAAGCACATAAAAATGATTTTACAATATCGAAAACAAATTTTTAATATTGTTGTTGAAAAGTTTGAATTTGAAATTATTTAAATTATGTATTCTTAAAGCTTGGTTTGAATGCGAAATAGTTTTCTATAACTTATGTCTTACATTTATAAAAGGTGGTTAGTTTTCAGGTTTTCACCAAAACGAAGATAGCTCGACCAATGCTGGGAAATAGGATAGAATTTTTAAGTAATTAGAACTTCGCAAGAAGGAAGACAAATTTTGTAAATAATTTCTTAAATTTATAAATTAGTTAAAATTAAAAATAAAAATGAAAAATCAAAATCTATACAAAATCTATACATTTTAATCGAATTTTATTAATTTAAAACAAAAAAAAGTGAAATGATTTATATCTAACCAAATATTTTTCTGAAAATGGTATAAATTTTATTAACTTTTAAATCACAGATTCAACACATTCCACATAAAAAAAAAAAAATAAGAAAGAAATCGGTTATTTTCCTTTCAAAAATCATTCACTGTATCCGAAAGATAATATCTTAAGAAATCTATTCACGATCCATAAATATTTTATGCACAACGACCCCATGTTATATATGGTTCCGTTTTTCCTTGCGTTAGAGAGACAAACTACAAGACATATGGAAGAATCTTGAAATTGGGAGGGAATGTTAAATTTGTGATTTTTGGGTGAACATCCTAGAATAAAACATGAAAACAAAAATTTTATGGTTAGAAATTGGTACATGTTTAGAACATAGGAGAATGTGGTAACTAAGATTATTCGTATATCAACACGTTTTTTTTTTGCTGGAAGGAATACATTTGGGAAATACCTACTACTATATTGAGAAAAGCATAGAGGAACAGAAATAACTCTTTCTAATGTATATATGTACTGGGTTGTCATACTATGGGATTACTTTTTGAATTTCAAAGATTGGTAGATTATATGGTAGACGTATTAGCAAAAATTATTACAAATTCATAATGAATCAAATTTTTTTTTGGGTAGAACCCATTCTATCTGATACTACATCTTTTAAAAATGTAACGTTCGCTGAAGATAACCCAAAGTGAAGGATGGGCAAATGGATTTTGAATTTCCTTATACTCATACATGAATTAAAAGCATCAGTTTTTTTTCTTAGGAATTCAATAAAAGAAAGTGCTATAATGTCTTTCATTATATATTTTTATCTATATTGATGAAGATTAATGAAATTAGTAAAATAATATTTGCCAAAAATACGGAAGACTATAAAATGTATAAAAAAAAGGACTATCGAATATCCATCAAAAGTTAATTAAATTTTTTTCTTGGTTTTTGGACAAAAATTATTATTATCAACATTGTATTGTATAGAAAGTATGGAATTTTACATCGATGATGTTTAAAAAGAAAAAAGAAAAACGAGAGCATTTTCCAAATCATGGCCATCTTCATTATCACTCAAAGAAGAAGGAAAAAAACCTAGCATCGGATATTTACCCTGAAGTCATCAATTATTAACAGCAGAAAAAAAAAGGAGATAACGAAATTTTTCAGTCATAAAAATTGTACCGTAAAATTTCAGGGAAGAGATGATCTGTTACAGGGTGTGTACGTGACTTCAATATTTTCTTTTTTTTTTGTTGTTGTGCGGCATAGTATGATAAAAATCTTGTTTTCTTTTTATAAGAATCCTTAAAAAAAAAGGAAGAAAATACTTCCATAACTCCCTTAAAAAGTGTATATAAACGAAAAGAAAACATCTTGTGGTTCCTTTTTAAGCGATTTTTATTAATTCTAGATAAATGATAAATTTTTAAGGGAAGAAAATTGTTAGTAGAATATATTGGAAAAATTTAATATAGATAAATTTCAAATATAAAATTATGGGGTCAATAACTTCCCATTTAGTACTTTATACGTTATTAAATTCACAATGAAATTACTTTGAAACGAAATCTTTTTTTTTCCGTGGAACCTTTTTTAATCGTTACGTTATTAAAAATACAAAATTCTATTCCTTATGATTAGGAAAGCTCATATTTGGGATGGTCAATGGCTTTTAGATATCACATCAGGTCAAAGTATAGATCGGGACATTTTAAATAGCGTCATGGATAAAATAACAATCACTATTAAACGAGAAGGTTCAAAGAGAAGAAAACGTTTCTAATACAATATAAGAGGTGTATTTTGTTTCTTTTGATCTTCTTGTTCAATATTTATTTCACCTATTGGGATTTAAGGTGTTCACATGTTGGACAGATTAGGTATCTCGAAGGTTAGATAATATGTTATGTTGGAAGTTTCAAATTTTTTCCATGCATTGACTACATAAACAAGCGGTATTGTGCTAAATTTCAACAAAATCGGTACAAGGATAATGGGGAAAGAAATAGTTGTAGCAGAAAATGAGACTCTTCATAAAGTTTTTTGGATGTATTTTAAAACCCAATTAATATATAATGTGTATATATTTGAATAAAATTCACAATAGATTTATACTATTAGGGCCTAGGATATCTATGAATAACACGAAATTTGAAGAAAATGAACCAAAGTTATGGAGAAAAGCCTTGAAATATTATTAGTTTCGGCTGTTTTTCTGTCCCATTTCTAACATAGAACATCAAGAAATTGGCTATAGGTCGATTTTCAGTTAATAACATATATGTTTTTTTTTCGAGAATCAAAAACAAAATTTATTTTGTTATAAAAGTCATTCTTTTCCAATCATTTTTAAAACAAATTAATATTAAATAAATTGAAAAATATAACTTCCAAAAGATCCAAGTACCAAAAATTCAAAAATTCAAAAATTAAAGTCTTAGAGACATGCCCAGTAATCTAGTAACGTGTAAATATAAACCTATTAACAAACTAGCTCGCAATATTGAAGGCTTGAAATTTTAGACAGTTTTTCTTTAAATTCTTTAGATTTAATATGTTTGACACTTGTTTCCCTTTGGGAGTTATATTATATATATATTATTGTACATATGAAATAAATATTTAAAATTTAAACAGTTTTACGACAAGATTTTTTCCACATTTTCATAAAATTACGAAATCTTCAAAATTTATATTCATCTTTAAAGAAATCAACTATTCGAAACTCTTTACCAAAATGATGAAGTTCTTCAGGCTTGTAGACGCCTACTCGATCATCCGGCTTAATAAGAGGATGGGGTGGTGGTAAAGGTGAAAATGAAAAACCTTTTTTACGATCTTCAGTTTTTGATGTAATTCGAGATGTTGCTTTGTCCAGTAATTTGTTTAATTTACATTCTCGAAGTATTCCTATCTTTTTTGATTGTCTTGCTGATGATACTTTCTTTACAGCTTTTCCGAAAATGGGAAAAGAAAGAAAAAATATATATATTTGTGTGTGGTAAAATGAAGAAAACTTCTCAAATGAAAAATATTCTTTGAAACGACATAAAAAGAAAAGAATTTCTTGCTTACGTTTAGTTGATCCTGAAAGTTCGCCCTTTTTGATCATTTTTGGTTCAGCCATTTTGAAACGTTGAATAGTTCTCATGAAAGCAACTCGACGATTAATTTTCAATTTAACACGAATTTTCGGTTTCGCAATGGTATTAAATAGCAAATTTGGTGATTTCGGTACGAATTTATTTATTGATATTGGATCACGTTTTGGACTTGTGATAATTTGATAATATTTTCCATTCAAATGTAATTTCTCTTGTTGATCAGATCGTCGATTTGTGAAATCGGGTTTAACTAGACGAACTGTTTTCGATTTAAATACCGATGAAAAACCATGTCCTTTAATATTTCGTAATTTTGCAGATTTACAATATTTCTCGGATTTAATTTTTGTTGATTTTTGACTACGAAAATTCTTCCATTTTTCAGTTTCAATTTGTGACCAAATTTCTGGTTTGTAAATCTCATTTCGAAAACAAGGACATGCAATTTCTGTTGGATCATAACGTCCTGGTCCAGGATTTTCATTTATATTTTTTTCTGTTCCTGATAAATATGTTTTCCGAGGTCTTTTAATCGGGATTGAACTAGATATTTTAAAAACTTTCGATAAATATTATTTTTATGAAATGGAATTTGTTATGATTTTTACATATTTTCTTCTAAACAATGATTTTTTGGATAATAATGTGCCGGGCCAGGATCAGATGGAGAACTTTTTGATGTATTCATTATCATGAATCTGTTACTAGGAGGTGCATTTCTTGAGGCTACAATAAAATATGAAGATATAAAAATGAATTTAAAAAACGGCAACAGTCAAAAGGCATATTTATTTTAAATTTAGTAAGTAATTATGTATTATTAAATCGTGTACCTTTTTGAAATGACCATTTATTTTTCCAATATTTTGAATTTTTCATTTTTTCAAAATCACCGGTTGTTTCGTAAAATACATCAGCTCCGTCATATTTAGGACCATAAAGAGATTTGGAAAGCCGTGGTGCTGATGAATAGAACGGGCCTTTTAAACCCGATTTCTTGTTTACAATATCAGCTATATCAAATCCTTTAGTTTTGTATCGATTTGGTGGTACCTGACAATTTTTAGAGTCGGCGATAAATCTTGGTGGAATTTTTACTGGTTTCTTACAATTTATGTCAGTAATTTCCGATATTCTTGGATCTTTTACAGCTTAAAAGAAATTTCATTAAATTAAATTAAATATTTTCTTTTTTACATTACTTTTGGTTTCCAAATATTTGCGATAAAGTAATTTTCGTTTTTGTAAATCTTGAAATAATTTTTCATTATTTTTCTGAATTGGAATTCCTAAGAATATGATTTTGAATTATTTTATATGTTTTCTAGAAATTAAATAAAATTGTTTCTTACTCTTGTTTAGAAAAATGGGAAGACCCAATTGATGAGGAAGAAATTGTTTTCTTTCATACGATTGATAAATATTATTAGAATTCATTTAATTGAAATTAGTTTTTGCTTGTTCAGGAGACCATTTAAATTGCACAGCTTACTGCGAGAAATTACAATTTTTATTGATTCTAAAATTTTTGAGTAGCGTTGAAATAAAATAAAATTTGATAGAATTTTCGATAAAATATTAAAAATTAATTGAAATTAATTTAATTATTTTAAGAAATTCAAATATATTTTATTCAAATATAATTATAGCACCTTAAGAGAATGTTAATTCGTTTTTTTTTTGCCTTTTTTCTAAAATATCAATCAATCTTATGAAAAGTTTACTGCTAGACAGAATTATAAAATATGTTTTAATGTGGCTTTTGACTTTATAGAACATCGATCATTTTCTTGTTCTTCGGGTTCGTTTCTGCCTCCCATAAGGCATAGCCCAAATGATAAATGACCGAATAAAATGTTTATAATACGAAAAATATTCAATTCTGTCAAATAAACTTCTAAACACCATCTTCAAATATAAGTTTTAACATGTATACGAGTATATAAGGATTATTTGATGAACATTGTTACACCCTATGGTAGTATAACCGAAAGTATATTGGTTTTTTTCACTACGTTGGTAACGCATAGAAATAATCATCGGTATCAAGGCACTAACTAGATAGATGGGTAGAGTATCAAAAGCTATATTCATTTGTAAGTAGGTATTCGTCTGTCTATTCAGGTACACGTTGATTTAGAATCACATTCTTTAATTTTACTATATACTATATGTCGGTTATTCCTTAATTCCTTGTTGAATTTCATTAAAATCAGTCAGAGATGAGTGTAGAAGGAAATAGTTTTAGAGCATAATTTGTCTGGCTATAAGGTTTAATGGTTTTTTGTTTAGTTTTTTAGATTTACTTCAAAAACTGATATACCGATTTGGATAAGATTTACGGATATCAGAGCTTAGGCTACACCTTCAACTTAGAGCTAATTCAAATAAGAGGAAAAAAATGCTGTAGAATAACATAAGTATGTATACATAATATTGTTAGTTAGGTTTGTATTTTTTTTGCAGAGTTCATTGAATTCATTGAACTTTTCTATTTCTTCCAAACGATACCAAAAATTTCTTCTATGTTAAAGGTTATTGTTCAATTGAATAATTTCTAATTTATTTAGTTTTCATTTTAAGATCAAATAAAGTTTTTGATTGAGATTGAGAAGTATGTTAATGTAATATTTCTTCTAGTTAGAAATAAAAATTCGTGGAATGAAGATGTTTGAATTAATTTGTTTAATAAAAAGTTTTTATATTATAATATTCTAAAAATAAGTAATACAATCACAATAAAATAAAATCTTAAGGCACTGTTACTTGGAAATATGCTTAAATTTAATATTCGCAAGAAATTTATTTAGTTTTAGTAGCTTTACACGAAAAAAAATGTGATTTGTAGCTTTTCCCATTTTCCATAATAGAATTATTTATAGTCTAATCTAAACTATCAAAAACACTCGAGAAAAAGATATAAAAATTAGTAAATATACATTTTGTCGCATATTATGGAATTTCTGCTAAAGTTTGTGGGTGAAATACAATTTCTGTTTAAGGCTATTTACTGAGTAATATTTAAAAACCTTCATACTATTTTATAGCCATTGGAATTACATTTTAGTTTTCCTAATAAAGATTTAAATTAAATTTCAAAATTCCACAAAACAATTGTTTTCCGTGTAGTATTAATTATTCATTCCTTAATCTTATTCCGAATCTTAACTAAATACATACAATAAGAAATTATTAAAGTTTGGGATTTTTGTTGAGAGCTTAAAAAAAAAGATAAGGAAATAAAACGTAAATATAATTTATAAATTTTAAAAATTTTATTATAAGAATTTTCTTTCGAGACGTTTTCACAAAATCAAGTTTCAAGAAGTTACATGTTATAGAATCTCTATATACGTCCTCGTAAAATTTTAATTTAATTTTTCGTAAATATATCTTAGTTATAAAAGCATTATACGATATTTTATATAAATCATATTTTTTGTTTTGAAAGTATATAAAATTCTGTTGAAAATAAAGATATAGAATTAAATTTGAATAAGAAATTAAATTTATTGTACTAGGTGTAATCCAAGTACAACGAGTCTCTGAAGAATTCTCACTTTAACTCTATCCAAAGTGAAAATAAAGAAAACGAACTTCATTATCATATTTGTATATAAAAGGAGAGATGAAGGTGTCTTTTTTTGTGAGTTTTATTGGAAGTGAGGTTATAAAATATAAAACTCCTTCAACTAAAAATTCTATGAAATTCACATAAAATTATAAACTTTGTGAAACTTATTACAAAAAGCTCATTTGAATACAAAATTTTAAGTGCAACTTTATATATATAGGTATTACTCCGTTTTTTAGTCAAAAAAATTTACAAATGTAGAATGTTAGTTGTTCATGAATTTGACTTACACTTTTCTCTTCTGAAGAAAGTTTTTCTGATGGTTTTTCATTTTCTATGTGCCAAAAGAAAAGAAAACCAAAAACAAATTCTACAGAATATAGTTTAAATCCTATTTTTTTTCGTATGCCTTGTTTGTACTTCAAAATGTCTGAGTATTTAAATACTATTGCCCAATTTTTTTTTTCTTTTTTATGAAAATAAATAAAAGTTATAATATTTGAATCCTTGCGAGTTCTTTGAAAATTCCATAAAATTTATGTAAAAATTATGAATTATATCAAATGTAATTTTTTTAGTGTAATAAGAAACGGAAAGTCTCAATTTTGTACTTAACTTATATTCTAGAAGAAGAATTTAAATTAAGCTTTATAATAACTACAGAAATTATGTCAAAAATCTTAGTAACATAAACTTTGTGCTGAGTTTTGTTTTGAAGGTTTTTGGGCTTATTTTTTGCTATAAATTTAGTGCGATAAATGAAATAAGTTTCCCAATTATCGTGCTAAGTGTAAATTTATATAATTGTATTTCCATTTTACTGCGTTATTTTTGCTTTACTTTAATAAGTATTCGTGACAAAACGACTCAAAAAGTTTCATCTCCCACTTTATACGGGTAAAAATCACTGTTCTTTTAAAAGAACAATGACAATTTGTTCCTGTTCATTGAAAATCACAGGGTTTCTATAATAACAACAACTGCATTTAATATTATTTGATTATAAACAATTAAAGTGATTAGATTTCAAAGCACCCACTTTCTACTTTCTAAGTAATACTATAATTTTGATAATTGGGACACTAGAGTGCATGAAGGTCAAGGTATCTCATATCTCATATCTATTGTTGAGGTGTTTGAATATAATTAACAAACTGATCTAAGACTTCCGGAGTAATTAAGTTTCGTATTAAGCTTATAAGATTGTAGCAATCATTACTTTGATTTCTCGTTTTAGTATGTACGATTAATAATTATTATCTTGTCTATAAAAACATGACAAAATTTTTGAAAATCTTGTAAAAAGAAACCAACTTCATATATCAATATTGCCTTTTAGGAAATTTAGGACAACAAAATTCTGTCATATCTTAAGAATTAATATCATATTTCTCGTATGCGCCGTTGTTCATCCCTCGAGCAATGTGATTGATACGAAGTTCATATCTGATTGTTACTATTCAGGAATTACTTACACGTAAGGGACGAATTACATTACATTAGGTGTTAAATGTTAAGACTTATTAATGATGATGCTCTCATGGGAGTTTTTTCACATTATACATAATATATCTACAGATATATTTGAACAGTATTTACAGAATGTGAGATTTGTACTAAAATATTCTTACTACTTGTCTTTTTCTTTTTTTTTTTTTTTTTTTTCTTAGCACATAAGCAAATAAATGAAGAACAAACAAAACAAGGGTTACATTGAATTGAAAGTGTATAAAGGATATGTATTGGCCTTTTACGTACGTGATGAAGGAATTCCGTTTCTTTCTCATATATATGTTATTACGGTAAACTGGAAGGGTGAATTGTAAGAAAAAAAAAAACGAAAGAACATACACAAAATCTGATATAATAAATTTCATAGGTGCTGATACTTCAGTTCATATCTGATACACGTCCAATATTTCCATAATCTCTTAAGTGCTGATATGACAGCATAAAGTGCAAGTTTTTTTTTTGCTTGCCGGCTTCTTGAAATGATATAAGTAATAAGAAAAGGTCAGCAATGTTTATATCGATAAAAGTTTGATATATTTATATATATATATATATATATACAGTTTTAGATATACGCAAGAATGTTCTTTTTTGTAGATTATGATTTTTGTTGTGTATCCCAGGAGAAGGACCCATGTCAGAATGGTTTCAAAAAACATGGTTACATTAGCTTAGAAATATGATATGAAGAGTACGAGTATGTACATTTTTTCTTAACAAAAAAGAAAAGGAATTGGAACCATATGGATCCTAGGTTCAATTGACTTTCTTGATATTTATTACGGTCTTCAAAAATTTGGTTTTTCTTCCAAATAAATAAGACAAAAAACAAAAATAAACATACACACAACTCGCACGAGAATATGAAACTATTTAATTTGTTTGTGGCGCTTTTTTCTTAGGATCCACAAAACAAATATGAATGAAGGATCATAATAATAATTTTTATCTATCATGGTCTATGAAAGCTTATTTATTATCATGAGATTATGTCTCATATGAATAAACACTAGAGTAAAATCTGCTAGTTCCCAGTTTTTGGGAAAAGTTATGGAAATATTTTTGAACGGATAAAACCGTATACATAAAAAAGGAGCAATTTTCTTTGGGTACGAGTTTAGAATTAACAAATATTGTTTAGAGTTTTTTTTTTGGGGAAAATATGAAGTTCAACTGTTTATTTCATTTTATTTTCCATAATATTTTAGAACGACAAAACTGTACTTGTATAAGCAAATATTGGTTATATTTTTGGAGTGAAACCCATCTCAACATATTGCTGGGATCGAAGGTACTAAAAGATGGATAGCCAGTACTGATGATAACGGAGATGAAGAGAATTAGGAGAATAAGCACGACGAACAAATAGTTTAGATAGTTTAAGGAGGGAAGTTGAGTAGTAGGTTCATATTTTGATCATTTGTAATCTTATCACAGCTGATTAATTCACAGGCCTACACTAGGTGCTATATTCCAGGAATTTCCTGTGTCGGTGGAACTAGTTAAATAATTGAAAAAGGCATTTGACTAAAAAAGACATATTTGTCCCTGGACCTGGACGTGGTCGTATATTTTTCTAGTTGACGATTTTAACTGGTGGAACAATAGCAGTTCAAAAAAAGTAATCTTTACCAATATTTATGTTGACGTTTTATATTATTTATGTTCCAACTATTTTTAGAGTTAAGACAAAAATAAAATTTTAATGAATATGAAGCTGATTTAGAAGTTTAATGCTCTAGAGTCTAGACAGATCTCCGATTTTAATTACAATAATTATTTTTTAATGATACTTCTGGATGACCCATGACACATCTTCTATTTTGCACAATGATCATTATTCTTGTCATTCCAAAAAGTTCAAAAAATTACTATTTTGTTTATAATTTGCAAAATAGGATGTTTATAATGAATAATGATTCAATAAAATTAATTTTTTTAAATTGTGTTTTAGTAAATTTTAAGGAATTTTTATAATAATAATCATTTTCCCTCCTTTTAAGTTTATGTGAAAGAAGAAAACATGTAAAAATCAGATGAATATTTTAAAATGTTCAAATGTAGATGGCCCTGTAAACTGTGTGAAGCAAAAATTTGGGACCTCTTCACAATTTCATTTGATAATTAAAGTAATAATGATGCTTGTAATAGATACTTAAAATTGATGATTATTATGTAAATATAGGTCATTATCGAGTTTTAATGACCGATTGGGCAATAATGATCATTAAAATCAGAGATCTGTCTAGGATATAACAAGGTTAGTTTCTGTTCATACATTTACACCGAATTTTCGCAACTGTAAATATATGAAGAAAAATTATATTCAGCAATCGTCATTATTCAACTTTAGTGCAACTTTGTTGCACAGATACTTTGTTGCCAGATATACAATATATAACAATGTAAGAAGATACAAAAGAAGTTTTTTCGTAATGAAAATTGAACTATAATTAAAAGAAAACAAACTTAACACTTAAAGAATTTTTAACGAAGAAAAACAAAGGGTTTAATACTGATTAATGATCAGTTTGTAGAAATTAGTTCGTTTATTTGAATTTCAATTTATTTTCTGAAAATCTATAAAAGAAAGAAAAAACTTAAAATACGTATAAAAGTATTTAAAGAACAAATTGAATTGAATGGACTAAACTTTCTTTTCACTTCTATAGTATTTTGGTTGAATAAAAAAGCTTCCAAACTAGTAAAATTTTGAATTTCAAAAGAATTTTTTTAATAAAAAGAAAAAAAATGACAATACTTACAGTAAATATATACGAAAAGACTAAATCACTTTAAGATTAATTAAATTAAATTAAAACTGTATAAGAAAATATTCGAATTTGTTTTAATTTTGTATTTTTTAGAATATTCCGTTGGAATTGAAAATTTTTGATACAGAAAAGTTTAGTAGATATTGATTGACTTTAGTTTAGGTTTTTTTTTCAAGCAAACGATATGGTTGGAAGTTTGAAGAAAGCAATTTCCAACTTTAGACCTTTGCTTTTGGTAATAAGACACTATATAAAAATGACTGCACGAATTTTGCTCAGGAAAAAATTCTCAGATATAATGTAGTACATATCAGGCACGAGGTGTGATTTTTTGAGGAACGGAAGCACAATAGAGAATTTCATGTTTTAAAGATCTAAAAGTGCCAGAAAATAGATAAGATTTTTTGCCGACTTTTTCATTATATTTTTTTGTAGATAATAAACTAATAGAATCAATTTAATTTTCAATACAAACTCGATTAAATATCCTAATTGAAATCATTGTAGTTAAATGAGAATTTAATTTCTCCACGGAAGCACTCATTCCAAACAATATGGGCGCCTCGCTCCTGGTACATATATAAATTCGAAAGACTATAAGATTCTATTTGGGACACATACAGACTACATACTCAATATTGTATATCTTTTAAAACTACTTCAGTTGAGGCACTTAAGGTATATCGTTTCGAAAATTTTAACTTTTCTTTCTGTTTGCACTTGAATAGCGGATATATTTTTGCCAGGAAATATATACAATAATATAGTTTTTTTTGATGTTCTCAAAATTTAATTTACATTTTGTATATACATATATAGAATACTATTTTACTTCTTTTATGAGAATTAATTTCAATTGAATTTAATTTAATGTAAATTAAAATCCTTTTAGAGAAGTGTTTTTTTCAGGGACCGAAAATTTTAAATTAAACTTTTTCATTAAGTTCCTTTCTAAAAGATTCAAAAGAACTTTTTTGAGAAAAGCTCCTACAATTAAAGTTCTGTGGAAACTTTGCGATAATTTGTTATAATTTTATAGATTTGTCATTAAAAGACATTCTTTAATTCATTTATATTTAAAATAATAACAGAATGCAATAGAAATATTGTTTAACAAAATTGCAATAATTACATAATTTTTTCTACTAATTTATCATTGGAAAATTTGGAAACAGATTTAAAATTCTAATTAAAATCAATAAAAAATCAAATTCTAATATTGTATATAAAATTTAAAAAAACGTCAAACTAAATTCGGAAAACCCAAATTGACAAATATATATAAATGACCAAAAATTATAAAAAATTTCAAACACTAAATTTGAAAATGTAGAATAATTTATCCCAAATTTTTCAAAAAATCTATTCTATCTATGTTTCCAAAGATATTTAATGTATCTAATGTTATTAAATGACAATACATATGTGTAAAGGATAAAACCACCAAAATAGTGACAAATGTTAGCTCGAGAAGGACAGCAATTGTCCGGACCACATTCATTCGATTATGGGGAAACAAATGTTATAAACTATTTTGTTATTGAGTTAAAATGTTGGGTTTTAAACTATATCTCATTCCACATCTCCAAAATTGCATTGAAAATTGACTAAATACTATTTCATATTACATAATTTTAAATTATTCTTTATAACATCATTTATTTGCTATAACTTTATCCATTGATATATAAAAAACGAAAAATCTATATAAATTGTATATTATTGAATTCAAATTTTATGTGTATTTTTTTCTAATGCATATTTGCATATAGATATCGAGTAGGAAATGAGACACAGTTGCACATAATGCAATATACGTGATGCATGATTCAAGACAGATGATGCAAGATACTTGTTGGAAGCTACATGTTGAACTATTTCATGTTGTTGTACAAAATATACAAAAAATTTGTGAAAAAGATAAAGTTTTCTGAAGAAAACTTATAAACATTGGTAGAGAAATCTTATATAAATTTGTCCTGTATTTGTTAAAGTATCAGTGTATCTAAAATAATATAGTTGTTAACGGTTGTATCTAGAATCTTTCTAAATTACAATACTTTATAAGAAAACAGAAGTTGTAAATGTTTAAGAAAATCTTATTATTTTACTAACTTTCACACTTAATTAGTTTAAATGTTTAGTTTTTCTACGTCGTTAAGGATAAATATATACAAAATAAAAGTCACACAAGAAAAAAGAAAATCAGAAAAACATTCTTTTTTAATAAACATCAGTTAAGACTAAAATTATATTCGAAAGAAAAATTAAACCCAAAGAGTTTTTCTCCTTGATCTTAATTTTCTTTATTTTGTATATTTTCTTCTATTTTTATTCAATGAAAATCTCATCACATATTTCCTTTTTTATCTTAAAAGCCAGGAGTATAATTTTGTTGCATAAAATATTGTTAGAATTTTCTTCAAAAAGAAAAAAAAAACTCTCTGGTGGCATTCGTCTTTATATTTATGTTTTATCGGGACTCTATCACTGCAAAAGATTATAATATAAAATTAAATGAGATTTTATTATAGAGGATGTCAAGATTTTCTTCTGTTTTTTTTTTTTGAGGAAACAAAATTTGAATTCGAACAAGACTCTTCCATTAAAACGGCGACAGAGTTAATAGAAAGTTTTAACACTCACACAACTCTTAAGACAAAAAAGAAAAACGAAATTTAAAAAGATTATAGTGGTTTGATGATGAAGAAACTCTTACAAGAAAATAAGTAAAAATAAGCAAAAATAAAAAAAATATATGATGGTTTCAGAGAGTATCATACTCTATCACTAATATAGAATACAAAAGATATATATAGAGTATAGAAAAGTTGATGTCCTCCCCAAAAAAAAGGACGATAAGAATATTATAACGACAACACAACGAAAGACAGATTTTCTTTTCTAAAATAATTTTTGTTTACTTCTTTTGCTTAACTGATGGAATTAGTATCACACCAGACTGACAATGTAATGTTAAATTGAATCAAAATGAACACACAAGAGTTACAACAGCAAAGTCGATGCTAAAATAAGATAACAAATTATAATTTGTATTTATCTTATAGATTAGTTCATTATGACTGTTTATTCTGTTTGAATTTTCGGTTCCATAATATTTTATTCAAAGCTCCGAAAACTTCTTCTGTATATAATATGGGATAATATGCGGTCGATATGAACGTATAAACGTAATTATATATTTTTTTTTAGAAAATTATCTTTCGAGGAATCACTTAATTAATTAAGTTTCAGAAGAGTACGTGAGTAAATGAAAGTAGTTCTCATTCAGTGCGAGTATAGTTCTAGAAAAGATAATTTACAACGAGATTTTCAAGGCTAACGTATGATAGCATTTATATTTACTGGCACAAAATGCGAGGAGAGTAAAGGTGAATTTTCATGACCATATATCTATAAGTACTCGCCAAATAAAATAAGCAATACTTTTAAGATTTCGCAATCCTGACTTTTTTTCAAAGTAAATTCAGGTCAGAATTTCTTGTATTCTTGATCAACCTTTTTAGGAGCGAACACGACAATTTTGAGAGCTCAATACTTTTTTTGAGAAAAGAACAGAAAAATTTCTGACCTGTCTTGAAAACTGGTATAAAGTGTAGAATTTTTTTCAAGAAACTAAAACTCCATAGATGAAATATATTTTATTCATTTGCTATAAACATAGAATTTTGATGACGGATTAATTCTTTTTCAACAGGTGAATCGCCAGAGTATGCTTGTCATTTTTGTTACTCTCAGAAACTTTGGTATATAAGAAAATTTTCAATTTTCAAAAACCGAATGCTGAGATAATGAAACATTTTCCTTTATTATGTAAGATTAGGTACCGCAAAATTACGTATTAACTCGAAAGGAATTTTCTTTTTCTTAAAAATAAAATCTAATATTATAAAAATTAATATGATTTCAAAATATATTAAGTATTTATCAATTTTAAATAAAAAACAAAATCCTCTTAAGCGTGTAGGTTGTATAGAATTTAATCAACAAAATTTTTGTTTTTCATTTTCCAGAATTCCGAAATAATAAGATAACTCGCAAAAGGAAAAGCGTATACACATCTGAGAAGGGAAATCTCTTTCGGGTAAGTTTAAAATTAGAAAAGTTTTTCAGTACAGATTTCGGAATACACGTAAACAAGCGTATTTTTATTTTGTTTTTTTAGTTTTTCTGTAGATTTTCCCTTTGACCATACTTTTATACTTCGGTGTTTGTCACAATTTTACATTTTCAAATTTCTACAACTCGGAAGGAAAAAGAAACGAATTCTTCAAGTGCCATCAATGAAGTTATACTTATATGAAGAAAAAAATTTGTCCTGGTTTTTTAAGCTTAAATAGAAATTTTTTCTTATATTTTTAGAGAATTTTTCCCCTTTAAAATACTTTTAGGAAGTATCCAGAAGTTAAAACTGTTCATTCAAGTGGATATTTGGTAGACGTTTAAAAAAAAAAAAACTTTAAGAAAAAAGATAGGAATTTGTTCATTTTAGAAGGATAAAAAGGTTTATAAGTGAAACAAGAAGAAATAGTTTATTAAATGTTGTTAGTTGGAAATTTGTTTCTGTCATATGTTTTGAAGATTGGAATTATTCTAGTGCTTTTGAATAAGGTTCACTTAAAAACTAAGAAAAGTAATATCTTCAGTTCAAGAATTTATACCGAAAGGGACATTTCGAATTTCTCGTTGATTTAATAAAGAAACAAGGAAACAATTTTAAATCATGAAAATAATTTCAAGTTTTTGTAAAGGAACAAAAAAAATAACAAGTATAAAATACAAATAATTTAATAAATATTAGATTGTACAGTTTATATCCTTTTACGCCTTTGAGATAAGTTCATCATTCACGAGGACAAAAGGAAAACATCTTTTCTTATCTTTTCCATTAAAAAAAAATTCGGAATAAAGTGTCTTTCTAGAAACACCATATTTACTTTTTGTTGTCTTTTTTTTCTTGTTGTTTTTAAAGTACACATTTTTTTTTTAAAATGTAATCTTTCTATGAGTGTTTTCTTTACAAGTAATGGAGTAGATTATTATTACAAAAAGAACAACTCAAGCTTTTAAGTTCTAGAGTAAGTTCGGGTATATGACACTATAGGTGAGTTTTTTTCATCACTTTTTCCAGAATCAAAATAAAATTTAAAGACGACCCATACCTCATTCGACGATCAAATTAATAAGAAATTAAATGCCATTCACCGTTTCAAAAATATTCCTTTTTACGAAAGGAAACACAAGAAGTCTCTTGTATGAAGGTATACGTATATGTCAGGTATTCTGGATCCTACAGGTATGAATTATACCTCATTCGATAGGGAATTTAATAATTAATTAAATAAAGAATGCTCCGAAAGAAACGCACAATTTGAATTTTGTGGAATTGTCTGTTTGACAACAGTAGGCGCTCGAAACTTGACAAACTGTCAATAGAAATGTCGTTCCTTCCTGCAAAGTTCCATGACTATTAACAACTATTAACAATGGTAGATGACAGATGTGAAGATTTCAGTACTGTAAACTTAATGAAATGAAAATAACACGACATTTAAATCTGGCGGTATTATGGAGACACCCTTTACTAATTTATTTATTACGTCTTTCCGAAATATTTGAATAATTATGTAAAAATTATGTGCAAAGATTATATAATAGAATTTACGGATTTAATTATTTCAGGCCTTAGGATATTTCATGACGATTTATACCCTGGGTCCATTAAATGCCACAATTTTATTTCATAACACTGAAAAAATCCAAACAAAACAACGCGTATTCCAAATTTCCAGGTCTTACTCTAACTTGTTTACTGTATATAATTTTCACTTAAAATAATATCAACTTGAGTGAGTTTATTTTCATCGTGAAGGTGTTTGAAAACATAGAACTTTTCACAGAATAAAAACACTAAAAATAAGGTAAAAATTTTTACAAAAATATTTCCATGAAAATATATAGCAAGTATTTTGTTATGAAAACGAATGAAAAAAAAAAGTCCAGGGCGGAATAATGTTGCCCTGGAAGACGAGACGAGTATGAGTGAAAATAAATGAACAAATATGTATAATAAAAAATGAAAAGAAAAAATGCATTCTATTATAAAAAATGCACTGTTTTTCATGTCAACTCCTTTAGTTTCCGTTTTTCGTTATTATATTTTATTTTCTCATTGAAGAACATTGAAGTTAAAAAGAACACTTTATTTTCTTTATCTTGAACTATATATGAAAAAAAAAGGAACTTGTTTGTCGTACTTTATTTCTTATCTTCAGTACGAGAAAATATCACAAACAGTTGATTGACATGATGATCATTTATAAAGTTTTGAATATACGATATTATATTAGGTTGTAAAGAAATTAATGGCGGTTTTTAGCCTATTCAAATTCACATATATTAGGTTAAACAAAATTTTATTCTTCGAAATAAAAACTATTAGAATCAAGACATTTTTCCTATCGAGAAACAAGTTTATTTATCCCGGTAGTGAAGAAATCCATCGTAATGGAATTTCCACCACTTTATGACTGATTTTGAACTAATATAAGTGTGCGGCCACATAGGCTCTACGCTTACTGCGCGCCCTTTCGAAGATAAGAGCAACGATAATTAAATGGAAGTGGTCATATAGCCGAGTTCGTTGAAAACAGGATACGATAGAAAAAAGAGAAGAATTGAAATTCACTGTTTTCGTTCCTCTCACCGAGTTAATATTTTTCTCACTCCGCCTAGAAAGCGCAGAACCTATGTGGCCGTACACTAAGAAAATCGTACGAATTTCTAGCTAGCTCTTATATGGTAGAATCTTAAAGATATTTGGTCTATATTACTTTATATTGTTCTTTTAAAACTCATTTATGGTGTTATAAACATTTAATTTAATTTTTTATTATTTACTATAGCTCATATCCGCGGCTGTGCTTGGGCTATTTTTAGAAAACGGTTGATGAATTCACATTTTTTGAAAAATACGCTTACTATTGAATAAGTTAGGGTTGATTTTCTATTTTTGCCTGCCGCAACCCCCCATCGAGTGGATATCGTTTATATTGACCTATACAGAATTTATATTAAAAGTTGAATGACCGACTGTTGTCCGAATTAGGAAGTTTCGACTTTTTCACCCCCCACCTCGCGAGCAAGCTATCCAGTGGAGATTTATAGTATATACTATCTTTTCAATTGGATTATCCCTTATCCGGTTAATGGAAGAGTGCGTCTGTGCTCTAAACAACTTGGGTAGAAAGAACAAGGTAGCAGTTGCGTGGGTACCTCGAGTATTCTGGGCAATCAAGAAGTTAATTTAAAAGCATCACATCACCTTCCATATCTAACTTACAGAAATTAACTAAAATATTCAAACATATTTTTTTAATAATAAACCTAGAGTCACTACACCTTAGTGAAGGTGATTATATAATAATATATGGCACCTAGTTATTTTTCGAATGAAGGTGGCTAGCAAAAACGGACTAGAGGTATTGCTTTTAGTTAAATTCTAAGGAAGTGAAATTCTTCAGAATTTCATGTTTAATGTCTTGTTTTACTGTAAATATGTATAATTTTGTCGATTTTTTAATACAAATAAAATTTAATTTAATTTTAGTATAAACTTCCTTACAACTTATTTACTTTTATTTTTTACTAAATGATTTATGATATTTTTTATGTTATAATCAAAAACGATTCTCTCAATAAATTCAAATATTGTAAATCCTATCCGAAGGATTTTGTCATTATTGAAATGCTCATAAATCTTGCTTTTTTTTTTGTATTATTTATAATATTTTATAAAACAACATAAATCATAAAAATTTATGAAGGGAAACAAATAAATACGTATATTTTTTTTTTAATATATAATATTTTTCTGATGTTGACAAAAATTCTGAAGGATTTGGTATCAAAGGATATTTATAATTAAATGATTTTGTATTTTTTTTTTTTAAATCAAGAATATTTTTGACTAATCATTCTTTACTAAAATTATAATTCAAAATTTACTGAAATATTGAAATTCTATGAATTTGGATTTGATAAATTCAATAACGTTGTATACTCTTTTCGTACTAATTAATTGAATATAATATTTTGAATGAAAATAAATAATTAAAATATAAATTTAATATAAAAAATATATATGTCGAAATGCTATTACATTTTCAGTGAATTCATTAAATTGATTTTGCATATTTAAATAATATTTTTGTATAAATTAATTGAAATTTAATATTCAAAATAATAACAAAATTACATTTTGAAATGCGATATTATTTTTTTTTTTTTGTACTACGTTTAACATATTTGTTGTAACAACATTTCAAGTTGAGTCTTTTTCCGATTACCGAGGCTTTTACGAATTTTGTCTTACAATTATTTTTTTCCTAAGAATTTCTTTTCGACTTATTCTATAATTGTAATGATTTTATGCTTTGCCACGTTTCAACTTATCACATGTACATGTATATATATATATATATATAAGAAGACAAAATATCCTACGCGGAGAAAAAACCAAGAAGAAAGTGGCTTCGTCAGAATGTTATATCCGAAAGTCTATCTGTTTGATTTTCTTTTGCTGGGTTTGGTTTTCTTTTACTATATATTTACTGACATCTCATTTATTATGAACGTGATTGTGCACAGATCGAACCGATTTTCAACGTTTTCCACCAGTACTGTGTTATCATTTTAGATGTTCGACAAAAAAAAAAAAAAAAAAAAATTTTTCCCCAAACAAAATTTTTGGTTTTGATAAGAAAGACAATTTGCTGATTAAAATGACGAGGTTTTTCCTTCCTATTTTTTCCTTCTAAACCAAGCAATAGGAATGAGAACAATTTCATAGAACTTTTCCGTTTTTCGCAAAAAACCATTACCAAAGGTCTTTGATTGGATGTTTATATGTGGTCAAAAAATGTGGTGATAGTATTGATTAAACGATTATAATGTTACTAGTGAAATGATATTAACAGGGTTTTTGTTGTTTTTGTATGGTTTTACATGGATTCAAAAAATGAGCAAAGCAATCCGTAGCTGTGAATTTACTCTATTCCGGACTGACCGATATGTAATTTTCTCCATAATGTCATTGAATACCTCATGGGGTTTTCGTTTCAAGCCCTGCTTCGCTCTCGTGCTACTCTACCCGTCTGACTATGCCTCATCACTGCCCCAGTTCACTTCTTCTTGTTTTATGTATATTTATCCATCAATGAAATATAAGCAGATCATATTTAAACGGACACACGGACAGACGGATCGACGAGCATGTAGGCTACATGCTCGTCGGTCCGCTACATGATGTAGCTAATTATTTTTGATGAAATGGGTCTTGCGCTTATTCCCATTTTTCCTAGAAAATCGGGTGTAGTAGTTTTTCGCACGAGTATAATACTTTACCCCAAAAACATTCGTTTTGTCGGGAAAGTAAAAAAGAAGATGAAAAGTTTTATTTTAATGCGTGTCCATGTTGAATGTTTTACAAAGTTTTTTTTTTTTGAAATAGAGGAAGGAAATTTATGTAAAATTTTGCAGAGTAAGCTGCAAAAAAAGATACTTATCAGTTGGGAAAATTGATTTCTATTTCAATGAAAATTATTTTTTTTGTTGGTAAACTTTAGAGAATGAACTTAAACCGCATTTGTAGAGAAAGTTCATCATAATTTCCTTAGGATTTAAATTGACATGAATTATCTGGAAAAAGGATGTATAAAACACAAGTTTGCAGTCGGTTTAAATTCCAATTTACCAGAAGTCAAGTTTTGCTAGACAGTTTCTTGTTTAAGATTTGTAATGAAAAATTAAGTAATATTTACGATTTGACTTTAGAACTAAAGATTTTCCTTTTGACTATTAAAATGTTTAATTATTGTTTTTTAAAGAAAATTCCTAAGAAGCAAATGTTTGTGTATCATATGTAAACCAATTGAATAAGTCTTATTCAACATAATCTTAAGATTAAGTATAATGAAACCGACAAGAAAATCAGTTTTGTGTGACAATTTGAAATCGATTTTAAACTAAAAATGAAAATTTTCTTAAACAAAATTCAAAAGGAAACTTTTGTAAATCACATGGAAACCAATAAATCAAAGTAAAAACTGTACCGGTATATATATATATCTGTGGAAAAGACAGAGTTTCGAAATGGTTCATTACACCAGAACGTGTTTAAACATTAATAAGGCTGCAGTGTTGTAAGACCGGAGAAAAAAACTCAAAGTAGTAAAACGTATATTCCGGCATTGTATAGCCACCATCATATCTTAGTTACCCTTCAGAGGCTATAAATTTCGACATTGCGGTTATTTCCTGAGTAATAAAACCGAAGAGAAAAAATGATTCAAAAAAAAAAAAAAAATATACTCCTATATGTTTGATTTAAGAACTCCTTGGAAGAAATGTTAATTATTTAGTCGCTTTTCGAATGTACCATGAGTTTAAACTAATATAAAATAAAGTGCACTTCCTTCTGGGTCATAACTTTTGGTTACAATATTCTAGTTTTTGCATATATAAAATGAAATTGGTTGTAAAAGTGTACAAAGTTACTGCAGATAAATACAAAATTATAGCTCTTTTTTTTTTCGAATGACAATTTTCATTGGATTTCTAAAAATTATGACATTTTAAAAAGTTAATTAAAAACTACATAAATATGTAGTAATTTGCATTTTTTTTTTAAATTCGTGCCCTGTTTTAATTACAAGGAAATTGTAAATTATTTTGGTATTAACAAGTAGTTTTTGTCAAAAATTAAAAATTCTTATAATTTTTAATTATTTATTTTTCGTATTAAAATATTTTACTTTATAATTTACTACATTTGTATTTTATTTTTTGAAGAATTATAAAAAGTTAATAATGTGTAAAAAGCTTGTGGTTAATTTTTATTTATTTTTTAATTGGCTACTAATTATGGAAATCAATGCAATATGGTTCATTAAATTTAAGCTTTTAGTTATTTCCCTTTTATATTTTAAGAGACTAAAGAATAAATTAATTTATTTCTCGATTTTATTAAATTATGATTCAATAAATTAATTCATTTTACAAATGCTATCGATTTAGTAATGATGCGTGAAAGCTTGTAAGCCGTCTTTATCATTAGCCCTTTTTGTAAAGGTTCAGAAAATAATTTAAAACTTTATAATTTTTTTAATTAAGTAATCCGAAGTTTTGAATTCAGATGGCATGCTAGTCACATTGTTGCCACTATATCTAAGATCAAAACCCTAAGATCAAAACCATCATTCTCTCTATAGTATAATTTTTAATTCTAGTACCTCGCCTATAGATGGGCAGTATTTCTTCATTTTCATGATGCAAAATTATACTATAGAATTGCGTATTTGGGGCTGTATTTTTTCGGTTTTGGGGCTTAACATATACACTATCCAAATATTCAAATATCGCAAAATTTAGTAATTATAATAAAAATAAAATGGCTTTCAATATGTCGCATCAAATTTGAAATGTGCATGCATTAGTTGGATGAATATTATATTTCGCTCTGAAAAAAAAACATTGTTTGAATGATTTTTTGATATTTCAAACATTCATAATAAAAGTATAAACGACTATTTCAACATAGAATAAATGTAAAGTTCAAGAGTTTATAAAGTATTATTTAAATATGATGAGTTTTCGAGTATATACTTGTATATAGAATTGTCTACTATAAATTTTTATGAATAAATATGAAAAAGAATTTTATTAATAGCTGCAATTTATTTGGTGGTTTAGGTTACTGAAATTCGTTTTAGGAAAAAGTTTCTTGTGTTAAAAAATAAATTATTTTAAGGATTATAAATATTTTTGTTCGTTGTCACTGTGGTTATTTGTCGATCTGCAGTGTATCGTCTATGTCTGAATTGGTACAAAAAATCAAAAAAATAGACTGGCCCTAATTATGTGAGCTTTATAAATTTTGAATTCTCAAACAAAGCGTACACACGATCAAATCAAGCGTACGGTTTGGAGTGATAAGCCATCGTTAAGGCATGATTTGATCGTGTGTATCGAAAACTTAACTGAAAACTATACGAAAATATAGTAGAATGATGGAATTACGAAAAGCCTTTGCTTTACTATCCTGAGGATTGTATGTCCTGATTTTTTTTACCCAAAAATATGATATTTAAGTCATATACTAGGATTTTCCTGATTTTCTGATTGTAAATGGCCAAAAAATAGACTTCTCGCTTGTGTAAAATAGTATTAGGATTAATAATCCCAGCTAATAAAATTTCAATGAATAAAAACATCAATAAATAAATTAAATTTTCATTAAATTGAAATAAATGAAATTTGTAACTGTTTTATAAAAATCGAATTTATGTTATTTAAAATTTTATTCTTTCAAAATTGGAATTTAATTAAAATGGAGGAACAACAACAAAACAAAATATACAGAAATCAAAAATATATATTTTTCTTGTCTAAATAAAAAGCTAAGATAAATTGAAGGAGAATTTTCCGATAAAGAATAGAATTCGTTCTTCGAAAAAGTTTTCAATTCACTGAATTGAATAAATATTTTGCCACGAAATACAACAAATCCAATAAGTTCGAATTTGAAATTATAGCTTTGAGCACTTTCGCTCAATTTACCTTTTTTCCTTCATTTTTTTTCTGTTATATTTTCCTTTGTTTTCATTTTTTTCTTTTCTTATTCTTCAATTTGCCCGAGTTATCTTTTACCCCGGTTTTTCCTTGTCGGAAAATAACACGACAAAATAATGAAAAATATTCGTTACGTTAAATTTTCTTCAAGAAATGAAAAATTCAAAAATTAAAATGAATTTTATTTTGAACTTTTCTTTCATGAACTTTTCAAATAAAATTAAGGTAATTGCTTTAAAATAATAATAACTTTTCATTTGATTAAATTACGAAGAAAAATTTTTTATGCTATTCTAGAAAACGGAAAAGTATAAAAAATTATTTATTTTAGAAATTTGTTTTCCAATAGAGAAAAATATTACTCCTACTAGATTTTTGTATTTTTATTGATTTTTAGCTATAATGATTTTTTTTAGGAAACTAATTAATTGGAAGTAATATTTAGTAATAATTTCGTAACGGAAACTATCTAATTTTGAATCTTATTTGGTTTAGTTTTCAAAATTGTATTTTGCTTGCATTTCTGCCATCTTTATATAGTTACTGTCTGCATTCCCCAACTAATTACAGAGAACGGGTAGCATTAGTGGTTAGATGTTAAGTTATTAGTAGTCGATTCTTTCCATTTTTGCAGGAGCAATCACACATATAGTTCAGTGCAGAGAATAAATGTAAAATAAAATACACTACCAATAAATACACTGGAAGAATACTTTCCTATAAGTTATTTTACATTAATTCCGAAAAAATCTTATTTCGTCTTTTGTATGATCCTTAACTTCACCTTATAAATGTTTCCATTAAATTCAAACACATAGCGAAGATCGTGAGTGGGTAATGTCTATAAAGAAATGGGGTATAGTCATTTTTGATGATAAACGGTTGCTGGATGAATACCTCTAGTTTGGTGACAGCTGAGTAGGGTTGATATATCATATAAGTTCCCATCCTGATCATTTGTTTGGTCGGCAGAGCTGGTACGTCCAGTTTTAGATTTCATATGAAATATTTAACTAATGTAGACTTAAGTACATATAAACAGAAGCATTAAGTACTTTTTACTATGAAATTTTAAACTTTTTAGTCAAAATAGAAAAACGTTCATATAAATAAAATTTCCAAGTATCTAAAAGTCTTATAGTATTCCTCTTTCGCATTTCTTTATAGATAATAATATCAATTCAATTTTTGATTACGCTTCATTCATATATCATTTATATTTTCTTTATTTTATCCGAAATAGTAAATCTTTGCAACTTTATTGAAAAAATAAAAAAAAACAATACGAAATAATAAATTTTATATAATAAAAATGATATATTCATAATTTATAATTTGTGTTTTGTTTTTAACAATAAAAATACTTAAGAAAAATGTGTTCGTTTTATGTTCTTCATTTTTGAAAATATTTTCACACCATATATGAAAGAAAATTCACATATGTGGAAAATATAAAAGTCTTATTATTTTATTGTTTAGCTCAAACTAGAATTTACCACCATCGGGAAATGGGAGTATTCAATGTTCTTTGGTTTCGTAGCAAGTTTTAAAAACTTGCAGAACTTTTCTTTAAAGCACAAAAAAAAAAAAAACAGAAGAAAAACGAAAGACAAATGGCTTATGTGCAAGAAATCGTTGTAAACGGATGAGTGGCGTCAAAATCTCATAAACTTATGAGACCGTTTTTCTTAAAACGATCTTATTTCATGTCTTCCACTACCCCGTTAAACATGGCAATAAAATGAAAAACTTCAAACATTTTTTCTTATAAAAATGAAATCTTTTTTTTCGTTTTCCTTTTTTGGAGGAACAAATATTATTTCACATTTTCATAGTAGGAATATTTTCATCTATTTTATGTCCTTTGGTTTAGTTTTCTTGAGAGAAAAACTTCAATAATACAAAATTATATTACATTTTGTATTTGAAATAACTTTTTCGTTTTTTATATTTTGGTTGCGTATTTGATTTTGGTATGATTTTTAAAAAAAATTTTTTTCATTTTACTATTTCAGCAAAATCAAATTGTTTTTTAAATGTGAAATCTTTTGGAAGAAAAGATGACATCTTAAAAAAATCTTTTTCCAAATATTTTATTCAAAAAATATCAAATAATATATAAAAATTATGGATTTTGTTTTGAATACAAGAAATTGGTCTTAGAAAAGCTCATTTGAAATTATTATTTGTGGTCAAATATGGAAAGTTTTCTTCTAAAAAAAAAAAGAAAACAAAAAACTTTGCGTATGAAAATTTATATAATTTTTTCCAGTAATTTTCATCTTTTAGATGCAATTAAATGAATGTTTTCTGTACCAAACGTTTTCATCTAAAACTCTTTTTTTATGTGCTTTTCTGATATAATATTTATATACAAATATTCGATTTTTTTTAAAGAAATTTATTAACGAAATAAATGTAATATATTTTTGATTTTGAATTTCTATTTGAAATAATTAATTATTAAGAAATAAACAATTTTGCAACGAACTAAAAATTAATTTTCCTTCAAATAATAAGAAATCACTAATAACAAAATCTCATGAAAATTGAGAAACGTTATTGACTCTGATTTGCGGAAAGAAATTTTCCAGGAAACCTAAAACAACAAAATTGACAAAATGACTGTGTTTTATGTTATTTTCCTCTCATAATAATAAAAAAAGTAAATGTATGATATTTGTTTTCGCTGAATTGACGCCAGTTATATCAGAATTTACAAAAATTTGTATTAGAAAAATTTTATCAATTTTCCATATTAAACCACCTAGAAAATCTGTTTCACAAAAATACAAAGGATGACAAAATTCTGAAGAAAAATTCAACATTTTGTGGATACACTGGAAGAGTGATTTGTTCCATTTAAATTATTCTACATTAAATTCCTATGATATTCTTTTCGTCCCTTTTAAAATGTGTCTTTATCTAACCCTTGACTTCATCTCAAAAAGTTGGACCTAAAACAGTAATGTATAGAATAGTTGGGAAATACATAATGACATCAGTTGGTAGGGAACTGGATTTTGCTAGTAAAAATAAAATAAATCTAAGAATATTTATAATTTTTGGAATAAAATATATATTTTATGAAACAAAAATGAAATATAAAGTTTTGAAGAAGTAAACATTCGTAAAAAAAATGATAATATTATTTTCTTTTTGGAATTATATGGCTGAGTAAACAATTGAATTTCCAAAGTTTTCTTAACTTTTATGTTTTTAGATCGATTTTAAATGGTTTTATATTAAAATGCTTCAAGCTAAATCTTTTATGAAAATACAATAATAATATTATTTTTAAAGAATGATATTTTAGCGGAATTTTTATAAGAAATATGTTCGAAACTGATTTTGTTTTAATAACTACATCAAAAACATTGTTTTTTGTTTTGTTTAACTTTCCTAATATTGTATTATCTAGATTTTGAGTTCAATAAGGTCTTCCATAATATTTGATATTTTCGTGGTTAGAAATCTAAATCAAATTAATCTGATTCCGTAAAATAAGCTCGTATTTGTAGAAGCGATTTAACTCAAGGAAAACTATCTTATACAACGATTTAAATAACGAGGTGAACTATTTTTAAATTCTTATTTAGTTAAACAATTTTAAGTATTCTCTTTCACTTTTATCAGATTTTAATTTAAAAGTAATATAAAAAAAATTTGTACTTTATTTTAAATATATTAAAAGATGAAAAAAGGTATAACATCTCCAACGATGCCACGAAATAGATACGATGATATAATCTGACACAGAAACTTTGTTGAAACAAGTAGAATACAGCTTCGGGGCTCTGAAATGATATAAAATGTATAAAGAAAGTATAGTGAAGTTATCTAGTGTCTTGAATCTGGAACTATGTAGTCAATGTTCTTCCGTTTTGAGATGGAAATATGTAAACAGGTGAAGAAATAAAATATCTGACAGACTCAAACAGAAATTCTTAAACTTCCCTCTTATTGATAAGTTGTGCAGTTTCTTTGCAGTTTAACTCTTTTTTTTTTACTTAACAAAATGACTTTTAAATGAATTTCAATTCATTGTTAGTTGATATAAAGAGGTAAAATTAGATTCAAAAGAGCAGAAGACAAGAATCGTTACATTATAAAAACAAATGATTGTGCATTTTACTGAGTATACTATATTATTGTATGACTTTACGAAATCATATCATTGTGCATATCTATTGGAAAGATGCAATTCCGCTTGAGTGTTCTATAGAAAATCGATTGTGAGGATGGGTTGTGAGTTCAAATTTAACATTATATACAAATCGATTTCACACAATTGAATTGTACAAGAAACTCCTGTGCCAGAACAACTATGGCAATCTACATTTTCATATCACAGGCAGGATTTTTGAAATGCTTTCTTAAAATATTTCCTTAGAAAGACTATTAGCTTATTCAATTAACACCTACCTTTGGTTTCGTTGTTTAGGATAATAGTCGCAAATTTTCTTTCACCCGATTGATTGATTTTAAAATAATATATTTTTAAATTAAGGTATATGTATATTAATGAAGAAAGATTCGTAAACTTCAAAAAGGTTTTATAATAAAAATTTAAACTTAAGCAAAAATCTAATATAATGCATTTTATTATATAATAGATAAAGTGAGAAAAATGGTGGCTGATAACAAATTGATTATAACCACGAATAAAAAAATTTGAACCTTTTCCGTTCTTTTCTCACTTGAAAAGAGATCAGGATTTAATAAAAAAATGCGGAATCCAAAAAATGTTGCATTTTCCGGATCAGAATTTTTATGTGAGAAACTAACAACAACTTTTGTGTATTAAATATTTGCTTTCTACAATTTTATACTAGTTTACTATTTGAACGGATTTTCGTTGTTCGTATTTTTTAAGTTTGCCTACAACACTTGATAATATCCTAATAAGAATATTAAAAATTAAATATTTCTTTCAACATTATTTTTTCTTTAGATTCTCATAAATTTTATGTCATTTTTTTCTGTCTACTATTTGCTATGACAGTGTTATATTTCGCTTTAAATATGGAACAGATGGTAATACTAAGATGAAGGAAACAAGTTAACCAACAACATGATGAGAAGATCATATACAAAATAATAACCAAAAATTTTGTTGCAAAACGAACAGTGTTGGGAACTTTTCTTGAAGAAAACCCAATTACATGAAAATTTCTCGTTTCTTTCACACCGAATAATTTTCACATAAAATTTCCCTCAGTATTTTAAACTTAAAAGTACGGTGCGGAATTCAAGCTTTCTACAAATTTTTCTAGTTTACATTGTGCTCCCCTTTTCTAGACAATATTAATATTAGAATTGAAATTCCCTAAAAAAGATAAAATGACGTGCTCCTCCGAAGAGTACATAATATAACTAATTTGGGTGTAATTTGCGACAATCAACTTGATTTCAAGTTACATATTGATTCATTTGTCCATAGAGCCAATTCTACATTGGGCTTCATTAAACTTTGGGCCGAGGAATTCTCACTATTATCACTAAGGCCCTTTTTACCACCCTGGTCAGACCATATTCAACTATGCCAGTCATGGTTTCCCTACCGAAAAGCCCAAATTAACAGAAAGAGTCTGTTCAATGTAGGTTCGTATGCTTTGCACTACGTAACCTTCCGTAGAATGACCCCTTTCTACTGCCACCATACCTGGATAGACTAAATTTGATAGGTTTACAATCCTAGTAGCGGATATAGTTTTCGTGAGTCAAACTCTGAATGGTGCTATTGACTTCCCATTTTTGCTGAACCAAATGTATCTTAACATTAATACATCGTCCTTGAAGTCCATTGAATTGTTCAAAATTAGCCATCATAAAACTGAGTACGGTAGAAACGAACTGGTTTCCCGAATGCTGAGGTCAACTAATAATAATGACAAGGTCTTTGACTTTTGCTTGACCAAAAGACAATTAAAAGTTTTCCTATATAATAACTGCTGCTTGCATTAAGCACGTATTAATAAAAAAAAAAAAAAAAGATGTTTAATCTCGCATAAGTTCTCAACACTGAAAACGAATAGAAAAGGATATGAAGCCAAACATAAAAGAATAACAACAAGTTGATATAAAAGAGGAAAACAATTTCGCTTGTAATGCGTGTTACAACCTCCAAAGTGCCACTAAAAATAGGTTCTCCAAAGAAATGGCGGTGCCATATGGATCTTATTTATTGCTATATGACTTTTATATTCCAAACAATATAATAATTTTTGTCGTTTATCAGTACCAACAACAAAAACAACAATATTTTCTTATATTTTATGACACTAATTATATAAAGTTAAAAATATTTTTTTAACAATATAGTTACTACACCTTTATGTGTTTTGTTAATATTATTTATTATTTCTAAAAAACAATTCCTAAAACATCGAATTTCATATATTATTTGAACATGTTCAAAAAGTTCATATATAATTTATTTTCCATTCCATATATTAAAACTAGTATGTATTATTTGTATTTGGGAAAATTTCAAATTACTAACGCGTTTAAAGTTCTGTAAATCATAATAAGAACTTTTCCAAACACTAAAATATTATGCAAAAATAATATATTTAAAAATTTATCGATAAACTCGTAATCCTTGTACTATGTAAAATCGTACGTGCTTCAAATTTTCAAACTAAAAATTTAGTAACGATTTGAAATTATGAAAATCTGATAAAACTTGATAGAAATTTTTCGGTAATAGTATTTTACGATTAAATGGTTAAAAGTTGCAGTTTTTCATAGAAATCTAATAAATCTGTAAAACGAATTATCGTCAAAATCGATTTAGAAATCAGTTAAGAAGATTAACTAATCACAATTTATTTGTGACAGGATATAAAATGACTATTCCTTTAGGGGCCATATTATGTTTGTAGCATCCCTAAATTAAAATATAGCCAGCTAAATTATATATCTGTTGAAATTAGAAGTAATTTGTGCCATAGACATAATATATTTAATGAGTCAAATGATCAATGATCAATGATTATTATTTTCGACAACATGGGTGTCAGTGAAATGTGGTTCCAACAGTGTACAGCCACGTACTGCAACTGAGAAGTTAGATTTATTAAATACAACATTCAACGAACCGATCATATTCAGAAATGATCCTGTAACTTGGTCACCTAGATTTTGTGGCATCATTCTGTTGGATTATTTACTGTGGGAATAGGTAAAGCCACTTGTTTATGCTGATATACCAATAATAATTAAATAATTAGAAAACAACATAACTCATGTTTGTAGGAGGTGGTGGGAAGGATTTAGTTGCCAATAAAGAGAAGTTCTTCGGTCGAGTGTTTTTATTTGACTGTCGTTATATCTTGTAATTTATAATAATGTACTTAACCTAAATACTAAATAGTACTAGAATGTACTAGAATGCCTACATGTTATTGGTGAAATTGAACCAGATCTGTGTAAAAAAGTGGCTAAAAATTCCGTCCAAAGAATGCATTTTATCAATCGTAGCCATACCTAGTATACGTATCTGAATGGGAGATGTCCTTTCACATTTTGTATTCAGGAATGCTGCTTTGTAATGTCAACATTTGATATACCTTATTATAGGATTAATAATCTATACACTACGAATTTAATACAAATTTATATTTATTAACTAATTAGATTTATTTTGAATTTTTGAGATGAACTGAAAGTGATATTATACTTTTTTTGTGGACGGTCCTGAAAGAAGTTACATCCTAGTTTTGTTTATGAAGATTTTTTTCTTTATTATTATTTCTTGTTGCTTCTTTTGACGAAAACAAATGTCTTAAAATAAAATAATTGCGAGTAAAGAATACAACACATAAAAGATATAATGTTTTTGTTTTTCAAAAACTTTTACAATTTTAATTTAACCTGAGGGCATTTCTTAAAACTGATTCCATTCCGCAATGTAAATATTTAAATTTTAAAATGAGAGAAATTCATTTGAGAAAAGCTTCATTTTAACAAAAAAAAGTCATGAGGGCAGTGTTTTGTGGGGCTTACCCTTTGTGACTTTGGTAAATTCTTTTTGTTTTCTTTTTGGGGGTTGTAAAAAGTAATATTAGTTACTAAGAGTTTTAGGCACGCACATATTGTGAATGTCAAAAATTGAAAACAAATTCTTGTTTTTCGTCGAAGCTTTTGGGAGTATAATACAAAAAAAGAAAAATGAAAAATATTTAATAATGAAATGTGAAGAAAATTTTAATAATAAAAAGAAGCGACAGCAACAATAACCGTCATTTTTCCTTAGGGGAAAAGAAATTTTGTCTTAGATCTAAAAAGGAAATATCAATTTAAATTAATAAGCAAAAAATAAAAAAATGGATAACAAATTTTTAATTAATTAATTTTAAATATTTTACTATTTATTTTTGTTTGTGAACCTAAAAAAATCATATTCCAAATTTTATGAAAACCCACATGGTGTTTTCCGAATTAGGGGTATTTTTCTATTTTTGCCTCCCGCGGTACCCTATCGAGTTAAGGCATGCTCGATTTTCATTGGCGTCCATTCCAAGTTTCATGAAAATTCATCAGATATTGACCGAATTAGTGACATCTTCCTACATTTTTTGATTTTTATGGATGTAAAGAATAGATTGTCAGGCCTATAAAATATTAGTAAAATAATATCATTAGGCGTGGCTGTATGCGAGATTATGATAGATTCCGATGGATTTTTCATCTGCGCTTTCAAAAAAGGATACAAAAGATTCTAGAACGGACGTAGTTTTTGAAATGACTAGGACTAGGATGATCCAAAACACAAAATTACGCGTGGAGCGTAACGTAAGACGATCAGTTAGTCGTAGTTAGTCTTTCAGTAAAATTCTTACCTACACATTCTCTGAATTAAAATAGGCTTAAAAATACATCAATATGAAGCCAAGTTAACAATTTAGGGATACAAATATTGATTTTAAACTTAAAACTTTATTTACCTTTCTCCATAACTACGAGTAATTACCTTAAAATAAGTTAATAATAAAGATATTATAATAAAGATATTAGATTCATTGTTTTTATTGACTCATTTTATATGCAAAAACGTAAACTATTTTGTATTATACAATTTTAATATTTCACTTCCTTTTACAAAGAGGATCTTTATATTAACTTTCGAAAATTTTGTAATCCATTCATATAAGAAGTCATAAAATATATATCGTTTATTTCATGATTCTATCTTCTATAGGTTATATATATATATATATAAATACCTTAAGGGTTTTTAATTTATAAAATAATGTATACATATTTCTAACTATGGAAGCTTATGGAAGAATATAATATCAGAAATATAACATATATAAACTATATAAAAGTCATCCATCTAATAATATGAAGTTGCAGTATTTCATATATCCCGAAGGCAAATTTTCTATTATATATAATATTTGAAAATGATCGAATAGACAAAGTCGTACAGAAGAGTATTGGGATGAAGAAATAACATTTGTTTCAACAAAATTTTATCATTTTTGAAAATATTTTCACAGGCCAATTTTCCATCGTTCAAGAAAACTTTTGTATTTTCCATTAAAATGTAAATATGTATGCCTCCGGTTAGCTTTTCACATTAGAGCTTTCAATAATATACATAACTGAGTTGGGAAAAATAACATATTTGTTCATAATATATGTTTTGTATGAAAAAAAAAAAAAAAAAAAAATTCCATATAATTTGAAATGTTCACGAATAGGATGTGATGAAAAATAATACCATATGAAAAATATGCTTTCTGGGTGGAAAATATAGTAAAACATTATTAACGAAACAAGGAATTTTTCCCTAATAAGTGAACTTAGTTTTAGAATATTTCGTCTTTCGATTTAATGAGCACAATTTTCGTTTTTATCAAATAAATGTTGAAGAATTTTTAATAAAGAGATCGTTGTTTATAATTATTAATGAATAAAAAATTTTTGCGAACTGAAAACTGCTACGAATTAATGAAAAACGAATGCAAATTTGGTTTTAAAACTAGTATACAGTATACAGTAATTTTCGATATGATTTTTTTATACCCTATGCCTGAACGGGGACAGAAAAACAGCCAAAACTAATAATATTTCAAGGGTTTTTCTTTCAATAAATTTGTTTCCTCTTCTCAAAATTTGCTCTAAATCCTAGGGCTAGGGCCTAATAAAGATCTGCTGCAAATTTGATTCAAATCGGTAAATTCGTTTTTAAAGTTCGTCGAAAAAACTAGTATATGTTAGGTTATACAAATTGCTTCATAAATTTTGCGATTAAATCCGAAATTGATTGAAGCATGATCGGTGAATGGTTAAACAGGTCACAGAGGCTGAATTACCTTTATTTCCAACTCAGAGGAAGTACTTTTTTTTTGGAGAAATTGTGATATTTCTCTGTTTTCATTTTGCTACATGTCACCTTCCTGGGACGGAATATCTTACTAGTTAGAAAATAATTTTAGTGAAAATTGATGATAAAATTTTCATTAAAAATTATATTTTAAAAATTTTTTTAAAATTAAAATAAATTATAATATATTTGACCTGGTTTTAATGAAAGCTCAAAAATAACTTCACCCTCCGTTTCCTGCATTTTGCATTTCTACAATATAATATTATACAATATGCTGTGAATTTATATTAGATAAGAAAACCAATAGAAAAACATTATGAAATGAAAATAGATAATAATAATTTTTCTAGCAAACATTTGAACAGTCAAAAAAAGAAAAGTTTTGAAAATTTCAGTTTCAAACTTTTTGAGTTCACACACATTCAAGTTCAGTTCTACACATCTATCTCGAAAATCATATTCTTCCATGAGGAAATGTTTTGAATGTCGGAATACAATGTCCTTCGTTTTGGACACAAAAATCAACTATAACCAGAAAAACCAAACCGACCGACTAACTTCGAAGGAAAATAACTGAAGAGGAAACCACTATCATATTATTATAATAGTGTAGTATAGGAAAATGTTATAGGAGGACACTCAGATAAAATAAATGGTCTCTGAAATCATATCATTTCGCTTCAGTGAATTTAGAGATGGTTTAATTCACTTTTATTACCACCTTCTGTATGAATAGTACACAATCATATCTTATATCCTTCGAGGTTTTCTTCATCTTCTATTTTGGTTGATGGTGTTATATATCATAAGTGTAAAAGTATTTGTTGGCCCTTTCTGCTGATTTTAAGGTTCAGATCTTTTTCTATTTTTTTTTCTTTTCTTTTTTTTAAAAAAAGATTTCTATGCAAAGTGAGAAAATCCTAGAAGATCACCATTTAAAAAATTCTGTTTTTTCTTCTTCTTAGTTTTTTTATTCAGTTAAATTTACTGTAAATCTTTTTCTTGGAGAAATTAAGAAATAAAAAAAAAATTCCCTTTTTTAAAGCTGGATTTGATTTTAAAGAAAAGAAATCTTATTCAGTTTTACATATTTAACTTTTTGAAAAGAAAATCCGTTTTCTAACATTTTCTATTGATTAAAAATATGGAATAAAATTGTTATAATTTTCTTGTCACTGATAATTACTTCGAATTAACATCTTTACAACTGTTACAACTGTTGAAAATTGAGAATATCAAAATATGAAATAATTCTTTCATATTTTGATATGAGTAATTGTAATGAGAAGAAAAAAATTTAATATAAGTTTTTCAATGGTAAAATATATTTTGAGTTATATGAAATCCGAAGAGACATTTTTGTAATGCTATCTGAATGTGTTTTTAAGTTTCTTTTGTAGGCAAAGAAAAATAAATGAATAAAAACCGAGGACCTGGATTTGAACCAGAGTCTCCTTAGTTTCTAAAATCGAGGTCTGAACCAACTTGATCTTTCGATACTGTATTTATTAATCTGTTCAATAAAACTGAAACCACCCATACTCCTACACTTTCTTTAAAGACATCTCTATGAGCATGGAAGTTCACCCTGATGTACGTTATAAAGTACATATATTCTATCGCATTTTGATTAATTATTATACGTATGTTTTATCTATCTCGTACTATTAGAGATTTGAGCAGGAACTTCGGCTGATTTATTCGCTTTACAGAGTATTTTTTTGTTGTTAGGAGATAAGAATTTTAGTTTAGAAGGAATAAAGAGATATGTCCGAAAATTTATTATTTGTAGGAGTATAGGTGTTTTGGTTTAGTTTAGGTTTTGAATAAATAATTAATACAAATAATTGGCATAGAAAAATGAAAGGTTATAGAAAAATTTTTGTATTTCGAATAACAGTTGTAATGTTTGAATAACGTTTAGAAAAGGCAAATCGAACTGATTAATAGGTATAGTTTTGAGTGGTCAAGTCGGTTAAGACCTCGTTTCTAGAAGCTGATATGAGGCTCTGGTTCAAATCCAGAGCTCGGTTCTTCAAGTATTTATTTTTCTTTACCTACATGTTAAAATTGAAATGCATTTTGTATATTAAATAAATATAATATTAAATATATCAAATACATTTCAATTTGAGCAATAAATTTTATTTTTATTTTTCATTCTGAATTTATACTAACTTAATATTCAAATTTGTATTCACTTTTAATTGGAAATTGTTCTAAGTTCAAGAACAAGGAAATGCAAAATTTTTTTCTTTCGTGATTTTTACATAAGACTGTCCAACTATCGCTACTACATTAGCACGAATGTTTTCTCAAAATATGGATGCAAATTGTGAGTTAATAATTTCTTTTAATTTTAACTATTTACACGAAAATTAAATGTAAAATGTGATGAAAATATTGTATAGGAGAAAATTGAGTGGCTTACCACAAATATCATGTATTATTCAAAAGTAATTAAAAAAAAAAAAAAATACAAAAAATGTATCATTATTTATTTACTATTTTCTGAAAAATACTTATTAATATTCTTTTATTTTATTTTAATTTAAATATGATGGAGAAATTTGCATTTTTCCATTTTCCAGTTTTTCGAATGATTTATATAAAAACTATGTCGAGGCTACATGAAAAAATAGGAGTTTAGCAATACTGCAATAGTAACATAATAATGATCATAATAATGATAACAGGAGCCAAAAATCAACAATACAGAAGCAGGAAAAAAAAATGGAAAATTTAAATGAATCCATCTGCAGTAATAATCATTGAACTTTATAACTTTATCAAAAAAAAAGGATTTTCTATTTTTTTTTTGGGGAAATATATTTTTTTGGTTTGCAATGATATTGTTCGATTTTATTGAAGCAAGTATCGACTCATGAAATATTAAAACTTCAATTTTCCAAAATGAATAATTTACCAAAGGGAATTGTAGAGACATATAAAAAAAAGGGTAAAAATAAGAGTATAAAGTATTCATATGCATAGATTTGTATATACGTAACATATGTAAAAGCTGTTTCTTTTTTTTTTATATATCCAGGCGAATAATATACTATTTCTGTTGTAGATTTTCCAAATTTTATATTGCAAATATTTAAATTTATTTACTCTCCTTTCATCATGAAAAAAAGATATTTTATATTGTTTTTTAACAATATTTTGTTGATTTAATATAAATCGAAATACACTTTTATATACATTTTCACTTTCTTTATACTATTTGAAAAGTAAATATCCATTCAAAGCCCTGTCTACTTTATCATAATTATGAAAAGGAACTAATTATCCAAGTTATTTACAAGGAAACTTTAATATCTATACCTTTTTAGTTTCAAAATGAGAATAGTAAACTTCAAAGTGGAATAGTAAACTTCAAAATGAGACTAGTAAACTTCAATATGAGAATAGTAAACTTCAAAATGAGAATAGTCAACTTCAAAATGAGAATAGTAAACTTCAAAGTGGAATAGTAAACTTCAAAGTGGAATAGTAAACTTCAAAATGAGAATAGTAAACTTCAAAGTGGAATAGTAAACTTCAAAATGAGAATAGTAAACTTCAATATGAGATTTTTTATTTAAATTTTATTTAAAACAATTAATATTAATACAAAATATTTTAAATTAAATTTATTAATATAGCATATTTTCTAAGATAAGAGCTGCAGTGAATTTTCTTTGAATGCTTGCGATGCAATTGGCACATGTTGTTGGTGTAATTGTCTGCAGACCTTCTTGCATAAGGCTTTCTAAGGCTCTTACTCTCTGTTTTTTGACGGATAATTCGTTTCTGATGTTAAGAGTACTTGGCAACTTTCTTGAGAGCTCTCTTTCTACTATTCTCATATTGAAGTTTACTATTCTCATTTTGAAGTTTACTATTCTCATTTTGAAGTTTACTATTCCACTTTGAAGTTTACTATTCTCATTTTGAAGTTTACTATTCTCATTTTGAAACTGAAATGGTATAAGGCGCTTACTCTCTGTTTTTTGACGGATAATTCATTTCTAATGTTAAGAATACTTGGCAACTTTCTTGAGAGCTCTCTTTTTATTATTCTCATATTGAAGTTTACTATTCTCATTTTGAAGTTTACTATTCCACTTTGAAGTTTACTATTCTCATTTTGAAACTGAAATGGTATATTTATAGAAGTGTATATAAATTCTTTCTTTTATTCATTTATATTGTTTTTATCAATTAAAGAGTCCACTGATAAGAATGATTGCAATATGTTTGTTGATTTGTTCCAATGACTGCACGGAGAGGATTATGGCTAAGAAATAGCTAAATAGGTAATGAACTTGTAAGTAACGTTTTTAGACTTTAAATAAAGCAAAAACTGATTTCCTTAATTAGGAACTGAATTTCTTATCTGAGAGTGATTGCAGAATATTGCTACCTTTCAATTGTTCAATTGTTGAGCCTACATTTTACAATGGGCTCATACGAAAGTTGGATTCTAAAAGTAATCTAGACATCGTCTACTAACTGAGGTATTTATGTTACAGATGGACAAAGTTTTAGCAGCTTTTCTCAATTTCATGTCTACTATTTTCTTAACTTTTTTTTGTATTTGGACATAGAGAAAGTAATATTTTAGTCACATTATCATTTTTTATACTTGGATATGCATTTGCTTGGATATATTGTATATATTTCATAATAATTGAGAAAATTGATGAATAAAAATTCGCTTTGGCGGAACATATGTTGTCAGACTACCAAAATACTTCCATCGAATCCCAGATGCGATATTTTATAACGCGTAATGATATTATGTTTTTATGAAATTTTTTTTGTATGTTTGCCTTTGAGGAAATGTCTATTCTTTTTCAGGACGAATTATGATATTAAGCACAAAAGTTTGTATTTATTACAAAATGAATTTAATACATTTTCAATTATTTGTGGTGTAAATACAAAAAAAAGGGGAAAATTCTTATTATTACGAAAATTAATGCAATTTTTGGAATATAATTTTTAAAAAGGTTTTTCTTTTTTTTTATTAACACATATGGAAGTAATTGATTAATAAAATAAAAATATTTTATATCAAATATTAATAAGTACATTATTTTTTACTTTTTCCTGTAAATTTTTGATAAAATATTATTTTATTCAGATTTTCAATAGGAATTCATATTTTGAGCAATTTTGTCAATTAATTTTAATGAAATGAAACTAAATAAATTATTCATTGAATTTTAAAATTAAAATAAAACGAAATTTAAATTACGTTACAATTTTATAAGATTTTCTTGATTAAAATTATATCTTCTAAGAATTGCATGAAAATTACAAAAAGTAAAAAAAAGAAAAAATAAATAGAAATATGTAAAATTATGTTGAAATCATGAACCTCGCAACTTGAATTTATTCATGAAGAAGTTTCTTATAAAAACTTCAACCAAAAACAAAAAAAAACCATGAAAAATTATAGAAGAGAAAATTTTTTTGAACGGAAATCTTTTACGTGAGAAAATTCTTTATGGGATGCAATTTTTACTGCAGAGAATAATTTTTTTCTTTTTGATAACTTCCGGTTTTGTATTGTTCCAAAGTAATAAGGTTTTCAAGGAGTTTTCTTTCTTTCCATTGACCACCAAAGAACATGAAAAATATTGAAGAATTAAATGAAAACACCTCAGAAAAACCTTTTTTTTGCCTGCGTTTGTTAGAAACCTTCGGATTTAAATAACAAACAAAATATAGAAACATTGTTAAAATCATCATTATTCTTGAGTTTAAATAGTACTCCTTGAAAAAAATACCTGGTATGGCAAAGCACTTAACTTTCTTAGATGAAATATTTCAAGTTTAATTCATAAATTATGAAAGTAAAGTAACCAACATTTTTATGCACAAAATAAATGTTCGATTCAAAAACTAATGTAACCTATACCTTTGAATCAATATTGAGTTAGATGTTCTCAAGGTACAGTCATCAATTCGACACTAATCAAAATATGATACTGTGACGTTCTACCCCTTTGGTTCGATGTTATGAAAATGATAAAACTTTTTATTTATGTGAATTTAGTGTATAAACTTTATTTATAATTATTCCGCGACTTATTTAAAAATGTTTGTGTTTCAATAATTAATTATTGCAGTTAATTTATCAGTTTTAACAAAATACACAATCACTATTTCCAATAATTGACCACTATTTTTACTTTTAGATTCAAATCACCGTTGTAATCGCTTTCCGAAATAATCACGTTTCAAATCACTGTTTTTATTCAAACTCGGACGAAGTTTAGACTTCAACTGCTCTTGTTTCGACGATGTTTCTTCTTATATACTCGCCGTTTTTAACTCGAAAAGCTTCTCCGGCTTCATCGAAACGTGTTTTCTGTAAAATTCAAGAACGTCAAAGTGAAAGAACGAATGCTAATAAATCTGTTGTTTTTCTTAGAATGTTTGATGATTCTCGAAGATCATCAAACATCCTAATTCATTTTTTTTAATTATTTGTTTGTTTTGTGAAAGTGAATATCATGTTTTTTTCTAGAAATGTTCTAATTTCTATTTGTTTAAGAACATTTCTAGAAATGTGTAGTGCAATACTATTTCCGTGGAAAATTGGAGATAGAATTTTTGAACGTTTACAATACTTACATATTTTTTAGTTAAAGGCTAACAGAGTAATAATACTTTAGTATAAGAAAGTATAAATGCAGAAAAGTGAAAAACAAAAAGAAATTAAAGAAAGTTTTGTCTTTGTCAGGTAAAAGCAATTATATTGTACTTTTTCTTGACATCGCGTTCATCATTTAGAGCAGAAGTGTTAGCTAAATTATTTCCTTTAAAAAATATAAAGAGAAATTATTTTCCAGTAAATATAACCCTTTGAAGTTGATCATTTTTTCCTTCAAAGATAAATAATAAAAATATTTTCATAGAAAAGATTTTCAGTTCAATTATTGTAAAATTGATATTTTCTAAAAAAAAATTAGAATTACTTTTTTGCCAAAGTGAAAAAATAAATATTCAAAGTGTTTGATTAAAATTTGTTCATTTAAAAGTAAACAAAAAACGGTTTTACTTTCATGATACGCCTGCAAGGATAATTAGTCCCAGTAAATATTTTGTATCTAGAAATTCTAGTCAATCGAATAATTGGGTAGTCTTTATATACTAAAGTTAAGAATGAGGAAAGTTCGATGCAATATTTATATCCACTTTTAAATCGAACAGCCAGATTTTGGATACTAAAAAAAAATATATTTTCGGAGTGAATACGAAATAGAGTTCGGTTTCGATTCAGCTTCAGTTCGGATTTGGTTCCGATTCGGTTTCGATTCTGTTCCGGTTCGGTGCTAATTCGGTTCCGGTTAAATTGAAAATCGAACCCTGAAATAAATAAGAGTTTTCGCAGTCTTGGCTGCATTAAGAAAAAATGTTTGCAAAATAATACAAATTGTATTGCTCAAGTATATTTCGTTTATGCTCATTACATTGTTTTCTAAGAAAGTACTATATATATAATGTGCTTTACTAAGTTTCAAAAATTTTCATAAAAATTCAAATTTTTTCCTTCTTTTTTTGGCGCCCCTTGATCCGGCAAGAGCGTATTTCGTTTCAAATAGCTGTCGTCTCTAGTTAGCAAGTAATTATGTGGAATTGAAATTTAGTAAAAATGGATACTATTTTCGAATAAGAAAGAATTTTCTTCGATTTTTTTTTCTCTTCATATTAATTCAATATAGTCACTGACCTACGGCAAATCAATCGCTAACCATAAATGTTTCCGTTTCAATGACATAATATGACATCACTTTAGGAAAGCAAAAAAAAAAAAAGAAAAAGTTGTATAATAGTAATAATAATAATAATACAAAATATAAAGTGACAGATATCATTTCCTCCTTGACATTTTGATATGGGTCACATCAATGCTATTGACACTAAACTTTTATTGTTATATCAATGTCAGAAAAATTTAACCAATGGAGGAGATTTTTTCTTTCGATTTTGTTGCAAAAATCTAGACTGAAGAAGAAACTTCCGAAAGTCGGTTGTAACATTCGAAACGAACGTCTCTCTAGTATCTAGAATTCGCAATAGCCCAATCATTTTTCTCCATAGTTCTTCTGGTTTAGTTAGATGTCTATTATAGATTTTATGGGAGTTATATTTTCTATGTTTCTTTTTTTTCTATGTTATACTCGAAAAAATTTTTCTTTTCATCAAGTTTATTGCAAAAATAAAAAATAATAAAATGAAATGCTTTTCAAATGGAAGAGGCTTTGAAAATATTTATATAAAAGGATGGACAAAAGAAATTCATATAAATTATTTATATTTCACTTAAAAAGAAAAGTTTCAAATAAAAATATAATAAAATAAATTTTTCTGATGAGTTAACAAAGTTCGTAAAAGTTGAGATTCTGATACAAAAAAAAAAAATAAATTTAAATGCTTATTAAGTTTCACTATTGGAATGTTGATGGATAGAATTTAGGAAAATTTTCAATAAACTAAATGAAATCGATTCTGAACTTACTCAAATTTAAGATATAAACATTTGGACCTGAACCAAACCTAATAGCCGTCTAAAACGAATTTTTTGCTTGATCGTGTGCAATATACTAATTACCTTGATACTTATCAAAAAACTAACATTTTCATAAAATTCTTAATTACTTCTTTCTTAAAGAAAAATTTCCAAATACATTTATGAAAATAATTAATTCACATGCGGGATTACTAAATGCATTCACTAATTTATTTAATAGTCTCTTGTCGAACATATACTCAAAATTTTATCTTATTTAGTATGCAACATGAGAATTGCTTAAGGACTGCATCAAAAACTTGTATATGTTGATATTGTATTTAAGATACCGTATGAGAGAGCTTTATCTATTTAGGAGAATGGCACAAGATAAACCTGTATAATCTAATTTACGAATTAAATTGACATTTTTAGTTAGTAATTCGATAAATAGAAGAGTAAATAATCGTATGATTAAATTATTTTGTTTTTGGTTTTGTTTTCTGAGAGAAAGGAAAGCTTAATTATTTTGGTATATCAGTGGAAAATATTTTAATGGGGATTTACAAAAATTGAAGAGTACACGTTTTACATCATCATTCTTTTTATTGTGATAAAATCAATAAGATAATATTGTAATAATCATGCCAAATAAAATAAAATAAATTGAAATTTACAAATTGAAAAGTAAATACAATTGTAGCTTGTACTTGCTACAATAAATAACAACTCGTTTGCGTTTATTTTTAAGAAAACAATGTTATTTTATTCATTATTTTAATTATCAGGACCGACCTTACCACTGGTGGGGGCCCTAATGTTCTAGCTTGAACAATCCTGAAACGACTGAATTATGTCCACAAATTATCTGCTATTTATACATTTAATTTGTAGAACAAGGCTTACTTTGAAATATTACAATTAACAAACTAGATTTAAAAATTAAAATACTAAGTGAAATATTAAACACAGTGAATGTTTATGCCACACAATCATTTATCTTAAAATTAACAATCGGACATGATTCGATGCTTGAGAAAACGAGAGATTTGATACCAAATCGACACCTCTTTTTATACTAAGATCCTTAAAATGAATAATTTCACTGGTGTAAATGCAATATTATTAAAAGAAAATTATATTTATTACGACGAAAAAAGTTAAATTCATTAAAACAAGAAATATTAAAACGATTAAATTCAATAAAACAACTGATTATATTCCGCTTAGATTGGCTTCTATTTTTGAAGTGTTGTTCATTTCTTTTTTTATCAGCTTTCCCTCTCTCGATCAATCAATCTATTTCAACTACAACCAACTTCAACTACTTATCGCCATTTTCTGTTTTATTTCTTAAGGCTGGTTCACACTGATCAACGGAACTTTACGACACAAAAATCTAAAATATTTTAATGTCTTTTGGTTCTCATGATAAGAATTTGGTGTCTTTCTTAAAAGAGATCCGTGATCTTGTTTAAAATCAGTTTCCACCGGATGGACTACGGAAGAAATGAACCAGTCTCCCGAATGCTGCGTGTGGTAAATGTCAATGCATAAGTTTTTGACTTTTGTCTCAGTAAGTTTGAACTGAGAAAACTTTTATATAATTCCTAATAACGAATTACCTTATTATGGAAATTAATCCAAATTTAGGCTCGATTTGAGCTGTTATTATTAAAACATTAAAACATTAACACATATTTGTTCTCTAACCGTTTCAACATAAATTGTTTGCCATTTTTGGGGCGATTTAAGTTGCAGACAAATTTTTTGGATTATACAATAGTTAATAGTTAATTATAAACCTGTATTTTGAAGACTAATTTTATGAACTAGAAACCCGTAATTTAGAATTTTAAAATTTTCACTGTTGAAATCAGAAAGATCTCTACAAAAAATATTAAACCTACCTGAAACTGCAAAAAACGTGTATTTGGAAACGTCACTAATCTTTCTATTGTGAATAAAAATAAATAAGATAATAATAATCACAAAATATTAACAGATAACATGCCAAAAAATTGTCTGACGTGTGAAAAAAACAAATAAAATGGACATTACTAAACAGAAGAAGAGTCAATTCCCAGGTCGCCGCCAAGTTTTTATTACTTGGGTTTGAGTTCCTAGGCTTCTAATAAAAATTTCAAAATTTAAAATCATGGGTGTAACAATATCAAGTTTATTTTCGCGTCTTTTTGGTAAAACAGAATTCCGAATTGTGATGCGTAAGTGCGATCGGCCACCAAATCTACTTCGAAATAATAATCTATTATATAGTATTCTATTTCAGTCGGAATCGATGATGTCGGAAAAACAACAATTTTATATAAACTAAAATTGGGTAAAATTGTAACGACGATCCCGTCGATCGGCTTCAATGCTGAAGTGCTCGAATATAAAAATATTTCTTTCGCGATTTGGGATGTTGCCAGCCTAGGAATGAGGCATGAGTTCTGGCGTCATTTTATAAAAGACGCACATGGCCTAATATTCGTGGTGGACTCGAATAATCGCGATGAATATCTAATCAGTACTGCCGGAGACGAACTACACAAAATGGTTTTTTAAAATCCTTGATTTATAATATATTCTCTCCGTTAATTTTTTTTTTTAGTTAGAAGATGAAAATTTAAAAGATGCTGTTATTTTAATTTTCGCCAATAAACAAGACTTATCGAATGCAATGAATGTAGCGGAATTAACGGACAAATTGCGACTAAACCAAATACTACAACGGGTAAGTGTTTGTCTGGAGAAAAATGTATGATTTAATGTTTTGTTAATTTTTGGCATGTTTTAGTGGCATATTCAGGCGGCATCTGCAATCCAAGGACATGGTCTTTATGAGGGTCTCGATTGGCTTTCCAGTGAATTAACAAAGAAATTGTAAAATTGTAAAACAGCAAAGGAAAACATACTTTTAAAACAAGAAAATAATGAAAGAGATAAATTTTGATGTAAATATGAAGCCCAAAAAATTTCAATAAAAGTTAAATAATTGTGAAATAGTTTTCTGTGAACCAGTGTTTATTTAAGCTCAGCCCATAAAAGATACTTCACAAGTAGTACCACAAAAGATATTTAAACAGAGGCTGGTTGTATTTGCTAAAGAATGCCTCTCTTTTTCAATTTAGGTAATAAAGAATACTAGCAGAATACCCGACGTTGTTCGGGCTTTCTTCAGGACTATGTTAAGCATGCGTTGAGGTTGAGTAATTCAACATTTTCTGATTACTTTGCAAACGTTGCTCCATCATTAAATTTGCATAAGCCCCCCCCCCCGACAATTCGTACATTTTGAGTATTTATACCGATGTTTCCTCCTCTCAAAACTATCGACATTTTTTCTATTAACAAAAATGAGGAAAATTTAAATTTCTTGACCGCAGCGACACCTACCGGAATAAAACTTAAAAAAACCTAGATTCGCCTGGAACCAACATATGGTCCAAATATGGTGTCAATAGGTCAAGCTGTTTTTGAGTTTGACCACAGCGCCACCTACCTAACATATGGTCCGAATATGGTGTTAATACGTCTAGCCGTTCTTGAGTTAGACTGCAGCGCCACCTAACGGAATTAAACTTAAAACAAACCCAAAAATCAAAGTAGTCTATAACCAGCGCGCTGGAACAAAGAATCGGTGGAGATATGTTTCATCAAAATCGGTCCAGCCGTTTAGACGCCAACTCGGTACATACAGACAAAATTCCACAAATATTATATAGATATCAGTTTGTAATAACGACTCCACACTGATCGTTTGTGTGGCTGTCAGAACAGAAGTGAAATCGTGTACAATAACTCGCTTAGAACGTATCGAAAAAGCATATGAGTGATTTAGTATCAATCGGATTATATAATTCTAGTATTGATTCGTCCAATGATTTTATTTAAATTAGAAACTAATATGTCATATGTAGACTACAGTGAAGTCCACATATGTATCTAATTTATATAACATCTGGTAACTCTTGGGAAATAGTGACATGGTCGATGATTCTGTGTGGGATCCAGCCTAAAAATGGTTAATAAAACAAGGCTTATAGCCTTAGGAAAGTTGATATACCCAAAGCATGATGGAATTTATTGAATTTTCTCATTTATTCAAAGTTTTTGATGTGATTTTATATATCAAAAGTTAATTAGGTATAATATAATTATTCAACCCGAAAAATGGTATATACGAGTAAATATTCACTGAACACTTTTTCAAATTATATAAAATTTTAATTCATATTAACTATTTTATTTGGTTGCTTGAACTAAATGAATCGTATGTAAATTAAAAAAAATTATTAAAAATTCATATGATTAATATTTTTATCGGATTTCAAAATAATTACGCTTTAATTGGTTGAGCTTTATAATAAATTTATGAAAAAAGGAAAATATATTTTTTCTTCTTTTTTGTGATAATAATATACTATTCGATATACTTACCTAATTGGTGATAATAAACCCATATTATGTATTTTGCATGGATTTTAATAATTTTTATTAAGTTTTTTTTTTTATGAATAAAAAGTTGATAATTTTAATAATTGTTAACAAAAAAATATTTAAATATTTATAACAATGTTATGACAATTAAAAATTATTCATTTCTGTTAAAAAAAATTATATTAATTCGAATTCATTATTATAAAATCGAATTTAATATTATTACAGTACAATCTCGATTATTGTGGATAAGATTGTGAAATATCAATTAAGTTTGTATGAGAAAATGGTCGATTCTCTGTCATATTGAAAATAATAAAAACAAGCTAATTTATATAAAATATTTTATACCGATTTCAGATTCTAGATCAGCGGTTCCCAAACTTTTTCCAACACGACCCACGACCCAAAAAAAATTAATATTTGTGCAATTAAAAAAAAGTATGATTAATGCTTTATTAAAAATAATGCATTTGATTCTGTAATAAAAAAAAAATAACGAAACAGAAAAAAACATATAATTAAAATAAAATTAACATATACAAAATTAACTTAAATATAATCAGGTAATAATTAGTTGCGGTGGAGCGGCATCTTATTGCACAACAATTCAAAACGAGGCTCAATTTTTGTCAGCTCTGGTCGAAGTTTTAATTCAACATTTTCGATTCTATTTCTATACTTATTTTTAATATATATTAATGATGAAAAACCAGCTTGCCGTTTGCTCTTTATTTATGCACGATTTATACTAAATCTATGTGTGTGTTGGAGTAGCCTACGATTTTCCACTCAGAATTCCGTGTGAAAATCTTTTTACAATTTCCAAGTTGGAATTAATGCATATTGGGAGGTAATTTGAAAATATAATTTGAGATGATTATAAATATTTCAAGTTATAATTTTCGAAAATTTGCGCGACCCTATTTTAAAAGCTCGCGACCCTATTTTGGGTCTCGGACCACCAGATGGGAACCGCTGTTCTAGATTACCATGAAAATTAGCGCAACATTTCTATAATATGTATTTAATATTATTAAAAAAAAAGAAATCAATATCATTAAAATTTGTAAATTGAATAAGAAAATTCCAAGAAATTTATTTTATTTTATATTAAATTTCACACAAAACTCGATGCTTTTTTTTTAGCTTTCTTTTCGTCTTTGAATTCATTTTTAGGAAATTGTATAAAGAAAATTGTATCACAGTGAAGTATTTGAGTCTAACTACTTCTACTGCATTTTATTCCCATTAAACCAATTGCAATGTTAGTATAGAATTTTTTCTCTTCTGGAGGACTTCTTTTTAACAAAAATTCAATAGTGATAGTCCACCAACAAAAAAAAAACAAAAAAGAAAAAAAAAAACTGAAAAAGGCAACAGCAACGTCTTTAGGATCTAAGAAGATTTAAGTATGGAATTAGCTTCTTTGAAAAGTTCCTGTGGGATATCGAGTACTTTAAAATAAACTATCAAAGGCATTCATATATGGATTCATATACAGATAGTGCAGAGTATATATACATAAGTACATCTTAAGCCTTTGCAGTGGAGATTGAAGATTGAAATACATTAGAAATACGTAGTAAAAGTTTTAGATTTCGAATATATAGTATAGTATATAATATGAATTTCAGTGTAAATTTTAAGTTTTAGAAATTGGTTGTCATTTCACATCAAAAGATACTAAACAAAAACGTAAAAGGTAATACTTAAAAGTGCAGAATTCTTATTTTGGTTGTGAAAATTAAATTTAGAACGACAAAATTTCTTTAAGATGGAATTAAAAGAACAATTCCTGTTTGTTTAACAGTTTCTTGATTGTTTTCGTTTTTAAGAGGATTTTCAGTGAATCTAGTATAATTAAGATTTTCTGTTCTGAAGCTATAAAATTTTATTATACTATTGGCTCCGTTTGTTATCATCCTTAGAGCTTTTAATAATAATTTATTCATTTATTTATTATTTATTTATTTTTGCTTGATTGACAAAATCGTGATGATCAGGGTTTTCTAAAAAAGAGAAATTTAATCTGAAGCGTGGATGTGTGTGTTTGATGGTCTGTGGAGGGTCTATCCCTAGCTTTTCACAAGAGTTGGCACTAGAGAATAGCATTTTTGGTTGTTGTCATTGCATAGGACTCCGAAAACTTATATCTAGATCGATAAATACATTTTTTGAGAACAAGATAGTTCATTTTAAATTGCATCTTTAACTGATTTTAAATTTTAACTATTTTTAAATCAAACAAACCCCAAAGAAATCAAAATTTGTCAATATTTTTTTGGCATATATTTGAAATATTTATTTAATTTTTCAATAAGAATCATAAATTTCTTAGAATCTTCGATATTTACATGTATAGTTTACCTTTTCAACAAAAAACGAGCTTTAAACAAATTTCCCTTCAAATATACATAAGAAAAGGCATAAAAAAATGAGATAAATTTTTCTTTTTATATTGAGAAGGTTTTAACATCGATTTATTGAATAATAAAAATGATGAAGGAAAACAACATGAGATTTGCTGGTAACAAAAATATTTATACAGAAGTAAAAGCGTTAAAGGCGAGTATATAAATATATATGAAGAAAATCAGGCTAGCATATTTTTGTATGAAAAATCCTCAAAAAGAAAAATTATATTTTATTATATAATAAGGTAAGTGGCCCAATTATCGATATCTTAAAATATAAATACATTTTAATGTCAATTCATAAAGGCGGTATTCACGCTTCGGTATTAATGGTCCTGTATAGTTGTGAAATTGTATCTTTTTTAATCAAAAAGTATATGCACCATTCCGCAATTTTGGTTATTACACTGAAGTTTATGCCAATAATTTTTGTATTTAATTTCGTTGGCAGAAATACGTTCAACTTTTATACCGTAGTTGAACCATTGCTAAAGTATAACGCTGTAGGAAAATGACAGCTGTTCATTTTGTTGTAAAATCATTTAACATTTTCACACATTCACAACGATACAAAACACAAGATACAACGAAGATTTTCTATTTGGTGTCCAGTTATTGGCATTATAGACACCTTAATATCCATTTATCGACACAACCAAAAATAAGAGCATTAGAATTTTTTACCTAGAATAATAATGCTGGGAAGTAGTCATTAAAAATGTTGTTTTAAAAAACAAAACCAATATTTCACTAAGGCTCACTATTAGTCCAATTTTTGCGGTTTACAAATGCTTAATTCAATTTCTATGAATTTTCTTAATATAATCCTAATAGCTATATAAATTCCTATTTCAATTAGGTCTATAATACTTACCTGAGTTATAATTGGGATGTTTACCTTACAGACTTTATCAAAAATGAAAAGAAAAAAATGATATCTATTCTATAACCTAAAATGATGATATCAATATCTGGAAATTTGCCCGAAGGTAATATCTACAAACAAATAATACGATTCTATTCCTTTCAACTCATTTTGTATTCCTAGAATGCAGGCCCAAGAGTGAACAAGAGTCCGTATATTATTTGCACGAACCGAAAAAAAAAATGAGAAGAAGGAAAAAATGGAAATTCTAAAGAAACTTGAATTTAGATATCGTTGTTGTTAAAAGCTAAGACTGATAAACCAAGTATGTATGGCCTATCGCCTAAGGTAAGGAAAATATAAATTTCGAGAGAACGTTAATTTGTCGGTGTGCCTTTTGGGGATATGATTTGTCCTTCGGTTTCTTTGGTATATTGGACATTTTTTTTTTTTTTGGTCTCCATTCTATTATTAACTATTTTATGTCAATGATGGAATATTACGGATTTGTGTCATTTACTTGGTACGTGACATTATATTAGCTAAAACTGTTTTCATAGATTGATATTACTTCGTAGTATTTCCAGGAAATTATATTGCCTTATTTATTTATATATTTTTTTAGATATTGTTTGATGTTTCTTGAATCAGTGACGAAATATCATTATTAGAATCAAGTTGTGGAGGTCGAACTCATTTAATTCCAAGAAAAATAGGAAATTCGGTTTTATTTTCTGTATATACGTGTGTCTGTACGTTGCATTTACCATTAATACGAATTGTTGCACGTAATACTGGTGGGATGATAATCAATTTACTGAAAATATTGTTATCGATATGAACCGAATCCTGGAGTACAGGATTAACAGATGTATTCTTATCTTTCGAACACATTCTTTTTGCTTATGCATCTTGTGTTTAATCTATCTATATATCAGTATTTTTAATATACTGGGAATTCCCACTTTAATATCTGCATTCAGATTGTATTCCCTGATTGGAAACCTACACCTTCCCAACAATAGACAAATGTAAAGTATTTCAAATTTTTGATCTCTTATGCTGTTATCTCTTTGGAAAATATTTGATAAACTAAGAACCTGAAACGTTAAGGGAAATATAAATTTTTTTTTGCCAACTACAGTCTCTAATCAAAATAATATTTTCGCTAAAAGAATCAATTCTTAAAAATAATACTATTTTTCTTGTAATTTTAAAAGTTTAGTATAGAAGCAATAAGATGTCCAAGAATAGATAGTATAATGTCAGAGATGCAATATTCATTATTATAAACTTATTTAATACTTTAAATATTTTTAAATATTTTGTTTGTATATGAAAGGATCTTCTGTTCAAAATATGTTAACATATGTTATTATTATAACGTCTTGAAAATCTTATACGTGCTGTTGAAGTTTATAATCACTTCATCCTTTTTTTGTCCACGGGAGATGATTCTTGATACTAAATACATTTCATATATGCACTATTATAGTATACCTGATAAAATTTCTACTGATAGAACTAAAAAGGCAAAGAAAAAATAGAAATATACTAATGGAATAAGAAATGGAAAAGAAAGCTTTAGAATAATAAGAAAATTTCTTTTTAAATGCCATATTTTCTGGCTTCATACTAAATCAAAATTATTGTCCTTTGGATGAATAATGTTGAAATACTATGAATAGACTGTGAAAATATGATTCAACAGAAACAATATATCTGTTTGAATTTCTTTCCATACAACAGGAATAAAGCGTTGTGGTAGTAAAAAATGCGAAACTTGAAACCGTTTAACTGATTGTAAAGAAATTTAAAATATTGATTTCTGAGATAATTTTCTTGAAGCGGATTTAACGATCGAGAAGAGAAGTATATCGTAAGAGAGGATTGAATAAGGAGATGATGTTGACTTAGAGATACGAAGAAAACTTTCTTCCAAAGTACACATTGGTGGTGTAAATTTTTCTTTATGTAATTTAAACTATAATTTTATGAGGCCAGCGACTTTAAAGAAACATATTAGACATATCACTTTATAATGCGTTTTTCATAGTGTTGGGAAGTATTTGTTAGTAAGCATAATATTTTCCCTACTATCAGCAAAAGATCTTACGTTGGTGGTGGACTTGGTTAATCTCAACCCTTTTTATAGTCATTTCACAACATATTAGTTATTAAGGTTTTTCTTCCAATATATTGTACTAATTGGCTATTTCGATATACTATAAATAAGATAAAGTTGTGATTTACTAAAAATCTTCTTCACTTTACTGTGTTCATGGAACTAATACTCTTGTATCAAATATTGTAAACTTATTTTCAGTATTTTTTATTCAATTTTCTTTCAAGTATCTTACTATACAATACTTTTATAAATTCTTTAACTTTCTATTGAAATTCACAATTTTAATTTAGGCAAAATAACTACATAAAAGTTCACTCTTGAAATGTTTCACCAGAATAATATCAAATTTAGCATTTCTTAATTAGACAATTATTTTTTTCTCTCAACTATCTTAAATAGAAGAACATGGCGTGGTTGTATATTTTTCTTTATTTTATATTATAAAGTTGCCTTTCTATAAAAGTTTTTATTTTATGCTCAAGTTCAATTTAATTAATTTACTAGAGGGCCAGTTGGAAAAATATTCTGTAATTTTTGTATAATAATAAAGCAATGAGAAACAAAACATCCATTCTCTGGAAATCAACCCTTCAAAGCAGTTTGTATGTATATACCAGAATTTCTTTTTTTGTGTAAGCTTTCTCAATTTTAGGTAATTTAAAATGTTTTTGAACTTTCCCATGATAATTTTAGATACATTATTTTTTTAGTTCAAGGTTCGGAAAAGCAAAATGTTTTTTTTTCTTTGTCGTAATTTCTAAGGTTTTTCAACCAGAAAATTTTCTACAAGAAAAATATTATTAGGAGGTAACAAATGACTTAAACGATTTCTAAATCATGACATTTTTTTTTAAAATGGCAGTCATCAGGTCTGTTTTATTTGCCACTTGCTCTGGAGTAGAGCAAATTTTTACATTGAAAACAAAAACAACAAAAGAGCAAATCCTACACTACTTTCAGAGCAGGTGTAAACTATTGCACCCGAATTAGTTCAGTTTTCTACCTTAAAAAGTGTATTATCTAAAAGCTCCTCCTTTCATTACAATATGGTTGCTACACAACGCTGCAAACATTTGAATTAAAGCTTTCTCCTACTCCTGCTCGTTTTATTTGTCACTTACCCTGCTCCGGAGTAGGGTGTGGCAAATAAAACAGACCTATTGTGTTTGAGAGAGATTTTAACAAGCTAAAATGATCAGCAAGTCATTTGAAATTCAAGTCAAAACAAAAAGGTTTTTAGTACGCTCAAAATGTCAACATACGAGTCAATGAAACAGCATTCACGGGAAGTTTTACTTTTCGGTTTAAGTTAAAGGAAAATGCAGCCGGAGCATATCTATAGATGGAAAAAGCTTATGCTGAACATGCTTCATCAATTTCAACTTGTGAATTTTAGTTTAGTCGATTCAGAGGAAGAAAAGTGGGCGCCATATGAACTGAAAGAAAGAGACATTGGAAAATGTTTGGCCATGGTGAAAGGTTTAAAAGAAAATCATTTTTGCAACAGATTATTACTGGTGATGAGAAATCGATTCTTTATGACAATCCAAAATGCAAAAAACCTTGTTGCGTTCTTCTCCATCTATCAAGATTGACTGAAAAGCCTAATATCCAAGAAAAGATCGACAAAATTCATACCTAATAATGAAAAGCATTTTAATTAAAATAAAACACAGTTTCCAAAATGTGTTGTTTTTTATGAAAAAATCATTTAAGTCATATCTTACCTCCTAATATTAAAGGAAAACTTGTACAGATTATATTGTACACATTTTCCTATAAAATATTGTTCAAGGTAAAAATTCTTGGAGAATTTTCTTTCTTTCTAGACCCATCAGAAAGTTTGGACGATATAATTTTAATTGTCGTAAATTTTGTAAGGTTTGTATTTTTTGGTATAGAGAGCAACAAATAGAGAGATTTTCAATAAAAGTTTCGTTTCAATAAAATTGATTCACTTTAAATAAAATAAAATAAAAATATCATTAAAGTATTTTGTTAATATCTTATTTAATTTGATTTTGTATAATAATGAATTATTAAAAAACGAAAGAACTTTTAAATTTCTGAAAATTAAATAGAAAGAATTAATTATTCTTAATATAATATCAATCAACTGTCATAATATGAAGATTTTCAATGACGTAGGTTTTTCGAAAGATACATTTTGGGTCAACAATATAAAAAAAAACAGAATATTTCTGACAGTTTCCTAAACTAAAGAACTGTTTTCAATAATATATTAAATTATATATGTCTTTAGTTGAAATTCAACAAAATTAATAGATTGTAAGAAAAATTTAAAATCAAAAAAACACATAGCTTCATTTGTCTGAATATTTGTTTAATTTTTCAAGCGCGCCTGAAAATAGGCAATTTATAATTTTTTGATGAAAATTTAAGGTTTTCTTGTTTTTGAAACGTAGGTCTCTTTCTCAACAAATATACTTCTCAATTTATCATATCATCATATCAACAAACTTTCACCTATGTTATATAACAATCATAACAAACTATTAATCACACGCCAATGAGAATGCATTACAGTATGAAATACATAAAATAAAATGGAATAGACTACGATTAAATAGAATATAGTAATCTCTCGAGTAAACTAAAGTTTTAGGATTCATTTCAATATATAAAATAATAGTAATTTTCATATTTTATACACTTGTTTACTATCATGGCTCAACAGCGGGGCAATGATTTTACTGAACTGAAGGTTTTCTTTTTGTAAACAAAGAATTCCATAGGTGTTTTCCATTGCATAAAATCCAATGTCTACTATGCGACTAGAAGTATCATAAATAAACAATATATTTAACGTATTTATATGTATATTTTTTTATGTTTCTCGCAAAACAAAACAACAACATTTTGTATGCGTTTTATAAGAATCATATATGTATGTTAAGTTATTTTAGATGTATATAAATGTCGTGGTTTCATCTGGATAACCGATCTCCAGATATTGTTCTTGTTTTTTTCTTGTTTAACTTACAATAGAACTATAGTATACTTATATTATACCAAATCTAGAATTTTCTAACGTATTCCACTGCAGCAGTTGAAGGAGGATCACGTAACCCAGCCAAATCGAATACTATATAAACGAATAATTTTGTGCGGGCGATAAATTTCAATTTTCTGCAATACTATACTTTTTTTGTATATACTTGTATACTTATTATATACGAATTGCAATTTGGAAAACACCAAGAAAATTGTTTTTGCATTAAGAAAACATAATATCGATTTCCTTTTCTAGTCTATTATGAATACGTGAAAATTCTATGCCATGAATCTATTTAATTGAATTATCTTTGATATGAATTTGATTTACACGATCTGTTTTAATATAGTATTACTGTATTCCTGAGGGAGTTAATAAAAGGAATTTTTTCGTTACCATTTAAAGATTTTTTTTTTGTTGTGAATTTTAGAGAGAAAAAAAATGTCACCCTAATTAGTCTTTATTATTGTGATTTTTATTCCGGGATAAAAAGTACACAAAAAATAAACATAATTTAATTGTATACCCTTTTTGGGAGGGATTTTTTTTTTTGGATTAATTTTTTCTTTTCTTAATTAAATATAATTAAATTGTTAAATATATGAAAAAAAAAGGATTTTAATTTTGTTGAATTTACATGATTTTTTACACTCATGTATTAGGAAATATGAAATATGGACGTTGAAATACATTTTCTTATTATTAGCAATAAAAGCGCTATATGGTTATCGCTTTGAGGAAGTGCTATGGTGTATGGGAAAGTAACCAGAAAGCTATTCTTTAAAAACACATCTACAATTTTTTCTACAGTCTTCAAATCAAATGAAGTGAGACTAATTGTCCTGAAACTGTTAGATAGGTAGATAGGATGATTTGCCCGGTTTTGGGATGAATACCGAGTTGGGTATTCTTCAAGCTTTAGGTGTATAACCAGTGGTAATACAGGCTTTAAAAAGAGCATACAGGTGGTCAATAGTGATCTCAATACCTTTTTTAAAAAAATGGAAGAAATGTTCTAAAATCTTTCATCCATATAAGGTATAAAATTTGACGCAACCTCTATTCGAATTTTTGACTTTTCATGTACATATATGTAGAAACAATCGAGTCCAGTCAACCTAATTTAGATATATTGCAATTAGGTTTTTGTTTGCTTGTTGTGTAGTTTTTCCTTAGAATAATTAACCAGTTTTATTTAAATTTATACTATGTTGGTTAAATTTAATTCTTTCAATTATTTTGCATAACAATTTTCATTATATTATTTTCATTATATTATTTCCACTCTATTATTTATTTTTATCATTTAAAATATTGTATATAAAAAGATGTCTTTCCTTAATCTGGTCAAAAAATCATTCCAAATCATGTACACTTTTAATATCCTTTAAAATACAAATTCCTTACTCTGGTTTTTCTAGAAGAGTATTTCGGTCAAAGGAATACCAAACAAAATATACGAGTATTTGAAATGACAAATATTCATTAAAATAAATGATGATACTGGCTACTTTATATAAAAAAAAAATGAATATATAAATTCCATATAATCATTACATGGATAATAAAACCTTCAATGTTCATTTATCATTAAATCTTCTTGTTTCTTCGTTTTTTTTCTTCCATTTTTCGTATTAAACTTTTGTGTACAATGTTTTAGTCTGACATTTACTCAAGTGTAACCTCATAAATTTGGATACTCCTTATATTATATACATCGGGAATTTGTTAGATATTAGATTATATATGTATTCTCTACTGTTTGGATCTTTATCCATATTAGTCTAAAAGTCACATATCTACATAATACTAAAAATCAAGTCCAGAAAACTAAGATTAGGATGAAAACTCTTCTCCTCTCTTATAGTACTTGTACTTGTCCTAAAACTCTTATCCTATATAGTATGATGGAATTATCCTTTATATCGTTACAAAACATATATGTTTGGTGCGTTCAAATATGTAAGTTTGTCGTTACATGAAACATGAACAAAATTTGTACAAAATGCTATATTATTATTATTTGGATAGAAAGACGCAAAATACAAGAAAAAAAAAAGGAAAAAAAAACTTATGCCAATATGACCGAGAAACATCAGGCGATGATTGCTAACATAAATAGCGCTGACTCAGTTTCCCCTATCAAAGAAAAGTCTTATTTTATATGAAAAGCCAAGTAGATGTTCCTGATGTTCTTTACGGCTTCAGTTTTGATTACTAAAATCTTGATGTAGCATAATATGTAATATTATGATTTTTCTTTTTTTTTTCAAGGAAGAAAAATAGAACGAAATTCGGTAAGAAAAATCTATGACCACTGATTTTTTTAGTTATATACTTGCGAGTATGGAACAATCGACATAGTTAATAAACATATATGATTTTAAGTCAATCATTTTATTACTATCTAAGTAAGAAAAAATATTTATCAAATCATCATAAAATCATGAAATTTTATTACTGGAAGTAATTTAAAAGTGAATTTTCTTTATAAAAAACATAGAATAAAGAAAATTTTACATTTCAAGGAAATTTATTTTGAAATAAAATCGGTTTTTGTCATACAAAAACAGTCCATCATTCGATTATTATTGTACATATTTTTTATTTTGTTCAGTAGTAATGTAATAACTCTGTTTAATTCACTTATACTAAGGTCAGTCTAGACTTTAATAATGTGGAAGAAGAAAAAATTAAATGTGAATAGATCAGAACAGCGATTCAGGCGTACATTTGTCGACATTCGAAGTCACTTTTCCAAGACACCATATATGGTTGATAAAATGGTTCAATATGTGTGTAAATAAACATGCATGTAGTCATTGAGTTCGAAACACATGATTTTTTTCGTAAATCAGTTAAATAAAAACTTACCATTTCAATTTTTTCCAATTCCAATTTTTTTTTCAAATTTAAAATAACAAAACCTTTTTTTTTAAAGAATAAAAATACTGACTAGCTCGAGAGGACGTCAGAAAAATTGGTGACAAAAATTTCCCGACGGCATAAATAATGTCCTTTTCGAAATTAGATTTAGCGAGGTGGCAAACCCTTCTTTTCATATTAGGGAAATTTTTCAAAAAGGTGGCAGAAAACGTCGACAAATGTACGCCTGAATCGCTGTTCAGGTATTGTATTTGATACCTGGTCGGTTATATAGTAATGCGATGGAATCATTAAACACTATACAAATATCAGTTCATTTGATTATTATTGAATATTATTTATAATGCTAATTGTTCTTATGGTATACACTTAAAACCAAACTCTTACAATAAACACATTAAAGGCACTCACAACGGTTACGCGAAAAATTGCAATAATCACACATAATTAAATCTTTTCAACTTATACCTTCTTTAATTCGTTATATTTCTAATTAAAAGATAATCGTAATTTTATTGATTCGTACTTTGAATTAGTTCACAAGAAAACTGAAGGATCTCCAACCACTTCAAAATAGGTTTTCGTTCCATTTCAAGTAACATTCATTTCAAAATTTTGAAGTTGTAAATAAATCATTCATCATTTTTCAAGAAATAGAAACTTTCATATTTATTTTGAAAAGAAACGTAAGAAAATAAAGAAATAAAAAAATAAAAAAAGGAAATCATATATATACTCATAACTCGCGTTAAAGTACTGAAAGTTTAATGATTTGCAATTTTCTTTGACGAATTAAATCGGTCGGGTTTCTTGCTTGAACATAAAAGCCTTCTCCTTATAAAATTCATACCAAATATATTTGGTGTAGATTTCGTAAAATTTAACCACCCACTTAAACAGTAAAAGGAATAAATACCAACACAACACACACACACACAAAAACAGAAAACGAAAACCTATATAGAATCGACAAAACCATTTTCGTCATTTTCATACAAGCTTTTCTTTTACTATAGAAAAGAAAATTTAATCGTAAAACGTTGAATGTTTTCCTCGATCTGCATAATTTATTGCGGCAATGAAAAGCTGATGACAACAAAATGACGAAGCGATTAGTTGAGCTTGATAAATTCATCTAATTTAAATGTGAATAAAAGGATATATTAAAAGGGAGATATGTATGTACATAGATGCTTGAGATGTGGGAGGTATATATGATGTGGTATAAATATTGGACATGGTATTTTGTGGGAAATATCTTCTCAAGAATATGAATAAAGTAATAAAAAAGGTTTTTCTTGTGACATCTAATTGACAGCATACATAATTATTGTTAATTAAATTATGAGCTTTATTTCGAGTAGAATATTTACAATTTTTCGTTTTTTTTTTGATTTTGAGAAAGCATTTTTTTTTTGTTTAAATCAAGAAATTTTTATCCAAAAATAATTTAATGCAATACAAAATTTAAGATCTCATAAAATAAAAGGGAAATTAAACCGCAAAGTCTATTGTTTCTGTTTTTCCCACTTTTTTCTTCCTTTTTTTTTGTTGTCTCTTGTTTTTTATGTTAAAGAAAATCTAAATTCGTAAGGATTTTCATTCAAATTATGATCTTTATTACAACTTGATGACTGGCGATAAAAAGAATTAAGACTTTGTCTTTATTTACATCAATAAAATCCACCTTTTTTGTGTTATTTTTATTCAAAATACATAACAAAATACTACATTCTTACCTTAAACCCTAAAAGTACTACTACTACTTTATTTTTAGAAAGAAATAACACTATAAAAAAAATAATAATAATAATAATAAGATAAACTGTAGCCTTTTAATGTTTAAAAACATGAGAAAAAACAACCAAAATACTCAGAGTACTAAAATGACTAAAGATATAAGATTAATATTAAAATGGCAGCAAGAAAGAAAATCCGTCTTTGGTAAGAAACCTAAAAAAAAAGGACAATGTAAACTCATTTCGCATGAAAGCCTTCTGATAATTTCTATACAAGAAACTTTAAACTTACGATCGACTTTCTATGTTTTACTTACAGTCATATATATGATAACGATTTCAAAGTAACGAATTGAAATTCAGGTAACGTTTCATTAGTGTGCATGTTCAGAATAATTTATTCCCAAGGCTATAGTCACTTAGGCACGTAAAGATAGACAATATATATCCATGGACATATATAAATATTGTACTTACATTTTAACGAAAACGAAAAGCATTACCAGAGATGGCTTATTAACCATGAAATAAACGTTCATTTTTTTTTTTCGCCGAAGATATAAGATATCAACATATCCTCTCTATAGACTATATTCAGACAATGTATTATAATATTGGAAACCCTCAAGTGCATAGACGATAAAGTTCTGACAATTTGGATATAGCTTATATTCTACTATATGGATATGTTAAAAGGGAAGACGAACTACTATAGAGAGAAAAGGCATGCTTAAAAACAAATGCTGATGATGAAGATGAAAAATAAGTGATATTGAGTTAAAAAGGTGTCTATGAGCATATATGTGTAATTTAACGATTGTAACTAATCAAATATTCTATCTTTATTGTGAACTATTTAAGAAGATAAAAACAATAACAATTTCTATTAAGAAACGAATATGATGGAAAATACATCGGAGTTTATGAAAATGAATTTATTTAATGGTGTTTTTTTTTATCCAGAAATTATATTTTCATGCAAATTCTACATATTTATTTAGGTATAGAGAAACAGGTGATGATATGTGAAAAACATGGTGTGTACTTACTATTGTATGATATGACAGTTTAAATTTCAATGCGAAATATTAGAATCTATCAGTGTTTCAAACCGAAATTTATTTCGTTTCGGTCTACGGTTTCGTTCCCAACATTTGCCTGTTCCGGTTTTCGTTTCGGTTTTCTCTAACTATACCACGTACTGGATATGCTTATAAAAGGGTATCGTAACAGAAAGATATTAGTTTTTTTAGTAAATTTAATTCTTTATTTTTTAAATGAAATAAACTTTAATTAACACATAATTATTTCTAATTATATAACATGACATGGACATGGTGAAAGATTGTACGGAATTAAAATAGAAAGACTATATTAGTGAACCCAAACTTCTCTCAAGAGGAAACAGATTAACATAGTAGATTATATTAACTACAAATATTTTTTATGTACTTTAAACTTGTAAATTACTAAATTGTTTTAGATAATATAATTTTGTATACATAATATTCTGTAAATTTTTGTTTGTTAAGCTCTTGAAAATCCGTATCAGTTGTAGTCAATAATTGTAAATAAAATAATACTATTTAATAAATTTTGATGACTTTTTCTAAAAAGAAAATACCTTTTCAATGTTGTCTTCAAAAATTTCAATAAAATAGTATCATAAGGAAAATATAATTTTCAAATGACAACTTGATTTCCATAATATCATGCCATTTCCATAACCTCTGACGTAAAAAAAAAGAAGGAAAGAAAAAATTTTTAAAGTAAATCTTGTCTGCCATCAAACCTGAGTAAATATCTTGAAATATCAAAAGGGATATCTGTTCAGCTATTGTACAAATACAAAACCCTTTTTCAATTTCTTTCCAATGAACCCTATATATTATATACATATATATGGTATTGCTTTATAGTTTTCCCACAAAAAGAAAAATCATTATATTGGATTCTTCTTTTTAGTGCGTTCTACATTTCTATTGAACTTCTAACAAAAAGAAAAACTATATTTTTTTCATGTTCTAATAGAATATATGTGTGGAAATTCTCTTCATTCAACATATATCTGAAAGGTCATATGCAAATGTTAAAGTTCATTTTTTTTTTCATTGTGCCTGTGAAAATTTTGCTCAGAGTTATCCTGAAAAGTGACAAAAACGAAAAAAAAAAAATGAGACCAAACAAACAAATGCCAGGAAAAGCACAGACAAACACACACCCACCCACCCCCACATATGATAAATGGTAAGTGTGCAAGAAATTGCTTTAAAAAGCAGATGAGTAGCATCAAAATGTCATACGCAGATTAAAAGTTTTATATTTTATCAGCGCTTGAGAACGTTTTTTTTTTTTGTTGGTTTTGTTTGGTGCTTCTTTTTTAGTGAAGTTTTATAATCCGTTCGAGATAAATAAAAAACAAGCTTAGTAGCTTCATATCAATCATATTAATGTGAAATTTAGGCAATTTAAAAGAAAATGTTTTAAAAAAAAATATATACAATTTTTTTGTTGATTAGCCAAAATTAAAATTAACACTGCCCTATGGTATGCGATACCGGATGGTATATTAATTTTCTCACTACATTTTTAACGCAAAAAAATAATCATCATAGAAAAGTTTCAAGAGAATCAAAAGTTATATCGAGTTATGTATGTCCGTCCTTCCGTCCGTCCGTATATAAAATAACTCCAAAACGCGTTATCCGATTTTGATAACATTCTCAATGTGAGTTCGTTATTCCTTAACTCACTACTTCAGCCAAATCGATCGAAGGCGAGCGAAATTGGTAAGAAAAACGTTGATGGCCAGAATGTTTTTTTCGTTTTTTATGTTTTTTTTGTATTTAATTTGAATTTCAATAAAATCGTTGTAAGGATAGTGGAGAAAGAAATAGTTGTATGAGAAAATAAGTCTGTTCATAGAGTTTTCTTGATGTACTTTTCAGACTTAATATGCTGATTTCAATATAATTTTCAAATTTAAGCTATTATGCCCCAGACCAAAAGAAATGCTTTGGTAACTCCTAAATTATTGTCCTAAGATTTGTGGCGAAGTTTGTTTTTGTGGTAGTGCCTACCATAGGGTATTAAAAGACAGTGTTCATACCTGTTTTTTTTTTAATAACTTGCAAATTTCTTCTGGTTCAAAACAATGTGGACTCTATAAAATCGTTTAGCGTCGAATTTGAACTAATAATAACAATTCAAGTCGTAAAATTCAATTAATACTGAACTTTTTCGATAATTCTTTTAATTTCTAGCAATGAATTAAATTCTGAAATAATTTTTCTCTCAGTCTTTATAAAATTTAGAAATAATAAAAGACATCATCATAAAATACGATTTAATCTCATTTTTTCGTCGTTAATTACTTTTCTTTTGAAATTTTCTCATTTCTTTTTTTATCACACTTTCCACATTATATAAGAATACTGTGAAAATTTGGTTCATTAATGTGTTAAAAACGAAATCTCATATTAGTTAAAATGCTTATTCACCATAAAAAATCTTATTGATTCTCGAAAAAGAGAGCAGGAAAATCTTTAAAAATGATAACCCAATGATAAACGAAAGTGAAGAAAAAAAGAAAAAAAAAACATAATTTTTCTAATTAGTTTCATCCCATTTTTTTAAATTTAATGTGAAAGCACTTTATTTTTCGTATAAATAATAAAATTAAAAAAAAAGAAAAGAAAAACTCTTTCCATAACTTTCCCTAACGCTGAATTTCACACAAAAAGCTTTTCCGGTGACTCGATTTTGAACAGAAATTGCGGAATAAGCTTTTTCCACTTTCTATCACATTACATAAAAATTTGAAGCTATAAAAATGTTTTATCACCCGAGGCTGATATTATATACTAAAATTTTTCTTCATTTTTTTTTTAATTGTGTTGAAAAGAAGTTAAAAATTTTCTCTTATCTGATTTTGGGGTCAGGCGAAAAATTTCATTCAAAAATCTTCAAGAAAAAAAAAAAAGAAAAAGGAAAATGTATTCATTCTGTTCGACTTTTGTAATCGTGTAAATTTTTTCCGTTTTTACGTTTCTTCAAAAACAGGAAAAGAAAAGAAAAATCAGTTGAAAAGGCAGTTTTCGTATTTATAAAAGATTTATAACTTTGATTACATTTACATCTTTCTCCATGCAAAGGGTAACAAAATAGATATTCGAAATGAATAGTTGCTCCACGAAGTTAAAATACTGTATAAACTCTTTTTTCAATGACATTTCCACTAATATTTTGTCAACATTGTTTATAAACTAATAATTTGTGCAGCGATAAAATGATTTTCTTCCTAGTCAAAAATGTTTGTCTAGATTTTGACTAGACTTTCTAGAGGCTAGTATCTAGATGCGCAATCTAGCTAGGCTAATCCGAATCTAGATAAATTTTGTTTAGTGAGTACACTGCCCAAAGTATCAATTGGCTAAACTATACACACCGATTTTTTTGATTCTAAAGATTTCTAAAGCCATATTCCGATAAGAGAACAAAATAATGTAGCGTGCTACCCCTTTCGGTTCGATCTTATGAAAATGATAACACTTTTTATTTATGTAAATTTAGTGTATAAGCGTTATTTATAATTATTTCTGCGTTAACAATTAGTCTTAAAAATATTTGTCTATCGATAATTTAATTATTACAAATTATTTATCACAGTTTATAAAAATACACAATCACTATTTTAATAATTGATCACAATTTCACTTTTGTATTCAAAGTCACTCTCCTAATCGCTTCCCACAAATAATCACGTTTCAAATCTCGGACGAAGCTTAGACTTCAACTGTCTGATTAAAAGTGATTTTATTGCATCACTTTTCTTCCGTATTTATAGTAAATGTGGCTCATCTTGCACCTGCTAGAAACTTCTCGTTTGAACGTTGTTCTTTCTTACATACTCATTGTTCTAAACCCGAGAAATTTCATGCATGTAAACGTGTTTTCCATTATTTGACAAGAAGCTTATTCTTGACGTTTCTAAAAGTTATGATTTGTTTGTGATTTTTGTGAAAGTGTTTTTGCAGGAAAATTCCAGACTTTTCTTTTATCAAGAAAAGTCGTGGAATATTTCCTGAAAATACAGTGCAATAACATAAACATTTTATGGATAAGTAATCAGACAATAGATCAAAACATGCCTCTTACGATTTCTATGGCCATGTTTATTCATTGAATACAATTCTCTGATACTTGACATAAATTGTAGTAGCAAAACATTTAGATTTTATTACCAGACAGAAATTCACCGATTAAATGTCACATCTAAACTCAAATCTAATTTTCTTAAAATCTGTGTTCTTTAATGCATTTTTATTCTACCATATATGTTGACATAATTATACTTAAAGCTTAATATATGATACATGCTTATTCTTTGCTATATGAAATTTTTATTACATTCTATTTGTATTGAAATAGAGAAGGCCGTGTCATATATGGTTAACATATGTACATTTTACTTAACCATTTAATCTACATAGGACATGCTTCTTATATTACTCAATAATTGATGCTAGAGTTGAGTAAATATATATTTTTGGTCCACTTATTTGATAAATTCAAATACGTTTTATATGTTATATACTCATATAATGAGTAGGATATATTACAATATATAATAATGTATAGTATGTTGTGTTTTATGCTCGCCAAGTGTTTACTGGTGGCATGCTTTGTGAGTGCTTTATCAACATACAGATACAGTAACCAAGGTTTAACTTCAGTCTTCATTCGAATTGACTACTTATATATAAGTATATGTACATTATTTTAACCTATCCTATCAGGATCATCATAATGGATTCTTAATTAAATGAAAAAAATCATTCATGTAAAAGTCAAGAAGATATAATATTGATTTTTTAAATAATTATTAAATTTTGTAAATAAATAATTTTAAGAATTTATTAAAAAATTCCTGGAAGTAAGTGTAAATGTTTTACGACATCTTTTAAACCCGACTTTAAAACAACAGTTTGGTACTTATTTTTTTGTTTGCTTACAATTACTTATAAAAGGTTATTTTCAATTTATTTTCATAAAAAAAAATAATAAAAAAGAAAATTTTTGAATTAATTGATTTAAGTGAAAATTGCAAAATATTCCATTCATGTATAAATATTTAAGATACTTTAATAAATACACGTATAATACAGTGTTAAGGTGAGCGTACCAATTATCGACCTAGTAGGTACGTATTATCACATGTAATCATTTTTTTATAAATTGATGAGACGTTTGCAGCACTGCAAAGCTCTCCTCATTTTTAATAGTATTTGTAAAAAAGACTGTAAATACATGAAATTTCATACCACACAGAGTCATTTTAACAAATACTATTAATAATAAGGCGCTTGCAGACGTGCCCAAATTGTAAACTCTCATTATTGTATGCAAAAAGCATATTATCGACATAATTAATATATAAATTCATATACATATAATATTAAGATTGTATTAAGAACTAGAGATCATGATTTTTGTAAGCTTTAGTGAAATATTCTTTTTGCTTTTTTAGAAAGTTTTTAATAACTACTTACTTCAATTACTATTCTCCAATCATTTTGTATCTAGTTATGTCGATAATTGGGATATAAGGTAAATACCAACAACCAAATGTTTTTACTAATTGATTGAAATAAATGAAATGAAAATAGTATTATAAAAAAATGCATAAAAACTGCATTTCAAAGCTTCCATCTCTTAAACAAAAAAAACTAAGATTTCACACCCATTAGAAAATCTACGATTTGATATTAAAGCTTCCTTTAAGTTTAACTTCTTGAAAATTGGAATACTTACCTTATTTCGTAGAAAATGTATTTTAATAATAACTGATGCAAAAATACTTTTAGGTATGAAATTATTCTTTCAGCGTCGTGTCGGTATGCTATTAACACTGGAAATATGGTCGAGACTATATAATATACTTTCAGAGTTAGTACACTGCAAAATGCTATATGAATACGACACATTATAAATTTTACCCGGATTTTCCGTATACTCAGTTATTAAAATGAATTTCATTACAGTAAAAGTGCATTCAAAATAATTTCTTCACTTGTACTGGGATTGTATGTTGCGAGACTGAAAAGTAATTTCATATGTCTTCCATATCGGTGAAGTTCGTTAGTTAAATGACAGGAAAGTCTAGCAACAGAAATTCTATTAAATTAAAATTTGAATAAATTGAAAAATGAAACACAAAAGCAGTAAGGATGAGGTAAAAAAAATATGTGATTTAATAAAATTAAAATCTTGATATAAAATCCCACTAAATGTAAAAGATTATGCTGTTTTAGATAGAATCTTCCAGGAAATAAAGGAAATAACAGAAGCTTCTAAATAATTCTTTACAAATAACAAATCATAATTGACATTTAATGTACTGTTAGTCGAGATAGTTTGACATTGCTTTAGATTCTAAAGTTTAGAAAGCTGGCCAATAAGTATAAATAGTCGTCAAATAAATCAGGCGACATGGGCAAAATTCAGAATTCGAAGAAATTCACTGAAGTAGGTAAAACGAAATCAAGGTTTACTATATCAAATACCTCATATACGATTTATCCTAACTAGTTCGTTAAGAACTGTAATAGAATCCTGTGTTAATTTAGGACGTAATTTAGGACGCTGTCAGAAGGACGAGGGGAAAAACTAAACCTTATATAAAATAAGACAAATATGATGTATTTTTAAATTGTAAATAATAAGAAAAATGCTTTTTTTTGTCTAATTTGTTGTTTCTTATGATCGACTTCAAACTTGTACGTTCGTCGTTACATGTGTCGAAAATCTGAAACATTTTTCTTGCAAACTAAAAACAACTAAGATTTACTTATTTCAAGAGGTTCGATAGTCCAATGATTGTCTTTCAAAAGTTGAATACGTATTTAACTAATATTTTATTCCAATTATAACCAAATTCAAGTTATTCATAAATTAAATTATTTATTCAATTTTTCCTTTTTCAATCTAATAAAAGTTTTACTTCCCAAAAATTTTCTAAAATATAAAAGAAGTTACATATTCTAACAAAAGAATATTGCATGAATTTCAAGTATTTTGAAATATAGTATCATTTCGCAACTTTCCTTGATACTGCTAGAGAAGCATATATGTAGTTTTAAACAATTCATAATATTGAAAATATACTAATTTATACTACCAACAGTTCTCAACATGAATGTACTAACGTTTAATATATATATATATATATTATATATATTGTATTAATATAAACATAGACTATAAAGTTGTCTAAACATTTTATGAAAGAGAAAATTTCATAATTGAAGTCCTGCTGAAACATAAACGAATTAGAAGTCCTGTATACTATTTTATTATATTGTATATGAATTTATATGATAGTCGATATTACATATAATAAGTATATGTAGTAGTTATTCGAGTACAAAAGAAGGAGTTCGTAATATTTTCGTCATCTCTGTAGGAGCCAGTAATTAGTGTACCGTGACATATGCAGCCATTAATCAACTCCATATACAAGTCCACAGGAGGACCAAAAATTTATTTCTTTTATAAGTATATATTATATATTTTTCTATACAAACAATAGTACAGTATAGTTTCCCAGTAGAAACACATATATAAAAAAAAGGAAACAGTCAAATAGTTCAGGGAAAAATTAAGGATGGCACAACATGTTGTGAAACAGCGCCAGACAAAAATACAAATTTTCTTAGAAACAATTGTTTTAATTTATTTTTGTTCAAGTAAATTAAAAATAAAACACAAAACTATAAATATAATATTTCTTTGAAAGTTTTTTATATTAAAAAAACAAAAAAAAAACAGTCTAATGGGCATGTAACAATTCCATATATAAATACTTTCTAAAGAGAAAGTTAATTAATTGCCACGATATTAATTAATTTAATAAGGTTACGAAGGTTATCGGAATAATCCTAACGCCTTCAAATTTGAATTTAATTCGAATTAATCTTAATAATAGACAATTTTATTAAAGAATATGGATATTATTCGAGTGTATTACATCTAATATATTTGATTGTGTAAAATTAATTAGAATCATTATTTATTGAAATTAATTTTGATAAGTAACTTAATTAAATTTGTATATACATAATTATTCAAAGTTTCAATGGGATTGAAGTTAATCTGTAATGTTTTTTATATTATTAGATTTATTATGTTACACTAGATTTTCGGTTTTTTAAGCTAGTGATATAGGCGAGTAAACCTTTAGTGCTAGTTAAATAGAAAAAGGATATGGCAACAAAATATGAGATAGCAGCCGAATGAATTAGCCATCAGATGTATCAGCTATAATATATGAAAAAAGTGACGAAGTCTAGCACTTCTTAGTGCTTAAGTAAAGCGTAAATATAATAATTGCTCAGTATGGAAACTTGGATATTAAGATACTTAACCAATTAGAGCAAAGTAGCAAGAACAACAACTGCTCTGGCTTTTACTTGAACCAAAATTCGTAATCCATTTGTTTTTCAATATAAATGACCCTGTTTTTATTTGTTTTTTATATATGAACTAGGGGGCTCCGCCCCCTGCTCGCTACGTTCACCAACCCCCATCATTACTTATACAAATGCTAAAAATTAGTATACTTTAAAAAAAAAAACAAAAAAAAAAAAATAAAAAAAATATAATATTACGATCACATCCTAAAATTATTATATATAATAGAGAGAAGAGATAGAGAGAGAGAGAAAAATAAAATATTACTTTCAAAAAAAACTAAAAAAATAAAATATTACGACGTCCTAAAACTATTATATATAATAGAGAGATATTGTCCTCCTAATAATTATGACAGTTTTTGTTTGAACATATGTAAAGTTTAAACTGAAAAACATTTCCATTTCCATTTCGAGGTTCTACTGTGTAAATCTTATTAAGGTTTTTAACTGCAGTATGAAACTAAAATTAAAATAAATTTTAAAATTGTTTTATTTTATTAAATTTATTTCAAAATAAAAGTACATATTTAATTCGTTCAAATTAATTTCTTATACAAAAAATATATTATACTTTTGACTTTTTTCTCTTCTAAATAAAAGAATATAAAATCTATTTAAAGTTCAATAAAAATATAGTGAATTACTTATTTTGATCCTGAAGGAATCTGTGAAGACATAAAAGAAATCATCCTGTAGAGAAGCAATTACTCAATTTAATTAAGATAAAAACCGGAGATTTTCAGCTCGTGAAAATGTTTAAATTCTTTATTTTATTTTTTGTTTTACGTTTTTGTTTTTGTATTTTTTAGTATATATCCTTTGCTCGATTAAACTCATCCTTGTAGATTTTACATTTTTTATTATTATATATTCTCATTCTTCTATTCCAAATGTTAGCACCCTAATTTTGGTAAATGAGCATAGCATAAAATTTACATCAACACAACAGTAAACATCTAGAATTGTGCTGGAAATGTTTTGTTGTCCTTTGAAATAGATCCTTGTTTTTTTTTTTTTTTTTTTTAGAGAGAATACTATCATTTCTATACATAGTGTTTTCTATAATTTTCTAGCTCTGTACTTTATTCATGCCATGTCACAAGAATAAGAAGAAATTATATATATTAAGAGAAATTTGCGTTTTATATAAAATATAGACAAGATATAAACAAAAGAGTGTATAGGAAAATTAAGAATGATATTCATGTAGTAGTGGTGGTTGGGTGTGACGAGATGGATATGCATCCTAAAAACAGAGATTAACCCATTATGATGGGTTGAATTGTTAAGCTTACGAGTTGAATAGAATAATATTGAATTGTTTCATATATACGTTCTTACGTCTACAAAACTTATCTATATAAATATATATAGAGAGAAGAAAAACAAAACATATATATTTACAAAATACAACCGAAAAATCCCATTTAAAATCAAGTAATAACAATGCATATAAGAGGCATATATAGTTAAAAAACATAAAATATTCATGTAAAAGAGGCTTTAGTTTTATTGTATAAATATTGACATTTATCTTATTTTTCATGTGCTTCACAAAAAAGCTTCTTTATTATATTTTTGTGAAGAATTAAATTAGCATATATTAAGAAATTATATATCATTTTATATAGGAATTGTTGGAATGAATCTTTTATGAATGTTAACAATCCAAGGAAAAGGATTAAAATATGTTACAATATATTAAAAGGACTATTAGAACAATTCAATGGCAAAAAATATGAAACATGAAAAGTTTTTATGATTAAATAATATAAACTAAAAGAAAATAAAATTTTATAATAACTAATAAATGACCCTTATTTATATAGAGAGAAGAAACTCTAAATAATTCGTCAACATTGTTCCTCTCGAGTATAAGTGGTTGAGCAGCTTCCAGATAAAAGAAGAATTGGACATCAAGAAATAGTTTCTAACTCACTTTTACTAAAATCAATTTGGAATTAATACAATATATGTATTTAAAGATATTTTAATGTGCAGAACTCATTGCGAGTATAGTCTGCAATTTAAATTTAAATATAAAACTGGATTCATCAAATTTCGTGGCCGCACAAATGGTAATGATCGAACATATTGCACTATATTTTCCAGGAAAATGCCACGACTTTTCAAAAGAAAAGTCTGGAATTTTTCTGCAAAAACACTTTCACAAAAACACAAACAAAAATTATAACTTGTAGAAACGTCAAGAATAACTTCTTGTCAAACAATAGAAAACACGTTTACATGAGTATGTAAGAAAGAACAACATTCAAACTAGAAGTTTCTAGCAGATGCAGTTTGAGACACTTTTACTATAAATACGGAAGAAAAGTGAGGCAATAAAATCAGTCTTTATCAGAAGTCTAAGCTTCATCCGAGAGATTTGAAACGTGATTATTTGTGGAAAGCGATTACAAGGGCGATTTGAATCTAAAAGTAAAAATAGTGATTGTGTATTTTTATAAACTGTGATAAATAATTTGTAATAATTAAGTTATTGAAAGACAAATATTTTTAAGACTAATTGTAACGCAGAAATAATTATAAATAAACTTTATACACTAAATTCACATAAATAAAAAGTTTTATCATTTTAATAACATCGAACCGAACGGGTAGCACGTTACAATATTATAAGACAAACTGTTAACACTAGAACCGATTACCCATTTTTTTCAGAGACAGGTTGTGTACCTGCAATTTTACATGTACTTGTATAGTATCTACCTAACCTGTTCATTATCATTTCGCATTTTTACAATTATAGTACATATAGTAGTATAGTATATTAGATTTATGAATGTCTCACAAAAGGCTCCCCCGTCTTATTTTCGACTGTTTTACGATTAATGAACAGGAATAACAAAATATATATGTTTTTAATGAATTTCGAGTATGTACGTACTTATATATTTATGATTTTAGAATACCATTAATTCCATTTAGGTTTCAACGAACAACAAATTACAAATCCTTATATATACATATTTGGTTTGTTGTGATGAAATATTCGTAAATGTTAAAAAAATACTTTTACAAATCTATGTTCACAAAAAATTATGTTTTATGTTTAAATTTTTGATTACAAACAGGATATTTTAAGAGGAGTCAAAAAATTTGTGTTCGGTTTTGCAACAGGTAAACAGGAAAACACATATGTGTACGTACAAGATTGTTTTATAAAATATGATAATTTAATGAACGTAATTTATGTTTTTTGAGGGGTTATGAAAACTTTAGGATTTTCTTATATACAGTAAGTACAAGAAAATTAATAACTTTTCATTAAAAAACATGTATTTTTGTTCATATTTTATATATATATATGCCTTAAAGCGAGAACATAAAGTAATTTACTCATCATTAAAGGAAGTTAATATATACAACAAGAAAACTTTATCATCGAAAACAATTTATTAATTTTAATTTAGACTTTTTACTTTTTGATTATTAAAGAAAATTTTGTGTAGTTTTTAGAAGTTAATAAATTGAAATATTTTTTTTTTTAGGTAGTTTTAAATCGGCTATAGAATTTTGCAAATTGTATAAAATGGAAAAATTGTATCAGTAAATTTGATTTTACGTTCATTTCGGATAACACATCTTATTTGACATCGATAGGACCATAAAACAATTAGATAACCTGCAGCATAGAGATTAAACATAAAGAATGAAGTTTTGGCATCATTATAGATCTGCAAAGAAATTCATTTTGTCATTAATGTTTAGAAGAATTGACTGTAAATACATGTACATATTTTTATATCACACTAATAACGATATATCTTGTTTACAGATTGTGACACATAAGAGTACAACTTGGGCCCTGTAGTGTATTGTATGTGTAGCCTTTCCTCCTTCCTTCCTTGCATAGAGAAAGTGTTTTAAATTAGGTTTCAGGCCAAATTTTTGTCAATTTATCTCATATATGAGTACGCTTTTCCTCCGATATAACATTAAATTATATTCTTAAAATAAATTGAAAATTCTTTGAAAATTGCTAAAAACTGTAATAATTTCTTATCTTATTTAAATTCCTTAGTAAAAAGAAACTGTTTGAAAAAAAACCAGAATTTGTGCAATTGAATAATAATTTATAATTTTTCAGAAAAAAGCTTATTTAAAAGAAACCGAGAAATATTTTTATATTTCTATTCTTTATTTTTTTTTTGGTTTTTTTTCTTGCTGGGACGAAAAATCTTTGGCACTGATTCCTTCCATAATCAATTTCCCTGATTAGATTACGCTTGCAAACTTCCGACATATGGTTTGGCACTGAAAATTGCAGATATTTTCTTCGTCTTTTGTTTTAATATTTGTTATTTTTTTGGTCTACCATATGATTATATTTTCACAAACTGCAAACACTTTTCATATCCCCAAAAAAAAGGTCAGTTTTAAATTCAATCCTCAAAATAATTCCAAAAAACCATATCCTTGAAGGCGAAAAGAAAGGATATAAGTGAAAAGTTTTTGCGGTTTTTCAAAGTTTTGAATTTTTGGCATTGAATCAAAATTTTCGATATTGTTTTAGAAAATATTATAACACTGATAATATGAATCGTGTAGAAATTTATATCTTGTAGATTATTATTGGAAAAATAACCTTTTATAATAATAAGAAATGGTGTCCTAAAATTATTCAATTTCTTAAAATTAAATCAACTTCAAAAAGAGTTCAATAGAATTCTTGATTTTAAATATTCGTACAAAACGGAAAGGATAAGAATTTGTTTCGTTTATATTTAGTCAAACATTTTATAGTTCCTAATTAATAAATAATTAAATGTTCTTAAAATAAGTAAATACAAAAAAAAAAAAAAAAAATGGAAAGTAAATAAATTTCTTTGAAGGAAAGTACAACATGAACAGAACATTTCTTATTTATCGTATCTATTTAAAGGATATTATTACTGGAAAATGTAATGGGTTAAACGGATTTTCATTTCCCATGAACGAATGGAAATGACGCCTCGGATAATTTTAAATAGAAAAATATATAAAATAAGTTGTTGTTTTGTAAGAGTTCTGTTTTATATTTTACTTTTTTAGAAAGCGTTAAAAAAAACGACCAGAAAAATGAAAGCTTCAACTTGTTCAGTAAATAGACTTCGAAAGTTTGTAATTGGAAAAGTTTCTTTAAAAAAGAAAATAATAATAATACAGAAAATTTCTTTGAATACTAAAAATAAATTCCAAATTGAAGAGAGAATATGTCCTTTATTATATTCATTTAAATCGCATGTATTTTTGATTTTTATATTAAATAGTTTTCAAATGATTAAAAAAACTTAATTACGAATAAGTTTAGCACTAAGTTAATACGATTAGAAATAATTAAAATTGTTTAAAAATTGACCAATGAGAGTACTGAATTGATAAAATGGTTATATCATCTTAAGGTTCAATTATATGCCTACGAACGGCGGAGCAGAGCTTAAAGCGGTCCTTTTTGATTCAATATCATGCATATGCTTGTTTTCTCATTCACTTTTATCCATACCCTAACCTATCCATACCCTGCTGACTCGCAAATCAGCTCTGGTTCTAGTTCAACATAATCGTCATAGTTTTTACTTAAATGTGTCTGTAGAGCGTTCTCGTACGAGTTCCTGCATCGATCAGCCATCAACTTTGGAGACCTATTCTTAAACTCTATCAAGTTTACTCGTATACGAGTCGATTCGCATTGTTTCTAATCGTTCTCGCATACTGTAGATATTATAGAGTGGAAGACCTTTATATCTCGACTGTGTACATGTTTGCATTGCCCTCATCTAAATCATAAGGAATTATAAATATAAAAGATATATGATATTACGGGTAACAGTAACAAACGCAGAAAAGAAGAAGAAAAATATCATTAATATCATTTTTATTTATCAATTTCACAATTTACAATAAATTATTTTCGTATTCAGAATTGTTGAAATCCTTTTTCAAAAAAACAATTTTTTCATAAATACGAATTTAAGGAATTTTTGTAAAGACTAAAAATTTATGAAGCGTTTTTTACTCGAATATAAGTAAATATATAAATATTTAATAAAATATACATTTATATACGTAGATAAATCGAATATTGAATGAAAATCCATGTCATATGAGTTAGTGAGACAATAATCGATTTTCCTGGCTAGTACTCCATAAAACAGGACCAAGCAATAAATCATCTCCAAGAATGTCACGTATACTATGCACATATACCAACGATATACATGAACATTTGAGATATAATGGTTACAATTATACTTTGTCACTAAATTTGACACCAGGATATTGTAACACCTACAGTACCGTCCGGATACATGTCCATACTATATGTGTAACTCGAGTAGTATTAAATATTTGAAAGAACAGCTATTTTACATGTGTCCTTAAAAAGTTTGTTCTCGACATTTTAGTTTAATGTTATCCGTGTGAAATGAACAAAAAAAAAATTAATTTTTTAATACATGAAAGGTACAGTATAACCTTTGAAATTGGGCCCATTTAAATATTGGATAGTGTATGAAATTTTAATGTCGGCATAGTAGTAGTCTAAATTTGGCTAGAAGTTGAACCAGAGACTTCTATTCTTTCAGAGTCCAAATGCAGAAAACGGATTGCTTATATTGACATTTGCTTACAAAAGGATCCGTCTCAGTTTCGTTGGTTCACGCTATCGCCCTTAGTCCCCTTGCTATGATCATATTGTACTCAAATTGGTACTGTTGTCTTTAGATTCAAACTTGCTCTAATCTTGTTTTTTTGTTCCATAAACTATTAATTCAATCTGTGTCAGAATTCTATAAACAATTCATACACGGCCTTAAAGGTTCAGTTTTCCTTGAGGACAATATGAAAATGTTTCACCAAAGATCCTATAATAGTTTATATTATAGGATCTTTGGTTTCACTGTTTTGCAATAACATAGTGAAGATGATTTATATGATTTTGTAGAATGAAAATTTTAAAATAATTACAAAATGGATTATTTTAGAAATAATGTAATTTATTTTGTTTTAAAAAGGATTGGTATTTGAAACTAAAACTGAATTATATAAAGTTAAGTTGTGAGCTAAATATTGTATTATGATCGAATGATTCTTCTAAACTCATTTTCTATTCCATTACCGTAGTTACCGCACTTAAATTATGAAGTTTATAACAATTTCAAAGTAAAAAAAAAAATTACCATAACGTTCAAAATTTCTGCCTTTCTTATCCACATAATGACTCCATTTAATGTCACACTTCTCTAGATTCTATAAGAATACAAAATAGCATAATATTTTGATGTTAAATATGACCTTTCTATCAAAAATTTTTAATCATTCCCAAAGTCATTGGCTGGTGTCATAAAAGTTCAGGATTTTGAAACCTTCATTAAATCCAAATCATGGAAAACATAGTATAGTGTTATGTGGCTCACCATGAAGCCCTCATGATGAACATCTTTTTTTCTTTCTCATTTATTTGTATTTCTAAATATATATTTACTCGTTTTTGTTTGCCGTTTTTTTCTTTTCTTTCCTAATAAAATGCTGATGATGCCATTAGACTAAACCAGCCAACATTATTGAGCCATATAAAACCAATTAGCGGTCCGGGATTTTTTCCTTTGGTTTCTTTTTCTAACGAGGGGATAAGAAAAATGTATAAGTTAATACTTCTTAAAGGATCTGAAAATTGAATGGGTGGAACAAGAATGAGACAAAATTTTCGGTAAAACAGGGATGAATCGGTAACGTTTAGATAAAAATATAAAATAGATTTAAAGTAATGATATTATTATTGGGACGATTTTAAAAGTAGATAAGTTAACTATAGATAGGTTATTAATAGTGTAAATTTTTGGGGTTCTAAACAATATTAGAATAACATAAAAATTTTAATAGATTTTTGTAAGGACTGTACTCTACGCCTTTCAACGAGGTATTGCTACAACTATTAAAAAATGTTTCTACTTAATTTATTTTATATTGGAACTATATAGAAGGGAGTTTTTGAATTGTAAAAACTCATAGATATTAGCAGTGCCTGATACTTAAGGAAATTATTGAATAATGTATAAAGTCAAAATTTGTATATTTTGTGGACTAAAAAGTGTTTTTTGCAACTTTTCAAAGTAGATTCTTGAATAAATAAATAAAATTTATTAACAATAAAATAAATTCTCTTTTTATGTTGTGTTTTTTTTTCTTTTTGGGAAAATTTACCTTTTACTGGAAAATTTATTGGTATTTCTTTTTTTCTTTCTTATATATTAAAAGTTTACTTACTTTTTAACTAAAATTTAACCAAATATTAAATGCGACTATCGCAAAAAGTAAGAAAAAAATGAAATGAAATCGACATTCATTCGGGATTGGTTTTCGTTTTCATATTCTATTCTATTTTATTGAATGTATAAAATAGTATATAAAATTCATTGGTTCCCGTCGCGTATATCCAGTCGCTACTTGATATTCAAATCAGGCCATACAGGATAAAGAGATTTATTTAATCAGATAAATGGAAAGGAGTCAGAGCCCTTTACTTAAGAATTAAACTTTTATATTTACACAAAATATTTCCATTTTTTGAATATTATCCAGTAAAACTGCTCTATTCTTATAATATTCTTAAAATATATATTGAAGGAGAAAAAAAAGCGATGTATTTTAAATACGATATCTGTGAGTTTTCGTTTTCGTTTTTTTTTTTTTGGAAAATTTCTTTAAAAAGAAAATGTTTTGTTGGTTTTCCATATATATATGTATATAAAGACGCTAGAATGTATATAATTTCTGTTAGTTTAACATTTCTTCATCTGATATTCGACACGATGTCTGACGTAAGTTTTAGCAATTCTTATTATTTGATTTTCGGTATATATTTATTTTTTTCGTTTTCTTATTTTATGAAATTCAAATTTTCTATACTCTCTGTAAACCGCTAAAATATACATTCTTCTAGTATATATAAAAGTTATCATAATAATAAAATTTGAAATAAGAAAAAGAAGAAAAGTTTTCCGTTTTCCATTTTCCATTTTCAAATTTTTTTTTTTTTTTTTTGGTTTTCCTTTTATAGAACTAAAATATTAATGAAAGAGGAAAAATTTGAATAAAAATTTTTTATTATTTGAACCTTTAACTTTATAAATATAGAATTTCCTTTTGTTTTTCCATTACGCAAAACTGGAAAATAGAAAAATTAAAAGAAATACGCAACAAATACAAAGAAAAAAAAAGTTACTTTTATATCTTTTTATTTGGCTTCGTGTCATTTTTTCAATGGTTTTTGTGGTTAACTTTTGGACTGAACTTGTCTTGCTGCTCTTGTAAGGTTTTCGAACAGAAAATTAACATTATTTTAATCAGTTAAGTTTTCATTTTGAATTCAGTTAGATGAATCCTTTTCTATATTATTTTTTTTTGTTTTTGTTTGCTTGTTTGTTATATTAGAAAATTTCAATTAATTTTGGACATCATGGTTTGGGGACTATTTCGTTTTTCATGAATTCAAATCGATATTTAGAGTCATATAAGAGAGTCAAATAGAAAATGTAATCCAGTAAATGTTTTGTCATAAATAATAAGACGAAAAGGTTCAAAGAAATAAGGCGACGAATAGAAAAGCGAGGATTATTTCGTTTACAAGAGACGGCTTGAAAATTTAATTCGGATTTTTTGGATTTATCAGATTGGGAAATTAACTTGAAATAGATTTCAAATCAATTTCAAATTAACAGACACTTGCAAGAAAATGCTTATTTTCTGGGATAGGTTTGGCCTCTGTTTATATTTCTTTTTAAATTTTTCAGGTCGATCTGAAGTCAATCTGGGTTTATATGCAAAATTTCAAGTTGATCAGAAAAATTTTTGTGATCGGATCGAGTCAAATCGAAATCAAGTCAATAAATGCACGATTTTTGGATTGAAATCGATTTGAAGTAGATCATGTAAGCGAAGTAATAGTCAGTATCTCTGAATTATTGATAAGCCTTGACGCTTCACATAACACTTATCAGTTTATATTGATTTTGTGAATAACTCGATAATATCCACGTGCATCGAATAAAATTCTGTGACATTTAACGTAAATTTCAATTTCAGTTTATATTGTATATCTAGGCAAGATCTATATAATTGTTACGCTTAGAACGCTTAGAGCGAATCGATTCAAATGTCTGGAGTATTTACATTAGATATCAAAATCATTTACATTTATTAAGAAAGTAGTGGGAACAATAATTATGAGTATTGATTATCTTATTTGAATTTATCTCGATCCCACAGATTCTTTGAATTAAACGAAAAGGGAATTACTTAGACTTGTTTCATATTTTAATACTTTTGGGAACATCAAAGTAAATGAGTTCAAAAATCATATCTATGGGTATGAAAAAATTGATTTATACTTTATTGTGGGTGTACACGTACATCTTAAATATTGATTATATTTTTGTGTCAACTTTTTAAGGCATATAGAATAAAGCTCAAGTAAAAATCTTAAGATTTCGTCATTCTTCTTGTAATTTTTTTTTTTTAGGTTTTACTTATATTACTCTCTCTCTCATCAGAGGATATTTTCAGTTATACAGGCATAAAATTTACTTCTAACGAAATCTTATGCTTCCTGACTTTTGCCAAAAACTTTATGAAATATTAATGTTTTGATTTTTGTCATGAATTTATTATAAACCAGAATACTGAAACTGAAATCATGATTTGAATTTCCCAGGACGTATGAATTTTATATATAGACAAATACATATATACATTCACATATATTTATATATATATATTTTTTATTCCTTTAACAAATATAAAATAAAATATATTTTTTCCTTATTTTTATTTATATATTTTCATACAATTTTATTTTTGTCAAAGTTCTCTAACAACAACAACAACTAAGGAAACATCTTTAATCTTTAATAAGTTCTACAGAATTAATTTATTGTCCAAATTCCCCTCCAAAAAAAAAAAGGAAATATTGTATTTAACCTCTAAAATATATCTGTTTTACGAATGTGGTCATGGTTCTCAAATATTCTTAAAAATTGTTCGTCCAAGCACCAAAATTAGTTAGTTTTTATGAACTTGTTTTAGATCCTTTAGGCATATTGAAACAATTCAGGAAAATTTCAATATTCCTGCGAGATTATGTTGAATTTGTTTTAGAGTCACAAAAATATTCTCATAAAAAAAATGGAATATATTTGCTGGAACTTCTAATTTTTGCACATAGAGAAAGTTACACGGATTTTTGAAAGTCCATCTGTGTACATGACAACTCAAAAACGGGTCGTCTGATTTCAATCAAATTTAGAATAAACATTCTTTAACTAGATTTCATATTGTACTTCAGCCAAATTCTGGAGCAAAATGGAATTGGCCAAATTCAGTCAAATTTTATTACAATATAGGAGTTTTTTTTTTAAATGTATTCTGCTCAAGCAAACATCAAAGTGTTTAAGTCAATAGCCCAATTCAAAATTTGGTTAAAGAAAGTCACATTGGCCAAGCCACCGCTTTTCTAGATAATGTAAACATGGCATTGGATATCAGAAAATTGGCTAAGCTATGATTTTATGTTTGCATGCGTTTTTGTTATCATTTCATACAAAATAGATATTTGAATATCGGTAATAGTTTTAGGCTTTACTTATGTATTATACAAATGACTGTTTTCCTGAATTGTATTCCATTTTGGTAGAATATCAAGAAAATTTTCACGTGAATAAATAAAGTCAGAGTAAATAATAAGTATTAATATTAAATAATAAAAAAGAAAATATACCGATTTGTAAGAAAAATATAAGAAAAAAATTTGCTGATAATTTATTGGAGTAATTTTCTGAAAATTTTCTTTAAATGTGTTATCATTCCGGAAAAGTTGATAAAATTGAAATCTTCGTAATTCTGTATAAGATTTACTTTTATTTTCTATCATATTTTTTTTTTTGGTGTTATTGAAAAAAGTCGATGATGAAAAAGCATCTTTGACGGTTCATTTGTTGCGAACGTGATTGTGCACACTTGGAAGTGATTTTCCGCAGTGATTTTCTTTCCGTAATTTTCTTTTCTTTTTTGTTGGTGGTGGATATCATATCTTTTGTTTTCGATTTTTGTATATTTCGATTAGAAAATGTAATATGTCTGAAATTGGAAACAATTTACTGATTAAAATAATTTGAAGTTTTCCTGCTATAGTTCTTTCTTTAAATTTTCCAATGGGTTGGAATTGCCTAGAAGCAACTATGAAAATGAAAAAAAGAAAATTGGTATATCTTTAATGTATGCCAAAGAACAAACAGTGAAAGTTTATCAAAAAATAGGAAGATTTTTCTTATGATGATATATACTTTACTGGATTACAATATATGTATTAATTCAAGAATATTATGATCACATATTTACTAAGCCATAAAAGACATAATTAACATTTTGCTGCTTCATGAAACAAGTTTATGAGATACGTACTAAATATTATATCGATCCGTTCGAATTTATTTTATAAGTTAATTGGGTATTTATTTAATTAAGTGTTTTTGTAAGACTTTCTTTGATTTGAATTTTCTCTTTAAAAAATTTAAGAATATTAACATAATTAGTATCTCACATTTGTTGACTCTAAAAAGGGAGTGGATTTCTGTATTAGTCTCTAAACATACAATTTCGTCATTAATTAATTGCGATTATATTTTTTGAGCTTTGAAATTTAACTACAAATAGAAAATAATACTTAATACTTGTAATCTGGAATTTAGAAAATTATTATTTCCGTTGCTATTTATTGATTAATTTATAAAAGTCTAAAATACATTCTCACATCCAGAATGTATGCAAAAATGCATTCAGGCACGTTTTCTAGAAAGGAATATTCGGATTCGCAGGTGGAATTATCATCTTATGAAGATTTCTATGGAAAAAATCTAAAAATTTTATTTTTATCAAATTTTAAAGAAAAATGTAAAAAATAAAACTTATATGAATTCAAAACACGTTCGCATTTTGATGTACGAGATGAATACATAAAAATCAAAAAAAAAAGGGATTTTGTAAGGTTTTCGATTTTCCCGGGAAAAATTCGTGAGATGCACTTTGTCGTGTTTTCATTTCAGATTTGAATCGCCAGTGATTTTGTATCAATGGAAATTACTTATATGGTATTATTATTAAAATTTTTATTGATTTAACTGTGAACGTGTTTTTACCACGAAATATGATCAAAATGAAAAATAAGTCATATATTCGAGAACATATTTTTCATAGTTTGAAGTTTTGGGAATGGATTTATTACAATTTGAGGTAACGCAGATTTTATATAAATGACAGGATTTCTTTAATGATACGTAACTTTCCAGTTACGTAATGAAAAGAATCTAATATACGAATTTTGTCTTTTTGGGACGTACCCGGAAAAATAAATCTTCAAAACTTAATATTTTAAAGCAAAGGTAAAATAAAAATCCAAAATTAAATATTAATGGTCAATTTTCATATAAACGGTTTTATAGGATTTTAAAAGTTTCCCATACTACCTACTAAAAGTTTTTGTTAATTTTAAAAGGTCTTTTTAATCAAATTTTCCATATAATCAAATAATCTTTGATGTGAAATGAAATTTCTTTTTTGGGTACTATATAATGAATTTCAATTCAATATTCTATGACCAAAAACCATGTTCATTTAATATTTAACTAGTTTTGAATTGACGTTTAATTAGTGAGCCTTTAAGGCATCTTAAACTACATACTAATATTCACATGTCATATGTATATTACTTGTCTATGTATTTAGTATCGATTTATATAGTAAAATATTTCGTTTGAGTTTTCATGGATTTTAAGACGCATAGATTATAATTTGAAAAGTGACATTACCATCATTGAACCTTTACATATTGAATAACATTCATTATAAGCATTATATGTATACATAGGTTATATGTACTTATATCTTCCTAATTTTACTCTTATGAATGTACTTTTATGTTTATGACACTTCATTTTATCTTTTGTTCATCGCCTTTAAACTATAATGTATGAGGAATAAATCAAAATTATCATCTTTTAATACTTTTTAAGTTATTTAGAATTAACAATATTTTTGCACTATTAATAATTTAAACTATAATAAACTTAAATATCTTGCGTTTTTCGTGATAATATTCATTTTTTTATTGTAAAGCATCTAAGAAGATTTATAGGTTTCCCAATAAACTAGTTATAGGCCAAGGAGTGGATTGAAGAATAGTATTTTACTACGAAAAATTAAAAAAAATATTCTTTTTTTGTTCCATTTACTGATTATTGTCCATGCTTTTTAAGTACATAGCAAGTGCAGGTTAGGTTATAAATTACTGAACGTTTATCCTAACATTCCATCTTTTTAGGAGAATGATTAGTAATTAAAACACGATTTTCTAATTAGTCAAAATAGAATACAAACATAAAATCGTTTTTTTTTTATTTATCTACGATATTTTATGTTATTTTTTAAAAGAAATAATTTTTATACTAGAATAATTTTCGCGGTTTTCATAACCTCATATTTCATCGGAAAATTTTTAGTCTAGAATAATAAAAATGCTTTACAATTTCGATCCGTTCCGAATTCTGATCCTTAATTATTCTTTTTTTTAATTGAGTATTTAAAAATAATTATTTACAATGAACTTAAATTTCATTAAAATTACAATCTAATTAAGTCAATAAAAAAATAGACGAGAAAACTTCTTATATATTAAAAGGATCCGATCCCATCGAAAGAACACGGCACTTATTAATTTTATGTGAATCCTACTTCTAATATCTGAGGATCTAAGAAAATACTTAATAATTTCCATAATATTAGTTTTGATTATAATAGACAAGAAGAAGAACTTTTCCGTTAACAAAATCAATGTGTTCAATAATAATGGCGTTGGATAATGTTAATATTTTATTAAACAAGTTCTATATATATAGTATACTCGTACATAAGTCTATATGAAAGAATTTTGTATTTCGAATAAAGCTATTGAATTTTCCTCTTGAGCAATTTTCCTGGCTGGTGTTAGTTTTGATGATGATAGAGAAATCTGTAACAATTAATTAGTACAGCAGCACAAATTGTGTTTAGGCCGTTTTTCCCATTTCCCATTTCCCATTTCCTTTTTTTTTGGAGTAAAATATATGACATGATAAAACTAATAAAATATCTTGATTACAATAAATCAAAATAATTTTATTGATTTTCATATTTTTGCCTGAAAAAGAAAATATGTTTGTTTGGAAATAAAATATTTCTAGAAATATTTTCCTTTTTTTCTCTGTTTTCGTATATTTAATAATTAAAAAATATTTATTATCGATAAAATTCACAATATGCTACGATATTAAAATAATTTAGTATAATTATTATCAATATTTAAATATATAAATTTTGTTGATATTAATTGTTCGAATAAAATTTATAAATATTTTATTATAAATTTCCTCAGGAAAATATTCGAAAATCAATTATCAAGAATTAATTAGTTGTATTTTTATGTTGAGTAAATTTTATTTACTAAATACATTTAATTGAATCCAAATTCTATCAAAATAATACAATATTTATTGTATGTAAATTCGAATTGCACCTTTGCTCCCTTCACTCGCTATCACCAATATAACTTAAAAATTCATTTTATAGCAATTTACATTATGTTTTTAATTCTAAAATTAGCCCTGACGTCTATTATTTCAATATACATATAGTGTAGAACTGGATACTTGAAATTGGCCTCTACCCGATTTTTTAATATTCTAGGACACATATCATAATGTATACAATGTTTCATTTTATGAAAAGATTTTATTTTAATTCAGAAATTCTGTATAATAAATACATTCATAAAATTTCATTAAAACCGGTCAAGTAGTTTTGATTTAAATCTGAAAAAATAAGAAAATACCCGGGCCAGTTTTATTATATGACTAAATACCTCTGTCCGAACATGACTGATTTAATTGAAATACAACGTCGAATCATGGATTTTTATCGTCAAAGTATATATTAAACTTGGATTAAACTTTTCCAATTGAGTACCAAAAATGAGGAAAATAAACGATGTGTATTTGTGCTGCGAAATTTCTTTATAACCTTTGTCCGTCTTAACTAATTTTTCTGTTCAAATGTGATACCAAATCGACTTAAGAAATAAAGAACTTATATCCTAAATTTCCATTAGAAAGCTAGGACTAAATATATTGTAAGGTTCTATAGGTACGAACATAAATATAATTCGTTTTTTTGTCAAACTTTTAGATACTTAAAAATTTTCCAAATTTTAATCAATTTGTTCAAAAAGAATTGGAAAAGATATAAATACATGAAAAGTAAATGGTTAAAAAATTGATTGAAACTATATTCAACCCCAAAAAAGTATTTTCTTAATGTTAAGAAGTTTTGTTTCTTTTCGAGAAAAAAAAAACAAAGCTAAAAATGGAAAAACAAAAATGTCGAGACTGATTGAGATAACCGAAAATCATGACATTCAATAATGTGAACATCATTTATCAGGAGCCTTCCTTGTTCATTCTATAAATCTGTGTGTATGTTTTCCTAAAAAAAAAAAAATGTATACTATATAAATGGTATTATATTGGAGGCTGTGCATTTCATGGCCGAATAATCATTTGTCAACATAACGAGGGACGTAAATCACATAGTAATTGAATTCTACTCAACACCTTTTTGCATGAATAAATGTTATTCATTAGATATATGGGAACGGGAACTGTGAAAATGCTACCACATATTTCTTTGCTTTCAAGTTCTCTTACTTATATAGAATTTCTATAGATGCTATTTATAATGTTAAAATTTAGTTAGGGTTCTTCTGACGTTCGACATTCGAAAATTGGGGAGCAGATCTCATGTCCTATGTTGAGTGACAATTAAAATGTCTCATTTAACATAATACACCTTAAATATTGAATTCTATTCTTTTAAAGAGGTGGAGTGGTTTGCTTTTTTTTGATTTTGACTAATCACTTTTTATGAAGCTTTTTTAAGATTAGTTATGTGATGTCCAGTTTTTGGTATTTTGATTCATTGTGGTTTCTTGGTGTGTAAGCTTTTTTATATTATTCATGATTAGGTTTGATTTAAACGGGATTAATAAAGAGGCAGGATAAACATTATTGGCATTTTCAACTAATTAAAATTTAATTAATCATTCAACTAGAAATATACGTGTGTTAGGAATATCATATAAAAACGAAGGTTAGTTTCTAGGGCTAGACTTTTTTATACATTTATGGTTAATCTAATTGTAGAAAATGATAATATGCAGATAATGAGACATGGTAGCTAGCTCTAATGATAATAGAAAAGGAATGAATGGGTTTGGTTAGTTATGTAGTAGGTTCGATGCTGGTAGGTTGTGCGGGTGCAAGAGCATATATACATAGGTATATACAATAATATTTGGAAAATTTTAATTCAGTTTTTTTTAATTTTCAAATTTTTAAACTTTAAATCCGAAGGGTTGAAAGACATCTCTTGTTTCCAATCTCTTTAAGCTACTGATATTATTTAACTTAAGTAATTCTTACTAAAAAATATTTCCGAAATTCTTGTGTAATTTTAACTAAAGTAGCAATGTTAAAGGATGATCCAAATTTTCAAGAGATATTAGATTACACGTCTTGTATTTTCTCATTATTCAGATATTACATTTAAAAATGACTAATTAGCATTCACAAAAATGACCTCCAAAAACGAAACTATATAGCAACAAATTAAATTAACACAAAAAGATGTAAAAAGCTTAATGAAATCTTAATTTCTTCCATCGTGTCGTAATAATTTCAGGAACATTTTCCTTTTCTTCAAGATTTTCTTCAACATTTTTTATGTATACAAAAAAGTAAAAGAAAAGAGTTAAAAATGAGTTAATCCTTTGAACAAATACCATCGTTTGTTTTTTGCTTTATAAAATCTAATAGATGTGGGTACAACAAAAAAAACATCATACCGTCGAATACTTTCTGTCTAATTTGTTAAAGTAATATAATAGCAAAATGAAACTTTAAGTCCATAGCCCATATTCTTAGACATGCTACGCCATTAAAAGAACATAATATTATCTCTATATATAGGACATAGTTATATAGCATATGGATCTATAAAATATGTATTTAAATAGGTATCAAGGAACGAGAAATCGCTATAACGATGAGAATTGTTAATGTAAATTTTATGTCACTCATTTACTAAATTATATTACAGACAATGCGACAAGAATAAACCGTATCTTGTATAGTCCCCGGCCTTTTTCAGTTTTGTGTTTTTCTTTCTTAACGAAAAATTGAAGGAAAATTTTTCGTTAAGAAAAAACAAAAAATAAAGGACATAATGACAGTATTACACCGTAGAATTTACGAGCTGAGAAGCCTCGGCTTTTATCTTAATTAAATTAAGTAATTGCAGAAACGAAAGTATCTCTCTTGTATTTCTATGCTCTATGGTTGTTATTTTTTTTTTTTTTTATATATTTTTGTGACAATTAATAAGACAAGAAAATGCCAACAATTTGAATGAATGAAAATATGTTCTCGCTTTTATGGTGATGGAGAAAAAAATTATTAAAGTGAAAATTTCCGTAGAGTTGACATAAAATGACGTTGTATCAATTAGTAAAGTCTTTAAAGTATATATATATCAATTATTTTTAAATCGTTGAGAAAATTATGCCACAAAAATATCTTGACATAGGTCCTGTTGAAATTCGGTCATCAGTGAAACTGGAGTGAAAAAAACAGAAGTATCTTTAAATCGACTTAAAAGGAAATCATTACAATATAAAAGATTGTCTCAAACGTTTTTATGCAAAGTTAAAATAATTCGATCGATCCGGGTTAAAGTCAATTATCAAGAATTTTTTGGGTTTCAGGAAATATGTGTCTTAGGTCGATTTGCCCGTATGCTATTTAATAAATGTGTTAGATTGAAAAAAAAAAAAATATAGTAATATTAGAAATTATGGCATATTTAATGTCCTGAACACATTCTTCGTTGTTTTTCAAGTAGAATTTTCTTTATGAGATTTTCTTTTTGCGGGTTTTTTTCTGCAGATTTTTTTTTTTTTTTTTTTTAGAAAGAAAAATATTCTTGAAATCAATAAATATTCGGAAATAAATCTTTCAAATCAAAACATTTCAAAAACAAAAATATTTTATGTTCTGTAATCAAATTAAGGATTAGCTAAGTAATCATTTCATATACATATATGTACGTTCAGTATGTAATGCCATATAGTGATACCCGGTCGCATTTTGTGGTTTTTGTTCACTGATCTTATATAGACGATGGAACCTGGCAGAAATATGAAGTCAACGAAACTATAAATAATCTTTTTCCAGTTTTTCCCTTCTTTTTTTTGGGACAGCTTGGAAAATAAATCTCTTTTATTTTGGGTGAAAGACAAAAATACAAACAAAAAAAAATAGGATAACAAATATTTCGTAGAAAAAAGAAAACTCTGAAGCTGATGATAAGGCGCGGCAGCAAAGTAGGATATTTAGGATCATAACGAAAATATTATTTTCAATCATATTTTTGCCACTTTTTATATTTGTGTGATTTTTCTGATAAAAAAAAAGAAAATATGATCGAAAAATAAACTCCATAATATATTTATATCGCTGATAGTGATTTTGTTTTCACTTATTTTTCTTTTTTTTAAATTCAGATTCACCAATATTGAAGTGATTTGGATTTATTTTAAAAAAATTCTTGGAAACGGAAACTTGATAGTATCAGGTAACCAAATTGAAATTAAATTTCTGAATTGGATATTGTAATTTATAGTATTTTATAGGATTATGGAAATAAATATTAATAAACAATTTTTATAGGACTTATAAAAAGAAATCACAAATAGTTTGATTGAATTTATTTGAATGACAACAAAAAACATAAGCTACATAGTCGCTACTATCTATCATACATTAATAATTTATCTAAATTTTATAGTTGAAAACTACTACTAACCACACAAGCAATCAGGATCGAACTTGTTACATAACAACCCACAATTCTAACTCATCAGAGCTTGCTGCCCGCCTTTTTCAGAGGAAAACGTTTCTGCGATTCCAGGCATATTTTTGAAATACAAATAATTTCTGCTTGTAGTTCCACAATTTCGTATAATCATTACTAATATTTCTGTTTTGTGACTTCTAGTCTAACGAAAGCTGACAGAGTCCAATATCGCATCCAAATCCAACAAATTAACAACGATAAGATAGTATTTAATGAAGAACCATATAACTATGCAAATATTTTTTAAAAAATAATTTATTTTCCACGCTGGAAAAAAGAAACACAATTTTGCAAAGGCAGCACAACCGTGTCCTCTTTCTACCAAAAAAATATAATTTTTTATACATTTTCTTTTTTCACATGCTGATGAAAAAATATGTCGAAAAAATTATGAGGTAAATGAAAAAATGTGGAAATCTATCTTCTGTGTTTCCCTCATCGTTTGGAAAGCCGCATATGTGTAGTACCAGCTGAATTATTTATATTTATATACTCTGTGATCGTGTGTTCTTTGTAGCCTACCTGAGCCATGCTATAGCTCGGTGTGTGGATAAAAAAACTGAAAATATCAGGCATTTGTCTTTCGGAGCTCTCATATATAAAAATACGGTGTAACGTGTAATACAATGAAAATTAAAACTGAATTAAATGCACGACGAGAATTTATCATGTCAAATACAAATTTTAAAAAAAAATTCCAGTTTACAATATATTGAGTATATGCTGATGGTACAGAAGACCTGAGATGGATGTGTTAATTGTCCCGGTTTATATATTTTATATTTCCGTGTATTAATTCCAATTTATTCTTTTGTGTGGAGATATTTTCAGAAAAGCTTAATATTCATATTATTTGTATGCCCTATGGTAGGTACTATCAGAGGGTATATTAGTTTTGTCATTACATTTGTAACGTATAGAAACAATCGTCGTAGGAATGTTTCAAGAGTAATGTTATATCGATTTCTGCACGTCCATGCGTCTGTCCGTATATAAGATAATTCGAAAATGAATTATCCGATTTTGTAGAAATTTACAATATGAGAGGCAAAAACCAGGGTAAACAGGAAAATTGGCCATTTTTTAAAATTGTTTTTCGAATTTAATTTGATAATTCATGACCCGATTTTGTTCAAATTAATTACATGCATTTATTACATAAGTAAGCGAGAACATGTTAAATCTCACTAAAATCCGTTAGAGGATAGTGGAGAAAGAAATAGTTGTAGGAAGAATAAGGCTCTTTATAAAATTTAAAATATCGATTTTAACAGAATTTGCGGAAGATATTTAGACTATTAGGCCCCAGGATAAATATGAATTGGAGCAAATTTGAAGGAGATGAAACAAAATTATGGAGAAAAACACGTGAAATGTTATTAGTTTTGTTTATTTTTTGTCATTTATAACTCACAGAACTATAAATTTGTTAACTGAAAGTCCCATTTCTACCATAGGACATTAAAAATCGGTCATAATTTTCAGTTACATCCATATATGTTTTTGGGTTGTTTCATTTTGTGGAAGTTTTGATTGAAAATTTATATAATATAGTAAAGTAGAGTAAGTCAAAATTTTTGTAAATTTATTACATATAGCAAAAACCTTGTTAAATATAAAACCAATAATAAAAGAAAATTAACGAGTTATTTAACACATTTTCCTGAATTTATTGAATTTATTCGAATTCGAAAAAAAGTTACTATATTTTAAAGAATTACAAAAACTTTTAATAGGCCCATGAGACTGTAGTTTATTACTATAATATTATTGATTTTATTTTTTATCAGTTTTTATGGAAAAAAATGTATAAAAATTAATGAAGACATATTAAACTCGACAACTATTATAATACAATATTTAACAAGAGTCCTTTTTTTTTGTAGTTTTTACATTTTGATTTCTTACTTAAGTCGAAACATTATAAAAGTTTTACTTTTTTTTTTTTTATATACAAGGGAGAAATAAAAGTAACGAAAAAATAGGAAAACACTTTCTGACAGTTTATACTTTGATATAGAATGTATTACCTGTACAAGAAAAAAAGCTTATTAAAGTTTAACAAAAGTTCCCTTATGCTGATGGTAAAATTTATGGCTCTCAAAACGGACTACATTCCTTTGGGATTTAGTGACTTGTAAAGCTTCTACACAATTTTCAAATACCTAAGTAGTGAAATAAGTGGTGGATGGTTTTTGCGGTTAAAAAAAACTTTATCAAAACTTTTTGTTCGTCTTTTTCTGGTTAAAATGGAGTGGGTGTAGATGAACTTCTGTCTTTGGTTTTTGTTATGTGTTGTCATCAATTTTACCATCAAATATTTCTTGTAAAAACCAATTGACTTTCTTAATTTTTTTTTGATTATACAGAAATATGTCTTATTGAAATGTGTGAAATCTTCTTTAAAAATATATTATAAGTTTAATTCCAAAATTCAATCTGTAAGGCAAAGAAAAGTAGAGAAAAAGTGAAGAACCGAGACCTGGATTCGAACCAGGATCTCATCAGTCTCATGAGGTGAAGTCGAGGTCTTAACTAACTAGACCATTCTACACTGTATCTACCAGTCTGTTCATTTGCCTTTTCCTCTTCTAACAACAATATTATTCAAATCATTACAACTGTTTTTGTCAAACCTCTCAATTGTTTTTATCAAATTCAGTTGTATCCTATTTTTAACTCTTACAAATCAAAGGAAAATTTTTCGTTGTTTAAAAGCACGAGAAAACCTGGTGCATAAATCAAGAATGTTATTGTTATGGAAAAAATTCCTTTCGGCCCGTAATACTAACTTTTCAATTGTTTTCAAGTATTCCCATAACACGGTTTCGATATAACACGACACCAATTACCGGTATTATAAGATATGCGTGTATCATTTATAGTAGGAGAAGCGATGATCCCTGGCTATATTGGCGCTGGTGAACTTTTTTTTTTAAACTTGGAGTTCGTTTAAACATAAATTTATGAATAATTCTTTTTATTGAAATTTATAATAGCTACATTTGCAATTCATAAACTCATTAGCATTTTCATATTATTTTTACACTTATTATTATTTATTTACATAACGAATTAAAAACATTTTAAAAATACATACATATATGAACTTTAATCGGTTTATTTTGTATTTTTCCTAAAAAACATCGAAAAAAATGAAACATTATAAAATATTCAGGTTTACTATTCATCTTTTGAATTGTACCATTATTTGCCAATATTTATATTCATATGATATCGTATCATAAAATGAGAATGATTTCTGGTATCGTGATGCTATTTGCTGTATAAACACGTGAGTATCCTGTTTGTGGGATAACACGATAACCGCATCAGCTTTATCACGGACAACATAGGGATTTGCTGCTTTTGCTGTTCATTCGTTTGTTTATAGAACGCGGTCTGGATAATACAAACAAGATGAACAAAAACAAAAAGCTGAATAAAAAGGATAAAACTTTTTCAATATTTTCAAAAAAAAAAATACATATGAAAATTTTCGTTGGGAAATTCTATCCAATATACATATACTAGTTAGTCTCAATATCCAAAATTTGTTTACTATTGAATACTCTTTATGAAATGAATAATACAATATTTATATTATATATGTTGTTGGTACTTAAAACTAGTTAAGACTTAATTTATGGAAATATTGTGTTAACTAGAAAAGAAATCCTAAAACATTCTAAACCACATAATGTGTATATACCCTTTGATTTGTATTCAGGTGGAAATTCAATCGTTAGACTATTAGAAATAGAAGACTTTGTTTGTGGTTAATTAGTTAGATTTTCTAATAATTCGATTTATTCAAACCAATTATTATTAATTATGAAAAGCAATAACCGTGAATAACAAAGTCATTTTCTTGAAGTGCATTTTACTTTTGTTTTCCTCTGGCACTTGGCATGAAACCCCTATGGTGATCCCATCATCGCCTTTCGTAAAGAACTTAAGTTTGCTATACAAATTTAATGAAAACATAAATATTTAGAATTCAATTTAGTTACAATTTAATTAAACGTATACTACACTATTGACATTCTATTTCACTTCATAAATTATTCTAGAAACTATTCATTTGTAATATATATCATTTGTTCAAAGTACTTACTCTTGTACTAGAAAATATTTTCTACTATCCTGTTGACTATACTTAAACTTAAAAGTGGTAATAAGGTAATTTTAAACTAGTCAAATTCCATAACAAAACAAAAAAAAAAAAATTAGAGAAAGGAACAAACTGGATGACATGATGAAATGACACTATACTTGGGTCCCTCAAAAAAAAGAAAAAAAGAAAAACGAATTGTCAACAAGCTATGAATTTATTAAGGACTCATAAGACTTTAAACAAACACACACAAGATAAGGACTCAACATGTCGAGCATGTTTTGAAAGGAATTTTTAACTCTATGCACGTAGGACTATACTCGTACACAGTTAAGTAAAATTATTATGCCTTCAGTTAAATAGGTATGTAGTATTTTCTTTTTTTTTTTGGGGATATGAAAATCGAGTTATATATATATGTATATATTTAGAAGGATATAATATTTCTAAAAGTAGAATGTATAACAAATTTTCTCTTTTTTTTTCTTACCTAAAGGTATATTAAGGTAAAAGTATACAAAAAAAAGAAAATTTCATATATAATATTTTGTATATATTAAAAAGAGATGAAAAACAATTTCCCGTTGAAAATGGCGTTAAGTAGCGAAATATGAGGTGCTGTCAGTAGTGCTTATGAGATTTGGAAAAGAATATTTGTTTAATGTTTAGATATGTGTGTTTTCTACATTTTCGGTGGGCTTTTTTCTCTTTGTTTTTGTTGGGGGGAACCTAATTTAAGGTCGTACGTGTTTTTTTTTTTTTAGCCTTATGACTTCCTATTCAAATAGTCTTTTAATTTTTTTTTTTGTTGTTTTCGAAGAATATAACTGATTATAATTATGCATCAAAATGTGAATGTGAACAAGTATAAATGGGTGTTTAGAAAAGTATAATTAATACAAAATTCACTAGCTTCATTTGGAGTATGTCCACTTTTCATATGTTTTATAGTTAGTTGCTTAAAAGGTTTACTATTAGACTTATATTACTATTTTCTGCAGGTTTTCCAATTAGTTTGAGTAGAATTAATGTAGAACTTATACAAATACATTTTTGGTCACATTTAAAAATAGAGACATTGAATTGTTATTCAACATCGAGCCTATTTTGTTTGAGCTGTGAATATTTTTGACGTAAATTTAGACATATGAGATGCGTTGTTTTCCACAAGTTCCTCCAGAGCAGCGTAGAATTTTACATTGAATACAACAACAACTTACACCAACTTCTACTTGGACCAAAAAATGTCTACACTATTTCCCTTTTTCAATATTGAACATATAGATAGCTCTGTTTTTTGTTTTTTAATACTTGAATGTTGTCCTCCTGATGATTATGACAGTTTTTGTTTCAATATATTAAAAGTATAAATTGAAGAACCTTTCAAATCGGTTTATAATTTGTAAAAGCATTTTATTAAATTGTTTTTTCTACCTTCAACTACAATATTTTTATTCGTTCGACGTTTAATTTTTATGTGGTTTGAATATTTGCTAGAAACATTTCAAATTTTTATTGCTCTTGCTCTTTGTCGTGTTTTTTCACATGCTGCTTTGATCCGAAACAGATCAATGTGAAAAAATCAACCTGTCGTATATGTGGTTCATTCTTTTTCTTTGTTACCAAATTATTCTAAAAATTATAAAACGTATATTGAAGTTTTATACTATGTCCTTATGCTGCAGGCAAAATAAACAATCATTGTAATTTTCCATGTAAGATTAATTTTCCACTTTTATTTCGATACAAATCTGTATACAGAATTTCTACTTTTAACATTTCTCTTCCTTTTCAAATTCATATAAAACACTTCCTTTTAGGTCCACATGCTAATGAAAATTGAGTGGTAATTAAAAAGGTTTTTGCTGTTCGCTCCTCGGTTTTTGTTCTCTTCTTTCAAATTTATAACCTAACCTAATATATAGTATAAATACATATATACTAAGGGTAATTAAATTTTCCTATTCTATTGTAGAAGGAAAACTGTTTTGTTGCCTATATATATATGTATATATGTACAAAGCTTACCATACTCTTTGTTCAGGCATTCTCAAAGATAGACTGTAGCTTTACTGAAACTGTGAAGTGTGCTTGCTTTTGTAGATGATTCTATGGAAGTTTGAAGACTATATTAGTTAGATATATACATTGAATATGTATAGATAGTTAGTACGCCCAAAATGTGTATCAGGTATACTCCATTAATCATGAGGAGTCAATGTCAGACTTTAAGTGGGTGAATAAGGAAAAATTGATTTTTATTTTCTTCTTATTTGATCTTAGAATTATTTCTTAGTATTTTTTTTTTAAAGGTTTCTTTACTGTCTTTTTTTTTAAATGTTTTCTTATCGTAAAAGTTATTAAAGTATATTATTTAAAAAATAGAAAGAATTCTATTACATTATTTGTAGTTGAAGTTTTCCACGCTTAATGAATTTTTCGTAAAATTTCTTAATTAACAAAAAAGAGCTAATGCTAAAATTATGTTTCAAAGTTCGTATATCGAAAAACCTCAGGCTCCGGTAATAATTAATCGTACAGAGGCGAAATTTTACTGAAAAATGTAAATTATTAAAAAAATATGAACGAGAAATGTTGAATAAACTTAAATTATAAGTTCAGAAAAACAGATATCAAGATTTCGGCGGTTTTAATCAATTATTAGCTTCAATATTTTTTGTGTAAAATACATTGAAATACTATGTAAATAAATTTTGGATGAGAACTTCTGGTTTTTAATATAAGAGTCTGCATGCGAAGAAAAGTATGTATTTATTTATATATTCCTTTGAAATACACCTTCTTACCGAAACTGTTGCGAATATTATTTACCTAAAATTTAATTCGTATTTCGATTGAAAATTGTCCAAATGGCAGTTAATTTTCAAGAGTTTTAAAAGTATCAGACATTTCTAAATTAATAATGTTTCTTGTACTTTCATTTTATTTAATTTAATTTATTTATTTTGAAGATTTTTTTGTTGTTGCTTGAAGTCGAACTTTTGATATTTCATTATATGAAATGATTTTGACAAGGGAAGTTTGTAATATTCTTTGTCTGTAGTTGATAATTGGTTAAAAAGAAATGAATCCTAGCCATGGGCACCGTATTTAATATATTATAGGATATATTTGGTAAAACATGTAATTTGTAGCATATGTCAATGAAAGGGAAATTCATTGATATACAGGGTGTTTCAATATATCATAAAATCGTATGAAGTATTTCAATTTTAATGCCATAGAATAACGAAACATGAAGAACTCACTATCAATTACGTATCCCTTTATATAGAATAAGATATTATCTTGCTCATTTACATTTGTCCTATATTTTGTCACAAAAATTTTTACTACAAAACTGAAAATCAATAAAATAAAAAAAAAATTTCACAATAAGTAGATTGACATTTAACTTCCTCAAAAGTTCATTTCAAAGAAAATATGAAGGACGAAAAAAGATATTCTTTACTTATCAAGAATATTTTTTTTCTTGTTCTCGTCTTGAAGATTTTCAGTTGTTAAGGTTCCTTAGATTTTCCGGCTTTTCATTTATTCGCCAATCTTCAAATGTATAGTAATGTTCTTATTCCTTTTCCCTTATGCATTTGGTCTCATAATGTCGTTTCATAACAAGATAAATATAATTAACTTACTTAGAAAACTTTTTAGGATATTTCCATCGTCCATAACCATTCATAAGAAAAAAAAAAACTAAAATCACCTTCTCTTCGAATATCATAGTACTTTTCTCATCGAGAATTTCACTCTGGCCTTTATTCGAATTTTCTTTGAAATTAGCAATAGACGGTTTTCATGATAAAACAGATGGTGACTAGTATTTCCAGTAACAGAAATGAGATTTTCTTTGGGATGGATAAGTATAACAAAGAAAAAAACTCAAGTTCAAATTACTTCTATATTTCCTTCATCATTATAGAAACATATTAGAATTACATCTTCAGAAATCTTCTCCGTTGTTCCTATTTACTTTCTTATATTGTTGTAATCGTACAAAATAATTCGACACTCAGACTTCAACCAACTTGAAATTCGAGTTGGCATAAAAGAAAAATTTGATTATTTTTGAACTAACTATCCTAGGTAGTATTTCATCGGTACTTTTCTTCTGTCAGTAGTGGCTATATACTAGCAACGGTGATCTGAAATACTAACCCATGCTAAATGGGATAACTTTGATAATTTATGAAAAGATTAAACTTGGAATATTATGTATAAGAAATTAAATGGTTTCCCATAATTCCATTTCGATATTATATTCTCGAAAAGTGAGCTTATATACTTGGAAAATTGGTTTACACTTCGTTTCAGTATTGTTTACTGCAAGTATACTTTTATATATAGTAATAAATTCCACTTTAAAAAGTCCATTCTTATCGCTTTTCCATTTTAAATATGATCAAATCAGATTGACTGATTAGCAATTTGTAAATTGTATTTAATTCTCAATTTAAATATGATCATGCGGATTTAAAATACTCTAATATGAAGCAAAGAGATTTAAAACAGTATCTAATGGAAGTTTCCAAAGAATTTATATCTATTTTTAGTTTTTCGTTGAGAATTAATAATTCATGTGAAAAATTTACTAAAGTTGCAAAGGTTTTTCGTTAGTGCTTTTAGTCTCAATTGCATTACTATTTTAGAATACGAAAGTACTTACGAATTTCATTCAAAAAGAATGCTTTATTTTACATTTTTACAATTTTTTAAATTTAAAAAAAAATCTACTAAATTCTATTCAAATTCTAGAATGCTAACTTATTTTATTACAGAATTCAGGAAAGCTTTTCAAATAATTATATGCACCTAAGTATGTGAATAAAAATTCTTTCTAATTTGCATAAAGAAAAATTATGAAAACATTAATCGAATAAATAGACGGTTACATGTGAGAGTAATTTTTCTGGATGTACATTTTCTGAAGGAAAATTATGAGTTTGAAATTCTAATTTGCAATCGTGATTTTAACTTCACTGAAATCTACAAATTAGAATAGCTGCCTCCTCCTAGGGGCTATTTTTCAAGCTCATTTCGATATGAAAAAATCTTTAAAAATTTTTCTTATTGATTTCATTTGAAAGAATTTTCAAAACTGAAACAATAAAAAAAAAGACAAGTGACCACCAGAAATATGGATTTAACCAATTTGGAAATGTAACACAAAACTGAAACTTCTGGCTCAGCAAAGAATGATGCTAAAAAAACTTTCCCCTTTATCCTAACAACAAAAGATCGACTTCCTTCTGATCAATTGACAAAAATATATAGTACAAATTCCCATATGCATAGAATGGTAAAGGCATCCAAAAACTTCATACATTTTCTAAAAGTTGCACATATATACAATAAAATAGAACTGACCCATTTCATATAAAATCCAACAAGATATAGACCGAATCTAGGGAAATCCCAACAATAGGAGACAATTTACGGTTGAGCGAGTTAACAACAAGAGGGTTCATTTCTACTAGCAACTTATACTGTATATTTATAATTCATATATAATATAGTCGGATGTAGCTGGTACATACATATGCCTGTACAACAATTGGATGTAGTATTTTAAAAGAATATATAAAAGAAAGAACAACAAATTTTGTTATAAAGGAATGACACCAAATGAAAAGAAGAGAAAAAAAAAACCGTTGAAATGCATATATCAGGAAGTTGAAGCTGTTGAAGAATATTGGAGTTATTTTCGTATAAGTTGTATGAAATTGTCATTGGAAATGTACACCAGGGATGGATGTAGAACTACATTCATATAGAATTCTTATATATGCATTCAATTGGTGTATATCGAAAGTAATGCGATAAAAATGATTAATCCTCTTGAAATAAGCTTGAGATATCATGGCAAAATGGATGTACAGTATTTCAAATGTGAAATGAGCTTCGATAAAAAGATGTCTAATTAATACTCTTGTATAATTGGACTTGGAATGAAAATAATTATTGGACATATAGGTCAAGAAGATAAATCCTTATCAGTGATAATTAAAGAACTTATTTTTTAATCCAAACTAATTTTATTAAAAATTAATTTTAACTATTAAAGGTATTAATACTATTCTATAAATTGGATTTCTTATTCACAAATGAATGATTTCGATTCCTTAGATATAATCTAAGTTTATCCCAAAAAAAGTAAAATATTGAATAGCAATTCCTTCTTCTCTTTAAAATATTATATTTAATAAATGAAAATCGAATAATACATTTTTGTTGGACACCCAAAAGATGAAAATCTACTATACTTGTATAATAAAAATTTTTAGGATATACTTACATTCATATATCCATACAATTCAATATTATGGTGATAAATCTATGGGACTTAACAACTTTGTATAAAAGATACCTATATATGAATTTTGAAAAGACCAAATTGGATAGATGATGACAATCCTACAAAACCATTTTATCCTTTCGTTCAAAAATCTATGTTTTCTTCGGTTCAAAATATAACCTCTGATGGGTTTATGGATTTAAAATGAAGACCATAGTAGACGATGAAGAAGATAACGATATAATGATACATGATATATTCATTAGATGTGAAATTTAACTTCAATTTATGTAGCTTGAATATGTGGGATGAAAAAGAACTTTCAAGAAAATCGAAAGATTATATTTTCATCAATTTTCTAAGAAATGTAATATTATAAAATTTCTATTGAAAATTGTTAAGAAAATTCTAAACAAGAAATTTTTTTTTTTTACTAAACTTAGACTTTTATTGAAAGTATCGGGAGTTATAATTTGGGTAGGTTGTAGTTTCTTTTATTTAAGAATGTCGTTAATACTGTATGTTATATGTTTTTCATTATACTAAAAATAGATTTTACGAAGACTATATCATACGTCTTTACTGTGAACCTTATAAAGGTGATATTTGAGATTCTTATTTTTCGACCTGTCTAGCCTAGGAATAAACATATAAGGTATATTGAGAATCTCTGTTAAGATCTGTATTAGTAAATAAAATATTTAAAAAGAAGGATATGCATGAATACACTGAATACAGCTCAGATTTTTCCCAGTAAGTTTCATATTTGCATAATAAGTAATAAACGTATAATGAGATGTTTTCTGTAGCAACATGGAAGTTTTATTTCTTTAGTTTTAGTTTTAGTTTTCAGCTAAGTGAATGCATACGAGTATCATATCATATCTATGATATACTGTATCTTTTCCATAACATATTATATTATGCCTATACACTTAGTGTCAACTTAATTTATATGAAGTTTTTAGAATATTATATATTCGCATATCCTTTTAGAATGGCTACTATACATCTTGAATAACCTACTTCTTATATACATAGAATTAAAGTGCATAAGTATCCAACCGTTGAAATAAAACTAGACATCAGGTATTATGGATGCGCTTCTTATCTTTTCATAATATTATATGTATAATGAAAAACTTTTCTAGAATAAAATAAAAGTATATATGAGGACCTTTTAAAGGTAATGGGATATGAGTATATATCATATTGCACATATGTATCCGCATATATGAATGTTATTTTTTGTTCTTTATTCACAAACTAAAAGCTCGAAAAATGACACGTGCTTTCCTATATTCATATACAGTAGTTTACCATACATGATGTTAGGTAGCTGCTTTTTTTGTCATACATTAGAATGGAATAGCATGAAATAAATGCATTCAGAGTGCATTATTTAGTGAAAAGCACTGATATGGACCCATGTAATATTATTCAGAATGTATAATGGTAGCTGTATCATAATTTTAAACCATTTATGTTAGCATTATTATTATTATTATCTCTTTTTGCATTGCTTTTCTAGTTAAGAAATATGATGTTTTTGGTTTTAATGGAAAATAATTTAAAAATTTAAATTTTAGTTCTATCTATATCCATATTTATCTGATATTTTTATTAGAAATATCGGACGATATCATAAATTAATATTCTAAAACAAAGCTTTTCATATATATTGTTCGATCTTCAGGAATAATATTGTTTCTAGATTAATAATTGAATAATTTTTATAGTATCCTTGATTTTATTCAGGTTGTTCTAACTAATCTATTTCACTGTTATTGTTGCTGCTAGGTATATATGTATATCTAGATATCTTAAAGTCATATAAATCAGTTTGGATATTTGGTAAAATAAGTAGCACTAAACGAATGCCAAACATTATACCTAACCAACTGAATAGTTGCGTTCATTCTAAATCTTCTTTTACAGAAAAGTGACAGTAATCCATGGAGGAAAATTTAATGCTGTCCAATTAAGGGCCGTCCTCTATTGTCATAAATTACGAAGGGATTTAATGTCGAAAGGATTATTTCAATGAAATCGGTGAAAGCCATCCATTGTCTTCGGTTTTGATTATACGTTCGAAATCTTTATTGTTGTTGTTATTCTATATGTATATATTGCTTCATTTTGAGCAGCAACACCAAAAAGTCCTTTTAGGTATTCTGATTTTTTCTTTTTGCCTGTTGTTTTTTTACGATTTTCCAGAATGTATGCATAATACAAAAATTTGAATACCATATATATATATATAGAGAATTTATTTCACGTATGCTATAAATTAAGGATTTTATAGGAATTTTATGAACAAAAAAAAAGGCCAAAATGCCTGTTGTTATTGTACTTGTTTCGATCAGTATAGTATCGAACAAGTTTGGTAGCAGAATATAATAAATATAGTTGATTGTAAACACTGTGTTCTCTATTCGATTATATACTGGTGTACATTATACAGACGAAAAAAAAAACCATTCATGAAAAGGGTTTAATAAGGTGTGATATTATATGGATACATTTTATATCCACTTATTTTTAATGCTAATTATTAAGCTGAAGTGATTAATGCACTCTGATTAGATTTTTATATACCAGTGTAAATATATTGTCATTAATTTAATTTGTTTTCTATTGTTTACTTAGATTTTATAATAATAAAAGTTTAAACAAAACTAGAAGAAAATTAATGAGATGTTGTTATATTTTCAGAGAGGTAATTTGTTTTTCAAATGTTTAGAATTTAATTTATTTGGACACATAAAATTAAGGCGATATTCTATAAAGTGAAGGTACAGTAGAACAATATATAATGGTGTTATTATGAGCACAGGCCAAATCATAAGAACTCCATAAGTACTTGTTCAAATCATTTTCATTGATTTTATTCTGTAAAAAAAACTGTCTCAAGTAATTTTGATGAGAATTTTCAAAGTGTTACAACTAAAATCTAGTCCTGATGACGGTATGGTTTTATTTAATACCATAATAAAAACAAATTAAACGATCCAACCATATAAAATCTAGTCAAGTGAAATAATATGTTTTTTCAAACCCGATTTTTTTCCCCTTATACTATATTGTATGTCAACCAACGAAAATATTAAGATATGTGGTTAGTTTTTCCTTAATTCTGAAAACGATAGGGAAAAATCAAATTTACGACAGAAAATTTATTCCGTGATAAAGGCAACATTATGGACATAAGAGATATGTGGGCGATATGTCTAGACATTTGGTCTGTCCAGTAACATAGTGAAAGAGTATATTCCAATGACCAATAACTTGTGATCCTTTATATATATATATTTAATATTTTTCTCGATCCTTCGTTTCAAGAACTATTTTTGAATGAATATTTTGAATAAATTAAAAGACATTTTCTATTTTTTTGGGCGCAGAAATTATTTTTTTTTGAACTCTTTTTATGGAAATTCATAAAAATGGAATTTTTTTTGTTTATATTTTTCAATTGAAAATTTTCTTTGATGAAATTTTGTGTGATTGTAAACGTTTCCAATAAATTAAATCTTTTTTAAATGAAAATCGAAATGAAAACTTCATATATTAAAGACATTATTTAACAATTTTCCAAAATTTACGTATTGAAAAGTTTGAGAAATCTCGAAACTTTGATGATTTTGGGAAATTTTATGAATATTTCAATGACCTTTTTAAAGTCAAGCAATATAACTTTGAATGGAATTTTTCTCTTCTTTCACTTCAATAACAATTCATTGAACAGAATTTTATTTTTTCGCATGACATAAACGATAACAAATTCAAGAACAATGCGTATATGTAACTTTACAACTCATGTACTCTACCATACGATATAATATAACTATGAACGGGGTGTTTATCAAAGGTTTACCAGTTTTATAAGATATAGATTCTTGAAAAAGCTTGGCATATAATCAGTCTTATGATCAATATTCTGTAAATACTTAAAACTTCAACGCTAGTGGTTAGTGGTTACTAAAGTGATAGTAAACAGTACTAGTAAAGTGATCATACAGGTAACATAAGTTTGAGAATAGACCTCCTGCTCCTAACTTGAAATGAAAAATATTGACTTATTTCACTTCCATAATATATGAGAGCGGTTTGACAAACCTGTGTGAGCCGTGCTATAATACCAAACTAGAAAAATTCTGTTGTTTTGATATTTCTGCATAACCTGTATCTAATACAGCATATCGTACTGTGAGAGATAGTACCTTTACTTCTATATGTAATAACAATAACCAGATGATGCCTAAAGGAAAGTATCTACTTTGTACGAAACATATCTATACGATTATATGAACGTCATAAAAGTATACAAAACACAAAATCCAGTAATAGTTTAGCATAATGAGTTTTACTTCGACTTTTTTTGTTTGGTATTGCTCCGCACTTTACGTCTTTCTCTGTATCTTATCATTATTATTATTATTTTTTTTTTTTCTTTGTTATCTGACTCAGCAATGTTCCATCGCAATCATGAATCTGATGATTTTCGGATGACATTTATCTAACATATTCTAGAAAAACACATATGTGGCCCCAGAAATCCCTGTCTACCACTTCTATATATGTATATATACTCCAGATAAAGGATATAAAGGTAATGACAGGAAAAATGAAACGAAATCAGTGCAAATGTGGTACATATAAAAATACTCGAGGATTTTGCCTTTTTTGTGTCATTTCATTCACAAACATTGACAATTTTACTATATTTTCGAGTAGTTTAACTTGTATACGATGAAATACAATTTAGAAAAATATCGCGATATGATCAGAGTATACCTTTTACCTTTATAATTCACATAGTGTAACCTACACAGAGGAGGATCATTACAATGAAAACAATTTGATATGTACTTTTAAGAGAAATACCAAGAATATTTCACAAAAATGGATAATTTTCATTTTAAGATTTTGAAATAATTTTCGAATTTTTGGAATCATTTTAAATTGAAATAAACTTTTTCATTTATTCCCAAAAGCTAATAAAAATAAATTTCTATTATATGTGATTTCGATTTATTAAGAAAAGAAAAGAATGAATAGAATTTTGTTATGGAGTTCAGTTTTATAGCTTATTAAAGTTGTGCAGACTAGATTGGTTTGAGTTATACATGCCTGAGTTTCTGGATACAAAAGTAAAAAGATGTCCATATTCGAATTTCTACTAAATACTCATATCCAGGAACTTAAGAGAAACAAAAATACATTCAAATCATTCTTCTGTTTTAATTCCAAAAATCTTTTCTTTACAGTGTCTTCTAAAGGATTATATTGTGCTGTATTTGTCAGACATGTCATCAGTCATATACATTCCTGATTTGAATATGTAGGACTAAATTAAAATAAACAAGAATATTCAATTCAATTAACTTGGTCAGTTACTTTCAACGTTCACAAAATTTGAATTACGCTCAATTCTTTCAACTTTCTCTATATTACGATTGCATAGTATACAGATGATATGTAAAACAATAATCTACAAATACATAGAATACACTACACTTTGCTTATCTTAACAAATTATTAAATTTACAGAGTATTTAATTGAACTTACCAGGTTTAGCAGTTACTTAACAATTAAGACTAGGCTGAAACTATTGGTTTCTTTTTCACATTCATGGGGTAAGTGAATATAGAGAAGCTCATAGTGTATGAACACATACTTCAAAACTTTTTTGTTTTTTGGTATTATTACCAGAACATTTTTTCCATCCAACTTGCTTGAAAACATAAACTAAACTTATCTCAAGAACTTGTGAACATTGTTTGTTGTCCAGTCTTTTTTATTAAGGTTTCCGAGAAAAATTTCATTTTATGCAGTTGAGCAATTTTTTCAATATACCCAGTTGTGATTCCCAAAGTATTTCGACTTGCGACGATCTTTTCAATCTAAATTTTTCCCATGGTACCCTTACCAGTCAAAGCATGACCAATCATAAGTAAAAGATAACAATAACTAAAACACGTACAACGTAATGGACATATAATGAACAACTATATTATTCAATAAATTCATTCATTTATTAATTATTCGAGAACGAAAAAATAATTATAAAATCTTTTAAAATCTTCCTCGGCGCACATGTAAAGACGCCGCGGCTGCCTAGGGCGGCGAAGCGTACACTTTGGGAATCACTGATATACAGTATATTTATGTGAAACAGTTAAGTTTCTTCTATGACTATCTGCAGATCTTTCAGTGTTTGTCATGGACTAACTTAGAGTGGATATATATGATTATATTTCTGGATGCAAATTCTGTATTATGTACCCGTCGAGGGACTATCATATATACAAGGAAACTGCATCGAACTTTCATGCTTATATGGATGCATTGAAAATTCTTGATAAACTGCTTGTGATGCTTTTATCAATGTTATTTCTTCGACATTATATTTTACTATTGTATAGAATGCATGTGTGAAGAATTTTGATAAGAATGAAAAAAGTCAGAAATTCAATTTTATATTAAGAGGTTTTTTTTACTATAGTTTTTATCGAATGAAATAGTGTTCAGTAATGCATGATTTATTGTTTTATTTTCAAAAGTTTCTTTTCAAAAAGTTAAAATTTTTTCAGTATCTAAATTAGAGTATAAATCTCTTTCAATAAACTTAATTTAAGAACTGGAATCATGTAGAATTGAAACAAATGTCGGATTCGAATGTTAAGATTATGAATGGCTGATTTGATTTTAACTAGTTTAAGCTAATAGGCAATGGGAAATCTTTTTTAGATTTGAATTTTGAAAACGATTCGACTATTCTGGATAAATATAGACTTAACTCGAAGTATGTAGATGAATGATAATAAATTATTCTAAAAATGTAAGATCAGGGATCAGATCTGGTAATCATCAATGAGTTGAAACGAGCGGCACCCACTTAGCACTGTACTTGGTCATTTGCTGGTTTATAAATAAATATTACTAGTATTTTTGTGGACCATTCAATAATACGCCTAATTCCTAGAAATAAACAATATTTTTCAACTCAACAACAATCAAAATCTTTAATCCATCATACCTAAATCCTTTTCATCTATTTTATCATTTCTTTATTTTTCAGATCTCGATAACGAAATCAATCTCAATATCAAATATATTTTGGTTCCAAGAAACTCGTTTATGGATTTGAAGACATTGGAAATTCCTTACATCAGCATAAAAAAATATCAAAAATCCTTAAGGTTTTCACTCGAAGTACTACTCGTATACGTACATAGTCATAGTCAGTCACTGCCACGTAAGAGCAAAAAAAAAACATAATAAGATATTGTTCTAAATATAACAAACAAAAACAAAGAATTCAATCCAAAGGTGGATTTTCTTTTATTGACAATTTCGTTTTTCTTCTTGTTTTTCTTTTTTTGGGAAATCGTTTACTTTATACTTTTGCAGCTGGACCATTTTTATTTTTATTGATAGAACTTTTATCGAATTGACCTTCTTTGATCTGTAAAGTTCATTTTGTCTCAGCTTCTAAATGTAATTCAATCTGCCGATGAGAATGATTCCTGAACAGTGGCGTAGAATGATGAATTTAGGCCATGTAACCCTATTTCGGTTTTATATATTCCTTCAGGTTTCAGGAATGATATTATAGATATGTCAGTTATTTTAATTATGATTTTGATATTACAAAATTTCAAAAATTCTTCCAAATCTAATATGAAGGATTATTTCGTACATTTAAAAATCATATAAATTATACGCCAATGAATTGTATTTTTGAGTTCTTTTCGAAATGAAATAAATAAGTTATAAAAAGAAAATTCTTTTTGTTTTTTTTTAATTAAATTCCTTACGTTTTCTTTTCTTTTTTTTGTGGGGGTGGAATAATTTCGATTCTAAAAACGAAAATGTTGAGAAGTTTATTCATCGCACATGTTCGTATATCATTTTCTTTCTTAAAAAAAAAAAAAAACAAGAAGTTACAATGATCCTTTTTCGAAAAGATAGAAAAGATGTACATATTTTTCTTCGAATTTTCGTATTAAAAAATATTTTGAAATTTTCTTAAAAAAAAAAAAAAAAAAAAATTTCTTTGATAAATTTTTTTTTGCTATACTACCCAAACATCTGCAAGAAATTGCCAATTAAAATTTTATTACTCTACGTTAACGAAGATATATATCGCCCTTAAAAGAGTAATTGTTTCAAGTTAAGGGTCTCCATTGTATAAGCAAGTAGACAAATAAATAAGATAGACGACGGGTAATTACCTTGATAGCGTGAAATCAGTAGAATATATATTCTATTTTTTTCTTCCACTTTTCACTTTTCGCTTTTCAGTTTTGATGGTGTTATGAAAATAAGTTAATGATTTTCATGAAAGTGAATTAAATAGCTTTATATATATATACAAGATGATTCGACTGATTTCTAAGTTGATATAATATTTTTTTTTTTATGCATTAGACAAGACATTGTTCGTTATAGAAAGAGCAATTTTAAAAGTGTGTTGATATTATCATAACTTGAAAGGATAACGTCCTCATTCACTAAGGAACCTTCAATAATTGAAATTTAATGAAAGTTTCATTCTACAGCAATTTCCATCTGCTTTTATAAAATGTGTTTATAAATACATGAAAGTTACCCAATATAGAATAAACGGAAGTTCATGATAGTGTGTATGGTTGATTGTTGAAAATTACTTGGAATAATTTAATGTTATATTTTCAAAATATTATTTTTCGGATAGTACTCTCTCCGTTCCAAAATAAGAATCCGATACATATATGCATATATATTATAGTATATGTTTGCTGTATTTTATTGGGAATTCTATCGGCGTTTACCATACATTTTATAGGTTCTTAATTAGCGCCGTATAATATTGGTCGCTAAATTAGCGATCGATAAAAAATATGTACTAAGCCACATCTGCCAGATGGTAGATGGCGCAAATCAAAAGTTTTTTTTCATTGGAATATTTAAAAATAACAGAAAATCAGTTTTCTTCCATTATTTTTATTCCTTTTTGTTTTATTTAGTTAAAACAATACTTTAAATAGCCGTCTCGTGAAATATTATTTGTTTCAATTTCATTATTTGGCTAAAAAAAGAATACTTAATTTTTTTAACCTCAAAAAAATTACTCTAGTTAGGTACGCAACTAAAAAATTCCTTCAAATAATTTCAGTGGTTCGAATATTCGAAATTATGAACTTATATAAGAGAAATCGTTCTTTTGAGAAAGTAAATTAGCGCCCGATAGAATTCCCAATAAAATACAGCATATATATTTCAAAATGTTTCTTAAATTTTGGACTTTTCTGATTCGGAAAAGTCAGTCACAGTAAAACGATATGCAAAGTTCTACTGTGAAGCTCTTTTCTGATTCGGTTTTTTACATCGAAAAGATAGTGCAAAACTACTATTAGAAATTATTTATTTGTTAATCGTGCTTTACACATAATTGCTAATGTACTTCATATGAAATTTAACTCTTAAATAAGTATATTTCAACTAAACTTGAAATTGAAAAAAATTGTAGCAATAAAGTTCCCATACGTTGTGGCACTATTTTTCAATCTATCTCAACTTATGCCTCATGATTTTTCTTTATATTATTAGTTCACTTTTTCTATATGTATCCTATATATTTTACAGTACCGGTATTCTTACTTTTCCGCAAGAATTTCATTATTACTGTACTGTAATATTTTGCTACATAAGATCCCATTCGATCCTTCCAAAGATTAAGCACTTTTAAATCAAACTAATTTCAATACAGTTGGTCAAAAATTTACAAATGTATTTGCATTTTTTTCTTGACTATGATGATCTAATATTTCTGTTTACCAAAATATTCAATTTCTGATAACTTAAGTGACATAATCGTAATTTTTTAAGATTTATTTTTAGAAATCATTCTTAACCTTATGAACTAACCGACATTAATAATTTGCAAAAGCCAGAAATATTTCGCAATTACTTTCTACAAAATTTAGTTAGTCCCGTTTTCTGGACAGAAAAGCACGCGAAATAACATACATAATAGTAAATCAATTGGAACTATGTTTCACTTCACAAATTTTCTTATTGTATTTCTAATTTACACTTTAATTTCGGAGAAAGAAGTTTCCAGTGAACAAGAAAATGGAAATAAGTTAAAGGATTTTAATGTATATTGGAGTGGACTTTCGAAAGACGAAGTTCACCTTAAACAGGCGGCAAATATGCAAAAATATCTAAATACAAACGTTAATCCTTGTGAAAATTTTTTCGAATATGCATGTGGAAATTGGATAAAATATAATCACCAAGAAGATTTACGATCTGGTGAAGATTTCAAACGTATGTACAGTTTAGTTGAGGCAGTACAAATATTTGTTCGATCATTATATCAAGAAAATTTCATCACAAATCCTGATCAAGTTTACACCACTGAAGAAAAACTGAATATTTATTACTCATCTTGTGTAAATGAAATGCAAAAGGAAAAAACTGATTTATCGGAATTTTTGAAAATTATTGAACCTTACGGTGGATCACCATTGTGGGATCCAAATTGGAAAAGTGAAAATTTCGATTGGCTAAAATTGGAAACTTTTGGAGTAATGACATATATACCAATTTTTTTTAACACAGACGGGGTTTTAATTATTCTCAATGGTTATATAAAGTCCGACAGTAACGAAGAGCAGGAAAAATATGAAGAATTCATTGGGAATATTCTAAAATTAACCGGACTTGATGATAAAGTTGCGAATGAAACAGCAAGTGAAATTTTTAAAATTGAAAGTGAATTGCAAGTATTTTTTGACTATAAGATAAAGACTACATCAGTGCAAGATTTTATTAATTTATACAAAGAGAATGATTGGGCGAATTATTTTTTGGCTGTAAATGCTACAAAGTTTTCTGATACAATTAGAGTTCCTGATAACATGGCCGATATAATTGAATATATTTCTAAGCAGAAACCTGAAAATATTGCCAATTTTATGTATTGGCATATTTTGAAAACGAAAATAAATTTGTTTGATGAACGATATCGAAAAGAATTTGAAAAATATGAAAATCGTGCTGGTGTATTTTCGAAAGAAAGTTCAAAGGATGATTTCATTCACTCGGAATGTTTCCGTGATCTTGGTAAAGGTCTGCCTTCAGTTCCTGAAGTTTTGTTTTTTAATAAATATTTTGAAACTAGTGACAAAGAATTAACTGAAATAACCGATGATATCAAAGAATCTTTAAAAATTGTTTTCAATACGAGTAATTGGATGAATAATGAAATGAAACAAGATGCTGTTAATTATTTCAATGAATTAGTAACGGTTGTTAAACGTCCCCAATCAGATTCGATTGAAAAATTAAATGATATTTATAAAGATTTACAACTTATTCCAAATAATTATTTCGAAAATTGGTTTGAAGCCAGTCAATTTAATTATAACAAACATCTTAAAGGAGGTATTGTTGACATGGAGTGGAGCAATCCAAGATTCGGTTTCTTTGATTATACAAAAACATCAAACATAGTTTCAGTTCCGCATTCTTATTTACATCCACCAAATTTTCATCCCAAATTTCCACGTGCACTTAATTTTGGCGGAGTTGGTCCATTTTATACAATGTACATAATATCGGAACTTCTTTCCATGAACGAATTTAAAGGACCATGGTTTGAACAAGTTAATAAAAATTTGATTTGCCTTCAGTCTCCTACTTTGGCAGCTCATGCTAAGTTACTTCACTATAATTCTATTAGAACATCTTTCAACTCTTATAAGACATGGTTGAAAAATTCTAATGATATAACTAAAGAACAATTACCAGGATTGGACATCACACCAGAGAAACTTTTCTTTATAAATTATGCCCAAAGTCGGTGTGTATTTTCATACAATCGACTCATTAATGATTTCGAATTGACTATTTTGAAACAGCTTGAAGAATTCGCAGACACTTTTTCTTGCCCTCTTAAAGGCGCTATGAACCCAGGAAGAAAGTGCGATATTAATATCTAAAATATTACATATTTGTCAGAAAATTTACTAATTCAATTTTTATTCAATCATTTTAATCAATAAACGAATTAAATATATTTTATAATTGTAATTATTCTAATGAAATTTCCTAAATTAAGACCTGTTTACTTTCACAGGGGCTATACAGGACTCTTATATCTTAAAGAAAACGTCAAATATCTGCCATTTTAATTTCAGTAACTCGTTGCTGGGCATGTAATCCTTCATTATTAAAACACGATAAATATTATTTTGACAACATGGCACTGAATTATGAATTTGTAACATTCATGTTAAATTAATGTCAAAAGAAATGTATTTATTTAGTTAATAATAACTTCTGAACAAGATTAAATGGAAAACAGCAAACCAGTTAAAGAACTACCCTTGGCTTGGTCACAAGAATATGTTCTTTTACGATCCTTTTCATCACATTATCAAATGTTTCAGTACTCATCGTCATTATTTTGGGAATTCCTATTATTCCTATAATTGATTGTAAAATGTAAAAAATTCTTATTGAAAATATTCATAATTTGGCAATTTTCGCATAGAAATCTTTAATCAAAGAATTCTGAAATTTAACCCTAAGTAATAGTTAAACATTGTATTTTTCTTATTTTCAATATCGATAAAAGCTAAAATTTCCGAAAGCTTTTAAATCAAATATTTAAGTTATGCATACAATTTTTCTTCTATCCTTCTTTGCTTTCGATGTCTTACAATTTATGTAAATTTTCCATATTTTAGATAGTTTTTAAACACTTGGCATAAAACATTTTACGTTCATGTAAATAAATTTCTATTGAATCAAATTATAAATTCGAATTTATGCAAAATCAATATTCAATATATGCGTGTAGGGTAAGTGTCCCAACTATTATTAACTGATCGTTCATATACTATAATAGGAACATTGATAGACATTATTGTTTTTTCGTATTGTGACAACAATTTTCTACGTTATATTACAATCAATTTAATAAATATTCATAACAAAATTTGCCAAAAAATCTGATTTGTCACTCAACGATCACGCAAATTAGACCAAAACTATAAATCACTAAAGGCCTCGGTAAAATATTGTCTTTTTTCATAACCACTCTTGAAAGAGATACTTTATAAAATATAAGTAGTATTAAAGCTTCCTAATAGCTGAAGATGTCGATAATTGAGACGTGGACCTTATAGATGAAAATGTTTTTACAACGAATCAACGAAATTTGGTAACTTTTGTAATTAAAATTTTTTATAAGAAATTGGCATCACGAATTTTTCATCAAATTCAGCATAAAACCAAATTTTAAATCTATTTAATATTCAAATATTGTGATATGAAAATGTTTTAAGTTTTACTTTAATGATAATCATTGAATAAGATTCTATAAAAGTTTTTCTCAAGTTCTTCTTCATTCGGTAATACAATATTTCGTTTCGAAGAAAACTGTTTTTATTCAACATCAAATTTTCATATTAATGGAAATTGAACTCGATTTCGTAAATGTTTACTTAGAACTTTAGAGATTACTCTTCAATAGCAGTGTTTTTCAATTACAATCAAAAATTCACATTTTAGCAATTTGATAATTCAAAAGAATCGGAAATTTTTCAATTCTATTTAATACCGCGTGCCACTTTTCCGATATATATGTATGTATCTATGTATATATATATATTTTAGTATATTATATATTTCAAATGTTTCTTAAATTTTGGAAAAAAAATGGAACCAGAAAAGTCAGTCACAGTAAAACGATATGCAAAGTTCTACTGTGACTCTCTTTTCTGATTCGGTTTTTTACATCGAAAACACAGTGCAAAACTACTATTAGAGATTATTTATTAGTAAATCGTGATTTTTACGTAATTGCTAATGTACTTCATATGAAATTTAACTCTTAAATGTCTTTCAAGTAAACTAATTCAAACAAATTCAATACAAAAATCGAAATTGAAATTTTAATCTAATCAAAATCTTCTACTGAAAGAATCATGCACGCTTTGTATAGTACCAACTTTTACACCAATTGCTTTGTATATATGGTAAAGATCCATTATAAATGTTAAAAATTTCACAAAGTCCAGATAGTTTTCAAAACTACACTACTAATCCGAATTTTAGATTAATCACTTTTATTTCCAGTGAATTGCTCGAGAAGAAAAATTTAAAGTGAAATAATGCGTTTTCCTTTAGGGAATGCTATTGGACTCAATGAAAATAGTTTCTAGAAATCTGTGCAGTTTTCTCGTTCATTTTTCCGTTTTTTTTGTTTTTGTATTTATTGTATATAAAAAGTATCTAAATAGTAACCAAAACCGAAATTATCAGGTCGAAAAGGCTTTCAACAAGTTCAACAGATCCACAAATTTATATATTTCTATATAAACAAAAAGTCGTATATGTAATAAAGTTTCGGAAAAGTTTTTTCTGTTTTATCGTTCACTTGGGTGTAATTTCGATGGCATAAGAAACAAATTAAACAAACAGTTTTCTTTTTTTTTTGTGGTTTATCCTTTTGGAAAGAATGTGCGAATAAGATATTCGAGGAGTTCGAATTTTATCGTATCTTTATATAGTGTGAAAATTTTCCACGTGAGAATAATTTTATTTACATCATTTTTGAATAGAAATATAACATTTTAATAGTACCTCAAATTTTGGACATTTAGTGAAATTGTCTTTATATTTCAGAAGTTTTTTTCTTGCAGATAGAAAGCGTATTTTAAGTAAATTGTCGAAATATTTAAAGTTTTATTTTTTCATGCAGTAGCATTATTTCCTAAAATATCGAATGACCTTAAATAATTTACTTCAATTTAAATTATATAAGTTCAAATCCCTTTACCAAAAGAATTCCCTTGATTGGGTTCGATTTTTTATAACTTGAAAATCACTCCTCAATAAGTGACCATAATTTTTGAAAAGGAAAATTATTTTTCTGTTGTATTTCTAGGAAAACTTATAAGTCTATAAATGTATTCCCAAAAGTATATTAAAAAGAAAAAAAAAAGAATTACAATTTATTTGGTTATTTCTCAAATGTTGCTGATTTGTTAAAAATTATGTCAATAATAAACGATTCGATTTTAGTAGTTCAAAAATGTCAGTAACCTTATGACACGATGAGATATCATAACTCTTTCGAAAAGGTATTAGTTAGTTTGTTTCTTTGGAAGTTTATTACATTGACAACGGCGGAATATAGATGAATCTATAGGCAACATATATATTGTAGTATAACACCTTTTTGTTCTGAAATTGAACACGATGTAAAGATATATAGAATAAACATTCATTGACTAAAACGGAAATTGCGACACATTTATCTAAGTTAAGAGAAAATTGAAAAAAGTTGTAGCAATAAAGTTCCCATGTAAACATACGTTGTGGCACTATTTTTCAATCTATCTCACCTTATGCCTCATGATTTTTCTTTTTATTATTAGTTCACTTTTTTAATCCTATATATTTTACAGTTCTGGTATTCTTAGCTTTCCGTAAGAATTTCGCTATTACTGTACTGCAATATTGGTAAATTTTAATACATAAGATGTCATCCGAACAGTTCAGAGATTAAGCACTTTTAAAGGAAACGCTATTAAAATTCTTAAGGAAATGCAATACATACTTGAAAATTTTGTTCAAATCGGTTTAGTGATGTGTACAAAAAACAGCATTGCCAGAACGTTAATCGGGTTCAAATACGTTGGAACAACTCAAAGATTTTTTCTTCGTTAAAAAGAAATATGAACTCATATTTCCACACGAAAGAGAAACTTTTTAAAATACGCGTAATATGGTATTAAAGCTACCTAATAGCTGAAGATGTCGATAATTGAGACATTGTCCTTATAGATAAAAATATTTTTACAAGAAATTAACGAAATTTGGTAACTTTTGTAATTAAAATTTTTTATAAGAAATTGGCATCAAGAATTTTTCATCAAATTCAGCATAAAACCAAATTTTAAATCTATTTAATATTCAAATATTGTGATATGAAAATGTTTTAAGTTTTACTTTAATGATAATCATTGAATAAGATTCTATAAAAGTTTTTCTCAAGTTCTTCTTCATTCGGTAATACAATATTTCGTTTCGAAGAAAACTGTTTTTATTCAACATCAAATTTTCATATTAATGGAAATTGAACTCGATTTCGTAAATGTTTACTTAGAACTTTAGAGATTACTCTTCAATAGCAGTCTTTCTAAATTTCAATCAAATATTCACATTTTAGCATTTTGATAATTCAAAAGAATTGAAAATATTTCATTTATACCGCGTGCCACCTTTGAATCATTTAATTAATACTTCTAGAAGTTACAATGAGACAATTGACAATGCTAAGAGTTTCGTATTGCACTATGTTTCACGAATTAGAATATTTGATGATTCATGAAATCATCAAATATTCTATGAAACAAGAAAAAAATAACTAACCCAAAAACACAGAACACAAACAAACGATCTTTTCGAGAAACGTCAAGAAAAAGCTTTTTCAACACATTTCGATGAAGAAATTGAGAAGCTTCTCGTCAAATAATTTCAACACGTTTCGATGAAACTTCTCGAATTTAGACCGATAGGTATATAAGGGGAAACATCGTCGAAACAGAAACAGTTGAAGTCTAAACTTCGTCAGAGATTATACAAAACAGAGATTGGAAACGTGATTAATTTGTGGCAGCGATTAGGAGAGCGATTTTGAATTTAAAAGTAATAATTGTGATCAATTATAAAAATAGTGACTGTGTATTTTTAAATAAACTGTGATAAATAATTTGTAATAATTAAATTATTGAAAGACAAATATTTTAAAGACTAATTGTAACGCAGAAATAATTATAAATAAAGCTAGTGTATAAGCTTTATTTATAATTAATTCACATAAATAAAAGTGTTCTCATTTTTATAACATCGAACCGAACGGGTAGCACGTCACAGCATATTAATAAGACCTCAAATCGAGTGCGAAATGAGAAATTGATAAAATGACTAATTGGTCAAATTTGATAATAAGAATTATAAAGGAGTTTTTCACTTCATACAGAACCGTAAGTCAAATACTTCTATATCGTCACCACATTTGGATGATCGGTTAATTTTTTCCATACTCAATTCGGTGAAAACTGAAGAACTATGAAAATGGCTCGATGATTGCCTCGACAAGACAAACGATTCTTTCAGCTCGGAATCAATGGCTTGGTAAGACTTCGTTGATTTTCTATTATTTTCAGTTTCCTACAAGATATAAATTTAATTATTTAACACAATGTGGCACCCGGTATATTCTACTAATCTCGACATATTTATGTAAAGAAGATAAAAATCCCAAGTATTTACATTTGGTAATGTTTTCATTTGAAAAGAAAATTTTGCCTTTTTGCCGAAATGCATTAACTTATCAAATATTTATGAAATCATTATTTTAACAACGAAATGAATGCAATTACATCTCCTCAAGACCTTTTGGCTTCATAAGTTTTAATCTGATTTAAATGGTTTATTTAGTTTCCAATTCAAAATTTCTTTGAAAATGGAATATTTGTCAAAGATTTGCTTACTTAGCTGAACTTAACTTCTTAAGATTTTCTTTTATTGACTCTAGTTAGATTGAATTAAGACCGAATTTTGTATCTAAAACATAAATCCTCCTCTTGAATACAATTGAACGAATATGATAATTAATGCAGACAAAATATGTGGAACAGAATTTTAGAACCAAGTGTCTTGTATAATTAGTATATGGATCTTTGAATCTCACTAAACATACTATATTTGGAATTCTATTGGCACTGAGAATCAATAGTTATGTTTTTTTTTGGGGAATTTTTATCGGTCGCCATTTCACTTTTCCAAAAAAACGATTTTCTAATTTATGTGCTTATGACTTTTAAATCCGAATATTGGTAATACTGATATTATTTGATGGAACGCGGATCCAATTTCAGTCATGTTTTTTGACGTTTGAAAAAATTTAAAAATTCTTGTTTTAGACAAATAGTGAAATTAAAACAAATATTATTTTGCGAGACAGTCATTAGAAGCATTGCTTTAATAAAATAAACCTGAAACTATAGAAATAATTTTAAAAAGTACCAAAATCCGGTACGATTCAAAATTCAAAAAATTTTTTTGTTAATTTCAAATATTGCAATAAAACAACAAAATCCTCGATTTCTGCCATTTATATCTGACTAATAATTGAAGAAAAGGCCATCAAGGTTCAATAAAGACATAGGACTAAAAAACAGGAAGAGTTTTCTAAAAGCTTTGAAAAACAATTTAAATAACATTTATATGTTTATGGAATTAAACAAAAGTTATATTACATAATTTTTATGGAAAAAAAAGAGTTCTAAAGAAAAACGTGAAGAACCATAAAATGTTGATCGTAATTCATTTTATTCGACTAATCACATAAATTGTTTCTCATGGACAACTTTATTCAAAACCAAACTAATGGAAAAGAATGAACACATTCATTATTAGGCTTAATGTTGATGTCTATTGATATTAGTATGATGTCGTAGGATGAATACTATACAAAAACTTTTGGATATTTTCCTTTTGCGTTTTTATTTTCTAATATATAGACTTCCTAAAGAAAAACCACAACCACACTTTATATATAAGCATATATATATATGAATTTATGTTCATTTAATTACACATGAGAGCTTTTCTCATCTTCTGTGAGCTCGCATTTTGAAAAAGTTCGTTTTTTTTTTGATATTTTCCTATCATAAATCTTTTACTTATATTCTGTAATATTTTCTTTTTTTTTTCTGAACATTTTGTCTTAACACTTTATGCCATCAAACATAAGTCATAACGGCGCCAATTTCTTTGGCAGTAAAGTTTTCGGTTAAGTTTTAGAAATTGAAAGAAAAGAATAGTTTTTTTTCTTCCTTTTTGAATTTTTTGTATTACAGATTGAATGAAATCTCATACATACTTGTCCAGAAACGATAAAAATAATAATTCGTTGGTTTTGGTATTTCTCCTTTCATAAATAATGTCCAGAAATGAATTAAAATTGACCAAATGGATTTTGAAGGATTAGGGAAACTTTTAAAATTAGTTTTTGGGGTGAAAATAGTGATAAGATTAAAAACTATTGTGTAAATCCTAAATGTGCCTAAATAAATAATTATTTGTTGATTGCTTTTTAAGGAATTTTGTGGGAGTTTACATAAATTCGATCTAAATTATAACACCTTTTTTATATTTAGTCGAGTGATAGTGCTCGAATGCGTTTTATGAGTATATTTTCGACGTTGTTCTTCTGCTCCTCGCGAATGAGTCCTGATTGGGGTAATAAAATCTATAATATATCACCCCAAAGCTCTTCCTGATTCTTCCTGATTGAATCAGTTTAATAACATTTTATATTAAAAGTAAGGACACCTAAATTGGTTGCTTGTCAATATTTCCATATTACAATAAAGTTTACTTTCGATAAAAAATATTAGAAAAAAAAAGTATAAATAAAAAGTAAAAGAAAAAAATTTTGTATATAGAAAACTTTTTCGCCCATGATAGTGCGAAAAGCTTATCATGATCCCTCACATGACACATACATATTGGCTTATTGCTGAAACGGCAATTTAAAGTGTTTGACATGTTTATCGTGATTCGTGATTTATTTTGATTCCATATCAACAGGATTTATGTGCCTTGCGGACTTTCATTTCGATACAAATTTGTTATCGATGGATGTGAAATTTTCTTGGTGTTTTTTTTTTTTAATTTTTTTTAAAGGAAAACAAGTACAATATACTCTAAAAAGATGTATAGAAGAAAAAAAAAGATCTGGTTTTCGGAAACATATTTAAAAACAAACCAAAAAAAAAAAATAAAAAAATAAATAAATTTGTAAAAGCGAAAAAGAACAAGATTTACTGCTTTTAGTATTATTTATTTCCCCAAAAATATTTTAGCAATGGAAGCAATAAAATGTCAAAGAAAAACCATATCCCAATCAGGAAAACCATCAGCCACAATGATTTCGAATTATGGTTTTTCTACATGACATTGTACATGTTTTTGGGAAATTTGGATAAAATTATAATGGACGATTTTTCCAAATTAAGATTTATTTTACGAAATTCATTTTTTAAAGGAATATTTCATTTGATATATAAATCAATTGCATTCCAGAAACATTGTTATGGAATCGATATATGTACAGTAAACACTCTCGGGATCGGACAGTCAAATTGATCAGAGAATTTCACAGCTTATTTATTGTGTCCATTAACCTCGTGAATTGTTCTGTGAAAATTCTAATTTAATTGGAATTTTCTTAGGAAAAAGTTCGATGTAGTAAATTGTTTCATAAAATTGTAATCTAAAAACAATTAGTAATCCCCTGTGAGTCCAAAAAGAATGTTTGCAAAGAATATCCGTTTATCTTCCTGTTTATCTGAATCTCTCCGAATTTTTCTTTTCACAACTGATGAACGCTCTTCCAATTTTAATGAATTTGGAGGAGTTCAGTGATTATGTGGAGAAATAGATCAGGTCATATAAGTCCTGCAAGTAAGAGAATAAGTTTTGAAGCACTTTTATGAAATAATGATTCATGTGCAGACCGATTAAATGACGTTATAAAAAACCGAGAAAACGATATTCTATAAAAAAATCTAACTTACAATACATTGACTTACACATTTTTCCAATCAATTGAATTGAGAAAGGATAAATTAAGGACATTTCAAAAGAAGATTAATTTTCAATAAATTTTTTTTATGGGAACAAAGAGCATAAGTGTAGCGTAGCAATTTTCAGGATATTGCAATAAATTGGGACTTCAAAATTTGGTTTATTTGAACTCAAAAATCATGGCTTTAGCTTATGTCAATCCATTTGTTGGTTTTATTGTGTTAAAAGATGATTTACACGGTACCTCTCGATCGTATTATTTGATATAGCTCAAATTTTTGGGGAGCTATTCGATTATTATGAGGCATTGATTCCTATTGTTAAACGTATCGATAAGTAATAATGATCGGGTGATAGAGGGTGATTTATGAACCTCAGTTTTATCCTCTAAAATCCTTAATCGATTGCAATGACATTTGTAACATGGATATTCTGACAATTCTTTTAAAGCGGATTTAATTTGGTGAGGATCCACATATATGTCTTGATCCTTTTTTTGTAACTGAAAGCATGCTTCCAGTTTATGTATTTGCAGTGTAATTTATGTAATTAATAAGAAAAATTGCAAATAAAAATTTTCCAGTTAATAAATTTTTATATTAAGAAAAGAAAATCTTGTTTTTTACTTTTCCAAAAAGAAAAAAAATAAATAAATATAATTTAATAAGCAATTTATTTACGAACATTCATAAAGTTTGTAATTATTTGCATTAAGGATTATTTATAAGTGAATAAATTTTATTTACTTTTGGATGCCTTTTTAATATGCTTTTATGTTAACATGTTTTTGGTACATGAAATATATTTTAAAATGAATAAAGACATATATATATATATGTACAAATATATAGAAATTTACATATTTATATGTAACTGAAGGAAACTTTGAATAAAATGAAAATGGGAAAAGTTTTTTGGTTAAAACTTGGATATTTATCTTAAAATAAACTATAAAGAGAATATTTTAATCATCACATCTTAGTTTACTTTACATTTGCTAGCTGTTTTTTTTTTTTGTTTTTGAATTTTGTTTTAATTTTCTGCGAGATCTGGATTGAATAAGTTACTATATATGGGAAAATTATAGTAATTTTCTTATTAAATTTTCTATTAGAATTAAAACAAATAAAGTAATGAACAAGTTTTTATTGCAGAAGAAATTTGAGAAATGATTTAATTACTAAATAAATATACAAGGTGTGATACAAAAGATTTTGCAAAATTGTTAAGAAGAAGAATTAAATTCTAAGAATATTTCTATCGAACAGATTCGATATCAAATTTCATGAATTTTTAATAATCTTAAAATTGAACTAATTTTTATCCTTTATATTATTTTAATGGTAATATCAAATTTTGTTTGTTTTTCTTAAAAGAATCATTATTTTGTATTGAAAGCGTTTGGCACTCAATAAAAAAAAAGAGAAATAAGGATCAAACAATAAACCGCTTATATGCTGTAATTTAGTTAATCGAGGCAAGGATATTTGAGTAATTTTAAACAAAATTTTGAGGTTAGATAATATGATCAAGAACAGATTAGAAATTCATAAAAAACCGGAGTAGACTTAAACAATCAAACTGAAATTGTAAATCATATCGGTTATTCAACTCATTCGATATTGATATACGATCCTCCTTAAGTCCAAACCAAACCGTTCAAAACAACATTAGCAATAGCTAAAAGCATCAAATAATAAAATATGGAACGCGAAATATTTCGCTAAATAATTGAACAGTATCAAATATCCTTCAAAATGAAAACCCAAAATAATAGGAAAATATCAAATCCTCTACATTGTTGTTAGAGAACTGAGAACAGAACATTTGGGAATAAAGTGGGTGGCTTCAAAAGAATTACGTGAAATATAATTCCGGATATATATGACAGAATCGAAAGGTTTGTAGGAAATGTTTCCGTAAAAAAATTTTTTTTGGGGGGATTTTTTAAAGCTCATATGAAAAGGCATGAAGAGGCATTCCTATTTTTTTTTCTATTCTATTTATTTTTAACGACAGCCAGACGGACGACATACGAACTGAATTTACATAATTATTACATGACATCGTACACAAATCTATTTGCATATGAAAAATTTGTTGTTTTTTTTTCCGTTTTCGTCCTTTTATATAAAAAATGAAACTTTTTTTTTTTGTATTTAATCGAACTTGGAACAACAACAAGATACATTTCCCCGCGCAATTTGCTATTAAATTAAACTGCAAATGATTTTGATATTTTGTTGTTATATGAAAAAGGAAAATTTTTTTTTGGAATACGGAAAATTTTTTTCTTCTTTTTTGTTGGCAAAAATTTATATCATAAAGGTTTTTATTAGATCGAAAAGAATTCAGTTTCCTGATATGGCAAGGAAAGTGAGCAAGGATGTCATTTTATCAAAGTATGTATAAACTATATCTTGAAATTCTCATTTGAATAATTGGTTTGTTTACGAACTTTTCACTGAGTCCTAGACTTGGGAACACATTTTTATCACAGCAGTTTATTCATATGTGTTGAATTTAAAGAAAATTTTTTCAGAACTTTATAGAACAAAATTTACACACAAGAAGAGATTATAATGTATGATATTTTTCGAACGAAAATTTTTTTTTCTGAGTTTTTCTATCCTACAATGTCTTATATTTTAAATCATTTCATTGGCAAATATCCAAGCCAATTTTTGAAGAACGACAGGAACATGATTTCTTAGTTGAATCCTTTTTTTCTGTTTCTAGATTTTTGGCTTTCTATTTTTCTTTCTTTTTTTTTTTTTTTTAGAAAGAATCATCAATAAAAGAGGTTGACATGAATTGGGAAAAAGCACTGAGTACAAAGTATGGAATCCTCTAAAAAGTGGCTATACTTATATCGATTTGATAATACTTTATGGGCATCGGCTTTAGAATATGATTTTTGGTAGTTTAAAGATAAATTCAATTAAATTATAAAAAAAATATCCTTTTTATAAGAGTTGGATTGATTCTTAACGGAAAAAACTTTCTAGTTCTGTGCTTGGCAGTCACAATAGTGTGACGTGCTACCCGTTTGGTTCGATGTTATGAAAATGATAAAACTTTTTATTTATGTGAATTTAGTGTATAAACTTTATTTATAATTATTCTGCCTTAACAATAAGTCTTAAAAATATTTGTCTTTCAATAATTAATTATTACAATTAATTTATCACAGTTTTAACAAAATACACAATTACTATTTCCAATAATTGATCACTATTTTTACTTTTAGATTCAAAATCACCGTTGTAATCGCTTTCCGAAATAATCACGTTTCAAATCATTGTTTTTATTCAATCTCGGACGAAGTTTAGACTTCAACAGTTCTTGTTTCAACGATGTTTCTCCTTATATACTCATCGTTTTTCAATTCGAGAAGCTTCTCCATCTTCATCGAAACGTGTTGCGATAAACGTCAAGAAATTTCTTCGAAAGAAACGTCAAAGTGTTCATTTGTTTGTTCTAGAATGTGTCTTTTTTATAGAACTAATAATGTGTTCCGTGTTTTGTGTTTTTGCAGGAAAATTCCAGACTTTTCTTTTATCAAGAAAAGTCGTGGAATGTTTGCTGGAAATATAGTGCAATAGTATTCGAAAGAATAAACTATATAGGTTTCTGATACTCATTTGATTTTGTAAATACTCTAAATTCAATTAATTGAATAGCACATTAGATACTAGAATTCGAAACATGAACCACAAATTGAAGAGAATCCGGACGTTCATACTTTAGTCATGGTGTCGTATCAATTGAATACAATGCCTGTGTAATTGAACTTGTAGACATTTTAATTGTCGTCATTATCAACGAATTGCTTTACATAGGCGATGCATAATTCTCAAATATAATTCATATTTGCGGTTTGATCAGTCATATTTCAGCTGGACACATAATCGAAGAAAATATTACTTCAGAATTTTTTGAACGAAGTAATATATTCAATTTTCTTTTCGTAAGCATTTCTAATTCAATTTAAAATAAGAAAATTTTTACAACTGAAATTTTACAATTTTTTTTTTATTAAAATTTTCCAAATTTTTGATGATCCACACTAAAATAATTATTGATCAATTTACATAATTTTACATATATGAAAGAAAAAAATATTCCAAAAGCTTTAAAAACATAAATGCAGTCACTAAAAAGAAAACCTAAGAAATTTGAATTTACGACCATTTTTTGGATAATTTTTCCCATTTGACCTTCTTCTATACGACAAACATTGAGGTGTACTCCACCCTAAAAGACGAAAGAAACGTATATGCATTTTTATGTATAATAAATGAAAATAATAAAATAGAAAAAATATGCTCTCATGGATCCATAAAAATATATTCTTAAAAGCTTTCATCTATAAGTACAACAACACCGAAAAAAAAAAAACAAATTCATGAAGAGTGAATGGTCATGAACATAAAACTGAAATCCATCCATCACGATGGCATATTCTACATATTTCGCATATATTTTTAGTATTATTTTTGGTATATAATTTCCATGAAAGAACACATATCATATGAGGTTATCCAATATTTTGGTCATGGATGATTTTATGCTATGTATTCTAGTTTTATATGGTTCATAAGGAAATTGTTAGCGATGAGCTAACACTAACCAATCCTACTTCTAACGAAATAAATGTAACAAAATTTAAAATTGTATGAATCCTCTTGGATGTTATAACTATTCGCGAGAGTTCTTGGACTGGGTTTCTTTTTTTCTTTTCATATCCAGAATATGATTACATCGCAGCAACCTCTCAACTTGTATTAACCAAACCAAAACCATTTTAAGCTTTCGTAAAATGATATTTTCTAGTATAAAATTTTATTCCACTTGAATAATAAAGGAAAACAAACCGAAAAAAAAAGCTTTTACATATGAGATGACATTTGCTGATTATTGAACAAACCACTCGGGAAAAAGTTTTACACTTTTCACAGAAAAAAAAAAAAACAGAAACAAAATATATAATATCCAAAATGACATTGTTGGTGGATTTAGAAGGAAGTTTTTCAATGTCCACATATTAGATAAATGTTGTTTTTTTTTTTCGTTGAATCCTTTCATGAAGGATAACATGCTTTTTATACTTTTCATGCTCTTTTCTCCTTATCTTCATCAATGTGAAAATATGCAAATGACGAGTGGTTCCTTTGTGCATTTTCATTTAGAGAAAAGCAATCTAATTGTATGCGCTTAGTTTTTTTGGGAACATTTTTGCTTTTCAAAAGTTGACATAGTTTGAAATGAAAAAAAAGGATAATAGTTTATAGTTATATTGCTTATATTTTGTAAACAAAATTTTGGTTCGGGTATATTTATCTATTCATTTAAATATTTTTTTGGCACAAATGTATTTTAAGGAAAATTATTATATGTTAGTAATTTGCTTCTGAGATTTTAATCCTGTTTATTTGACATGAGTTTAAAAGTAATACTTTATTTTTTGTGGATTAGATGATATAAAATATATATCACAATTTATAGTTTTTTATTTTGTTGGTTTGAGACATTTTAAACTATTATGCCTGATTTTTAAAATGTTGGTTTACTTGAACTGAATTTGCGTGTACTCACTTAAGCCGTATTTCATTAAAGTTCAGTATTTAGTAGTAAAATAATAAAGTACATTATCATTCAATTAAATTCTTTAATGTGCGTAGAAATCGTATGCCAGCAATAATATAACTTTTTTTTTTATAAGTATTTAGTTATAGCATCTTCAGGCGCCCGAAGAAAATAAGGGAACAACTGGGAATTGGTACTGCCTGATAGATGTTTATAAAATTTTATGTTACACAATTTTCCATGATGAAAAGAAAATAATTGCTGTTTACGGGAATGATTGGTAATTGAAATATATACTATATATATACTAATAAAAAGGAAATTGTAATAATGTTGTCCTTCATGACTATCATACATTTCAAATTATAGGCCTGTGTAGGTATATAGGACAAGAAGTATTAGATATCAACAATATACGAAGCTATAGCAAATAAACGTGTTTAAAAGTTAAAGTACGTTAATTTACGTAAGACTGCATATTTCGAAATTATTTATAATATTATGTTATTGTTTTGTGATGTTTTTCTTTATAGAAATAATTTTTAAAATACATTAAATTTCTGTATATTTTTTCTTCAGGCGTTTGAAGATCCTATAACTAATGCTTTAATACCACACTCAGAAATTTGTTTAATTTTGTGAACCTTATTTGGATACATTTTGTATAACTTCATTATTTATTATTGGGAAATGTACATTGTTAACTATTTTCATTGTTATCGATACTAGTAAACGTGTCAGAGACTATAATAGTTAAAAAGTTGCAATATAAAAGTTTAATATGATCCTTTGTAAATTAATTAACTTTGAAGTCGAAATTTTTGAATTGTATTTAAGTACTTTTCGAAAACCAATTTCGAATATTGTTCATTTCCTTTCAAAGTATGTATAAAAATAAAATTGCAAAAAAAGTTAAGTGTTTTTAAATATTTACGAGCGTATGTGACTAAACGTCACGTAAGTAAATGTTTCATAACTTACGTTCTATCAGCACCAATCAGGATTGATTGATTACGTGATTCTTTAACTTCCTCAATCAAGACCAAAAACTTTGAATTTCCTTTTCTTTCTTTTGTTTTGTTTAGAGTCGTGACTTGCTATCGGGTTCAATGGTTCTTTTCTTCTTAAAATCAGTTTTAAAAATGTATTTAAAAAGAAACAAAAATTTAAATGAAAAATTTAATTCTGTTATTGAAATATTTCATTCCAATAGTAGATCCTTGAAATCTTAGAGTTGTGGAGTTGGCTTATGAATTAGCCTTAAATTTATACAAAGTTAAGTTAAGAAACATAATGTTCTATGAGACTCTAAAATATTCAATAGAAAGTTTGATAAAAGCTGTGTTATATAAAGGAAAACTGAATATTGCGCGGAATTTTGTCGAGCATGCGATATTGGATGGGCCCAAAAGCGCGCTGTTGACGACAAAATACACACGTTGATCAAATCTTATTGGTTTTTGGCAAAACAATCGAAAGCTCAGAATGTCAATTTATCGAAATCTAGCATTTGAAACCATCAAACAGAACCGGCTAGCGTTGGTATAAATATGGTAATAAACTCTTTACTTATGCATATGTATATAGCTTTTGAACTCGATTCGACATAATGATATAGTAGATAATTTAATAAAAATTTGTTCCACAATCAGTTAAGAATAAATTTCATTACTGTGTTTCCTTTGTAACTTCGTATAAAGTTGTGTTTATATTAGCACTAAAATTAGTCTTAAATGAACTTTTATGACAGAACAAAATAAAGCTCAATTCAGAGCGGCTTTGTAATTTTATAATGATTTTTTCTTTGTGTAAAAGAAAACCTTTCTTTCCAGTAATTTTTTTTTACACATTCCTCTTTTTTTATTTTATATTCACACCATTTTGTACTTTACGAGGTGCCATTTCGGGCAGACTGTCGTAAAGTATAAAATGTTCATAACTTTGAAGACTTCATACATACTTATTATGGTTGTTTTTTTTTACTTCATTTTTATTTTGTACAAAAATGTGATATGGGTGATGTATTTATTCTTCCAAAAAAGAGAAAAATAAATCCTTGTACCTTATATTCTGTATAATATATTTAAAAAAAAAAGGAAGACGAAAAAAAAATTATCCTCCATATATATACCGCATACACTATTTTTTCCGATTTTACACCCTTAATGGATGAATAGCTGACATAACATGTTCATACTCTCTCAAAAATTTTCAATTTATCACCCGTTGACGTGTGCCCTCGTATTGCACGTGATGGAATATAAATTGTAATATTAGTGCTTTTTTAGACGTATATATAACATTGGGTTTTACTTGTACAATATATGGTATAGTGTCTATATATGTACCTATATCTACTTGGTGTTATTAGGTTCGAGGGCAATACCGTTCATTCTTCTTTAACACAACCTATCACTTTGAATGGTTTTCATTTTCACATTTTTCCTACTCAATTCATTCAGTTTTATACTTACTTATATTTGCGAATGTCATTTGCATAATAATATTATTTACTTACTTATACTTGAAAATATGAGCAAAATTTCTTAGAAATCCAAAAAAAAAAAAACGAAGTACCAAAAATATTATTTAAATATTTCTTTTAGGACTAATTTATCAAAATGATATATGTATGTAAAATTCGATTGAAATTTGTTAAAAAGAAAATCATTCTTTATATCCATTTGTGTATAATAACATAATAACATTTTAAGCATGAAGAATTATTTGGTCTTGATGATAACAAAAAGGATTCGTATTATTCTTCTATTCATACGGTCTAGTAGTAAAGCTTTAGTTTTTGAAATCATGAGATTGCTGGCTTGAACGTGACTAGCGTCGTTCACTCAGCTTTTACTGAAAGAAAGGAGCACTACTAACAATAAACTTTAATCACTAATGACATTATAATCAATAGAAAGTGTTTAAAAGTCATGCAACTATTGAACAGTTTCAAAATTGAGGACGCAAGTTGTATGAACAAAGTATTGGGACCGACAATCTGAAATAGGCAAAAGAATCGCGGAACAGTGTGTGCGTTTTCCTTATTATTTTCTATTATTCTTGTAAAACTGGAATTAGACTTATTTTTTTTGATACCAAGGCATTTAGATTGGTCAGGATGCTTCCTAGAATATTGCCTGAAAGTTGTCTGGTATTAATTTAGAAAAAAAAGAAAATTCTAAATCTTAAAACAATTTTCATCAGGCAAATACAAATAAAATACAAGAATATTTGACAAAAAAATGTTCAATTAAAATATTTGAAATTTTTTCATTTAATTAAAATTACTGTAACAAAAAATGTATTTAGGAAAGATTTAATTATATAATTTTTTCTTCTTAAATATATATTCCTCCAAAACAAATACAATCATTAGTCTTTAAGTTTGCTCAAACATGTACTAAACATTGTTTTCTTTCTTTTTAATATGCTATTTTACCAAGATTTTTATTAACACTTTAAAAATTCCATTCCAACATATTTCTGCTTTAATTTACAGAAAATTAATTCTGACGAGAGATACATGAGGAAGACACAAACAAGATAATTTCTTAACACCTGAAAGTGTTAAATGTTCTCTTGTGAATTTTCTGTCTGTTTTTTTTTGCTTTTTATTCCCAAACAAAATGAAGGAAAACAAAACATACATGCCAAGAGACACACAAACAAATTAAATTCCTGAAAAACCGGGTAAAAACTATTTGTGTCACTGATAACTGTTCATAAGGGCCTACTAAAAATTCTATATACTAAAAATATTTTTACACTTTTCTCAAAAAAAAGAAAAGCAAAAAAATGAACCAAAAGAAAAATAAGGAAAAAGAAGTACATGTACAATTGTACATAGGACACTCCAAGAAGGGAAAAAAAACAGATAAACATCAACGATTTTCACCACACCAACTAATCTAGAATCTAAACATATAATATACCACCTACTTAGGGGCACTATATTCCATCCCTTGTTAAAAAGTACATATTTTATATAGAGAATGTTTGTGTACCATCCTTTGCACTCTTTAATTTATAGCCTTACAGCCTTTTCTTTTATCTTGAAGCACAAAGAAAAAAATTGGTACACACGGACATGATCACACAGGCTCGTTAATCTTCAAACTCCTAGAATTTCTGAAGAGTAGAATATTTACTTCTACCTCCGACCCCATACCTAATCTAGTACTATATCGCATATGTGAAAGAATTGAGCTTTTTTCGGAGTTTTTGTTTTACCCACCGGGTTTTTTGTTTTCTGTTTTATATATTATGCTTTGTGAACAAACAAAATGATGGTGTATTAAAACATACACGGAAATACGAACATGACAAATGTGTCCTGTGCAAGGAATTGGTGTAAACGGATGAGTGGCGTCTCCGTAAACATACAGGCAAAAAAACAAAACAAAATATCTACTACCTAGTACTTGTTTCATTTTCCTTTTGGTATGTTTTTTTATGATAAATCAACGAACCAAAAATCCACCCATAATATTCGACTACAAAACGAATAAAAACTAAAAGGAAAAGTCTATAAGGAAGAAAATAGTATCCATCTATCGATTCATTCATCTAGAATCAACATATAGTATAAGAAAGCCGCCCATTAAACCATAACACTACCCCGGCATTAATATATATTTTTTTTCATGCCGTGCCATAATAAAACTTACAACATTTTTCTAGTATGTAGTACAATTTTTAGGGCATTCTAGCATAAAATGTGGTGGCATTCTCTGATGACAAAGTCAAACCGTCGGATGACAATAGCCGAAGAACGTAAAGGTTGTAGCGATGGGGATGTGCATGAAAAGTATCAATTTTGTGGTAAAAAAGAGGACTAGAATAAGTTTGTTTTTGGAAATGGGGAATCCCCTGAAATAAAGAACAAGCATAATAAGAGTCTTTTTATATTTATTCGAATTTGGAACATCCTATTTAAATAATTTTTTTTTTTTATCAGTACCGAAGTCTATGAATTTCTGACAACTATTAAATTGTCGATATGTTCGATGGCCTTTTCAAAAGATGATTTTGACAGAAAAATTTATTCTAGTAGCATTTGTTGATTGCATAACAATCTGAGAACATTCTCATAGACAGAACTGCAATGTTAAGGTAGGAAGGTTGGTAGAGTAGGGGGTACTACGTACAACACCAGGCAACTTTTGTGCCCATTGTGACCCCTACGAGACCAAGAGTTACCCTATTGGGAGACCTTTTCTTCTTCAAGGCATTTAATTATCCTACAAAACTTTATTAGACTTCTAATGTCAGTCGCCTGAAGCATCCCTAAATTCCCGAAGAAATGGTTGCCCAAAAAGTTGTTACGAGCTCGAGAGACAGCTGAGCATTTGCATAAAATGTGCTTGATGTCTTCAGCCCCTCCTATGTCTCCACAATATCGACAGAGATCGGTTTGCACCAATCCCAGTCTTTTAGCGTGACAGACAATGTAAGTATTCCAATAATTGTTCGTAGATGATTCCTATTCCATTCTATTATGAGACTCGACTTTCTCTGATTCATTTTCGGCCACAAACTTTTGACACTTTGTTCCCACTAAGATTGCACCACCGTGTGTTAGCTTCCCTGAAAATTTTATCCTTGATACGTGCTTTAAACGCAGAGAGGGAGGCCAGCACGTCAGTGATTTCGTTTTCTGAACCATCTGCTCCTTCCTTTGCCAGCCTGTGTGCCGATTCAATTCCCTCGATTCCGCAATGCGCTGGAACCCAAAATCTGTAATGTAACTGTAATGTTAAAGATCCTATAGTAATTACTAAAGGATCTTTGGTAAAACTGTTTATCCCAGCACAATGCATGAATACTTTTAAGAAGTTTACCACATTCAATTGAATATTTTATCTTCTCGAACTGAGCTATGATATCAGAAAGTTGTTCATCCGCGGTATTTCTTTTCTTTTGGGGTTGGTTTGTTAAAAAAATTGGATTCTAATCAAACTGAACCTACAAAAAAAATGTATTTTGCTGATTCGAATTTGAGGCTGTGTGGGAATATGTATTTGGGTAATTTTATAGCGAAAGAGCGATTTAATTATATATGAAAAGGAGATCTAATACACGACGAATCATGACTTTTTTTTGTTATAACATAAAGTTTTCCTTTTTCATTTTTTTATATATATTTAATCAACATTTTACGTTATACGAAATTTTATCGTTTATTCAGTTATCCGAAAATTGTTGTTCAGGAAACAAAAATTGTAATACAATTCACAATTATGTTTTGCTAATAATAATCATCATTTTTATGTTTAAGAATGGAATTAGCAAATATGTGATTTAGCTATATCTTCTTTAGTTTGTTGTCTCGTGATTTGAACGAGCCTCTGGTGCAAGTTCTAGCTCAGTTTCGTATTTCCAAACAATTCTGGATTGCAAGATCGGAAGCTAGTTTCCAGCGGCATATTACACTGTAGGCAAGAAAGACATCTGTCTAGGGCACACAATACTATATTAAGGGGTATCGAATTTATAAAACAAGTGGATTTCAGGAAGAGACAAAGCCTAGTGTATAGCAAGCTTTTGTCATATTTATATTTTTAGTTCCCATTTTCAAATTAGAAAAAATAGCAGTTCGATTTGTAATAATGTCTCAGTCCGTTCCTCGTACATATTACTACAGACAAATTCTAGACGCGAAACTTTTGGGTAGCTTAAGCAAAATGTATAAAATTATGAGTGAAAATGGTTCTGCAAATTTATAAATATGAAAAGTGGAGGAGCACTAAATATATGAATTTTTTAAGGCCTCATGTTTTCATAATGTCGTTTGGTTAGTAAAGTAAGCAAATCAAAAATTCTGCACTAATCTTTTTGAAAGAGAAGCCGCTTTTTTTTGGTTTTTTTGTTTTTTTGAAATTAATATTTTATTTTTCTCTCTCTCTCTCTATCTCTTCTCTTTATTATCTCTCTATTATATATAATAGTTTTAGGACGTGATCGGAATATTTTATTTTTTTTTTGAAAATATACTAATTTTTAGCTTTTGTATAAGTAATGATGGGGTTGGTGAGTGTAGCGAGCAAGTATTTAATTTAATTATATGATTTCATTTAAAGTTTTCCATGTATTTTCCTGAATTTTATTGCTCGGAGATAATTATAAAAAACCATTCCAAAAAATGTTCCGGTTTTACTTTCTTCTCCTAGGAGAGCATCATACGATGTTCGTTGAGGTAAAACCGTAGATGAGCATTATAGAGTTTTGGAATATGATAATATATATTTACTCGTGATTATGAAAAATTCTAAATAAGGGAACTTTACAGAATCTGTGTACTAAAAAGTTTCTACATGAAACATCAAACTATACGACTAATTTTTTTTGCTTTAAATAACATTACGAAGTTTGTTTAACTAAAGTCATGTATTCTTGACTTTTTTTTTGTTTTTGTAAGCTTTAGAAAAACACAAAATTTTGCACAAAATTAAAATTTATGCACTAACATACTTCCAGCAAAGATAAAAAGAAAATTTGTAAAATTTATTATAATAAAAAATTAATAAAAGTTCATCTAAAAAAATTAATAAATAAATTCAAAAAGTTTTTGAAAAAGAAAGTTGTTGATTTTTTTTCTGTTTTGTGTTCTTTTTAATGATGAGTTCTAAAATAAAGAAGCGCAAAGAGCAGGAATTTGTCATGAATGTTTAGTTCAAATTGTTATTGTATTTTCATCTGGATAAATGAAAATTATCCAATCGTGAATCCATTCGAGTCACTAGGCGCGATTTTAAAAAATTGGTACACCGATTTGAATAAAATTTGCAGAATAAATTTACGGCGAGGTAACCTTTTAATTAGAGTAAAAATATGCTTTAAATTGCGGCTAATACTTAGTGTGGGCCTGCTTGTTTCTATTTGATCTGATTTTATTTGTTGAACATAAAATTAAATTGAAAATTAATTATTTTTTAACACTAGCCAAAAATTTCTTTTTCAATTATTAATTAATTAAATTTTTTTTCTTCTTTTTCATTATGTATTAGAATTTATCGTAAACAATCAAATGTTGAAAGGATGAAATTGTTTCTAATCAAATTGAAATGAATGTCCATCATAAAATGGGTACAAATATTACGCAACAGTTTTATAATGGAAGAATATTGAAGGCAATTAGTTACAAATTAATTGGCACATAACATATTAAATTTTTTAAACAGTCATATCCCAAAGTATGTGTATATGAATATGTTCAACAAACTTCATGTTTGTAACTCAATAAAACGAATTTTTACCATCAAAATATATAAAAAAATTATGTTTTCGTGTTAAATTTTTGATGTTGTTATTATTGTTATTGCTTGAATCGACCTTAATTTGGCTTCCAATAACAGAACACTGTTTGTAGAGAAGATTTTGCTCTTCATACCCATTTTTAAAGCCATCAATTAGGTTATGGTGATGCAATTCAAAAAATGAGGCCTCATTAATGTGTTACTGAATTGCGCACCGGTGACCATATAGACAGCCCTAATTTGAATTTACTTTTTTGGGTGTATGAAATCAAATCGGAGGTTGAGAATATTCTATACTCGCATGGAGGTAGTATAATTAAGTATGTGGGTAGAACAGAGAAATTTTTATTGTTTTAATTGCTCGCGATATAATTTGCGGAAGGAAATAATTTAGACCCATTTTTAATGGAGGCCTCTTTTTCCCGGTTGTTAAAAAAAGAATAAGTATATGAGGTAAATGTAGTCACACAATGAATATATTAAAGGCCCATTGAACACAGTGTTGATGGTAACAATGAAACGGATATCGTTTTTTCTTTGTGTTTAATATAAATTTTTATTGATACACGATTTACATGATTTCAAATTGATATTTTGTTTTTTATTAAATGAGTGTTTTTTGCCCAGTTGGAAATTTTGTGATTAACGAATGGATGCTGTAACGACAATTCGAAAAAGAGGTCTGTAGTGCCAATTGCTTAAAAATCCTTCCGTTCAAAGTTGATAAAAGAATTTCAATTTTTTTATAAAGTAACACGAATAAATTTATGTTATTTAAAAGAAAAGTACTAGGTAATTCAATTCTATTAAAAGTATTAAGGCCTACTAAAATAATGGTAATAAAAATTAAAGAAACAGTCGCAATAGTTTTATTTAGAAGTGATAAACTCCATCGATCTTTTCCCCATTCTTTTATGACTTTGTTCTACCTGATTTTGAAGAGTCTTAATAGCGGTATGTCCTTATTATTTTTGTATTAGGAGGTAACAAATGACTTAAACAACACATTTATTTTTAATGGAAACCGTGTTCTTTTTTTAACCAAAATATTTTTCCCATCATAACCTATGACTTTTGTTCATCTTTCAGGTAAAATTATTCCCTTTGGACGAATTAACCATTATCCATTAACCCATTAACTTCTCCAATACTTTCCCTTGCTTTTCGACGCAGTTATTATTTTAAGTTTTTCATCTGTGAAATAATAGATGCAAAATTCATCAACTGCAAAATTTTCACCTGGGAGACACCTTCTATCAACTGCCATTTTCAGATCATGTTTTGATGCTGTCAATTACATATACATATTTGGGACAAAGTGACTATAAACAGAAATTGAATACATTCAAATATTAGTCATTGATTTCAATAATTGAAAATTTGAGTTTCACATTGCAACGTAAGCAATGTCCATGGTCCTTTTGGAACTAAGTTTACAAAATAATTTACTTGAAGGAGGGAAATAGTAGCAAAAACTTAAAGCTTATATGTTTAAAATTTAAGGATTATAAAGTATCAATATTCATGGTATAATAATAGATCAGTGATATGACGGTTTACCACATACAAAAAGATGTGTATGCGACATTTAAAGTGGTTAATTTTCAGATTGTTTAACACACGACTTAAACACGCAAATTTCATTTGAGTTTCAAAAACTTCAGCTATCCGAAATGTAAATAATGACAGTTTCTCCAAATTTGAAAAGCAATATAAATTAAAATTGTTATATTATAAATACAATGTTCAAGATTTTTCCTTCCTAAAATTTATGAAAAAAGGATACAATACTATTTCCTAGCGGCAACTGTTCTTTTTTTCCTGCTAATTAGAGCGTTTTGATTGGTTGAAATTTATTTTAGGAATCAAATGAAAATCCAGTACTAGTTATCCTTTGACAAATTTTAATATAGTAGGAATTAACTAATTCGAATCAATCAACTCGAGTTCAGACAGTTGAGACTGATTAAATATCGTTTTTTCTCAAACTAAACCAGGCAGGAAATTGTATTGACTGGCATTTAATAAAGTTTATTCTTTGAAAATTATTGTAATGAAGAAAATCTATCAAATGCAGTTTTCCTAAATCATAAGAATGTATGCAAATGAAAATTTTACTTAAATTTAAATATTTGCAAATGACATGTTTTTAACGAGATTTTAAAATATTGTCAGTTTTCTAGATGAAGATTTCATCTACTGATTAGGTTGCTGCAAAACAGCATTTACGTTATGATCAAAGAAAATTATAAACTTTTCCTTGTAGTACATTCGTCCTACTGGATTGTTACAAGATTTTCTCTTAATCTGATACATTTTATGCGCATAAAATATTTTCTAAGAGAATTTTCGAATATATCGAATTTTCATCTCCATATTCGATAAAATCTTGTTTATATTTTTCACAAACGAATTTTCGAATTTCATCATTTCAAATTCATAGAGAACCAGAAAAACATGATAAATCAGCGCAAGTAGCGCATACGCATACAAATCTGAAAATTCGAAATTTCCAATGAATGAATTTGAATAAGTTTTTTTTTCTTTTGGTACACAAGAAAATTTATACTACAGCATCCAGCATCTATCGTTTAAATGGAAAATTTTATATGTGCTAAGCTTTTTTCGGATTATTAAAGCTTTTTCTATCCAATAACAATAAAATCTCTACTACTACTACTGTTCTCAATTTATAGATAAAAATCTATTTTCGAAAAAATTAAATTGAAAATCTCTTTGCGCTAAAAATGTTAAAAACACTAAAAACTGTAAATGTATGAAAATGATATGATTTGAAAGGGAAAAAAAGGGAATATTTTTTTGGTACAAAAAACCACTGACAACAAAACCAAAAACCCAAACTCTAAAATATCCCGAAAAATCATATCATAATAAGTTTTTTTTGTTTTTCATCCCGAAACATCTCGTCCTTCATATATGTTCGTCATTTCATATGGTTTTGATCTTTTCTCATCTCGAGAAGAATAATACATATATATAGAAAACAAAGATTTTCTCAGTTTTTCCGATTTGTGTGTAGAAAGATTTTTCCTCTGACGAAAATTTTTATACCATTCCGTAGCCATCCTCCAGCTTTTTCGTTTTTCGGATATTTTCACATATAATAAAAAATGTTTTTAGTGAGAGTTTGTTATCCCGCGGGTACGGTCATTATATGATGGCCGGTTTTTTTGATATTATTTAGTTGTTGTTTTTTATTTATTATTTATTTTGTGTTTGATTCTAAAATAAAAATCATAAGAAAACATTATAATTACGAGAAAATATTTAAGAATAATGTGAAAAAAACATAAAAATTAAAAATACTTTTTCATGGATAAAATGAAAAATTAAAGTGATTTTCTAGTAAAACTAAGAAAATTCTATAAGTTTTCTTTTTTTTTTGTTTAGAAACATTAAATTGTCGCCAATATCGTCACTATTAACGTTATCGATGTTGCCGCATATATGTAAACAGGATTTACAGAATGTAGAAAAGATTGTTCATATATTGGAAAAGTTGTGTGGGAAATGAAGAAAAAAAAAACATATAATAAGAATAAGAAAATGAAATTAAAAAAATCATATAAGAGAATATAAAAAACAATAATAACAAATGAGATAAATATTTAATATAAAATCAATTTTTACAAATGACAAAAAAAAAGAAAGAAAATGATAAAAAAATGAAAATTTTTATCACGGAAAATTCGATTTAGAATCCGCTTTTTTTTGGGTTTTGTTTTTGTTTTTCTTTTTTTTTCGAGTCTAAAAAGAGTTTGAACTTTAAAAAGAATAATTCAAGATAAAAAGCTTTTCGGCATAAATTTTCCGAACATAAATAATTGTTACGAAAAAAAGTATGTAATTTATGATATTTAGCTAAACAAAAGTTGTCGCTATTAAAATATTAAAATGGTCAAATATGCTAAAATTGTAATCCAAGTCGTATTAAAATTGCAAATTGAAAATACTATATACAATTCCAATTAGCCTACATAGAGCCTAAATAACACGAGAGTTTTGTTCATTTTGTTTTTTTGTTGTATTCTAAATTAATGATGCTTTTCAATGAAACAAATTGGTTTGGTGTTGTTGGATTCACATTTATGGATGCATCTTTTAGAGACCCTAAATAATCATCAAATGAAAAACAAGTATACGCAAACATAGTAAAGCACTTTTTGTAACATGTTCTCGACTATAAAATTGATTACATTGCATTACCACGGAGTGAGTGTATAGTGCTAGTGCACCTCCGGGACTTAGTGAACAGATTTTAACAAGAAAAAAATAAATAAATATATTTATATATAAATAAATAAAACGAGTTAATCAATTGTTTAGTAGGTTTTTTTTTTTAAAAAGTGTAACATGAATTCGATTTTAATGCGGATGAATTATTTCTGGAGGAAGTGTATTGTTAAGAATTGGTGTTTTTCCTTTGATTTTATTCAAAAATAATTAATTTTTCTAATAATTAATAATATCTTAATTCGTTTTTCTTTTTTAATTTTTCTTTTCAACTGTGATGTGATTAATTAAATTTAGAAGAAAAAAAAGAAAATAATATTCCAAACAAAACAAATTACAAAATAAGAAAATGTGTCAAGATTTCAAATTATTATTAAGAAATAAATTTGATCGTACGAAATTTTTCGAGAAACGTATTAAAGTCAATTTTATTTGAAATTTGAAAAATTAAAAAAAAAAGATAAATAAAATCATATTTTTATTATAAATAAATAATAAATTAATCAAAATTAGAAAATTAATAATAATAAAAGAAAATTAAGTAAATTATTATTTTTTGTTTAGTAATATGCCGTTTCAGTGGATGAATTGTTTATTTAGATTGTTGTTATTATTTTTATTTGGATTTCATTCGGCGACATCATTAATTTCGAGGAATATTGATGAAGAGAATGGTAAGTGGAGCACATTTAATTTTATAATTTAATCGAAACATTTATTTTAGTTCATATAGAATATGTTTTAGTGATAATATCTCGTGTGTTTCTTTAAAAGTTTTAGTTCAACCCAAATAACCATTTTCAGTATCCGCTACGCGACAGTTACTTATTCACATATTGCCACTAGTGGCAGAAACGTGCCAATGACTGGAAAATATTAGCTGGGAATGTATGGTACTATCAGACTCCATCACAGAACTTTTAGAAGTTGTAATCATTGTATATCAGCAGTTGTAAAATTTTCAAATTATTCAAATAATGTTATAACCGAAATGAAAAGAAAGGTCTCGTGACTTGGTAGTTGAAACTTCTTGTTATGCAGTCTTCCCGGAAAATATTTGAGACGATTTGAATATAAGATTTTTCATAAAAACATTAAAAATGGTATATTTGGAAGAATTTTTATAAAATATTTTCAGTCTTAATTTTAGTCTTGATTTTTATCTTGTGTTAATTCTCACAAAATTGTTTCACCATCAAAAATAGGCACGTGTTTGCGTATATCCCAAACCTGGTTATTTAAAAGAAAAAACTAGATCTTATGTTCAAGGGATGACTTTGATAGTATGGAGTTAGGTTTTTGGCTTCAACAATTTCACATTTTCAGTTCTTTGCCTATAAACTAAAAATAGTTTAACTACGTAAAGTTATAAATTTATACGTTGCTTTTTTTTTCAAAACCCTCAAAATTCCATTCAATATTTCAGAAAATACCACCTTAAAGCAATAAAGCCTAAAATAGAATCGCGGAATTTCATGTTCAGATAAAGAACAATAACCTGCCAATGCCTGTGATATGAAGACAATGGGCCTGTATACGAAATGGTATATCTTCCTTCGTTATATTGTGCACACGTTTATTCAACGTGGATGTTTATTAACATGTTTACTGGGTACTTTAATAATAAAACCTTTTCTGATGATGCTATTATATCCTTTAATTGGGACATGTTTTTTTTTTGATGTTGCTGTTATTCGTATAACAAAATAATTTCCTCTAGAATTTGATTTCTTTCAAATTAATTGTAATGATTTTGTTGTTTTTTTTAAAATTAAATTAAAATAGATTTTTTTTTTTTGTTAAATTTAAAGATGAAATTAAAAATTTTTGTTTGTATTCAATTTTTAATAAAACTGATTAAATTAATACAGAAAAAAAAAACGCAGAAAAAACCACGATTTAATTGATATGTTTTCGAAACAGATTTTTTAATTAAAAATTATATATTATAATATTTTATGGCTTTTATGAAATTAGCGAGCATGTATTCGACATACAGCTTTAATAAATTAAATTTCCAAAATTATTCCTTGTTATCTTTTGTATTTTTGGCTGATTTTTAATACTGAAATATTTTTCATAATTCATAATTTTTTATATTCCAAATCTCGGTGATTTTTTGTTTTAGAAAGTTTTTAAATTTTAAAGCTCTAATAAATTAAATTCTTAGCTTTGTTTGTTTGTACTATTTTTTGGGGGCTCTGTGTTTGCTTTGAATAAACTTGAACTCTATACGTACAAATAGGATAGGCTGCGGACCATCATTTTACGTCATCATCGAAAATTTATGGTAAAGTTTAACTTGGGCACAAGAATTGGTCGTACCAAGTTCAAACTATGTACCATAAAAGAAATAATACAATTGCAGTGAAGATTTAAATCTATTACTAGAATATAATTTCGTCAATACTAAAGATATTTAAATTATTTTCCCTAACAAAAACTAAAAGTTCTCTTTATGATTTTGTTAACCAAAACGAGGGAACTTAATTCAAGTACTATTTTATAACAAAAACTATAATTATTGCTTCTAATTTCTTAACAGAAAATAGAACATTCCTAGTTAGTGCATCGAATATCCATTTATACCTATTAAACTCTGTACTGCAACGAATATCTTGTTACTCTGAGTAGTTTTTTGGTTGCAAAGAAAAAACAATTAGTTATAATATGTAATTTTAAAATATCATTTATGAGAAATGAGTTTAATATCGTATCTGAAAATCCTACAACTTAGTTATGTCTTTTTAAAAAGTTTATTTTCTAATAATTAAAATTTTCTTAGAAATGAAATTTCGTTTACTTCTAACTCATTATTCAAAATGAATTTCAGATGAATTCTATAACCACAACATCTGAAAGTCTATTTCCTTTTCAAGAAACTAGAAATTGTTGGAAGTTAAAAGTTTCTAAAATATATTTCTTTAGTTAAGAATTACAGTTTGAAGGAAAACTTTATGTCGATAATATAAGAAGAAGTAATAGTTTCTCTAACAATGGTTTCAATTAAATTAATGTGGAAAAAAAATAAGAATATTTCGAATTTATGCGAAGAAATGTTGAAAATTTTCATCATAATGAAATCATTTTAAATTTCATTCATAATAATTATTAAGTTTTTTTTTTTTTTCTAAGGAAACAACATAACAACCTACTTTAGAAGTAGTTTTTAATTATAAAATCTGCTAAATTAAATATTACGAACTGAATTAGAAAGTTTCATTCCGTTTTTGTGGAAAGTATTCAAGTTTTACTGAAAGAAAATATAGTTTTAAAGCCCCAAAGAAAAGTTAGGCGTTTTAAAAAATTGAATAATATACTATTATTTTGGTCCAAAACCCTAAGAACTCTATAATAATTTGTATTTGTAAGTTATTATAAGTTTTTTGATATTAAATTGGAATCAACGTTTTTTTTAGTAACTTTGTTTTAGTTCTTGTAATAAAAAGTTTTACAAATTCTAATTCAATTCTTTAAAGTTATCAACACCTATGAGATAACATAGACCATAAAATTCATAGTTGCTAAAACAAATTGACTGTTAATACTGTGTCAGCAAAATTTCCACCTTAGAAGATACTTTTAATTTCAGATTTATGGTAATTATTTAAAAAAATTTATCATAGATTTTGAATTATTTTGGAATCATTCATTGCAGACTTGGAACAAGCAAGTTTCCTCTGATAAGTAGACCAGTGTTTCCTAACCTTTTTTGTGCCATGCCCACTTTAGCCTTTCTAAATTTCTTATGCCCCCCCTATGTAAGATACATAATTTTTAATATTAAAAAATTGAATTGTTCACTTAAGAAACTAAATTTGGCACCGCATTGCATTTAAATGGAGCGAAAGGGTTAAACTCGTGTCACCTCCATTTTCGAATTGCCCTCCTTAACAATCAAATTGCCCCCCTGTGGGGCGTGGGCCCTACGTTGGGAAACACTGGACTAGACAGTTAGGGATAGAGATAGAGATAGATAAATATAAAAAAATCTTAATAACCATAAAGATTTTGAGCAGTTTATTTTTTATAAATGCTTACGAAAGTTTTCATATCCAAATTAAAGCGACAAAGCTGCTCTTTTATTATTTGAATCAACATACTTGTATATGTGTAAGGAAACATTATGGATCTATATAAGTTCAAAAAAACAAGAGCTATCCTACATGCATTTAGCTACTAGGACAACAAATTCGCAACCCAATACCAACATTTCTCAAACCATTTTCCGCGGAACATTGGTGTACTACATTTTATAGGCGAAAAATCGAGACATTTCATTTTCACAAGTTTTTTTGGAACAGTAATTTTTACCATTAAAGGAGTTCGAAAGAACTGCGTAACAAATAGTACTCTGATATTCCAAGATCAGGAGTAAATACATATTAAAATCATCAGAATTGGCCAGCCAAGCTCTGTCAATTTTTGACAATGATCCAACTTGTATGCGGTCTAGTCTTACCGTGATGAACACAAATCCTTTGCGATTAACCGATTCTGGACGCTTCTGTTTGATAGTTTTCAAACCATCGATTTTGATATGTTCAGATTCTGAGCAATCTCTTGTGTCACTCAATACCTTTATTTTGTAGTCATCAATACCGATCCATTCAATATTTTTTATACCGTCCTGCCCTTCAAAATAACTAGGTTGTTCCGTTCAAAATTCAGGATTTGTAAATTATTCCTTTGTGGGAGAAATTTGGGAAACGCTGATATCAACTATAGATATTTATATAACTGTTAAAAAACCAATTCTATATTAATAACAATTTATTAAGAATGATGGAAAGTCTATCAATATATTCAATATTGTAATATCAAAATTTCCACTACAGAAAGTTTGAAACTTTAATAATGGAGATTCCAATAAATTTAATAAGATTTTAACCAATAAAATTAACCACCCCACAAAATACAAAGAAAGAAAAAACACTACAACAATTTAAGTTTCTCAATAAAAAAAATTAAATTATATCAAAAGAAAAAAGAAAACAAACAAACTAATTGAAAGTGATCAGAAAATAAGTTCAAGAAGTCATCTCAAAAATATTGAGATTGAACTAAAATTGAAAATAAAGGAAAAAGAAAATTATAATGCTGACAATTTCAGGAGAAAATTCATTGAACTACACATCACAAGTCCAAAATTGTTGACATTTTTTTTTTATTTTTTATTTTCATCGATTCAATTTAATGAAATTTCATTCAATTCCGCCACATCAGACAAAAGATAAGATCATTTCTGATAATAATATACAGCCCACCTTCTGAACAAGAAAAAACCACCATAAAACCATACTGAAACCATCTTGAAACCACCGAAAAGAACAGTATGGAATCGCATACATATTCCGAACTGGTATGTGAAGTTTTCATTTCGGTGTTTTTTTTCTTTTCTTTGGAAATCTTTCAGTCGATTATAGAAGAGTATCCAAAAAAAGGACAACTATAGAAGAAAAACTGTGAACTTCTTCATACTATCTTCAGATCTTCAAGAAATTTTCATCATCAAGGAAAAAAATCATCGTTATTCTAAGAAAATTTTTGATAATTTTTTGGTTCAATATTGTGGAGATTTTTTGATGATGGTGTATTCTCAAGCAATAAGGAAACTTTTCGGTTTTATTTTTCTTCTTTAAAATTGTGTGGTTGGTTTTTTCATCGGAAATTATTTCATAGTTCATTCGCGTTTCTCATTATCGTTTCATTTTTCTTTTCACCATATACAATTTTCCATCGAAAACCATAACATTTTCTTCTGTCTTGTATTTAAAAATAAAAAAAACCAAAAGAAAATTTGTTTTATAGCTGATTTTTAAAACCATGTTTTTTTAAGATTGCGGTAAAAGATTCTGTCTTCGTGTTTAAAAGAGAACAAACCAAACTTCTTTGAATATTTTTCTTCTTTTTGCATGCATATATTATTTTCCATTTCCCTAAGAAATTCTTTTTCGTTTCTTTTTTTTGGTGTAAGAATTTTTGTGTGAAAATCTTTAAAAAAAAAAAAACAAAAAATAAAAATAAATAAGATGAACGATATGGAAGAAGAAAAATTTTTAGCATACTTTTAGGATGAGAGAAGACTATCGAACAACGTTCCCGCAAAGACGCGAAAAGAATGTATAGAATAAAAAGATGAATAGGTTCGTGTTTACAAGAATCAAGTCCAAGGAAATATATACCACCCTCAATATTATCTGTCCACCCACAATAAATAAATATATATATATATATATATAGTCAAGAGTAGTATATTTACCGATATTATATCAGAAGACTATACTGTACACAAGAAACGCTACTCAACTATTGTCCTGTCTAAGAATGACTGGATATTACCCTGAAATGAAAAGAAAAGTATAAGATTGGTGAAATATTTATATATATATATATATATTGTTTGTTTGAGAATAAATATAGATGAGTTGTGAAGGTTTATAAATCTAAATATATAACTATATAGTGAGAGAAACGAAAAAAAAAAAACGGAAGGAATTTCTGCCTTGACATTGTGTATATATTGGGAGTTGTGGATAAGTACATGGGAGGAATTTTCTTTATTGAAGTCAACTTTTCCAGATTTTTTTTTTCCTTTTTGTGCTTTTAAAATTGAATCGCCGTGATTTGTTGGGCGAAGAAATACCAAGTTTCAATATTATACTGACATTGTTAGAGAATGCAATGATATCGAAATTTTTCAATGTATCCGGAACATTTTTTTCTTTATTGTTATTATCATTTATATAACTATATATATATAGTTATATATATTTTCTTTTCTGGCTTTATTTTATTTTTCAAATATTATTAAATTGTGTTGAAAGAAATGCCTTTTTGAAATTTTTTTTTTCTTCGTCTTCTTTCCAACGAAAAGTCCGTATAGAAGGATTTAAATTTAAGCTTCCAATTAAGATTTTTCCAAGAGAAAATAGAAATAGTATCAAGAAAAGTAATTTTGTGAATATTTTCGTAAACATTTTTTCTTCGTTATTTTCATTCAGTTTCATTCAGTCGGAATTTAATATTGTATAAGAAATTTCTTTGTTAATTTGAATTTAAGTTTAATAAAAATAGAATTTTTATTAATTTCATCAATTTTAATATAAAAAATTGAAAATTCTTAAAAATAAAAAAAAAAATAATTTTAAATTTATGAGTCTTGCTCGTTGCAGTCACCCATGAGCTTAGCCTACTATTAAACTTATTTGTACAATATCCTTTATAATCCTGGAAAGCTTAGTATTTTTTAAAAAAATGGCTAATTCATACAAACACAAAGGCATGCATCTTTTTGTTTTCAATTATTTTACATTCATCGAAAAACTACTAATTTGCCTTAGATTCCAATATTGTTGACAAAACATCCCGTAAGAGTCTGTGGTCTACCTTGTATAAATTTCTAGAATAGTTTTTTGAATCATAATACAAGAATATATTCAATTTTTGTACAAGACCAAGTAAAATTCTAGAGATTTTCTTTAATGAGAATAGACTAATTTATTTATGTAAAAGCTATTTAATATCGTTACCAAAAATTTAATATAATAATTCCATCCATTTAATAATACTATATATAAATCCTTTGATCTCATTTCAAGGAGACTATAAACCAAATAGTATATCTTCTACTTTTTTGTTGGATTTCAGTTTGAACAATGTTTATAGATTTTAAATTCATATAAAATTCGATTAGTAAGAATCAAAATCTTCATATTTTGCAACTTAATGGCTCCTTTATTTCGTAAACTTCACATTTCATTCATCATTATCATAGCTATATGTATTTTATGATATACAATTGTTTGTTGGGAATTTTATGATACCATTCTATTCTTTCTTAAATCAACTAATAAAAAAAAATGGAAAAAAAACTAGGACACAGTACATTTTCCCTTTTTTTTTCTATTTTTTACTTTATACCGACTAAACATCGTATCCTCAAAATGGAATATATTTATGTATGCATAACTCTTGGTTAAATATTATCAAGCATATCTAAAATATCGATACAGAAAGCTGAGTATAGACACTTTCAATCAATATATTGAATAGAATTATATTCAATAGCTTTCGAAATATATATGTATATACAACTAGAAGTATAGTAAAGTTTACTAAATTTTTGTTTGATGCGGGATCCTAGAATGTGAGATTTTGATACAAATACAAATGAAAAAATCCGGAACATCACTTCCTCAAAATTTCAGTTCGTTATAGTAGTAGAAAAGTGTAATAACTTTGGTCTATATCCTGTGAATAGTATCTTCTTTATACAATCCTCATATGGTATACTATACTTATATACTATAATAGTGAAAAAAAGAGGAATGTTTTCTGGTCTGACTCTTTCTTTATATCCCGGCAAAATCTATATGAACGCATTCACATATCTGTAATATATATGTTTTTCCTTCTTTTCCTGATTGTGATATATAAGTATGTTCTATGGTTAGGGCACCAAAAAAAAAAAAAACGGTAGTTATGAAACCGGAATGAAAAAGTCGTTCAACATAAAATGAGTATGTGCCAAAGTATAGTCTCAGAAATGGTATGATGATGCAAAATTTATGTGTCTCTGAGTTTGTTCATAATTTTTAACTCAATTTTGTGGATATTACATCTTATGCTCGTTTCCATGTGGATATATGTATGTATATATAAAATTAAACTTTTTTTTTATATATATAGAACGGGAGATATGTACTGCATATGGGGAAAAAAAATAATCATAACCGCTTGTATATTTAGAAATATTTATAAATATATGAAAACGATTCCCATCTTCAAAATCTCATATTAAAATTTAATCAAAATGTTTAAAATTTTGAATATAATAACGATATTTGTACTCATGTGCGGATAGAGTAAGTTATGCGATATAAATTTATATGTTTATATGTTCCCATATGAATAAATAAAAATTAATGGAATTTTTATAAATATTTCTATCATTATATATCACATTCATATTATTATTATTATTATTTATAGTTTCAGAGTAAAGATGAGCCAAAACATTACCCAACATGTCTAAGTAGATATGAATAACTAAAGTCATAATCGTTTTCTATGCCGTATGTCCTGAAATTGTATAATTTTCTTGGGAAACTAAGGATTATAATTGAAAGCTCTAAAGCACACTAATGTTGGGAAAAAATTACTTTTTCTGCAAGATTAAGAAAAATACCTTATTATTCTTTTTATTATTTCTACTCATATGAACTTTAATAGGGTTACAAGAAAAAGAAAAATCTGATTTGTATATTATGCAGTTTTCTTATGTGAGAATAGTAAAAATAATTTATTATGTAAATAATCATGAAAAAATAAGTGTTTTTAGTATCTATATAAGAAATACATTTAATAGGTCTTTTTTATTTGCCTCTTGCTCTGGAGTAGAGCAAATTTTTACATTGAAAACAAAAACAACAAAAGAGCAAATCCTACACTACTTTCAGACCAAGTGCAACTATCACACCCGAAATTAGTTCAGTTTTCTCCCATAAAAAGTGTATTAGCTAAGCGTTTCTCATTTCATTGCAATATGGTCGCTAAGCAGCGCTACAAACATTTCAATTAAAACTTTCTCCTACTCCTGTCCATTTTATTTGCCACTTGCTTTGCTCCAGGGTAGGGTATGGCAAATAAAACAGACCTTATGTATCATCCGAAAGCAGAAACGAAGTTTATTTTACTTTATCTAAAGTGGTCCAAAGTATAGATAACTTTAGTATTTAACTTATAAGAAATTACAAATGCTTTCTCGTTAAATTTGCTAAAACTATTGACCTAATAGTAAACTGATGGATTTAGTAATTATTTTACATAAATTTAAAACGGATGATTGCTACATTCATGTACTAGTATAGTATAAAGATTTTACAAATACTTACTGCCAAAAATTTGTTTATGAAAATTATGTAGATTTTTAAAATAAGGTTTTAAAAGTAAAATCAAATTAAGAATGAACAAATTTGTATAAAGTTATTTTTATATGGACAAATACTATCTGCATTTTTAAAACAATTCTTTTCTATATTGAACTGCAAAATAGATTTTTGTATCCTATAAAAAGAAAAACATGATAATTGATATTATTTTACTGAGTACTTCAAAGCTGTATAGTACCTAAATATTTGCTGGTAAAAATTTTCTGAAAGATATTTCAAGTAATTTTATACATTCATAAAATTTTTAAAATCATATATGTTAATATTAATTTTCTCAATAAACGATTTCCAATAATTACTATCGATTTTCTCTTTAAACTTTCCAATGGGCAAATTTTATGTAACATGTTTTTTTACCTTAATTAATGTAAAACGATTTTAAATTAGTTCCTATTAAAATTTAATTACTATTTTTTGCACTCTTTCAAGCTTATTGAAGCAATTATTTCTATGATTTTCTCGAATATGTATTTATAGTTAAGTACAATCAAATAGTACTTCATTTACATTGCGACTTGAAGTCGTACCTGTATACTTAAAATGAAAGCCTGAATATTTCAATATTTTTTCTTTATTCTATCAATTAAAAATATTTTTTTAAATAATGATTAAAGTTCCTAAAAGATAAAGCGATATTATTTCAAGTAAAGTAATCTTATTAAAACAATCTTTTTGGAACGTCTTAATTTTCAACTAATTATTTCAAAATTTTAACCAAGAAATTGTAGTAATTTTCATATTTCTATATGTATTAATTTCTTGAAGATATTTTAACGTAATATTAATTTCTCAAATATTATGAAAATATCTATCATCATCAACCAAAAATTATTATAGTTCTATGTCAACTTTCTTCGTGATGTAATGAAGACGAGAAGAGAATGTACTTAACTCAATTATTTTAATTACGTATTTCAAGATCATGAAATTTATGTTACAAAATAATTTGAACAAAAGTCTCAAACCATTTTCTTTGATGAAGATTAAAAGAATAGTCGTGTTTTTCGTTCTGCAGAAGGCAGGAAAATATGGAAAAAATATTTTTTTTTACTTCTTAATATTTTTTTTTAATTAAGGTACGTTTGTAATCAATTTAAACATAATTATACTTAATTAAAACTAATTAATGCAGTTATTTTCGGAGGGACACTTATATTTTTTGGTTCAGGTCGTTTGCACTATAAGAAATTTAATTTACTCACATCTCTGCCGGTACTGAGTTATGCGAATTATTTATTAATCACAGTTCAAATTGCCATGCATTGCTAATTAGCTCCAAACCTTTATTCATACTTATGTATGTATTTTCGGTGGTATTCGAAAACAAGTGGAAAACACGTATCACGAATCGCCTTTTTCAAACGAAAGTTATGTTCCTCATCCAACAAGACACAACTTTTTTTTAAATCTTGCATTCTTGTTGGGTCATTTTGAAAAAAGAAATTTTAGAGCTAGAATTATTCTTTTATACAAAAAATTCCAAAACGATATTAAATGCAATAATAAAAATTTTTGTATTATATTAAGTCAAACACATTAAACTTACATTTTTTATTTAAACCAAACTTTAAGTAACCCTCATATTTGGTTAGGTACTTGTACATTAGTAGTATTATTAATGAAGCGGCAGAAACATCTCTAGCTAACCTCGCAAAAGTCTTATTTCTTCCACAATCATTCGTAAGGGTATCACTGTTTTATAAAATTTGGTTATTAATCCAGTGCTGTGTTACAGTGGAAAACCATTATATTCTGTTAAAGCGACATTACAATACCATTATGTCAACACTTTTTAAATTATAGTTTTAATATTGTTGCAAATGAAACAGTTTTTTCTGAGTTTAGTAACTTCTCCAACTAATTTGATTCTGATTAATTTTCCAATTGTATAAAACAGATGTAAAAAAAATAAGTATCCTATTTAACACAAAGTCGGAATTTTGTGGATTTTCAAAAAATCACTTTTAATCTAAAAAATTCTCGTTTTTTGGTTCTTCTTAGAAATACATTATTTTTCTTTTTAGTTTATGAATTTATAAATTTTCTACGATATTCTTTTTAATCCAATCTATGAAATACGAAACTTTAGCATATGCATCAGGATAAGTTGATCCACATCCGTAAGGGACATAATTAGCAACACCAACAAGTGTATTATTGTATACAGCTGGTCCACCGAAATCACCAATACAAGCCCCATTATTAGCTAAATGATTCCATCATAATCCATATCACTTTCTTTAGCGCAATCTTCTTCAGGAACAGCAAATAGAGTGTTATATTTAAGATCGTCCGATAATGGCCCCCCATCACCTATAAAATCACCCCAGCCGGAAAATATAGCATCCGCATTGGCTGGAACTTCTTCTGTTGGAAGTTCCATTGGTTGAACTGATTCAATAAATTCAATCGGTTTATTGATAAACAATAAACCAACATTATTTTCAAAGCTTTCAAAATTTTCATGTACAATTACTTTTCTAACTGAATGATGACTACCTCCATTTATTAAACTATTTGTTCCAGCAACAATGGTAAAAAAGGATAGAGGATATCTATACATTACATAAAAAATGTTCAGCTTTATTCAATTTAATCACTTTGCAAAGTTTTTAACTTACAGATTATTAAACCAATCAACAACACAATGAGCAGCAGTTAAAACAACATTTTAATAGATCCTCCGCAATTATGTGATCCTTCATTTAATAAAGATATTTGATGTGGAAATTGATTTGGTTGAGCGAAATTACCTCCAAAAATTAATGGTTTTACTGAAGCAAAACATGTAATTGATATAAAACTAAATGCCGAAATTAAAGTTATTGCAGTTTGAGCCATTTTTGTAGAGTTTTAAACACTTAAAACAAGTAACACATTTGTTACAATTCATTTGACTGACTGAGTTGAAGTAAAAGTCTTACCTTTTATGAATATCGATAAGAAATTTGCAAAAAAATAAACAATTTAAGATAAAAATTAGAAAGTTTAAAGCAAAAAGCTGAAAACTATTTTTATAAAATTTAATAACTAGAAAAATTTGATATGGTTATGGAAAACATTTTCTCTTCCAAATGAAATTTCACGATTTAAATCGGAAAATAGAAAGAAACTAAATTGAAAGTACAAAATTAAAATTAAAAATTTTATTATAATTATTTTGAGCCAGTGTTGTTATACCGGAACAAAGTCAATGACGGCATTCATTTCGCTTATGTTTACGGTTACACGTAACGAAAAGGTTTCTTTGTTCTGTAATACTTAAAGAATCTATAAAATCCGACACTCCAAAATACCTACGTGAAAAGTCTAAATTTTTAAAATTTGTTTAAAATTGAAAATATAGACATCCAGAATGGAGCTAATCAAATATTTGTTTACTTAAAAGACCACATATACAAGATATGTATGAAAAACTAATTCTAAATATGACTCAGAACAAAACAACATTTTAAACAAGAAAGAAGAAAAGCTTCAAGGATGAAAAAGAAAATTTCTTATATTATCAAGAGGTTAAACTCCCTCATAACTCACCCCCATATACTTCACAAAACCAAACACAAAAAGAATCTAAATGATATGCCAAGTCGTTAGCTAGTCTCTTTAATCCAAATATGGTCGATTCTAATATAATGTGCATGTATAGAATTAGTTTGTGAATTTGATTCTGGTTGTTTTTGGCCTGTATCCTAGTTTTGGGGTGGTTATAGGTTATAGCGAAAAACTGTGAAAACGTAAAACGAAAACCAAAGAATGAAATAAGGATGAAAAGTCAAGCATCATTTTGGGATAAAAAAAAAATATATAGAAAATATATGTATTTACAAAACCTAACCTGGAAGATATAAAAATGAAGTTGAAGCTTTTCGGGGTGGTTTTTTTTTTTGGTTATATAGCTTCAATATTTCGACGTCATTATTTTATCAATAGATTAAAGTTGAAAATCCGTTCCGGGGATATACCGGAACAGTGATATTGATAAAAAAAAAAACATGATAAAGTCAATTTAATGGCTACTAAGAATGTCTAGGGTGTTCAGTGGAGTATTAGCTATATTCTTTGCTTCAAATTTAACCAATTCTGACTTCTCGTAAAGAACATTTTCATATCGACTGCATATTTTTTTTTTTTTTAACATTGCTTAATGCAAGCAACAGTCATTGTATAAGAGGTCTTTCAAATGTCTTTTGCTCAAACCAAAATCAAACACCTTAGCGTTATCATTAGTTGACCTCAGCATTCGGGAAACCGGTTCGTTTCTACCGTAATCAGTTTTATGGCAACTAACTTTGAATATTTCCACGGATCTTAAGAACCGTGTATTAATGTTAAAATGCATTTTGTCCAGCATAAAGGGGAAGTCAATAGCACCATTAATGGTTTGGCTAACAAACACCACATCCGCTACTAGGCGTCGCCTTTCTAAGGACTTTAAGCCTATCAATTTTAATCTTTTAAGGTATGGTGGTAGTCGAAAGGGGTCATTTCACGGAAGGTTACGTAATGCAAAGCGTACGAACCTACGTTGAACATATGAGGTTGATTCCAGCATGAACACCCTGTTTATACATTAAATATAACGTAATATGCTCAGATTTTTATTCTCCTTTTTTTCTTTCCTTTGGGTAGGAAAAATATAGATCTTATATATTTAATTTTAAATTCGTCCTTAAAGAATATGAAAGAACCAAAAAAAAAGGTCTTTACTTGAAAGTTTCTCGATAATGTCAATACAAAACGACAACAAGGAAGAACAACAGAGTTTTCAATGTTGGCATCAAAAGTCACCAAAAAAATAAAGCAGCAGCCCTCAAACAAAACATTTTTTTCCGGATATTTTCTAAGAAAATGGTCATAAGATGACATTGGAGAATTTCTTCTTCCTTTTTTTTCTTTTTTCTTTCGTCATGTCATGTTCATTGTTTTTCTTTCTTTAGGCGGGAGTAATTAACGAAATATTATTTTTCACTTCTCAGCGTGTCTTCAAGGCTCACTTATTGTTAGGGATTCTTTTTTGTTCCTCGTCCTATTTTGCCTTTACTGCGTATACCATATAGAAATATTCCGTCATATTGACTACTCTAATATATTTTTGATATATCAGTAAATATCAGAACATGGTTTCCAAAATATAGAACAAAAAAAAAAAAAGAAGGAAAATGGAAAAATGGAAAATATGATGATGCCGAAGGAGAAGGCAAAAATTGTATCCCTAACTTTGCGGTTGAGGTGATGCGGTTTATTTGCGAGAGGTTGTTATACAATTTCATCTGATATCGATTTTGTGTCACTTTGTCTTGTCCTTGAGTAAGAATGACTTTTTTTGATATAAGAATTGACTTTTTTATGGGAATGTTTTCCGGAGAAAATTGAGTATTATCGTTAGGAAGGGAAGAAAAAGCAAAATTTCATTACGTCTAAAAATTGTGAATGTAGATATAAAATTTTCTTATTTTTTTTTTTTATTTTATTTCATATATTTTATATACTTTTCTTCTAGGCCTATTGTTTGTATTGTAATATAATAAAGACGGATATAGTATATTTTTTATTTAAAGGAACGAGAAATTTACTTACCGATAATTTTCTTCTTTTGTTTGTTTGAAGAATTAAATGAGTAAAATTTTTATTGATAACAAAAAAAAAAAAAAAAAAAATTATAGAAGAAAATTTTGAGAAGAAAAATTAAATTTATATATTTTTCTTAAAATACAATTTTCATGGTTTAAGAAAATTCGAGAAAATATATGTGGAAGTTTTATTTCGTTCGTCTCTAAGAAAATATAACATTTTTATAATTGTATTTTATTTGAAACTTGAAAAAGATAAATTAACTTTATATATACGTAGTTATATGAAAAAGATAAATTTTGCTTCGCTATACCCTTTTTTATTTTTATGGCGAATTGAATAAATATTGATTGGAATCAGTTTTCTGGAAAATTGTAGAAAAATTATTGAGGTCAAGAAAAATAAAAAATTTAATTGTTGAAACTAATTTAAAGTTTGAAATCGTTTTAAGTCTTATAGAAATTTGTTCCTTCCAGAAAACCAATATTTAAGCCAAAAAATTTCTATGCTCTTTAAAATATCGATTTTTGAAACCTACGTGGTTTGAAATAATATATTACCTTTTTTTTTTAATATGCCTAGAAACTCCGTTTCAAAGCTTCCTAATAAAAACAAGGGATAGATTAGAAAATTGAAGAAAAAAAAACCTTTCCTGAAAAACTAATTTTTAAGTGTAAAGCTGGCGATGAGGATTGATATTTTTGGTATGAAATAATGTTAATGGTATCTATGTTTATACTGAACCGAAAAAATACATAAATGAAAACTGAACCGATTTGATTTGATGGAATAGACTAAATGAAACTGGCCCATTTACTCACATGGAGGAAAATGCAGTCTGCAAACGATTTTTTCAATATTGAAATTGAAAATTGATTGATAACGTAGTGATTTTATCCATCAGCTAATACTTTCAATGACTTTGCTTACTATGAATATTATTTCTAGCTTCATCAATTGAATAGAATACACAGAAAAAGAGTTGTATTGATTAGAAAACATTCATTTTTAATCTTAGACATTATTTTGTGGATCACGATGAGATTTGATCATTGAAAGACTGAATTATATAAATCAAAAATAATTTTTAAAAAAACCACATTCATCAAATGAACACCACTTTCCTGCTCATAAATACAGCCTCTTTCCACAGCATTTTCATTGATCGTACGCAAGGTTTCAGGTCCTAAACGTCGGATTTAGTTTCGAATATTCTTCGAAAGTTCTTGAATTGTTCGAAATTTATTTACATAGAACCGTTCTTTCTAGTTTTTCAAAAAGTTGTTGTAATCTCTGGCTAGGAGATACTCTGACATTAAAATGTTCCCAATATTTTCTGTGAATTTTAATAATTGATCTTTCACTGTAATAGAAAAAGTCAATGAGTTTTATTCATTTCTATCGTTTTTCTTATACAGGTAGGTATAGAGTAAGTTGGAAAACATCAAATTTATTTTTTCTCATCAATTAAGAAGATTTGAAAGAGTTTTTGTTACAATTTTGTAATTTTGTTGAAGAAAAAGTTCCTTTAACTTTTTTTTTTACTTTAAATGATGATATAAATAAATAAATAGAATAAATATAAAATTAGTATGAAACAAATACTAATTAAAACTCTATGAAGTTTAAAATAAACGGGTAAAATTAATTATGGTTATTATAGATATTTCCAAAATAAAAAGAAAACTTTCTTCCGAACAAAAATATTTCATACAAAAAAAGAATATTATTTGTGGTATGAAAATAATATAGAATTAACAATTATTTAAGATATTTTTCTTATAGATTTTACATCTAGAATTACGTGTGGAAATTTAATTCTTTCGTTGCATTATAAAACTTTCTACCGAAAATCTTTATAAACTTTAGGAAAAACTCGAAGAAAATTATACGTGCAAAAAACTTGAATTAAAATATTTGGAGAATACTATAGAAGGCAATCTTTCGCCATTTAAATTTTTAATGCTTTAAAGTGCAGAACTTCTGTATCCCAGTGTCTGGCATTAATTTGTAATGCATTCATACTCATCTCCATAATAACCAAGGTAATTTTTAAGTAATACATATTTTGTACCGGTTAATAACACTGGAACTTTTGTATTTATAATCCCGGTAGATACATGGATTTCCATTTATGGATTTCAGTCATCCACACAATGTTGGATTATTAATAATTTATAAAAAAAAAAAACCTCATTTTGTTTCTTTTGAAAAGTATTTCTCGACTATTCCCAGTACTGCACATTTTATCCAGTTTTGCCCTAGTTAAAGTTTTGCACATGATATTTTCCTAAACTTTTCCTGATTAGTTTTTCATTAATTTTTTTTTTGTATGGAATTTTTTTTTTTTTTTGTAGTTGAATTTTTAAAATTAACGCTGAGAATTTTTAATATTTCTTTGAATAGAAAATTTTGAATCGATTTTTACTTTAAATTAATTGATTTTTATGAGAAAATTTTTAATTACAAAATTCACAAGTTATAAAAGTTAGTATAAACTCATTTGAATTAAATTTATACGATGTCTTTTAAAGACCTGATTGAGTTGCAAATAATAAACATTTATTATAGTCGTTAGACTATTTAGTAGGGACAAGAATAATGCTAGTGAAAAAAGCTTAAGACATTTCTTCTTCTTTCTGGCTTCATATTCCAGGTACGAATTTCATGTCGCCATTTAAATACATAAAAAAGGTAATTTGGCACTCAAAGGGTTCATCGAATCTTTTATTTATATAATACTACTTTAAAATTTAATGAACCTTGTTATATATATGTAAATATTGATTCTTTGCATTAATGTGAATAAAGCTTTGTGTCAGTGTAAATTTGCGACCCCAAAATTGTGATAGATGTTCCAAATAACCATCCTACCAGACCGTGTCACTCCAAAATGGTCAGAAAAATCGCGAGAACTCGCGTTCTATATAGTTTCGCCCTAACATAAGATTACATAAAATACTGGAAATACCTGAATTTTATTATGCCAAGATTCTCAACTCGTATTATATGTTTTCTATTGAAATTTAATAGGTTCCTATCAAGTGTTATGGCGGGCTAACATTATTCCAAATATTGCTTTATAGAAAGAAAGCATATTTCTAGTGTATGCAATTGACAGTGTATTTTTATATTTTGTAGGCGAATAACGAAAATATTGTCCGATAAAATGTTTAAGCTTTCCACTTTATATTTACCTTTAAATATTCATGTTACAAAAGGTTTATTGAAAGTATTCTAACTTTTTCGGTGATAGTAAAAGTAATATGCTTGAACTATGTTATGTTCGTACAAATATACTTTTGTTTACATATAAAATTTCGGGAATTTTTTTGGGAAATTTTTCATTGATACATATATATTTGAAATTTAGATATTAAGTGGAAATCCATGAACAAATTTGGCATTTTTTTTTTTTACATCCAATTGTAGACATTAAGTCTCCATTTGCGCAATATATTCCATTAATGTATACAAAGATATTATATATGTATGTTCAACCATAAAAAAAGACGTCATATTGCCAATAAAAGTTCCAGTAAAATGCATCAATACCAGATATTTTGTTGCCATACTACCCATGTACCTTATACATATTTGAACTTTAAGCTGTTTGTACATTATTTATATACCTTTTCAGATTTTTATGGATTTAACTTTTTTTTTTTTCTGTAAGTTTTCGTTATTTTATTAAAGTGAAACCATCAAAATCATAATCTTTTTAGATTTTTATCGAAATTCTTGTTTGGAAATAGCTTTTTGGAAATTTTTATGATGAAAAGTTTCTTTAAGTGATCGAATTTTCTTTTCTTTCGAGTATATAAAGAAAAACCGTATGTTATTGAAAATCATCATAAATGAAAGAAAATGGTCTAGACGAACACAAAAAAAAAAAAAATAAAACGACGATTTTCACATAACAAATAAACCCAAAGGAAATTCATTCAGTAAATTTCTTGAAGCATATTTTCATTTAAAAAAGAAAATAAAACTTAGTAAAAGAAAGTGTTTTTTTCTTTGAAATATAATTTTTAATACAAATATTTCAATTAAATTTTATTTCTAAAATTTTGGAATCTAAAGGTGTTTCTACACAACGTATTTTTACATACGTTTTCACACTTGTTATATGTCCACACGTCAATTTTCTACACATGCAAAACGTAAAACGGTTGTGTAACAAATTAAAAGAGTTGCAGCAAGCAGTAGCAAATACAGTTGTTGGTAGATGTAAGTTGCTCCTTGGCAACGGTCTCTCAACTAATTTCAAACTTCATAGTTTATGCAACCATAATTACAATTGACAAATCTGAATTACAGTTGATGAATTCTCAAATACAATTTCAAAAGGTGTAGATCATCGTAGACGTAGAACTGGAGACGTATTCACAATTTTCTGACTAGAGTTTGACCAGAATTCCTTGCTTAATGTAACTAAGTTTAGTGCGAACTAATCAAATTCGGTTTAGAGAGTATGTACACTTTAATAGTGATTTTCCAAAAGCACACTTTTCCTAGCTTCTTATACACTTTCCTCGGGAGATATTACTGATATCTAAAAATTAATAAAACAACTAATAAATACAATTCGCTATGCATTTGAAATTACGTAACTTTTTTTCAACCAAATTAATAAATTCGTTTTGAAACAGTTATTAATTAATATAAATTTTACTAGAATTTACAATTATCGTATTTCATCAATTATTTAAAATTGTAATATCTAAAAAAAAGAAACAAAAATATTAAATTACCAGACAAAAATTGTGTGCCCTGTTTTAATTTAGTATTAATTACTAGCTTTTTTAATTTTTATTATTTTCTTTTTATATGAAATTAGATATTATTGAATTATAAATATTATAAATTATGTATATTTAATTTTATTTCATTTTAATATTAAAATATTATATTAAAAGAAAAATTTATTATGAAGTGTTTCGCAGAACACCATCATTCCTTGTAATTTTACATTATTTTTTTTATTTTTTATTATCAATTAAAATTAATAAAAACACAGGACCTATGTATATATTTAATAAATTATGTTTACTTCTTTTATCCTGTAATAATAAACCATATTCTAAGGAAAATATTTCTTTCAAAACGATAGAAGGACATAATGTTAATTTAACTTAATATTACCGAAGAATTTTAATAGGATTTTATATAGAATGATCCACAACGGCTTAATTGCTTCTTTATTATCTTTAACATATTATGTTTGTAAATATATATATCATTGACATTAATGCAAAAGAAGACAAAGTATATATACTTGTATATATATATATATATGTACTTCATTAAGATATATCTTAGTCAAATAATGAGTGCTCTTTAATTACCATTATACCAAAGATATTCTATTATACAATATATTATACCAAATTTATACTTTCAAGAAAATGGATCTACTGAAACAGTGTCATATATTATAACGTCTAATGAACTACATATCAGAAACGGACAGGATATACGGAATACCATATAATAATCTAACCCCAGATGGTTTTCTTCGCGATGGTAATATGTATTTATAAAACTCTAGAATAGTGACAAAAGATGTACATATAAATTGAAGATTGTAGAAAATGGAAACGAGGTCACCATATTACTATAATAATAGTTTGTTCGTTTACTTGGAAATCTAAAAGCATCTAAGTGTTTTTATTTATTTTTTTTTTGCCGTAGAGCTTACAAAAGATTAAGATGAATTTTCCAGAAGATCTTATCAGGTTTTATGTAAACAACATTTCTTGTTTTCATATAAGTTTAGTTTAACATTATTTCTTTTCTAACGTTTATCCAACATAATTATATAAACAAAAGAAGAAAAAAGACAAAAAAAAAACAACAAAAGGCTTTCAAATTTATCTTTATATTGTATTTTATCTTAATTATTACTAAACATTGGATTTGGTGGTGTGGGTAATTCTTAATTATTTTAATTAAAATCATTTCAAATATGTTTGATGGTTGATTGAGATTTTTCTGTGATTATTTAAAGTTATTTTATTTTCATATAGAATTCAAGTATTATAAACTGGTAAGCAACACATCAACTCGCCATCTATCTCACAGAAATTAAACTAAACACATCAACTCGCCATCTATCTCACAGAAATTAAACTAAAGTTTGAACAAGAATATTTTCATGTCAGTAAAAATATAAAATTACCCAGGTCTACGAAAGAGAAAAAAAAACACAGCTAGTCAAATAGGCTCACATTGAACAGTTTTCCATCAGCTTTTCAGTAACTGAGAGAAAAGTGACCTGTGGGAATGTAAAAACTGATGGTTTTTTAGTCAAACTCAATAATTATTGAAGAGTTTCAAGAGCTTTCTATCAAAAACTACTGACAGTCATATGGCTAATTAATTTGAGCCCTACTTTAGGGACCTAATTCTAATTGATTTGAAATAAGGACACAGCAAACAATATATAAAAAAAATCATTTAAATGAATTCTATTTTAAATTCTAGTTTCATAACAATCTATGAAAATTATTTTACAAATATAAAGCCTAACAAATTTAAAAGCTTACAAAAACAAAATATCTCTCAAAGTTAAGTGAAAATATAAATGTTACATCATAACTGAAAGCTTTTTTTTATTTTAGACTGAAACTACCACGTTTATCCTAAGGCTCAAAGAAAAAAAAAAAAAATGTTTCATCTATCAATTGTTGTTTTATGTGATGACACTCGAAATCTTCTTCATCAGATTTTAAAACCACCAAAATCCTAGATTTCACTTCCAGTTTACATGTGATACAAAAACAACACGGAATAGCAATGAATGAAACGTACTAGAGAAGATGTGAGGGACAATGATTTAGTTCGGTATAATAGATGAGACGTAACCTCTTATCAGTAGAATGTCAGAGCCATTCATATAACGCCTATCTTATTCGCTGCTATATCAAAGCTCATATTTTAATGTAAGAACTAAATACAATACAGTCATAATATAATACCAAATACCTTTACAAAAGTAGAATTTTCCCTTATTCATCATGGTTTTGCCACCTTCATCCCAAAACCCATCTAGATATTGTATGATATGACACATTATATGCGGATGTATATTATGAATAGAGGCCGCCTCTGGATGTAAAGTTAATATAGAATGTATAAAGTAAAAGAAAGTTTCCATGCAAACGTAAAGAAAACCAGGTCACCAGTTTTAGGTTTCCTTGCTACAATCTTAATATACAAGAAAAAAAAATTTGTTTATCTATTACGCGATATGTAGGATCAAGCTAGGTTTCTTTTACAAGTACAATGACGAAAGTATATGGGTAAAATCATCTCCTTAGATATACTATATGTTTATTAATATTGTAGAATCTTTATGATATGGAATTTTTCAAATGTCCTTAAAGTCCAGATTTATTAATTCGACGTTACAAAAACATAAACATGTAAAAGTTTTATGCGTTATATGATACTTGTCCGATAGTCTTGTATTTCCTTTAGTTTCTTTTTATTTACTCATTCTTTCTTGTCAGAAAATGTCATCTCATTTATCGTCCTACCTAGCCATTGATATACATATGCTATGCCCATTCGATGTTAACTTTATTCTACATAAAAAAAAAAAAACTTTCTATTTTATGGATTTTAGAAGAAGAGGAAAAGGCAAAAAAAAATCAACATAAGACGATACCATCAAATCTAATCACTCGCTGACTCAGGTCCCGTATAAAATAGTAAAATAAAAAAAATAAAGAAAATGTATTTTCCTCCCAAAAATAAGAAAGAAAATCTTATTATATTACTTTCGAAAAGCTATTAAAGCCGATTTTCGGTTTTCTTTTCTTCACCACCCCCTCCTCCGTTGCCAAAAATCGGGTCTTTTACCTCTACACACTAATAAAAGTAAAACGAAAGAGGTATATTTTACTAGGCAAAAACGAAGAAAAAGTTTTATTATGGTTAGTTAGTTGAAATATTTTCCCTTTTTTTTTTTGCTTTCCTATGGAAAATGCACACCCAAACATCTACGAAACTACTACTTTGCGTCTCGGAAAACACAAACATTATTTTCGTAAAAAGTATTTCAATTCAAATAGATTTATATTTCGGAAAATAAAAGGGACAATATCAGGATATCGAGGTATTTATCTACAATGGTAAAGAGTTCATAGAGATCTAATATTAAATAACCGACGTAACCAATTTTATATACTATTTATTAGAACTACTACGGAGGTTTCGGTAATGGGATGAAGAAAGCTTATTAGCGAATGACATGGGTACGGTTTCTAGTATACAGGGATCTAATAAAGGTTCATTTCATGATGTTTTGAAGCTTTCCTATGATGTCTTTTGGAAATGGTGATGTAATCTTTTATGGAGAGAATATTATAAATATTGTATATATATATATCTATATAAACAGAGCTGACTTTGTATTAAAATTATCGAGGGTTTGAAAATTATTTTCCAGCTAAATAATTTACTTTAGAATAAGTAGATAATTTCTTTATTATATAGAGAAGAGAAAAGTTCTTAATAAATAACTATTTATAAACTTTTGAAAGTATCTCAAATTTCACTAATATTCTGTTTTGGAATACATCGTTATGATGAAATACATTAATTTCAATGAAATTTTTCTTTTTGGGATGAATATGATTAATAATAATCATGATAAATTCTAAGAGAGATATAAGAGTGACTAACAATTTAATTAAGCCTACGGAATTTGAAGTTTTGCATTTAATTGCGATATTAATTTTAAAATCAATCAATTACTTAATCGGTACTACGGGGCTCCGCAAGCTAAAGATCTGGAAATGGTTATAGGACATTTGAACTATTATATGTAGTTTTCCCAAGTTGAGGGTTGTTATTGCAAATAATTTTTCTGGTTTATGCTTCAATACTTCATTACCGTAGATTAGTATTAGAGCTGTGATTTGATATTGTATTTATTTTAATTCGTTTTTCAAGAACTAATAAATACTCAATTATTTTATCTTACTAAAGTATAAAAATATTAAAATTCAAAATTTGACATGTATCTATGTTTTAAAAATTCAGCTTTCCTTAACATTAATCTTAAATTACAGTATTTTTATTTAATATTTAAATCTAAAAAACAAAAGCACCGATCAACGATGGTTAGGCGAGCCTGGGGCACAAATTTTACATTTTGAAAACATAGAATTTCCACAACTATTTCATGAAAACACGAACTGATTTAAGAAAGTTTGTTTTCTTTTTTTTCCAAAAGTAGATAATAAAAGCCATAAATATTTCATGTCTATTTTTCAATAATAAATTTTAATTAAATCGTTAAATCGCTTTCATTTAACAATTATAATTTTTTTTTTATTTCGCAATTTTCTAGAAATTTGTTTTAAAAGTGCCTAAAGCATAAGAAAAGATACAAAAGCGAAAAATAATCCTTTGAGTTTGAAGACAAATTCCTTTCAATATAATTAGCGAAATAGATCGAAATTGTATATAAGAGAAGATCAATTTTGCTATTATTTTCATGTAAACCATGAACCAATTATTTTCCTTAAGGACATTTGTAGAACCTAAAGCAAAATATCCTTTTCATGTTTATGAATTTACCACCGTTTGTTTTCCGATTTTAAAATGACAAACTTGAAATAATAAGCTAAAACTTTATATTTTGTAATTTATAATAGAGTCCAGTTGTTATTTTATCCTTTGCTATTTATGGGTGGTGAAGTTGAGAGTGTGGTAAAATACTATAATAAAAGAAACTCAAGTATATATGAAGTATTTTATTATAGACGTATTATTTTTCATTCTAATTTAAATTTTCTTCTAGTTTCGGTATTCTTCTTTCAAAAGCTTGTCACAGAATGCCTTTGGCAAACTTAAGGAATGTTTTTGAAAAAAGTTCTTTTTTCCGACAAAATTTGATCATTCAGAAAATAAGATAATATACTCCCAATGCATATATTGGAAGAATGCTTTCTTCCATTTAAATTAGATAATTCAAACCATACAACTTTTTAGGCACAATAGTTTTAGTCAACATCGGACTTGTTTATCTCCTTATAATAGACTAAATTTATACCAAATTCGAGCAAAATTGGACTAGCCGGCCTCAAGTTAACTCTTAAAAAGATGAGTAAATTTGATTTTTATGTGTGCATATGTTCCGATTTAAGACAAATCATTTTATGGAAATTATTTTTTATGAATCTTTTGTTAAATATGTCAAAAGAATAAATTTCGAAAAAATAGCATTCAAATGGTTTTATTTTAATTCCCCAATAATCATTTGTCATACGTTACTTTTTTTGGTAAAACCGAACAGTGCAAGTTTGGGCATATAACATACGAGGGAACCTTCATAATTTTCTCAATATTTTATTTATCAGTAGCTTGAAATCAGAAATTTGGTGGGTAATAGAATTTATATGCAAAATATTAAATAAACTGAGTCGTTTTCGTGAAAAAGGATTTTAAAGTTATATATCGATTTTTCTTAAAATTGACTTTTTCATGATACGACAAAATAAAAATCAACCGACGATATTCATTGCATCCAGTCAGAACTCCATATTATAGGAATGAATGAAAATTCAATCACATGTTACAACTTCAATATAGCATTGCGAAATTACCGAGATTTGTTCGCTATTTACTTTCACACAATTTGTTTCGTCCGGTTTGAACGATTTATTTATAATCAGTGATAGTGATTCCGATGAATCTTCTAATAGATTCGGTGTGCACGATACACCACTAATATCTGCTTTTGAACTATTAAATCTAAATGGTCTTATACCATATGCATCCACATGCAATCTACTTTGGAAATTTAGTGCATCAGCAGTGAAATATGAAAAATGCAATTTTCTAGATTAATTTATTTAAGTGATCTCTCAAAGATCCTATAGAAATCCATAAACAACTCAAAACTTGTTACAAATGATGAATAATAGAAACGTGTTTAAGCGATACCTGAGCTAAGTTCTAGTGTCTTCAAACGTTGATATCATGTTCCTACAATTCCGAAAAGTGTAATTAAAAAAAACTACTCTAAATGTTAAAAAGGATAAAATGTAATTTAATAAAATTCACACTCTTTTTTTATTTCTTTGTTTTCTCGGAAGGATTTTTATTTAATGAAAAATTTCAATTAAAATTTTAGGATCATATTTCTAAGCAAATACAATTTCTAAAAGGCAGAAATTCAAAGAAAAAAATTAAATACGAAATTAAAAGAAAAAGTTTCGTTTTCCCTTCAAACAGTTGAAACCATTTTTTCTTAATATTTTTTTTTAATTAAATATTAAGATAAAAGTCAAAAATAAATCAATAACACTATTTGTTTCTTACAAATATACCAATTTATTTAATTTTACCTTTTCGAAAGAATCATCAAATAAAGTTTCTATTTCTCCGCGCATTAAATTTTCTTGTATATTTCTTCTTTTTTCTTGAGATTTTCTGTATAAAAAATTTTCAAATAAAATAAATGCATAGAAAAATACCTGTCCATGTCATCTGTTCGATTTTTATTGTCCTTTATGTATACAGTCGTAACACTTTCATTGTTATCCGGAAAAATTGTATTGTCAACAACAATATCTTATTTGCTGTGAAATATTCTCACTTCGAATAATAACATAGAAAATCTACACTTATGATGGGTTTTATTCTTAACACACCTGATATACACGAGTGTACTTCTTATACAACACTTACGACATCAGAAATATATATATATATATATATATAGATTTTTTCTTTACAATTTTCTTTATTGATTTTCTTATATATTATAAAATATATAGTATATGTGTGTAAATTTTATTTCAAAATACAATATTTCAATTGGATTTCTTTCAGGTCCACTAATTTTATCGGAAGCTGTCCAAGGTGAACTTGCTATATTGCCGTGCAATGTAACACCACCAGTGCCCGAAGATAGAGTAGCTCTAGTTATTTGGTATAAAGAAGGTCATCAGAAACCAATCTATAGGTGAGTACGACTATTTTCAATTAGAATTTTATTGATATCAAAAGAAGATGGAATTCTTTCTATTCAATTGTGTAATTATATACATTTTTTTTTTTCCTTTACCTGATTACTTTTAATTAGTCAATATATATGTACAATGGTATGTACTCAGTCTTAACAAAAATTGAAATGAGTTTTCTACGTGCCGATTGGTTCCTAAATGAATATAACTCTTAAATGACCTAATTCATGATATCAGTCAAAAGTTCATCCCTGAGGTTTTTCAAAAATATTCGATAGAGAAATTAATTAATGAACAATTTTACAAATACAAATGAAATCCTAATAAATGAAATTTTCGAAATGAAATATATCAATGGTCCTCATAAACTATAGAACTCAAATATTTGTAATATCCGTAATTGTATTGAATTCGAGTTCAATAAATCAAATCAAATTTCGTTTCAACATGATAAAAAAAAACCATATACACATATATCAAATTTTTGTCCAGGACAATCGCAAAAAAAACCCTTTTAATCTGTTAATTGCTGGAAAATTGATTTGATTTCTTTCTCTTCTCGTTTTTTTCTTCCTATTTATAGTTTTGATATACGCGATTCGAAATTCGAGACTGGATCACATTGGGCAGAAGAAAATTTCAATGGACGTGCAACTTTTGATCCGGCTGCTAGACCAGCAGCATTGACAATCAAATTAGCAAAAAATGCTGATTCTGGTGTGTACAGATGTCGTGTGGATTTTCAAAAGAGTCCAACAAGAAATTCAAAAGTTCAACTGAAAGTTATAAGTAAGTATCTAAAAAGCTATAGGAATTGATAAATCATAAAATCTCGGGGGATAATATTTTATTCATATGTGTAAAAATGTGTGTCCATCTAGTAAAATCGTTTATTGAATTTTCTCATGTTTTTATTAAACGGAATTTTTTCGTCATTTGGGAGAAAAAACACCCCCAAAAAACCCAACTAAAATAATAGACAAAAAACGAAAATTGCTATCACTCTTTAGTATCGAAGTTGTTCTTAACGTCCTGTATGATTCCGTTTTAATCGGTTTATAAGAATTTTTCCTTTTGTCGTTCTTGTGGCTTTTTTTTGTCGGATGTTGTTTGGCTGTTTTTATTCCGTTCACATGTCTCAGCGATTTGTAGCAAATTTAAGAAACGTTTTTCTAAGCATTTGTAACATGTGCTATTCTGAAGTTGTCAACAAAATCCTTAAGATTTCGTTGTAAACATATTCTTTTTTTTTGGAGGTCTTGGAGGGGACAGAAAATATTATATTTTTATTTGAAATCTATTTTAGAAAATCGTCACTATATAGAACGACATCTAAAAGAAATGGAAATGTGAAAAAGGGACATTCAAATACAATAAAAAAAGAAATGTTTTCTTGGAATACGCTGAAAAAAAAGGACTTTTTGTTGCCGAGTATCCTGTAAAGACTTACAGCTTACGTTGTCTTATTTTGTAATATGTTTTTTTGTTTTTTTTGGTTAGCAAAGTTATATATATATATATATACAATTGAATGAGTTGACCCTTATGGAAAATTTGAGGAAAAATATATTTATGAAAGTTCAGCAAAGCATATTAACTGATTCTAAACATTGCTATTTTTTCTATTAAATAAATAGAAAAAAAAAACATTTTTGTTTTTCAACTATTAAAGACATCTTGTAAGAATATGAAAATTCGTTGGTGTTTTCACAGGTTTGTTACATGAAGGTTGTTTTATTGATTTGAGATTCAAGCTGGGTCATGTGGCATATCATTTCAAATGTTCTTTAATCATCTAAAAACGATGGTGAAGTTTTTTTCCATATAAATTGACCGAATTTTATGAAAACTTGTAGTTTGATTGAAATTTTTATCTGATCCGTTGCTATACCAATCCTTTTATGGTTTTATCGTTTCAAAATAACATCATGAATATATTTTCGAAGTTTTTCTGTAAAATTATGAAACATTTTATTTGAATATTTTTTTTTTTTTTTTATTTTCGGAAAATCGACTATAAATATTTCAAAGATTTTGAAATGCAATACAAAAATGGAATGAATATGATTTACATAAATGAGTTTAAAAGAAAACTTTTTACATATTGTACTTTTTGTACTTTTTATACTTTGAGAATTAGAATGGTATACCTTTTTTGGTTTAATTTTCTTTTTCTTTGAAGTTCTTCATAACAGACAATTTCATCTTTGAAATAAGATACTTTTTAATTCATATATGGAAAGAGTTTTCGAAATTTAAATTTATATAAATATACTTTTTATCAAGCAGAAAATAATTAAAAAGGAAATACCTTTCATATTCACGAATCTCATATTTTATTCTATTTTTAAATTTAATCCAATTAATATCTTCAAACATATAAAATCGCGTCCCACAAATTAAGTAATTTAAGAAATGAAAAAAAGGAATTGGTTAAAAATTCGCCAATTAACACAAAATAAATACCAAAGTCAAAATTGTCTCAGGACTATAAAATACCATATATAGTGGAGTACTTTGATACCATATAAATATATTCAATAGTCTTTTATTTTGCCTTTCCATTTCAAATGGGAACTTTTAAATTTTCTTCTTTTGATACAATTTTTTTTTTTTGGTATCCTTTTATTTCTTTTCCATGTGGAAGACCTTTTCTACTGTATATGTTGGCATATGTTACCACATTTTATATTATTATATGAGTATTGTATAAATAAATAGAAATTGGGCAAAAAAGAAATGTCTACTATTTTATCTTTAAGATATTTTCAAAAGACAAACATGGTGTTTCAAATAAGAGTCTACAAAAAATAAATAAATACTATACAATTGAAAGGATAAGAAAATGTGATTCCTTTTTTTGGTATACCACTGTCAAATATAATAGCATAATTTGATTAGTCTGTAACTGAATGTCTGGCCCATTTTAACATGTCCCTGAAAATAGGCAATTCATAATTTCATGATCGAAATTTATATATCTGTTAAAGTTTTTATTATTTAAAGTGCAATGGACTTCTTATTTTATTTTTCCCATCATTATTGTCGGGCTTTCGCCCGGGAAGATTATAATAAATTTCGATTATAAACTTACATAACTATTGCAAGCAAATGCTCTTAGGTTTACTCTTCAACACTGGTCCTTGAATTGAATGATGATTTATTTATATACTATACGATTCTCCCTGAAGCTCGAATCGAGTTTATTTCTTAAAACTAGAATGTCTTCCAAACAAAATATTATCCCATGTAGTCCTATTCACCCTGTCAATTCGTATAAAAAAATATATATATAGATTTCTTTAGATTTTCATTTTTTTAACGGTTTTTTTCTTCCTTTCTATCTATGTTTTTCTTTCTTCTCGTTTTTCCCTTTAATTTTCTTTTACAGCACCACCAGACAACCTGGTTATAATAGACGATACTGGAACACATATACCACACTATATATTAGGGCCATATAATGAAGGAACTTCAATAAATATCACGTGCGTTTCTACTGGCGGTAAGGATATATAATTTATATAATAAAAAAAACAAAATTTTTCTTCTTTTTCTCAGTTTTATTCTTTTTATATTACTTTATATACAAAAGGAGAGAAATGAAAATAGAACACCAATAAAAATATAGAAAAATGGAATAGCATCTCATTTTTTGAAGTGTTTTTACGTATGTCCTTGAGTCTGTATATATGGTATAACCGGTTCATTTATATTATTCAAACAAAAGTGCTATAAATGGAATCAGAGGAGTTCCAGAGTGGGTGTTTTGATATGATATTGTATTTCTGAGAATCCATAGAACAGAATTATATCTTTTACATACAATATAATATGAAATTTTTCCTAATGATAAAGGCTCATCTTTTACACTCCTAAAAATATAATCACCTTGAAATTCGATTCATGTACTTTCTTTTCTTTTTCTTTTAATTTCATCGTATTTGTGAGCGAAATTAACTATAGACTTGCGTCAGGCATGAAAATAGGATATACTATGTATTTATTGTCTTTATATACATAATATTTAGATCAAATCTGAAATATAAAGAGTATCCTTTTTCATATTTCAAGTATTAAAATCTTTAAGGTTCGCACTTAAGTAGCTCAAATACAGTCGAACCTATCAAATTTGACTATCGATGCTCGGATAATCTAGTCCCCGTAGTGATCCGGCAAGAAGGAATATTTTCAATTGTTTTTCTTTTATATGGAAAACTTTAAGTAGAACGATTGGGTAAACCCATTTGACAGGTACAGAGTAGCAATTGTCAAGTTTGACTGTATATATTTTGTTGTATATTTTTTTCTGGGGAAAGGATATGTAGAGTATCATCTTGATGGTGATAATGATTATGATGTGGCGGTATTATATCCAATTCAGAATTTGCTCCCTTCAAACAAAATCATGACTAATTTGGTTTATATGCTTTTATACAAGTATACAGAGCAGTGAGTAGAGTACAATTTAATCTGAAAGAATATTTTCTAGGAAAAATTCATGCCACTTCAAAAAATATGAATAATAATAATAATAATTTATTTTCTTCTACAGTAGTAGGTGCTTTCTTTAAATAGGTATATAAGAAAAAAAGAAAAAGAAAATAAAATTAAGTAAAAGATATTCTATTTCACTGAGAATAAATTTCAGGTGCGATAATTGAAAGAGTATACTTATATGTAGACTATAAAAGTTTGTAGACTTTTTTTTTTTTTTTTAGATATTTTGCTAGTACTGTAATGATTTTTTATGGTGAACGTATTTATTTTAGAGCCTGTATAAGTATATCTTATGGATATTAAAAACATACAAACAAATTCTTATGACAAATTTATTTTTATTTTCGGAAGACTTTCAACATTGTAACGAAAACGAATAACGTGAGATACAACGTGCTAGAAATCTTAGAAATTACCTAAAAAAAAAAGGAATTTTATTAAGTTCGATATAATTTCTTATTCAAATTAATTCAATATGACATTTATTCAAATGGAAATGGAAATAAAAGAGTTGTTCAAATTTAATTTTCCACCGATTTAACATTTTCAAGATACATCACGTGATAAACCATGATTTTCGGCTGATTTTAGTATTTATACAAGTATATATTTTTTTTTTAGAATAGAGTTTATCCCTTATTTTCGGGTAATTTTTTCCAGATCAAAAATATTTATATACTTTTATGTATTTGACTGAGTATTATTTGAAATCTCTCAGATTTTTGTTTAAAGATTTTGTAAATTTAATTATAAAATTGAAGTCTTTTATATCAAAAGGAAGAACCCTAAAAATACTATTATACAACGCAATGCTACGATCAAATGCAAAAACTTAGATCTTACTCATAGTAATAATTCATTGGATATAAGTTGGTGATTTTGCCAATAGAAAATCTTGAGTACGTATTCCGATGGGAGTGAGATATCTGTATACAGAAGGATTTTGGTCTGAATTAAAAAGCACACATTTTTTTACACTTAAGATTATATTGAAGTTCTCTTGGTACTTAAATACGTACTTGTTGAACTACAATTGAATCGATAATTCACATAAGACATATTTAAGTTGTATTTTCAAAATCCACTCAAAGGAACCACTTGGATAGCGACTAATTCTTACGGCGAACCCCTTCAAATTATAAATTTGGAAATGATTATAAAGTTTTAAATGCCAGATTTAGTACCACAAAAATGTTCTTTAATATCTCAGGTTTGTTGCAACTTAAGCAATCTTATAAAGTAGGCTTTTTTGCAAATTCTTTTATTCTCAACTAGAACCGATTTCAATCGAAATTGTACCAAGTATGCTCTTATCCCATTCATCCAATTACGTAGGCATATTAGCAGGAATTATTATACATTGTGTTTCGATTCTTTATGAAAAGTGGGTAATGAATCAAATTTTCTCAATAATTGCGAATACTTGAAGAGGTCGTTTTCATGTGAACTATGTTTTAATTAAGAACTCTACGCCCTCTGATTGTACCATTCTTATGTTTAGAAATGAAATACCAAAACATGAGAAACAAGGAAGAGGTCTAGATAAAGGAAAATAAATTATGAATAACCGAGATCTGGATTTATACCAGAGTCTCATCAGCTTCTAGAAACGAGGTCTCAACCAACTTGACCATTCAACATTGTATTTATCAAACTGTTCAATTTAGAGAAATATCAAAAAAAAAAAATAATTAAGAATGATATTTAATCAAGAATAAAAGAAAATTATGAGGTTTTTTACAAAATTTTAATTAAAAAGTAATCAATTTAATTATTTATTAATGAAGTATCATTTTCGATTAGGAATTTCTGTCTAATAAAATGCTAATACCTTTCCCGAAAATAAATTAATTCATATAAAAAATGTCAAAGAATTTATATTAAATTTGATTTTGTTGATTTCGACAATAAAAAATAGATATTTTTTTTAAAAATTTAATAATATAAAAAAGGAAGAGAATTTTATTTTATGAAGCGAATTTAACGAGTATGTTGTCCTTACATCGAAACGTGATGTAGAAGTTCCACAAGAAAATATATATATATATATTATTCATGTCGAGTATATAAATTATGTTCAGTGTATTTCATTTGCAAATCCTTACGCATCATATTTTACTCTTGTGTTCATCTTTTGCCATTCAACAATCGAAAAGTTTAACCAGCTAAGAACACAACATATCCCTTCTTAACTTGAGGTGTCCTTGTTCACAGACTCCTCTTGTATTTTCACCAACAACATGGAAAAAAAAATAAAATGAAGAAAAACAAAACAAGATTGTTATTTTGTTTTTGTTTTTTTTTCGGGGATTTTTGTCGTATTTTTTTCTTTTCATTTTTTTTTCTTCCCTGGTTCAAGATGTTTTGTACAAGATGCTTTGCATTTCGAATATGACAGTGATATAATAAACGAAAAGTACATAGAATAACGTGTGTGTCATCAATGTCATTCTATCTTGTTTTTATATGAAAACCAATTTTTTTTCACAACTGTAACTGTCTTTTTTTTGTAGATTATTAGTCGTGCCTAAACTTTAACATGCGTACGTACGCATTCAATTGATCGATAAGGTTTTCTTAATATTGTTTTAAAAGTCTTGACATATCGATTTCTCTATATGTGAGCTGTTTTCGTTAATTTTATGGTATAAATTGTATTGTAGCTAGGCTTTGCTTACCTTAGTGCACAAAACTAAATTTTATTTTACTTTGCTTATATCTGGTTTAAACGCTGATAAAATAACATGAGAGTACATCCTGTTTTTCCTTATAAGAGAAACCAAACTCCGATCAAAAATGGTTCAAAAGTTTTTTACAGTACTTTTCTTTTGATTAAAGTACAAAAGCAATGCTTCCCGCAAATGTTGTTTTGTCGGAACGTATCTTGACATTTTTAAGGCAATGTAAAACGTGTTTGTACAAACTTGTGTTCACCTTGACTGATGAAGTTTAATAGTTTTTTTTGACACTCTTTAAGATACAATAGCTGTCACAATCAAAAAAATGGCGGGTTTGATAGATATGAAGTTAGTAACAATTCGCACATTATTAATTCCTACGCCCTATAGATACACCAACAAAACACCATGAAATTTTCAATTTACTAGTACAAAGCTAAAATATCCGACAGCCCTAGGTTATTGAACTAGTTTAAAGATAACTTAAATTTTAAGTCTGTCATAAACTAGTCAAAGTTAAACCAGATTCAAATTTGACATTTAACTTATATACAACTAGCGGCCCGTCCCGGCTTCGCACGGGTGGACAATTATTTTTTAAACATTTAGGGATAAACGTAGAGTAAATGTATCTTTTTGCAGGATTTTATTTACATTTTTGTACATTTTTATTTTATAGCTTAAGTAATTTAATTTTGTAGAATTTTGTGGAAATTTACAGAGATAGAGAGAGGGGGTAGCCTGGGCTCCCACCGGCGAGTCCGCTGAGGGTCCGCACACCTGGCAGCAGTCTGGAGACTATAGAGGTCTTACAATGGATCAATGGGATCCAAGCCGTCGCTAATGACACTGAATATCGGGTGATTGAAAGCAATAGTCGTAAAATCTCAATTAGGGTCTTTGTGCATGAAGTTAGACTACAGAGAATATTCGACGTAACAGACATGAATGTGAGGATTATTGGATACAGATCTATGCGGAATTACATTATTTAAGTTTTAGTTGGGATCCCTAATTTTTTCTAGTAATAAATATAGCCTATGTTACTCAGGGATAATATAACATTCTAATGGTGAAAGAATTTTTGAAATCGGTCCAGTAGTTTTTGAGTTTATTCCTTACAAATAAAAATACAAATCTTTCCTCTTTATAATATTAGTATGATAACTAGCTAGTTTGTCGATGAAACTTGGTTTAAATTGAATTCAACTAGTATTTTTTTTAAACTATTTGTCTCCTAATCTATGCCAATTCTAAGGCGGTTAAGAATTGTACAATTAGATAGGCATAACAAAGGGCAGCCATTTGTACTATCAAACCTTAGTTCTACAAAGATGAAGGGAATATGTTGTTATGAATATGTAAACGTATTTCTTCAGTTTAGCTGATCAACATAGAAAGAAAGTTGTTCACCACTGTATTATCGTTATTGTTTTTTAAAGATACGTGTATATACATATATAATTTCGTCTGATTCTTTTTAGGATCATTAAAACGATTTGTCAAGTTCTTACCCTTGCCTGAGTTTTCATTTCGTCAACATTTTCATTTTTTTTTTTAGCCCCCCACATATATTTAAATATGTTAGATGAGTGAAAATTTTTTGACTGACAGTCTAGCGGAATGATGCCGCTTTCTTTTTTTTTTGGTGGGTTGAGCTATAAAAACAAAATGAAAAGCACTTTTTATCATTTTCAAGATAAAGAATTGTTCGCTGGTATTTTTTTCGTTTTGTCATATTTAATATATAACATACTCTTATGTGCTTAAACAAATGAAAAACCTTAGGTTGACTTTTCTTGTACATTTCTTTTTTTTTGCGTCTTTTTTTAGTATGTTTGTATTTTTCATATATATTTTACATAATTTTCTTTGTTTTTGCATTATGAAAACTTCATTAAAAGAAAAACATTCAATTTAATCATCTTTTAGGACTTTTTCTTTGTTTTTTTTCGGAAAATACACAACCCTTAAAGAATAAAGTTATACAATAATAAGTATACCCTTTGGGTTCTATATTTTTTCTTTTTCTTTTTTTTTTCGTTGAGTTTGAATTGATCATCGTTATATTGTATTTTAGATTTATACACATACTTATATACAGATTTTGTTGGCAAATTGATGTAAAAACTTTTCTTGTGCCAAGGTGTTCTCCTTGAAGATTTTCTTTATATAACTCTTTTTTTTTTCGTTTTCTTAATTTTCTTTTTATTTTGGCACAAACGTTTTTAGATGAGTCGTATTTAAAACAAGATAAAATAAAATTCGTATATAAACTTTTTTTTTATGCTGTAATCTAAAGAAATTTTTTTTTTTTTTTTTTGGTACACAAAGTGTCCGATAACATAAGATTTTCTTTTGTTCATTGACAAAAAGAAAATATTTACACAATATTTTCTTTTATATTCTTTTAATGATATATACAGGACGACCATTACCGAATGTTACCTGGTGGCATGAAAATACTCTATTGGATAGCACTTCAAACATATTGTCAGACAGACGAGTTAGTAATGTACTACAAATACAGAAATTGAAAAGAAGACATCTTCATATGGTGTTAACATGCCAAGCATCTAACAATAATCAAACAACTCCAATTAGTAGTTCAGTGACACTGGATATCAATTGTAAGTATTTTTTAAATTATTTTCTTTACTTTTTTATAAGGTCCCGAATTCTAAAGAGATTGAAAACTCTTTAAAATTATTGATATAAAGACTTCTTATCTTTCTTTAAAATTGAACTTTAAATTCAAGTTGAATTCAATTCTTTGACAAAAAATAATTTTATTCTCATTAAACAAAATTTTTCCATAGAATAAAAGATTTCTATGAGAAATTTAAATTTTCCCAAAACCAAAAATAAAAACATAAAGTAATGTAAAATCGGCCTATAGCCGATTTTTTGATGCCCTATGGTAGAAATGGGAGAGAAAAATTGTGAAAACTAACAATATATCGAGGTTTTCCTTCATAACTTTGTTTGCCCTTTTCAAAATTTTCTCTAATTTGTAAGTAACTCAGACCCTAGTAGCATAAGTCTAATTTGCAAATTTCATTCAAATCAGTGCATTAGTTCTGAAAATACATCAAAAAAACTTTCTGAACAGGGTTATTTCTTCCTACGACAACTTCTTTCTCCACTATCCTTAGACCGATATCACTGAAATTTATAATGGTATGGTCTATTAATGTAGTCAACCAATATAATTAATTTAAACAAAATTGCTTTACCAATTTTCCAATTAAACCCGAAAAACTATATAAAAAAAAACGACAAAACTTTATGGCCGCCCCTGTTTTTCCTTAATAACTTCGCTGCCCCTCAGTCGATTTTGTTGAAATGCAATACCAAAACCACTATAGCAATAACCAAGTAGCATTCTAAATTTCATCAAAATTGCATAACGCGTTTTTGAGTTATTTTGTCAACGGACGGACGGTAGTACCAAACATGGAGCATTAATATAGGGAATTTTTTTCAGAATTTTGGCTCATTTTCAAAACCCAATTACCCCAATTTGTTCTGCCAGAATTTCACAATTTTTTTTCTAAGTATTCTATAAGATGTCACCTTTTCAGCGCGCTATAACATAACTTGATAGGATTCGAACTACTAAAGTTATACGATTCTAAAGCCAACTATTGGAAAAAAAGCGCCACGAACTTTCTGCTTAATTGAATATTATAAGGTTTTTCTCTCCATAACTTCGTTTCTTCATTCTCAAATTGGCCCAAAGTCACAAGTAGACTGGAGTCTAATAGTATAAACACGTTTCGTAAATTCGATTCAAATCCGTATATAACTTTTTAAAATACATTGGAAAAACTTTATGAACAGGCTTATTTTAAGCTACAACTATTTCTTTCTCCACTATCCTTGGACGGATTGGACTGAAAATTAATTCGGTATCGTCTATTTATGCAGTTAACCTACATAATTAATTTGTACAAAATCGGGTCACAAATTTTCCAATTACATCTGAAAAACCATAACCAAAAAAACGACAAAACTTTCTGGTCACCCTGGTTTTTCCTTTATAACTTTGCCCCCCGTGGATCGATTTGGCTCAAATGCAATACCAAACCAAGTTAAGGAATAAGCAACTCAAATTATAAATTTCATCAAAATCGGATAACGCGTTTTTGAGTTATCTTGTCTACGGACGGACGGACGGACGGACGGACGGACGGACATGCATAAATCGATATAACTTTTGATTCCCTACACAACCTTACCTTTGAAATTTTTCTCCGATTATTATTTCTATGTGTTACACACTTAGTGACAAAACTAATATACCCTCTGGTAGTACCTACCATAGGGCATAAAAAGAACTGACTTTTCGAAGAAACAAATCTCTTGAATTTTAAAGTCCCTCGAAAAACAAAGGATTGAATAGAAAGTCAAATTATTTCACCCTGTTTAATTACTTTCTAATAAATATTTTCGTGGATTTCCTTTTCTTTTTTTTCGGTAGACCCCATAGAAAATTCAAAACCATAACTATTCAATAAGGACCCTTTTTAAAAATTAAAGTAGAAAAAGGATAGAAAAGCTTTTTTTGCAATTTTCTACATAAAAAAAATATATATATAAAAATTCAATATATACACTTTTTTTCCACTATACTCGTATATCTTTGGTAAAAGAGCTTTATCCAAACTCCGCTATACTGATTGATTGAAATTTTTCGTCAACAAAGCATTTCAAAACATTGAAACCTCCAAAACCTTTACCTAGGTATATTTACTTTACATTTTTGTTTCATATTTTCATTTATATTAAGGGAAAACAAAAAAAAAAGTAAATATAAATTTTCCAATTTCCAATTTATATAATATTTTGATGAAGCTTTCATTTTATATCTTGTTTGTAATAAATTTTGTTTGCTTTTCTAGTACGTCCTCTTTTGGTAAAATTGCAAGGAGAAAATCGTCCACTGTCAGCCGAGAGCTCTTATAAACTGCATTGTTTAGTTGCTGGTTCTAGACCAGCACCAGCAATTACATGGTGGAAAGGTAGTACACCAATGAGAAATCATCATGAAATAGTAAGTATACTATATATGGACAATTTATATTTTAAAACTATAGTTGTATTATGCAACTCCGATTTATCGTTAATCCGTGGTTGAGCAAAAAATTTAGATAAGATATGAAATAGAAAATGCTACAAATTAAATGAATACAAGCGGAATTTTATCATCCTAGTTTAGCAACAATAGTATTTAAAGTCAAACATATTTATGGAGAAATGTGAAATCGTCAAATTTGATAATTGAACCAGCCAGAGTCTCTTCAGCATTAGTAATAAGCCCCAAACGACGTTAGCAATAATTTTTATCATTTCATTGAATGTTTTTTATGGCAAAGCTTTATCCGGTTTCTATGGGAAAGATTTGTCAAAATTCATCCTAAATTTAGAATTTTTTCGATATAACTCCCATTTTTTGTTTGATCAACATTTATTAGAACTATACTTTATTGATTTTGTTTTTTACTAATATGTATTAAAATTTTATTACATTTTTTTTCTTTCAAACAACATAAATATTATATACGACAAAATATATACGTATATACATTCTTTTATTGTAGACTACTTCCGATGGAAATATGACAACATCAATATTAACTTTTACACCGACAATCGATGACAGAGGAAAATATCTATCCTGTCGTGCTGAACAAAGTTCCATACCTGAATCAGGTATTGAAGATGGTTGGAAACTGGATATATATCGTAAGTTCTCAATACACATATAGGCATACACAGGAAGGAATTGTTTTCCATTAAATACAATATATCGTGGGTTTTAGTGGCATTATTAAGTTCTGAATGAACGAAAAAAAAAAACGTATTTTGTATAGGTATTCTATGTAAATCAATGTAGTTTGAATATATCATATATAAAAGTGTACCCACACAAGAATCTTGAATGGAACGTTTATAAATAGTGTAATATCTTTTTATTTATTATTTTGTTATCAGTCATAATCTTGTCTTCTAGAAAATGTCAATGAAAATTCAGTCGTCATGATATGATATTTTTTATAATATAAAAGAATTTTCATTTTGCTTATTTTTCTTGCTGGAACCAATTTTCATATTAAATTTTGTTTCCTTTCTAAAGTTCCATATAAAATGAATTTCGAATTTGTTGAATTGACAAATTGAATTAATTTACATAAATTGTATTTTGCAATGTGTTTACTGATACATTGTTTCTATGCAATTTTCATTAAAATATTTACATATCATATCATGTTTCTTAATAATGCTAGAACATATTTTTTTTGTTTGTATTAGTTAAACATTAGTAATAAATAATCCTTTATAAAACAGTGGTGTGGTGTACCAGGGATATGAAAGGTTTGAAGTGATAGAGAAAGTTTAAAATTCTTTCAATATCTATCATTATCTGAGCTTTATGATATGTAATTCAAATAAGACTTCTCTGTTTTGGTTGGAGGTGGTCGAAAGGACCCTATATTTAGACAGACCATTGTGCTCTCTCGAAAAAACTGGACATGATGTGACCTGAAGATTATACAAGTAGAGTTTGACTAATTTTGTCGGAAGTTATTACCACGAGATTGACTTTGTCTTAGGTCCAGTGTTAGGCCGTTCTATTTCTGGAAAGAGTTCTATTTTTTCAGGTAGTCAAGAATGAATTCCACCTTCAGATTCAGAACATTCGACAGAGTCGGAAAAAATTTTCCGAGAATTCTTATGCATAGGTCTGCCAAGGAAACGCATAACAAAAAACATGTAATAAAGTTTCCTAGACAACTTCGTATTTGCGGCAGGTGGAGTCAGTTATGATGCTCATGAGGAGCAAGGTGGTAAGACTCAGTCCCTTTTCGAAAATAACAGTCATTGTATCATTTATAATTAGTTAATAAAACAAGCATTATTGTTTTGTTAAATAATTTAATAATAATTCTTCTTATTCAAAGAATTATGTTCAAATTTTAAAAACAAATAAAATTATTATTACACTCGCATATCTATTTTGTACTATTTACAATCGCAACTTGAACATTTTATTGTATTAAACTTTGGATATAAATCTAAATGTAAAATAAAAAAATATAATATTATGCAGCAGGAAAAATTCCCTTGGAAACTTTCAAAATCGCAATATATTTTCCCTGAAAAACAAAAAAAAAAACGTCGCCGAACATACGTGTACATAACATACCTTCTGACGTGTATATAAAGGCTCTTTGAGAATTCAAGCACGACTCTTGAGAGCTCATTTTAAATGCACGCATTTTACCGCTTCTAAAATATTATTGTAACTTCAACACACAATAACCGCACGATTTCTGTTGCTCTCTAGACACATTTTACAATCCAACCCACCATTGGGAACGTATAACTGATGGTGTATAGATAGATAGATATGGTCTCAATTTTACGATTTTCACTTCTACTTGTATGTATTTTTTCTTTTTTTTTACAAAAATTACACTAAGGATATATGGTAAGAATTGGTTACAGTTGAAATTTATACGCTTTTCCTCCAACACCGCCTAACTAAGTGGGTGGTACTGGGTGATACCTTATAATACCGACATGATTTTTACTTTCAATGATGTTCTTCCATGCTAATGCAGAAATAAATAAAAAATTCAACTCAAGCACAATTTTATAGTATTTTTTGTTCGGTTCTTTATATAGGTATATATTTAGTATCCTAATGCATATGAGAGTAACATGGTACTAAAGGAGTAATGCTAGAATAGTATATAAAAAAAAGTGTGTAAAGTTAAATTAACATGTAAAATTGTTGTATAATATATCTTGACTGTATGTTCGAAATGTTCCACTTTTTTTTTTTTAAGTTATATGGCGCCCACCTATGCTGTATTGTTCCTATGACTATATTATTTTTTATTTTTACTCTTCTATAAATTATATATATATATATTTGTATTGTTTTTATCATTGCAGATATACCAGTTGTTTCTTTAGAATTTGGTACAAATTTGAATACAACCACAATACGCGAGGGAGCTGACGTTTATTTTGAGTGTAACATAAAATCTAACCCATGGATTTATAGAGTCAGTTGGCGGCACAATGTAAGTAAAGAACAGAAAAAAAAAACATGTATTATACTAATAAAAAAAAAAGAAGAGAACAAATAATAATAATATAACCCTCAAATTCCCAATTCGCGCTTATACGTATTGAAATTTTTAATAAAACGCGAAAACAACTCAAACCATTTCTAATTTTGTTCGTTGAGTTTTTCATTTATGAATACCTTGCTTTTCTTTTCCTTTTAGATAAAAGCTCTTTTTGATGCACGTATTTCTTTATATGTTTTTAATCACACATATTATTTTTTGGTTGATAAAAAAAAACGAAATAGAAGGAAATATACTTGCACATAAATGTACTTCAAGGAATATAACATTTTCTTTTCATCATAAAATAAAGAAAAGTAATGAAAATTGTTCATATTAGAATATATTAGAAGTGAAAGATATTTTATTCTTGATGGTAATAAAAAGGTAAATTGGGAAAATGAGTGTGAAATTGTTTAGCTTTTAAATTAAAATAAAAAAACATATAATATAATAGCTTAAAATCGGCCTATAGCCGTTTTTTTTTTTGATGTCCTCGGAAATGGGACTCGTAGTTAACAAATCTATAGTTCAATAAGAAAAACCAATAAAAACTAATATTTAAAGGTTTTTTGTCCATAACTTTGGTTCCTCTTCTTCAAATTCGCTCTAATTCAAATATTTTCTGCAAACTTTATTCAAATCCGAATAATAGTTTTTAAAATATAAATAGCCTTATTTTTTCCTACAAGTATTTCTTTCTTCAGTATTCTTGGATCGATTTTATTGAAATTTGACACAGTATCGTTTATTTATGTAGTCAATACATGTAAATAAAACCAGTTCACAAATTTTGCAATTATATTAGAAAAATGGTGGTCATCCTGGTTTTTGCTTTATAACTTTGCTCCCCATCAACCGATTTTGCGGAAACGCAATAAGGAAGAGCCACCAACGGTCATTGTAAATTTTGACGAATATGTTTTTGAGCTATTTTGTAAAAGAGCGGACAGACGGCCAGGCAAAGATCGATATAACTTTTGATTCTCTACACAAGTATAAGCTTGAAATTTTTCTTACGATGATTATTTCTATATATTGCAAATGCAAAACTAATATACCCTCTGGTAATATCTACCATAGGGCATAAATATGTATAAGAGTCTGTACGATCTCTTAATATATACAGAGATGATGTGGAAAATTAAATTTATGAAATTGCTCAAGTTTTAAAAATGATTTTCTTTAAAGAAGCTTTTATTTTTTTTTTTTTGATAGAAAAAATATAACAATTTTAAATAAAAAATCAAATAAAATTCCAATTTTGAGAAAAATATTTTAATAGAATAATGGAGAAAGATGAAAATACGATGTCATATGTTTACTAATTTTTTATTATCTAATTGAAAATATCTTTTATTATGTCTGTGTTCTGTTTCTGATACTTATTCCATTCAGTGGAAATCGAGTTCCGGAATCCTTAATATTGCTTCTTGAATTGATTGAGAACCCATGTAGTCAATTTCCCCTATACTCCTGCTGTTTTCTTCAATATAACCATCACCTTAATTTCTTTGAACGTACAAGTCAAAGGTTTTATGCTGTATATGGGACTTAAACTTTATACGATTATACAAGTTTCTTTAAGATCTAGATACGCCGTAAAAGCTGAAAAATGCTATTCGGGAACATTTTTCACGATCCTTTCATTGTCCACTTTTTGAAGCTATTGCAATTTCTAGATCTTCTCTCGAAATCATTTGGAATGTGTTCGAACGCTTAGGTTTATAACCATCCAATCGCATAAATCTGATGATTGCCTTATAAACCTGGTATTAATTAATTGAACTTAATTTCAATTTTCAAAATGAAAATAATTATTTTCTGTAATTCCTGTGATAATTTCGAAATATCTAAAATTCTTGAATTTATCGTATTCAGTTAAATTATTTTCTTTTTTATTTTATAATTATTTACTCAAATATCATAATTCCTATAGTCCCCAAAACTCTTCATTCTATATTTCAAAATAATAAACAATTTAGAACGCATCCAAAATTTCGTAATCATATCAAAAATTGTATATAACCAAAAATTTAATTCAACTATTTTAACACCTATTTGACAGGGTAACGTAGTGGACAGTAATCTATCAGAAGGAATAATTGTGGCAAATCAAAGTTTAGTATTGCAAAATGTTAGTCGTGCCAGAAGTGGTATCTATACTTGTGTTGGCAGCAATCGTGAAGGTGACGGAGAGAGTAATCCAGTACAATTAGATATTAGATGTAATTTACAAATTTATACTTTATTCAATAGTTTAGAAACAGAAAAAGCTTTAATATTAAAGCCGATGAAAATTTGTATCATATTATGTATGTATATCGAAAATGAGGTTTTAATCCATAAGGCTTTAAGGCATTTTCAGTTTTAGAAATATTCGTCGCAACAAAATTTCTGTTTCTATGCGAACAAAAGAAGAGCTTAAAAGCTCTCTACTATACTTATATATCTACTAAAATATTTATATTGTTTACAGTTGGCCCAATATGTCGTCCCGGTCAAAGAACAACATATAGTTCAGGACGACAAGAAACAATTAAAGTTATATGTGAAGTTGAAGCGAATCCATTAGATGTATCATTTATTTGGAAATTTAACACAACATCAGTTGAATCAATTGATATTCCGGCATCATTGATCGTAACTGAACGTGGCAGAAGTGTTGCTCATTATACACCAATGACTGAACATGTAAGTTTTGTAAATTTTTAAATATGTAATTTCAAAATGAAAGAATTAAAGTCAAGAAATAAACATTTAATTTTTCATCTCCACCTTTTTTTTCGTGTGTTATCTATATTTTCTCTTTCCAATTTCTTTTTTGATTGGATGATAACAACCCCATAGGATTATGGAACACTATTATGTTGGGGTAGCAATGAGATTGGAAATCAGATAGAACCATGTATCTACAACATAATCCCAGCAGGTATGTATATGGTTTATTTGAACAAGTACTATAGTATTGTATTTTATCTGAAAAAGGATACATATTTATTAGTAGTAGGTGGTTTGATATTCCATGTGAAAATACCTTTTTTTTTCTTTTTCTTTCTGATTGTATACAAACAGATTAATATGAAACATTTAGATTTTAGAGAGCTTTTGTTTAATACATATTTTATTCAATTTTCTAATTTCTTTTTTTTAAGTAAAATACAAGATACAACATAAAATTTGTCTGTTCAATTTTTCATGTTATTTTAAAACTGGATACAACCGAATTAATATTGTATTTTATTTGAATTTAATTTAACCGACAGGTGAACCAGATTCATTAGCAAATTGTACTGTTCTTAATCAAACATCGAACAGTTTTCAAATTGAATGTATCGAAGGATTTGATGGTGGTCTAGAACAAGATTTTATTATGGAAGTTTATGTTAATGGTACAACACGAAATCCACGAATATATAAATCAAAGTAAGTGAAATTGATTTTATAGATATTCTAATAAATTATTTTGTTTCGCCTTCCCAATAGAAATCCATATTTTGATGTTCGCGGTTTAATACCAGGAATGGGTTATAATGTATTTTTGGTAGCACAAAATAAAAAAGGTCGAAGCAATTCTACTGTTCTACAAGTTTATACATTAAAGGATCCTGAAAAACAAACTGGTAATATAATTGCATATAGATTTTCTTTAAACATATATAAATGTTCCTTTTTTTTTCTTAATAGATTTATCATTAGCTTATACACCAGTTATCGAAGATATTCGACCATTTCTTGGTATATTATTAGGAATTGTTGGTAGTATCTTTTTAGTAGCACTTATTATTGTTATCATTGTTCGAATGCGTGGTTCATCGGGACGAGATCGTAATAATTATTCACATCAAGTAAGTCGTGATACATTACATAATGGTCAATCGATACAAGATATACGAATTGGTCATGAAACAATACAAACGAATAGTGCCGATAGTATTGATAAAAATCCAGATATAATACCACAAGGTAAATTTTTTCTATTAATTGTAATCAATGTAAGATGAATTTTTTTACTAAAATCCAAAAGATATTATATTAGATGATCGTGACGAAGATGATGAATGGACAACGAACAGTACACATACTAGAACGTATGCAACAGCTGCTTTAGCCGAACAAAATGCTGTAATTACTTCATCATATGATCGTATACCATATAGTGTAATTGATAAGAAAGGACAAAGTCAATTACACCATCAAAATCAACAACAACACCAGCATCATCATCATCATTCCCATCCTCATAGTACACCTCAATATATCACAACGTATAATACATTAATACCAGTTAGTAAAATGGGTTATACGACACAACAGAACAAGGTAAGACCATATCAAATATATAATCCTTCCCAAGGGTAGATGGGCGTATACACTATGAGATTTACGTTTTGATATACCATCTTAAATCCATATACTATATATATAGATATACATTTAGATAACATAGATACATGTTTAGAGGTATTATATGTATAACAAGCAGTAAAAAAAAAGAAATGTTTAAGGATAGGAACTCTAACTACCCACCCGGCCTGTAAATGGTATTATAAAAGTAATTCAAACTGGGTACATACTTATTTACATTACCTTACATTAAATTGATGCTCTCTCTTTGGGAAATTTTTGTTTGGAAATAAAATATCATAATAAAAGGGTGGTTGACGGTAATGCGGTTTTTCATAGGTTAAAATAACATATATGTATTTATATTATAAATTGTGATCTCAGAGATGAGAGAAGAATCCTTTCTTCTTCGTTTTCAAGAAAGAATCAAAATACTGAAAACATTTACTTTATTTTACTTTGTTGTTTTTTTCTTTCTTGGGTAACAATTTTATATTAGTACAATGATGATCATGATGTATACTTCCTCTAGAACAACTCATTCGTGAAGGTTTTATCTTTATTTCATATTATAAATTAATGTAAAAGACAAAGATATTGTGTGTTATTTTTTTCGGCTTAGTTAAAAGTTATTAAATTATTGATTCACAACAGAAGAAGTAAGAAATTTTGTTTATGCTCACCAATAGACTTGAATTATTTAACCGAAAGTAATATAAGTTCATACTTCGTAATTTTTAATTAACGTCCTAACTCCGCGACTGCTGAAACACAAATGAATAGCAGAGGAGAAATATATCTTGTTTATATACAAAAAAAAAAAAAAAAAAAAAGTGAAGGGGAAAAATTAAGTTTGACTTAAAGAAAATTCTTAATTCAGTGAAGATTGTCGTTAATTGCTGTCCGATTTACAAATTGATGTTTGAATTAAGTCAAGTGAAGAAATTACAAGAATGTTCGTATAATAAAAGTTTGTGAAATCCAAAGGCAAATTTGTTTAGCTTGCGAAATTTCTATACATTTGAATAAACAACAAAAGTCCAAATTTATCGGAATTACATATCCATTATTGTTCCCCCTTGAATTACAGTATATGCAGTTTACGAAAGTTTTTACAAATTCGGATTTAGTAATGAAATTTTCTGAAACAAAATTCTCTACAATTCTTGTTTTAGTATACATTATCGTAAAACAATGAAAACTATTTAATTTATACGGAAAAAGTTTTCATGTTCTGAAAATGTCCCATACATCATGTTACGTGTGAAACTCGTAATTTAAAATTCTAATCTCAATTTCAAATAATTGTGTTTGTGTGGTTATATCACTTACATTAATCTATGAACAAAAGGGGTTTAAATGAATTGAATGTAATGTAATGTATATGCAATCAACCATACATCATCATCAAACATATATTATAAAAAAAACACATAATTCATATTAAATATTTTCATCATTGTGTTTGTTTTTTTTTTTTGTTACTTACAGACTGATCTTACCTATGCTGAATTAGCTGTAGCAACACAAGCTGGAGGTTTAACAACATCACAGCAACTACAACCTGGTCAACGAATACCATATTGCAGTGCTACACTCGGGAGACCTAGACAATCTGAAACGAAACGGTTAGAACCAACGATTTATGCTCAGGTATAATAAATTTTCATTGTTATTCCGTCGTCTTCTATTATTACCTTTTTGTTATTTATAAGCAAACATATAAAAGATAATCTATATACATATGCATGTGAAATTCTATATGAATATGATTTTCCTGAATTTTACCAACAAATAGAAGTCAACCTCTTTTATTATGTCTTCCATCTAAATCTATTTATATGTGTAAAATGGACAGAAGTTTACATAAGCTAGCCATTGAGATGTATCTCATTTTATTCTATTCATATGCGGACATATATTTTGTATTGTTTTTTGAGTCCCAGGATGTATACTATATATTGGAAACTTGAATTAATTTTGAGTGTTTTTATGTATATATAAATATATATATATATATACTGGAGGATTGCTTTTATTTCACATCGCAAATTCAAGATGTGTAAAAATACATTTACACCATGAATCATTTCGCACAAAAAAACAGTACAAAAGGCAGGTATTGTACAAACAATTTCACCTTTCCACTTGCAGAAAGCACTTAAAACTAGTAAATGGAAAGACTTTAATTAATATTTATGGGATTTTAAAATAATATCCAATTAATAGTATGGTAAATGAACAATTTTGAATGGGTGTCAATGATTTAGGACTCTTTGATAACTGAAGCAGGTTCGATTCATTGCCTCGGCTTTTCACAAATAATTTTTTTAAACCCTCCAATAGTTTGGTGAATACGGTATTGATATACCCAGGTTCGGCTGTCTTTTGACAGAAAATAAATAAATTTTTGTAACCAAGTCAGCTCGATTCGTTGGTTTCCCTTTAAACTTTTATACTACCCTTATAGCGCGACCGCTTTTATGAAAAATTTAAAAACCGAACTATATTTTTTTAAGACAATAATTTCAGTTTTGTTTTAGAAAATATAACGTTTTCCTTGAAATCAAATATGTTTTCTCTACTTTTTTTTGTTTACTTGAAACTTTAATTTATTTCTTTTTTTTTTTGTTTGTTCAAAATGCCCTCAAACATATATTTTTCTATTTCTTTTCTATTTTCCTGCTGTGGCAACTATTCACAAAACAAAAAACAATATTTTTCTTGTTGGAATTTCTTTTGCCCTGGATATATGAAAATGAAAAATCAGATTGACTTGGCACACCATCCGATGTATTCGACCAGTCCAATGTACGGTACGAATACTATTACTGGTGTTACGATGTCACATCCATCACAGTTAACAACATTTCCACCACCACCACCAATATTTGCACATAAGCCGGCAATAAATTCGACAAAAATTACAACAACATCGTCAACAGGAGGAGTTTTAGTCGGACCGGGAGTAGTAGTATCATCAGTCGGACCAAATGTTGGTTCCGGAAATTGTAATAGTGGCTGCGGTGGTGGAGGTGGTATTATCTCGCCAGCATCTATGGGAATACCAACTGTAGGACATTCAACAACTTCAATTCCAGTTTGTTTTACAGAATCGGTAAATGGACATTTTCGATCGCAAAAAATAAGCCAAAAAAAATTTTAATTCCACTGCACTAAAAGTTGATGTTGTTTTTAGATAGTTGCTGTTTTTTTTTTAGTTCACATTTGAGTTTTTGGTATATAAGCTTAAACTATAACATTCCAAAGTTCCTACAATGCCTAGATGTCCTTTTGTTAATTCCTGCAAAAAAAATTCGAAACCTCGAATAATTATTTCCGCTTTTTTTTTCATTGGACATTAGAATTGTCCTATTTTATTTGGTAATTTTTTTTTCTTTTTTTTGAGATCCTTTTTGATTGTGCACCTCCTTTAAGCTTTTTTGTGTGGTTTTTGTTTTTGGAAAGTTTTTTGTCAGTTTTCTAGAATTTACGAGAATGGAACTAAACGGAACTTGACTATTTTTCTTTCTACAGATTTTACATTGTACACAATTTAGAAAGACACTTTTTGGTATATTTTTCTTTTACGATGCACTTAATTCTCTTTAACTCGAATAAACAGTTGTGAACACAAAAAATCGTATTTTATAATGACAATTCTAAACCCGAAAAAAAGTCATATTCCCTGTTCTTCCCTGTTATTTCACAGAATTGTTTTATTTCGGGAGAAACAAATGCATTGAGAATACGTGTTTTTATTTTATTTATACAGTTACTAGAACAGATCTATTTATCATCTACAAAACAGGATATGATAAAAGCTAGAAGCTCCTCCAATACTAAATGAAAAATAAAACAAAAGAATAGAAATTTATTTCATGCGAATATTATTCGCTTATAACAGTTACCATGTCGCTTTTTGTTCTAATATAATTCTCATTCTAATTATATTTTTGTACCTGAAAGCTTTTCATTGAAAAATGATATTTTCGCTATTACTAAAAATGAGGATTTTATGAAATTATTTCTAATAAAATTTTCCTTGTTTTTTTTCAATAAAAAGGATGCGAAATTACAATTGCAATTGCATTTAATTTTCTTTTACTTTTTTTTATGAAAAAATTAAACATTTTCTTTTAAGAAAATTACACTGCAGTAATTGTATTTCTTTTCATTATGGCTCTATGACCGTGAATACGTGCTTTGTATTTTCATATTTTCGAAAAAAAAGCTTGACTTTATCAAAAAATTAAAAAAGTTTTATGATGCGTTCGCGTAAAAAATTTTTAATTAATTGAATTAAATTCGAACAAGCTTGTATAAGAAAAAATCCTATTCTTAAATATACAATTTATTTCTTTTTATATATTAATTCAATCTTTTAAAGAATAGAAAATTGTATTTTGTTTATTTTGTTTTAATTTATTAAAAACAAAAAAATTGCATGATAATTTTCAGTGTTTTATAAAGCATTTTGAAGCTGGTCTTTTCTCAAAATTTAATCCAAAAATTTCGAATGATTTTAAATAGGTTTATATAAATTTAAAATACCATATTAAATGGTCTCAGGCGTAAGATTTTTAGTTAAATTTTGAAAAAATATAATTCAGCAGAATTCAACGTCAAATAGATTTCCAATCTGCAAATAAATACTATATGCAAGAAGGATAAGTAATATAATAAGTTTAGGTTCATCGGAAAGATACTAAACAGTAACTTACGAGCTTTTTGATTTCAGGAAAACATAATTTTCGGGTCAAAGAAATTTTGTTGTAATTCTGAAACCTCGTAAATCCATATTTTCTAAGTCACGATATCACTGAATAATTTGAGATTGGAAATCTATTTGAATGAAAGCTTCAGTATTCAGATAAGACCTTTCTTCAATCCTTTTTTAAACATATTTTTAACACAAAAATAATCTTTATATTTTTTATTTATAACAAAATTTTTATAGAATTCAACATCAAACATTTTAAAAACAGTACCCGAAGAAGTCCATCAGACTACAGCCAATGAGGACCTAGTAAAATCAAAAGATAGACATATTAATCATGCGACGAGATTCTGACGTTAGTTCCGAAAATTATATTATTTGTAAAAATTCTTATTATTTAAAAACTGCCACGATTATTATTTATTCAAGAAAAAAAAATATTTATTTATTATTTTTAATAGTTTTAATATTAAGTCCAAAGAATTATGGTAAAAAGAAAAGAAAATGAACTGAATATAAAAACTTTTTTAATATATGGAAAAATTATAAATTGAAATCTTGGAAGACTAATTTTAAATTTTCTTTTAAATATTTTAATAAATTTCACTTAATTTATTTGAAAAATATGAAAAAGGGTTTTTTCGTAGGACTTTTTTATTGTGGTGTATTAGAGGGACCCGCGCAGATGCGGGTCTTAGCACGTAGGCCTAACTGGCCCATTGTGCCTCCTCGTAAAAAGGTTGGTTGAGAGGCTAGGTTTCTTCCCTGAACCGGTTTGTCCTTCTAATTAAGGTCGGCACCGTAGTTAGGTTCAAATTAGCTAGCCCCTCCTTACTCAGCAAGTAGCAAGTCTGGTTCTAGAAAACGCCGAGCGTTCACCCAAAAAATGTTTGTAGGACTTAGTTTTAGAAGACCGTTTTGAACGGTTTAAACTTTCATCAATTCTTTGATTTTCACTTTTCCAATTGAAATAAGTTTATAAGTTTTTTTTTGAATATGTATTTTTATTAGAAAAGAATTTTAAAAAATTAAAGAAATGAACAAACTCCGAAACCCTAATTTGCCAGGTTTATATGCAAACTGAAACTTTAAAACTAATCCTTTGAGGTTTATCCTTTAAAAGAAAGCTGTTTGGCATAAACCCAAAGACAAGCAATTTTTGAGACCATTAAACTTTTTTCTTATAATCGAATATTTTATGGTATAAAAGTTTCTTAAAATTAATTTTGCCGAATCAAAAATTTAAAACTAAGGCGTTAGCATTCATTACCTGCTTGGTTCGTTTCTATCGTATAGTCTACATTGATGTTAAGACGGATCTTCTCTAAAAGAAAAACGAGCATTAATAGTACTATAGAAAATTTTGGTGTACCATCTAACACTGCTTTTCTAGAGTATTCCCAAAAATCAATAAATTTTAATCTATCATAGTAATTTACTTTAGTAAAACAAAAGTGGATGGATGACCTCCATTCAATAGTCTCTGTTAACTAATTCCGAAATGTCCTAGTTTTCCATTTTTAATGAAATCTCTTTGATTGTTTTTATTGATGTTTAATGAGTTTTTATTATAATTTTATTTAAACGACAATTAAAAATATATTAATAGTTTTTTTTTTTTAATTGAAACTTATTCATTCGTGAAAAGCACGATTAAAACGAAATTAATTTGAATTTTCCACTCGGATATATAATTTACAAAATTTATTGTATAATTTTTTTTTGAAATAATTAAGATTGATCAATTTACGTGGAATGAGAACCGCAAATATATTGTATAAAATAGGAAATCGACACAACTCAAAAATATTTCAAATTTCAATTTCACACCCGCAAACAAAACCAACGAAATACCGAAGTAAACAGGATGAAAGGATTTTTATTTTATAAACGCATTTAAAAATTCAGTAACATTTTAATGCAAAGTTTTCCACTTTTATCGGAATTTTTTTTTTTTTATTAAAAAGCATTTTTATTGATTTAGAATTAAAAAAAATAAAAAATAAATAAATAATTATTGAAGCATATTCATTGAAAATTAATTAGCTCGTTCTTTGGTTGCTTTATACTTTTTTGTTTTTAAGTATTTATAATAAAATGCTCATTAAAAAAATTTAAATGTTTTATGAATTTTCCGTTTTAAATTTTTATAAAATTAATTAAAAAAAATTATTCTAGGTTTCTTGTATTGAAGTTTTTTTTGCTAGAAATTTAAATACAGTGAGACCTACTTTAAGTACGTCTTTTTTCTAACTTTCTATAGAATGGGAATGAAGCATTTTGAGGGTTAAACAAATAAAGTCCAATAATATGTTTGAAAAATATGCGATAATTTCTCTGCTTGGCTCCTTTTCCATGTTTAAATTTAGTTTAGATGATATGTATATCTCGAATGTGGTATCAGATGAGATTGAAATTTGAAGAACTTGTGAGTTATTAAGATGAATAGACCCCTATTATTGTGGAAACTTCTTAACGAAAATTTGGAACGTTCCAGAAGATTATATTGGATCCGGAATCGGTGCAATCGGTAAAAAACACCTTAGAGAGGGATGCAAATGCACAGAATGTCGACTGAAAAATGTCCCCTCCAACTGAAATTTTCTGAGTTTTTCTTATAAATGTAGGAAAACGATGATTAATTTATAAAATGAAAACACTTTGCAAATTTTTGTTCTTTAATTCTCTTTATTTCTTCTTATTTTTTGCTATTTTTATTACTCGCTTAATCGCGGTTGTCCATCGACTGACTCGTAACGCATCATCTTCCTTCTTACATTTGTCATGCAAACCTCTTATCTGCATGATTCATATTTTACCTTTTCTTAGTCTTATGTTAAGAGAACATCCGCTTAACATAAGACTATCATGTAGACTTCTTGTTTACATGGCGGATGTTTATATAGGCCTTATTTTATCATACAACTGAGTCTACATATTACATCTTATCCATCTTAACATGGCCATCCTACATAAATATTATCCAAAAATGATAATAATTGGCATCAATAAAAACCTTATTCTAACATTTCAATATATCCATTGATGCAGTGTATTCAATCTTCCTTCCAAAAAATCGTTTTATTTTAAACTTTAAGTATAAAACTGGTCAAAATTTAAATAAACGAAATTGGTCAAACATCTTCCTTCTGAGTTTTTAATTATAAAAATTGCGGAGTTGGGGTAATCTTGACACGTGCTTTTCAGTATTTTTAAATTAAAAACGTGATTAAGAAAATTCACTTCGTTTTCGGAGATTTCCAACTGTTTTCCAACATTAAAAGGTCCTTGAAAAAATTCATTCGATCATTTTCCTTATTAAATCCAATTTAATTGAAAATATTTTTTTAAGGAAAAAAAGCTCCATGGTTGTTAAAATTATTTTTCACAGATTTCGTTTTTTATTTTCTCAAATATTTTTTTTTTTTTTACATAATTCTTTGATTCAAAAAATTTATAAAAATCGAAAAAGAATGAAACTTTGTTAATTATTATTGTTGTTAAGTAAAAGTATAAAAATTAAAAAAAAAAACACTTTTATACAATTTTAAATTACTAAAAAATTTAAAATTTAAAACTAAATTGTTTTAAAAAAAAAAACTGATTTAATCCTGCTTGAATCTCGAGTTGCTCAAGCAAAGCTCAAGAGAATGGAATAAAATTTAGTGAGTCCAGTACACAGGGACGAAAAGCTTAAAAGGATTAGATCCACCAAAAAAAAATGTATAAAATAACAAAAAGGAAAGAAAAATGTTTTAAGTTGTTTTTTTTGTTTTAATGAAATTTTATGATAGAATGAGCTTATTCAATAATTAAATAATTAAGATGAATTATTTTCGAATTTAAATTTTCATTTTATTTTCATTTATTTCGTTTTTGTTTTTTTCTTTTTAGTAAAATAGAAATTATTTTTTTTGTTTTACTAAGAAAATTTATAAAAACTAAAAAAAAAAATTAATAAAAACATGATTTTAGAGCGATTAAGAATTTAAAATAAAATTAATAAAATTAAAATAAATTGTAACAAAAAAATTTTATTTTTTTTTAATACTTTAAAAAATAAAACAAGAAATAAATTAAACGGCTGTAAATACTAAATGTAAAAAATTTTCATTAAAAAAAAAATAAAGAAAAATAATTCAAATAAATAAAATATCATTGTGTGTGTGTGAAAAGGATTATTGGCATCACAGTCCTTCGTATTTTTTCCCATAAAAATTTTGTTTTTAATTTTTAATTTAATTAAATTTCGATAAACATTAACTTTAAATTTTGTTCAGCATTCAGGTGAGTAAAATTTGTTTTTGAGCTAAATATTCATAATTTTCTTTTTTCCTTAAATCAAATAAAACTAGTTTAATTTTATTTCCTAATAACTTCTAAAAAAAAAAAAACTATGTTTTTGATGAAAAGGAATAAGTTTTAAACATTTCCGCCTAAAAATTAGGTAATTCTTATATCCTAGACATATCTCCGATTTTTATGCTCATTATTGCGCAATAGGTCATTAAAACTCGATAATGACCTTTATTTACGTAATAACGATCAATTTTAAGTATCTATTTCAAGCATCATTATTGTTTTAATTATCAAATGAAATTGTGAAGAGGTCCCAAATTGTTGCTTCACACTGTTTACAGGGCCATCTGAATTTGAATATTTTAAAAATTTCATGTGATTTTGACATGTTTTCTTTTTCACATGAACTTAAAAGGAGAAAAAATGTTTATTATTTTAAAAATTCCTTCAAACTTACTAAAAACAATTTAAAAAAATTAATTTTATGGAATCAAAATTAATAAACATTCTATTTTGAAAATTATAAACAAAATAGTAATTTTTTGAACATTTTGGAATGACAAGAATAATGATCATTGTGAAAATAACAAGATGTGTCATGGGTCATCCGGAAGTATTATTAAAAAATAATTATTGTAATTAAAATCAGAAATTTGTCTAGAGCATTATTTTCATTTCAAAATATCTGTGTATCAAATTTTGTTGAAATTTTTCAAGTGTTTCTTGATTTCATCATCTCCATAAAAGTTATAAAATTTTATGGTTTTTTTCCTATAAGATGTAAGCTTGTTTTACAACACGGACAGGTAGACATACAGACATCGCAACAGAATTCTCTGAAATTCCAAAGACCTCGAAACATATATTTCCGTTGAAAATCGGAGCCCGAATTCTTGGTATCGACCAAGTTGGTTGTTCTTGTTTAAGCACATTATCTCGTATTCAGTTGATTCGTTAATTTTTTTTAATTCCTCTAGATTTAACTCGCTGCCAGGGTTGGACTAGCTATGCAAATTGCACCGGGAAGTTTTGGAATACCTGCCCATTTTCTTTGATGATTTGATTTCCAAAGTGAATTTTGTTTTTCAAATTTAATTTGTATTCCTTTCCACTACCAAAGTGAGCTTTGTTTTTATTTCGATTGTAATCCTTTTTCAACTGTCGATTATTCACAGGCCCACACTATCGCTCAATACGACCGGCCCACAGGGAAATGTGTCAATGTGGACCACCGGGACGGTCCAGTCAAAGCCTGCTCGCTGCCATATAATTGCGGCTTAAGAGTCTTAAAATTGTTTCCAAAAATTATGTCGAAAGGAAATTAGTTTTTATTAAACTGAAATTTTTAAACAGAAATTTTTTATCACCTAATTTAATAACTTTTGTTTTTTTTTCTAATTAAAGAAATTATTTTTTTGTTTTAACACTTTCACATTATTTTCCCCCCCAAAAAAAACAAAAAACAATTTTCATTTTCTGGATTTAAAATTCAATTTGATGGTAATTTGTAAGAAGATTTGTCTCTTAATTAATTAACATTTTTTTCCTGTTTGTGTGCGTGTGTGTGTTTGCCGAGAAAAAGTATTTCCTGAAAGCTAATCACAGTCATTAAGCACCAACTTTGTTGTTCTCTTTTTCTCCTTTTATTTAGATTTTTTTCATTTTTTTTTTGTGATTCAAAATTCCTATCTAATTCGCCTTAATAATTCTTCCGTCCATGAATTTATTCAAAGGCAAAAGAAAAAAAAAAGGAGCTCAACATTAAAGTTTTATGTTACTTTTCGGACATTAATTTAAATGTTTAGCTAATTTATAATACAAGAAAATTTTAGGTGAAACTAATTTATATTTTTTTGTCGGTTTTTCTTTTTATTCGAAAGTAGGAAAAATTAGTTTTCTTTAAAAAATTTTAATCGAAATTTTTTTGTATTTTTCGTGATTGCCAATATCTCAATTAACCAACATTTAAGCTCGTCGTGTCAATCATAACTAATAAAATCAAAATAATCTCTTATAAATCATATTTTCATCAAATACAATACAATAGAATTCACCAACTATCTGGTCACATACTGTATTCAGGGTTCTTTGATGTTTCTTATAAGAATGTTCATTTCTTAGATCATCATTGAACCTTATTTAGTTGTCCAGATAACTGGGATTATTCTGTATAGAATAAAAACTAACAAATATAACTAAAAAGAAAATTTCCAAAAACTCATAAAACAAATTAAAAACAGCAAAGTCTAATGTCAATATTTAAAATAAATACAAAATTTCATAAAAAAAAACGCAACTAGAAACATTAAAACATTAAAAATTAATGAATTTATACAGAAATCAAAGTGTCTGTAATTTAATGTAAATGTTATACATAATTAAAATTAATTAATTATATTATAAAAAAAATACATGAAACTAAATCCTTTGTAAATATATTAAAAAAAAAGAATGAATTTTAGACTTAAAAAAAGAAAAAAAAAATAGGTAAATAAAAAATTAAAAATCAACATTTAAATAAAACAATTAAAAAAAATATATAAAAATTAAAATAAATTAAGAAAAGTTTTTATAAGAATGAAATTTTAGAAAATTTATTTAATGTTTAGAATTTGTTAAAAATTAATTAAATTTATTTAAAAGAAAAGAAAATGAAATGATAAATAAAAACAAAAATTTTCTTTTTATGTAAAAAACCAAAAAAAAATTCCCGGAAAAAGGATTAATTTTTACGCAAGTTACTAAATTGAAATTTTATAAAAATTCATTTGTTTTTAAATATTTATTTCGATATATTTAATTTTCTATTCAGTGAAAAGCTTTGAAAAATAGAATTAAATCATTCACGCATGTGTCTGGATTTTTAGAAACAATCAAACCTGCTAATTGGATCAGCCATCGGAAAACTTGATCCTATTACCAGGCAGTTTCTGTAATAGAATATTTCTCAAACTGATTTCCATTATATGCGCGAACTAAATTGGTGCAACTTGGTCCTTATTTTGTTGGGAACCAAATTAAACTGGTTTGGTCCACGGTTGGGTCAACCGATTTGATAGATGGATCTCGGAAATATAATTTCAGTGCGATTTTATTTTTTGTTTTCTCCGGTAAAAAAGTTTGTTAAATTAAAAATTTTGTTTTAACTAATTTTTGTAAATAAAATTTATTGTAATGAAAAAAAAAAATACCAAAAAAAACCAAAAAATAAAAACGATAAAAATTCAATTTAAAAATGATTTAAAATAATTAAACAAAATAATCGAATCCTTATCCTTGTAAAATAAAAGTCCAAAAGAAATGAAATAGATTGTATTTTTGAATTATATTAAAAAAAAAAAGAAAAGATATTTGATTATAAACATTACCTCTAAGATAAAAAATATACATTTAAATAAAAGAAAAAAAAAAGGATTTATTAAATATAAATAAATATAATAAAAACTTTGTGACAATATTTTCATTGAATTAAACGGTTATATTCATAATAAAACAAAAAAAGAAAGCTTTTGTATTTTAATCCCATACGGGCACAGTTTTAATCTAGAAATCAATTGATACTAGTCATTTTCCTCCATACCGACTTGAAAATTTATAAAATCTTCGAAGTCTGATAGTTATCTCTCAATAATTGTAATTACCTCAAAGTAGCATATGCTACGAAGACACTATAGATCAGTATAAAAAGTTCAGCGGATACTATGTTTAATTGACTTATTTTGACCTATCACTGACATAATCATTGAAAATAGCCGATTTACTGCAATTAATCTGTGCTCTGTTTTCAAATCCAGTACACATTACTTAAAAAAGGGCCGTATTTACGATCTAGACCCCCAGGAAACGAATGCTGAGTTTTCTACTATACGACCCTGACTTAAAACTATTTATTTCGTGAAAGTTATAATTTTGAGGCAAAAGCTATCCAGAAACTTCGTGCCGATTTTTAAGGAGGATTCTAAAGAAATTTTTTTATATGTCGATATTTATTTATGAAATTATGTTCACCATTTTCTTCCACAACCCTTTTCTGTCTTTTTCATCCTTTCTAATCCCACCAGATGCAGAGGAGAGAACAGAGCATGCCTTTATTTTGGATGAAGACCAGCTTTTGGAATAGCCAATAATGGTTCCTTTTGCTTAGCACAAGAACTTTTTCGCTCACCATTGTTGTCAACGATTCATTTTTCATCGGCCTTCACTATCATCTTTTTAGTTGCCTTTATACAGGGAATTGCAAATTGATTCATTAAATTATCGTTACATCGTACCCATTTACTTAATCAAGTTTGCCTAAATATTCTTAGAAGGCGATTTTTGATATTTATAGTATCTCTGAGAATTCACGTGTGCTACAGTGCAGATTATTCTCGACAAGTGTCATGATTTAGTCATCATATGTGATGGTGAAGGCATTAAAATATCTTCGTTCAAAATATGGATGTATACGTCCACGTCTTTAGCACGAAGTTTCTGGACAACCCAATATTTATCCCGTAGCAATAAAAACTTGACGTCTCCTTTAAGCGCATGTAAGCATATACAAATCTAATCAGCTTGATCAACACGAAAAAGGCAACTTAACTTCGAAAATGGAAGTTTGACATTAATATTCCTAATGTACAAATTATTTAGACGTGGATCCTTAAAAAATCTATGTAGTGCTAAACAGTAAACTTTCTAGTAGTAGCCATATTTTGAAATTCCCAGTTTGCTAAACACCAAGGTGATAATCACTCTGGCTTTATAGTATTCCTCTGAAGAATTTTCTAATTAAATAGTTTTTCCAACTTTTAATGAAATGTTATAATAATTGTATTAAATTAAAAAGATATAAAATTCTCATGAAATTTTCTTCTAAATCGAAATTATACTAAAAGCTAAAAACTTTTCATTCATCGAATTTTCTCAGTATTTTATTCGGAACGCTTGAATAATCTAAATGAAAAGCAGATTTCTTGTTTTATTAACGAGGATCGTTTTAGTTAAATAATTCCGGTAAAAAAAAAAAATTATTATTATTCCCTCGAAACCTTCTTTATGGTATTTATAATAAAAACAAAACAAATAAACTGAATTTTCCCTTAAGCTATCCAATTTTTTCTGGTGTGTCCTCTCTCCTAACCACACATATTTAGTGTCCATTTTCATTTAAAATAACAACAAAAATATAAAAAAAATAAAAACACAGGAGGAAGGCAACAATTTATAATAGTTTGTGTCCGAAATGAAACAAATAAAAAGGATGACCGCCCTATTTTTACCATCGAATAGAATAAACCCCAAACCAGAAAAATCTCGACCACAAAATGAATGGCTGAGATGGTAATAAAAAACAAGTTATCCTCTTTGTTCTACCCCTTCGTCCTTTACAAATGATATCTGGACTTTGGATTTTTCCCGAATTTATTTAGTGGAAGATTATGTATACTCTTTTTTTTTATATTTTGTATTTTGTTTTCTCCTATTACAACAGACAATGCCAACCATTCCCCAAGTAATTCCGAGTATAACAAACAAAATGAAAAGAAAAAACAAAATATATATGTATACAAACTGGACCCACCATCCTTCTATACCTTCTACTTACCATACATATTACCTCTTATATCCGGTGTATCTATGAATCCTGTATAATATATTCAACCCAGTATACTATATTCCAATCCTTGTCGAGATGATATATGACAAGGGTCAGGTTTGTTTATTATAAAAGCACAATCCGACAGGAATACACTTGTACGTACGTTAAAGTTAATCCTTCCCCTGAGGGTGAATTGAATTTTTTTTTTATTTTCAGTGGATGGGCACACAAACGAATTCAGTACAATTTACATTGAATTGAAAGTTAAGTTAAAATAAATTTAATAAAATAAATAAAAAAAAAAAAAAAAAACAAACTCCCACAAATTTTTGACCCACATCTCAAATGTCCTTTTCGAAATTTCAAGTTAAACAAAAATCATACATATGAATATGAGTGTGAGTTGTTTTTTTTCTTTTAATTTTTATTGTTTTTGGTCATTTTGTAAACGAGAAACGATTCGAGTGGTCAGAAAAAAGTTAACTTTTTTAACTTTGTTAACTTGATTTTTTTCTCATTTCCCTATACTTCTTTGGATAATTACAAAAAATAAGTTTTTTTCTTTTCGTTTTCATTTCATTCATATTTTAAATTAATGTCAAGCTATTTTGTGGAACTTATTTTTTGGGAGAATTCTTAATTTTCTGCTTTCATAATTAACAATCTAATTGCATAATCTAATTATTATGGCACCTTTAAAAATAATTTTTAAATTTAAATTCAACCTTTTTACGAATTGATGGAATAATGAGGTGAATTTAGGATTTGGTATAAACTAAATTGGTATTGTCTGCATTTAATAGTTAGCCTCATTGGGAATTTAAAGCTGAGATGTTCTACAAATTAGTCCAATTATTAAAATTAATGAATTAATTAATTACCTTAAAAAGAATTTCTCAGATGAATACGTTTTCAATTACAAACTTTAAGAAGAAGAAGAAAATACTGCCAATGAAAATTATTTGAATTTATAACACATGCCTTAACGTCATCCCTGTCCAATTAAATGCAAATGCCATGCATGAGCATTGTCAAAGACGTGGAGTAGTGTATTTACTGCATACAAATAATTGGATTTTAAATTCGGGAATTAGAAATCAATAATATCCGCTCACTCTTGATTAGGGTAAATATTGATTTTGAATCTAGTGTTAACATCCGTATATTAACGTTACTATTTTATATCGATTTAACTAGTCTACAATTCAATAATATGCTTCTACTTTATGGTTGGCGGTCAACTCACCGCCGGGCTCCACGTAAAATTACACCTAGTCCTTCTCGAGCCTAACATACTTGCTGGAACAGTTTTTATATACATTGCGCGGGACTTAACCCTTCGACGATTACCGAACGACTGACTCGCAAGTACAAGGATATACCAACTAACCAGTTTCTGTGTTACTTCATAACTAAGTGTATCCTACCCCGACGGTGAGCTGCCTTAAAGCAGAAGCGTCTACATTTACTACAGTCGGGGCTTTCGACTGTTCTTATTTTTTTCGCACACTAGTAAGTGTAGTTTTGAAATAACTATTACGCCATGTTGTGCGTATAACACAACATTAGTATTCATTTAACACATTTGAAATTGGATTGAAATGCGTTCTATTTTCCGACAACAAAGTTTTCGTTCAATTACTTACGTTTCCAATCAAATTGTAAAACAATAGTTTCTGGAAAATCTGTGAAGATTTTGTTTTATTTGGAAAAATTTAAAACTTTAAAGTTTTTTTTATTCCCCAAAAATATGATACATTTCTTTTCTTTTTTTTTCTTACAATAAAAGCAAATAATTCCCAAATAGGAAATAAAATTCATTTCTCTTTCAAAAATTTTATTGCGTAAATAATGTCATATCAAACATGTTTGGGAAAATTGATCCGGAAAAAAAAAATCACAAAAATATGAGAAAATATTTATCGAAAAAAGAAAAGAAAATTCGGGAAATATAAAAAAATCTCACTTTTACAATAAATTTGATACGTAAGCGATGGCCTATCATTTTTTTTTGATTTTCGAAGGCATCTCCATCCACTTTAGGCTCTTAAGTATATGATTTTCTTTATTTAACTTCCATACCAGGTGATACGCAAGTTACAAGTTTTATGAATTTGGAAAAATTGATTTTTGAGGTGTTCTAAGCCGCTTGTAAGCAATCAAGCGTATTTCTGTCTGCTTACTTGAATTTTAATAATAGTAACTATTCATTTGTATACTTCCAGTACTTACAAGTACATGAATGTTAAAGACAACAACCGGAAGATATAACATTTAAATATATTTCTGTAATTCAAATGTTCAAAGATTTAACGTTTAACGGTTACCTCGTATTTGCCAAAATCAAGTAGCTACAAGCAGATAATTTGTATATCAAACATTCTACTTACAATTACATGAAACCTAGCCTCTGGCTTTATTAGCAGATCAATTTCAATGAAATTTGGTATGATGAAAAAACCTGTCAGAAGAGTCCTAATCTTCTAGTCTTCGAAATATTATAATAATTCATGAAATGGAAAACTACATAAAACTATTTATTTCCTACGTATCGAAATATAATGTTTCTAGAATCTAGCTTAGTTCATTTTATTGGTGTTTTTCTTACTATTATAAAAAAAAGCTCATCTTTCGGGGTGAAAAAAGTGTCAAATACTTGTAACTGATGTTTCCTCTGTCAATCGAATCACCAATATTACATGATGAATTGTAATTGGGGAAGGGAAATGAAAAAGCAAACGCTTACTATTAGATATATAGTAGTTTTTCTTCTCGTATTTTGGATAGAGAGTATTGAATAGGATTTATGGAAGTTATTGCTTCGTTTTTTTTTTTGGTGATTCTTTCATAAACTAGAATGTGCTTAGGACATTTATCGATTGGCCATTAGATTTTTTTTTTATAATTGATTTTATATCATTAATCTTAGAAATATTTTGTAGTGAGATAGGAAATTGTGAACTATCAAATTGGTTAAATTATTTTTTTTTTTAAATTTTATCATAAGTATTGATATAAATTTTGTTATAGTAAAAAGTTATGGTTTTTATTGGCTAAGATTGATACTGGTATGATCAGGTCAAAATGGCTTTATGCAGTGAGTTTTGCTATTTAAGGAGTTACAAAAATCAATGTAATTTTTTGGAAATATTTTCCAATCCAATCCAGTTTTCTCTATTTTTGGACATAAATAAATACACACCTTAACGATTATTAGTTAACATTTTTGTTAAAATATATTAATACTTAAACAATTTATGTAACTATTAGCTTTTCGGATTATCAACTGTAGGCAAAGAATAAATACATGAAGAACCGAGACCTGGATTTGAACCAGAGCCTCATCAGTTTCTAGAAACGAGGTCTTAACCGACTTGACCATTCAACACTGTAGTTATTAATCTGTTCATTTGCCTTTTCGTAAATTCTAAATATTATATTATTCAAACAGACACGCTGAAACTACTATTTCTCTGAACATCTTAAGGAGGACACGTCTATTCTTTTCGAAAACATAATTTTACAGGTCCTGCGCGTGCATTCCTCTTTCGGCACCATTCTGCGTTTCAGGTTTTAAGAGTTAGACGTGTTTAAATAAACTCTAATAATGACCAGATTTGAATCTTCTACACTGGCTTCAACCGTCGTCATCCCTTTGCCACTCAACCATGAAATAGTGGACATTTTCGTAAATAAATTTAATCAAACCGCATTAAGTTTTTCGAAATTTCATCAACGTATTCACGATTTATAAATATTATTCAAATTTTTTAAATCCATTACTATTTCATACTAGAAAGAATTTCTTTAACGAACAGAAATTCATCTTTTTTATCGTTTTCATTTATTCGGATTAAATTTTCTTTTCTTTTCTTTTTTTGGTTTTTATTAAAAATATTCACTTTTGTTCTTTCACATTATTATCCAAAATTGTTCTGGTGCTCATTTATCGTCTTTTGTTTTTTGGGTTCTAATGAAAATAAATCAAGATATGCAAATCTTGACATATGTAAATCACTTAAAATTTATGAAGTAATGATAAAAGAAAAGCTCGAATGAAAATTATGGAACTACCGCGTCGCCCCTCATCCGATTCCATAAGAAGCAATATTTTCCACAAAAATTTATGTAAATAATATTTTTTTATTTTGACTTCATATTTTCTCATAAATAAACGCGAAGATTTTCGAGTAAAAAGAAAAATCAAACGTTTCTTGTGAAAGGAGAATTCTTGTTATGCGACCTTCCTTCGGAAATTTTCAGATTTTTGTTTTTCGGTTAAGAATTTGTGAATTTCATTAATTCTGATTTAATTTGAATACAGAAAAATTTTCAATCTAAATTGGCCACAAAAAAAAAAAGAAAGCATGTCCATTCGTAATTTTCCTTTTATCTAAATTAAACAGAAATTTATTTCGTTGAAAAATTGACTTTTTATTTATGTTTTCCGGACGGAAATCACATTTGCCGTTTTTAATTGATTCCGGTAGAAATTTAATCAATATTGTACGCAAGTGAGGGAGGACTAAGGCATTGGAAACAATGTTTAGAAGTTCCAAAAAATTATTGTATTTGGTATTTTTTTCAACTAGGACTTTCTTGATTTCAAAAATTTTAGGAAAATCAAAAGTTTTTCGAAGGGTTTTTCAAATTTTTACTCTGTTCTAAATAAAACTTTAATAGAAAACTAAGCAAGAAATTCAACCATATTAATCATATAATTCTGTTAATGGCAATTAAATGTTAATAAAGCAAAAAACATTTTAATTAAAATTCAATTCTCAGAAATGTTTGTTACTTAATTTAGTTTAAAATCGACTCGGATTCAAGCTAGTCCGACATTCAAGAAAATAGATTTCATAGAATTGAAATCCCACAAAACTTTCAACTTGTGTTTTAACACCCACATCGATGTTCAAAACATAGAAATCTCATTTTATAAAATGCATAAGTTTTATACAAAAACAAAAAAGAAAAAAAAAATTCCCAAGAAAAACCAAAAATAACAAACAAAAATTTTCACATGAAAACATGAAAAACCAAAGGAAAATTTACATGAAAATATTATATTGTAATATGATGAATAGGGTATTGTGAAGTGCACTAAAAACAGACACATTTCTTTATTAGTTCAGGGTGAATATGTCAATTACAGCAGAAACAGGACGGTAATAAATCAAGTAGCCATATACACTGGCATATCTTCCAACGTTACAAGTTTCACATATCCAATGAACTTCACAGAGAGTGTAGTTTACTAAAACATGTATGATAGTCAAAAAAAAGAAAAAAATATGATAAAATAAAGAAAGAAATAAACTTCATATTTTCACTGAAACAAGTCCTATTTTCTTTGGTAATAAACAATACAAAAAAAAGGGGATACTATATGAGAAAACTATTCAAGCTATGTGTACTAAATGCTTGGTTGTAAACTAACATACCAAATTCTGGACACGAGTATGTTTCGATGGGTTTGGTGCAAGTTGGGATATACGGGTTTTTCTTTTGGTCCATTCATCATAATATTGTCTAGGACCATATACATGAATATTATAATGTAATTCGTTTTTGTAGAATTTTCTGAGTAATCTCCTTCCATGGGAAATGAAGGAAATTAAATTAGATTCATATTTAATAGTATAGGAAGCCTGTAAGAGAGTATAATATTTTATTAACATGGAGTTTTTTGTTTAAAAAATAATAATAATTAATATAGTAAACTTCTTTTCGACGATACTCGTTAGTTGAGAGCTCCCATGGCTCCTTGCAGTGGCGAATAAAAGAAACCTGGTAAGAATAATATGCTAACAAATTGGTCACACCTTCACACTCTTTGCATTTTTTTGACGTTATTTTATTTTTACATATTTGATTCCAGCGGTGCCTGAGATTTTGACTTCAGAGATTGAGCCTGTCCTTTAAAAATGGAGCTAATTTTAAACGGAATTCTTTACACTTACAATCTGAAGACATTTCCCAGAAATCTGTTCAATATCTGTCAATTTATAATACAAAAATCACGATAAATTGAAATTAAAAAATTATCCTAAAAATTTCAGAATAAATGAATTTGCCTATCACGTTAGGAGTTTGTTAACGAAATGCATATTTTTGTTCAGTTTGTGTTTTTCTTTTCGGAATTGATTAAATAACACGTCAGCATGTTACAATATAAGAAAATAACCTCCCAAAAGGGAATAGGATATAGTCCCCTAATGTAAATTCCAACGAAATAACATGCAAAGAAGGTGGTATTCCAAAAACTATGGTTATGTGTCAGCAACTTGAAGAGTCGTCTAAGTGTTTACATCCTTTTTTTTCATTTTCTTTCTCATCTGGATCCCTTGAGTAAGTATATGCATATATATGGTCCATTAAATGGGAAAATAGATGATTTTCTAGGACGTTGGGTTCTTTTTTCCACTTCTTTTATAGTCAAGTTGACTGAGTGACGGGAACTCAAAAAAAAAAGAAACGAAAAAAAAATGCTTCTCAAGGTTTATAATATTTACATATATAGAGAGACACAGGAATGTACTTTTCCAAGTTGATAGAAGGTTCACGTACCCATATCTTTCCCATATTTATAAAAAAAAGGAACGAATAAAAGGAAACCAAAATGGCAAAAAAAGGAAATCTTATTCTGAAATGTGTAGATCTACTTTTTTTTTTATATAAGTAAATAAGGATATGGTTTTCCTTTCTTGTTTGGAGATTCGACATAGTTGATGGTCACCTTCTTTAACAGGTAATTTCTTCACAACAAAGAAATATTTTCCTTTTCTTATTTTATTGAATAGCAAGAAAAAAAAAATGATTGAAGCGAAATTATTAAACCCATTTTATTAAATCAAAATACTTTGAAATTAGGTGATTGAAAAAAAAGGAAAATATATAAATTTATATACGAAAATGTTTCTAAAGTTTCTTCATATAAACAAAGATGTCGGTACGATCGAAATGTAAAATTAACTTTAATTTAAATCACAAATAGATGGCGTACTTAATAAATTTGTTTCAAAATTAATTGAGTGTTTAAAAACGTAATTTTACGATAAGTACTTTGTAATAAAACATTTTAGCACATCATTTGAAAATTTTTAAAACTAGTTGAATTCCACGATATACAATATTTTACTTGGAATAAATCCAAACATTTTGTATCACAAAAACTATTCAAAGAGATATTTTAAAAGGAAGGCAAATTTTTTTAATTGCAATTTTTTGAATACCTAAATAAAAACTACACAAAAATTTATTATAACTTACAAACAATTCGTAAAATTTTTAGTTCGCATAATAGTCGTGGCTTTAATGAACTGTTGGAAAATTACATTCCACCATTTTATAAGTTGAAAGTATTTTATTTCGAAAAAATGTTTATTTCTATGTTATCCTTAATTTTTGGCGGAATATATTTACGTATATATATATGTATAGAGAAATAATATCACCAAAGGTCGGTGTAAATGGTGAGAAAAATATTTAGGCTTAATGCCAATATGAAGTGTTAATGGGTTTTGGGTTATTTCCCAGCAGCAGCATCATAGTATCATTGAAAAACTATAGTGAAAATTTTACATAAAACTTGAATAAGTTTATCCGAAATCTCTCTACGTTTCGGTACTATCTCTCTGCTTCTAGTTTTTTGCTACAAACATTTTTCGTTGATTATATAAAGTATTATATAGAATGGAAAATAGAAAATTCAAATTGACGATAGGGACTCTTAGTAAACTGCATTGCAGGCTCCATGCGGCCATAAATTTTTCTATGTTGTTGGCTTTTATTTTTTTTCTTTTACTATTTCCTCTCAAACTATGAAAGATAAAAAATTAATGATAAATAAAAATGCACTTCCAGTTCTTTTTTTTTTTTAGATATATTGAATGCGACGACAGAAGAATTCGTTTTTTCTGTAGTCATTTTGATTTAGATAGAAATAAAGCGGATGTGAGCAATTTCAAATACCAAAAAAAGCAAAAATTGAGACAATTTTCCGTACAAAACCAATAACAAATAATATTTTTTTATAAATTTAAATTAAAGAACTATCAATCAATCATTTTGAATTGATATTACGCGATTGATTTGTTATCGAAAAATAAAAAAATATATACTTTGAACTTTTTTTTTTTTTAAATACATATTTGATTTAATTGAACTCATTATTCACTTGGTCGATTTAGTCCAGAACAGTATTTTCAATATTCTAGTTTTTTTTTTTTTTGTGAATTGAAAATTGAATGAATAAATTGAAGATAATTTTAAAGAACTTCCCAAAATCCAAGAATTTCGAACAATTAAATAAATAACAAGAAAATTTAATTTTGGTAATCTAAATTCTAATGGAAAACCGAAGAATTTAAATTGATAAGTAATCGATTTCAAAAGATGTTATTTTTTAATTTCAGACACATTTGTGTCCTTTTCTCGTAACAAAAAAATGATTTTATTTTTCTAAAAGATGTTATTTCATTTCATTTAATTTTCAACTGAATAATTTATGTTCAATTTAAATTTTAGTAGAAAATTATATTCGCTACAAGATTTTCTTGTCTATTTTCGTTTGAGAGAGTATTTCAAAAGAAATTTTTAAAACGATATTTAATATTCGTCAACATTCAAAAATAAGGTAAAAAATTAAAAAATGTTGACATGACATATAAGAAAATTCTATTAAATAATTTTCTTTTTATTGTTATTAATTTTTGCATATACAGGCAGGAAACCTTATAGGTATTTGCTTCCATTAAAAATATCGAAAGAAACAGTGAATCGATTTTGTTCGAATTTATTCTGTTATAGGTTTCAAAAGTCGATATATTTTTGGATAAAAATATTCTGTTATGTCGAAAATTGCTTTTGGTATATTCTAAATATTTGTATGGTTTAATCTTTAAGGTACAGAGCGGAGAAAAATTGGTTGTTATCCAATAACTTCCTAAGTAGTTGTTTTCTAATATTCTTTTATCAGGTCGGCGATTTTCATTGTACTATATATTAAATAGAAGTACTTATTCGTAGTATAGCTTGGTTAAATATTTTATAAGAGAAAAGGGTAGTCGTTGGGTTTGCAATTTATATTACGCTTTTGTCTTTTTTTGCCTACAGTTAAAAATGGGAAATCGCAACAAATATTTAACCCAAAAGGAATATGTATGCTATGATTGACATTCCATGGGATTCGGAAGCAGAATTCGCATCTGATAAGACTCAGACATAAAACGGTGAAGAAATAGATGACAAAATATCGAGTTCTATCGAGAATCATGACATAATGTATATTCTTGCTGCTAATATGTATTTAGTATAAAGGTTAAATATAGTACTATTTAATTAATGTATTATAGGTAAAAATTCCAAGATCGCCTCAGTGTTCAGTGTTCTACCATTGGTTTATGGACTCTCTTTGCAGGTAACTAACAAGTTATCATGTTTGATACATGGTCTCGACAGTTCACATCTCAATTATTTCTTTGCGTATTATGTTCAAATTTCAAATATATGGTATATTCCCGTAAAGAACTTCATAAAAAACTCAGTTCATATTTTTCTAATAAATTTTTTTCTTATTTTTTTGCATTTTAATACATATTTTGAAAACAACAGAAGAGAAATTTCCATAGAAAAAGATTATGTACATAAAATGCGTTCGTTCTTATTGCTTATCGAGCCATATATCGTTTTAGCTTCTATTTTATATCATTTCAGGTGTAAACATTAATTTCCTGGCGCACTCCTCTTGTTGTCATGATTTTTGGTTTTATGTATTATTTACAATAGGAGAAATTCACGTTTCTTAAGAAACCTTTTTTGACATAATACAAAAGATGAAGAATTTCCATGAAAGCTGATTTCTTTAATATACGGGGTGTTTCATGATTTTATTTCATTTTTATGTTTGTATAGAATTTTCGGGAACTAAATTTCGAGGAAAAGATATTCTATGAACCTATTTCCAAATCCCTAAAGGAATTGTATTTAAAGATAGTCATGTGATATTTTATTTCAAAAGATTTATATGAACTAAAAACAATAGTCCACTAAATTTTGATGGTAGGTACTATCAGAGGGTATATTAGTTTTGTCACTAAATGTGTAACGTATAGAAAAAATCATCGGAGAAGGGTTTTCCAGACTAGAGATAGATGTGCAGAGAAACAAAAGTTATGTCGACTTATGAATCTCCGTCCGTCCGTGTATAAGATGAAATTTACAATATAAATTGGTTATTCCCTGATTTGGTATTGAATTTCAGCAAAATCGACTGAACTTATTAAGTTAAAACCAAGATGACCAGAAAGTTTGTTTGTTCCTTTTTATGGGTTTCCAGATTTAATCGAAAATTGTTTACATATGTTGGCTATATAAATAGACGATAACATGTTAAATTTCAGTATAAATTGGTCGAAGGATCTTGAAGAAAGAAATAGTCATAAAAGAAAATAAGCCTGTTCATAAAGTTTTTTGTTATGTATTTTAAAGACATCGATTTGAATAAAGTTTCCCAGAAAACCATTTAAAATATCATCCTGTAGATTTGTAAAAGACGTAGTACCAAAGATTCCTTTATATATTATTTTGATATATGTATATTTTAATGTCAATATCAAGCATCAAGAAATTACAGTGTTTCATTTCTATGTTGATTTCCTTCATCTTTTTTTTTTTTTTGTTTCGTCAACTTTTATGCAAATGAGAAAAAGTAATTACATTTCTATTTTTCTCTGTTTAGTTCAGGAAACCTCAAAATTCTTAAAAACTCATCAAACGCGAAGAATATACAGAAAAATTCAAGCATATATAGTCAAAATACGATGAATTTGTATTTTTCTCGTTTTAATATTCATTTCAAATTTTCTTTTTAATGTTGAAAATATTTACTGGAAAAAATTTTAATTTTGATCGTCGCGTTGGTGAAAAATAATGTTAGTAATGTTCACATGCGAGAATTTTATAATTTGTAATTAAAAAAAGAAATACCTATCAGCTAAGATAACTTATGATCCGGTTTCTTAAGAAAATGTGAATCCATCTTTATCAAATATACACGTTTTGGGGAAAATTTATATATTCGCGGTTCATTGATTTAAAAGAAGTTGATTGACAAATAAAGTCTCCATAAAAATAAAAAAAAAATTACACCAAATCGCACTAAGCTAAGTGGGACTCTTCAAATGCTGGGTAATAAAACATATATAAGGGCAAATGAAGAAGGATATATATTACGTTATATTTAGATACAAAAAAAAAAAAACTGGAAGAAAGAATTTTCTTCTTTTTTTTTGGTGAAAATTACAAGAGTCTTCCATTACACATTGTCAATGATACAAAGCGGAATGGCAATGAAAACGTCTTTGATGTTTATTGAAGCCAAATTCGATTCAGAATGGTCTCTCAATGAAATGAAAGTGCCTTTTTTTCGACGGTTTTCAACAACTTTTCTCTCCTTTTTTTTTTTACTTGAAGTTCTTTTTCTTAAGTTCAACATTGGATATAATAAAATAAAGGAAGAAAAAAAAAAACAAAAGGCTAATTTGAATATCGACCAAAAACTTTCGTTTAAAGTAATCCGCTTTTAAATTTGAAAAAAAAAAAAAATTTAAAATTTCCTTTTGTTACAAATTTTCAAGAAGAAAATTTTTTGGCTTCCTAATTCCAGCTTCAGAACTCTAAAAATTCTATAAATTTTATTTTCTACATTATAAAATAAAGAGAGTATCGAGAACGTTTATATGTGGCTACCCCAAATTATACATTTAGTAAATTATTATTATTTAGTTTAATATTATAACTTTTAAATTTCAAGATCGATCCCAACTAGGATTGTACTACGGTCCTAAAGCCCAACAAGATGTTGGTGTGAAATAAAATTTTCACAATTTTCCAAATTTGTACGTGCACTTGTTGAGAAATTCATCGTGAAAAATCTTTTTTTTTTGACGTGTCAAGAATGGAATTTGACAGATTTCCGTCTAATTTGGTAATAATAAATATGAACATTTATTGCAAATTAAACAGTTAAATTAAAAAAAAGTTGAGAAAACTATCACTGAGAGTGAAATTGAAAAAAGTAGGCATATTTGAATATACTGCAGAATTTCCTGGTTCAGTCCATATATTTAATCAAAATTAATCGCAATTTGTTTATGTGGCCCAAAATTTTCTATTGTAATAAATCTACAATAATCGATTTATGAATAAATTAGAATTTAAATAGTAAAACACTGAAAAATTCGATACAAAATAAAAAGTTCAGTAATTAATTGATTCCATAAATTTTGGATATTACCAATTTGTTTCGAACGATAGTAATTAAATTTTCATGAAATTTCTAGAAACAATGAGAATAAATCCAATTTAATTTTGAATTTAATTGCAATATAAAGAAATTAAAAACTGGAAATCTTTAAATTTATAGTTTATAAAAATGTTGTTTTAGATTCAATTTAAAAACTTTACCCCTAAACACAACTTTTTTTCAGTGAAAACTAAAAATACACAATTTTCCTTTTTATATATAAATATATATGTATGTTTTTTTTAAAAGGAAAAAATTGCATTTTACATAAAGTGAAAAGAATGTATGTAATGAATTGAATTTTCCTAATTTTCAGAAAACTTAAACTATTAAAAGGCCATTTAGTATCTAAAATTGTGCATAAAACACAAGTTCTTCTCTATAAAACTTGCCAAAAATTCAACAGTTGGTGAACATTAATTGGGCCCCCCAAACCCAAAAAAAAAAGAAATAGAAAAGATAAATGGTGCGACTTGCATTTTTCTCTTCCCGCATAATAATAAATCTTTTGTTGAATAGAAAGTTTTCACTTCCGTTTTATGTATGTAGGTATATTGATATTATTTGTCTCTAGGACTCGAAATATATAAATACATATATAGTCTTTAGAAGAATATTTATTCTTTTATATTATATGGAGAGGATATAGTTCTATACAGTATATGAGGACTATGGCTGAAAGCTGAAGGCATTTCTTTTCTTGATACGAATTCAAATTGCCTTGAAAATCTTCTTTGAAAACATCAACCACCATCAACCAATAAAATAAGATATAAATTTTCACCGAGATTTGTACGATGGCATTATAATGCTGGCCTTAATGTTATTTTAACTTCACATATTGGATATTATAGACGCCTTTTTTGGAGATAATTTATTGTTAATGCGTATCTAATGAAATTCACCTTTTTATATAAAGTTAACAAAATCTTTTTGGAAATTGAAAGTTTAGTTTTATGATAAAATATACTTTTTTAAATCTGAAATTGTTTAGAAAAGATATCATAAATAATTTAGTTAGTTGTAGTTCAAGCTGGGGTAATATTGCTACATAAAATATTTGTGATAAACAATTATAAAGATTTGATAATAAACTAGAAAGTTGAAAGCTGCCATTTAGACGCAACTTCACATATACAGCTTAAGAAAAGTTTGAAACTTAAATTGAGATTAAGTTGTAAAATGAATTTTACTGGCTTAAGTAAAACCTAAGCCTACCACAATAAGGATTTAGGGTTTTCGTAACTCAATTGTTAAAAGGAATAAAAAATGAAGTACAACTTAAGCCGTGAATACTGGATAACTTAACTGTGAAATTGGATATAAGTCCTTTTTATAAATATATCCTATTAGTGTTCTTTGACTACCATTGCATTCAGCACGGTTTGCATTAACTTTCAAATTCCACTATTTCTATATATTTCGACTAGAATCTACTTACAGCAAGACTTTTAATCTAATTAAAGATTACTATACAGTTTGTTCAACATCGCATAGAATACAAAATGTTAATTGTTGTATTCATTAATCTAAAAGTAGAAAATTTTTATTGTAGTACAGTTTACTGTGTACACCAAAAGCTACATATAAGAATTCGTATAAATTTGTACAAAGTATTTTAAAACAATCTTTATCCCTTAATTTCATCTCGCTTTGGAAACTATCATTTCTACACGAATTCCTGTATTGTGTAGTTCAAAAAGACAGTCTAGAAACAAATTAATTAATTTTTCAACCGAATGATAAAATTACAAACACAATATATACCAAACAATTAATTCAACGAACAAAATGTCTGGCCCGGCTCAGAGAAAAAGACACAATTGCGGTTTTTGATTTTACCACCTTCTACAACACACACACGAATGTATGCTTTGAAGTTAATGCGTTCAAAAACCCATCTTATTGGAGAAATATTTGTATGTCCTTTTGCCGACATGTTATTTCAATATATTTCCAAAAGTCTTCCCAATATATATGCAAAAGCAACAGAACCAAATTCTAGACGATGATATTTTACAAAAACGAGAAGAAAAAGCGGGTTCATTGACTAAATTTAATATTATTTAGAAGAGCTTTTTCAAGAGCCCACCAGGTACACATATGACATAACAATCGTACGAGGTGATTATTTAAGAAGGAAGGATATGAGAAGGAATCTCACAGAATTTGGGTGGTCATGTATACAATAGTATAATGAGATTTTAAAGTTAGGAAGACTCAAGTGTATTGTGTACAACGTCTAGGTTAAAACAGAAAATTTATGTTTTGCTTTACAAGAGTATATACAACGCATTTAGAGAAGATTCCATTTACCAGCGATTTAGGTGAATTAAGAGGGCAACCATCATTTTCATCTATCTATTTGGAATTTTACATAGTATATATTTGTTTGCTTTGTTTTTGAATTTCATCTTTTACATAAAATTATCACATTTGACTTATTGAGATGGAATTTTGTTTGGATCGGTTGAATTCATGATGAATATTTTAATAAAATTAAATTAATTGAACCAAAAAACAAGCAGATCATAAAAGCTTTTGTATAGTACAATAGTTTAATTGTTATGAAAAAGTATTTATTCAACAATTATGCTAGACCTAAAATTATGATTTTACTTTAATATTAATTGAGTTTATTAAATTCCTAAAGTATATGTTATTTTAGGTTGTTTTGATATTTTCATTTAGGATTGCATAACTATGAAATTATAAATTTTCTTTCTGATTCAACCATATAAATTCACAATTTCTCAAAGTTCTTGCAGTACAAAAGTAATCATTGAAAATACATACTTTGGACGATTGTATAGTGTTAAGGGTACTAGAAAGTCGAAATATTTATTTTGTGATAAAATATTATTCTTTCTGAACAAAATACCATTTGGCTTATATCCAAATTTAAAAATTTGTAGATTTGCCAGGTGAAAACGCTAATCGTTGCGCAAACTCATGTATTTATTCTAATTTGTACTTTTTAAATAAACTGTTTAAACTTAATCTATATTGATTGTTTCGCAATTATTGTAAGAAAAAGCCAGCTTTGGATTGGCTTACGTCATATTTTAAATATTTTTCTTTTAGAAACTATCGTCAATAGAAGTTTGTATTAATTTTGAGTTTCCAGAACAAAAATGCAAATAAGTTATCGTCGTTTAATAATAATTACAAGATAAAAACAACTTTTTATTTACAACGCTTTTAAATTTTCAGTTGAATCATATAAACTTGAAAATTCATTGCTGAGAGATGGATAAAAGTATTAAAAGAATGCATTGTCATCGTGTTCTGAGCTAAAAGTTTCAAATGTCTAGTTAGTCAGGAAGTTAGTTAGAAATCGATTGCAAGATTTGTACTGAACAAGCAAACAAGCAAAAAAGAAAGCGAATTAATAAAAACGTGGTAATAAGAATAATAAATGGGCGATATATTTTGACTGTCCAGTCCCCTTAAGATATCGATGACCGTGTTATACATATGCACACGTATAATATATTTACCTTTATATTGATATAACTTCGCTAGAAATGAAAAGAAAAAATCCTTGTACAATCAATACAAATTCTTTTATACTATATTTTCTATTTAAGAAAAGGAAAACTCGAACTTCAATTAAAAGCACTTTAATTTCTTTCGAACATAATTTCTAAGCAGTTTTCTGATGCAATTAGATTCTTGTGTTTTTGTTAAATGTGGTAAAACGTAAATTGTATTTACTCAAGAGAGCAAATAGTGTTTGATTGAATTAATTAAGATTGTGATAGTTTATTAAGTGATTTTCAATCAATATTATTATATCAATTACAAAATAATTACATACTACTTTGAATGTATGTACTTATGATGTGTATTCGTAAAGTGTATTTCTGCTTGAAATGAATTTTTTCCATTTATATTTATAAATTAATTCAATTAAAAATAATAATAAACTTAATAGAATTCCAACTATCCAAATTGCAAATATTCCAGAAATATTGGATAATTTAAGAATTTCACGATTACTTGCGCCTGGATTCCAATGACGTGATAATGAAATTTTTATTTGAATTGAATAATTTAGATAACGAAATACTGTCTTTGAAAAGAAAAAAAAGAAAAACATTAATTAACATTTATATAATAATATAATTAATAATTTGTACTTTTCTTTCCCATGTATTTTGAATACCAGTTTCTTGTAATTTAAGAACGAAATCATTAAAATATTCCATCGAAGGCCATGTTTTAAATGATGCCAATATACAATATTCATAATAAATATCTTCCAACATCATCTGAAGATTATCCATTTTTGATGATGTTACATAATCTCCAACAGCATAGTGTCCTATTTAATCAGTCAACCATATCAATTTTATTGTCTAATTAAATATAATCAAACAAAACAATTACCATACGCGAGTCTTTCAATTGAATACGCGACAATTTCTTTAGAACTTTTCACCATAATTTCATCATGATTAAGAGCTTGAAAATAGCTTAATAAGTTTATTATGATTGGCTAAATTAGACAAAAAGCAAAAGTTTATTCCTAAAATGATTCAATAAATTACTTAAATATTATATAATTACATCTGTTGAATCTTGAATAGAATAAATCCAAGCTGGTGATGTTGCAAGCCATTCGATATTATGTTCTGATAATTCTTTAACAGTTCTTATAGGATCTTCATACCTAAAATTAAATATAATTCAAATATAATGTGATTCGAAATGTCATAGTAGTTAGTAGTTACGCCTGATAGAAAAATTATTAAATATACTTACAGTGGGATTGTTAAAATACTCGACAATTCACCGCCATAACTATTGTTTATAATTAAAGCTACGATAAGACTTCCTGCAACTAAAATCCTTATCGGAATATATTCAAATTTATCAGTTGAAGCTTGGGATAAGAAAATTCTTATGATGGTTACATTTCCACGAATTATAGAGTCAATAGTTTTATTCTTTACTGCCTTCTGGTATATCAAAGACATTACCATTCCAGTAATAAATAGATTTAAAATTACAACAATCCATAATTCTCGTGAAAATGGAAGATATGGTAATCTCCAACTTCCAAGACGACTATTAAGTAGAAAATTATATATTTTAGACACATATGCATGTATGTATGCATTGATAAGAAAATTTTACTTTGGTAATGGAACTAAACATGTAATTCCAGTTCTTGAAATTGCTGCTGAAAATTCAAATGATTGATATTCGTGAACCCTAATATAAATTTTTACATTGAAATCATGGAAAGACAAACTTAGGTTTAAATATAATAATACCATAAATATATAGCACCAATAGCAACGTCTGTTTTTCGATCGATCAATGCACCAAACATTCCAGTTCCTGTTAAGTTATCATAAAGTGTTCCCCATTCACCTTCATTATCTAAATTTTTAATATATTTCTAAATAATTCCACTAATATCAAAGTTTTGAAATTCCCTGCCATACCAATTGATAATTTTACAGAACAATTAAATTTTTCACAGAACAATGTCACAACACGTCCTTCGGTTCCATCAAATATTAAATCTTCTCCAGTGTCGATATTTTTTGAGTTTGGTTCTTCTCCTTTCTCCTAAGAGTATATTCTATTATTATTTAAGAAAATCAGAATTTATGATCAAATTACAGGAACTTTCATTATTGTGTAGGGTTTATATAAAAATGCTGCAACGCTTAAATTCCGGCCCATTTGATTTTTCAATTTATCCGGATATAATTTTGGTATAATTTCATTTATTGAATTATCTATATTGAATTCTTCGATTAAAATAGGAATTTCGAGATTTTCTTGTCCAACAAATTTATTTGTCCATAATTTAAATGTTGATTGATTTGTTTCTTCGATAAATAATGTATTTGGATAATCTGAAAAGTTATTTTTATGGACCAATTTTACACTGAAAGAAAAACACTTAGAAATCAACTAGTTTTCGCTACTAAAAATGTGTCCCAATACGTATACATATAATTAAAGTTTAGATACAGTTACATTAATTTAATTTAGTTAGGAGTTTTATATATTTAGTAGCTAAACCAAATTCTCAAAAAATATTTTTAAAAAAAATGATATTTCTATATAAAAGTACTTGAATTTAGCGTGGGGTTTGTCTTAACTTAATCTTAGCAAAATGCACTCGTATACGTGTACGAACGTACTCAATTTTAAAATTTTTAATAGATAATATTATCTTATTACACTTTTGTGGTTTCGTTTAAAGAAATCTTATAAAATAATATTAAACGTGACTCTAAAATAGTGCTTGAATGATGTGCACAAAAACCGTATTACACAAAACAAAGCACCATATTATACACAGGTTTTTTTGGCAGGTAATGAAATGGAAGTTAACGTCATATTAAAACATTGTGCCATAGTACTTGAAGCATACTAAATCGAAACGGATTAAGTATATTAATATATTCTTTTCTTCTCTAAAAAAAAAAATTATTATATATGTTACATATATTATTGAAATTCCTTTGGAAATTACCAATAAAAAGTTGATGTTGAAAAATCCTTCGTGGTGATTCTGTAAAATCAGCTACAAATAAAAACGAGGCATTTCGTATTCGATGTTTTGCTTCACGACTTGCATTAGGAAAATTATTTAAAAACGGTTGTATATCTTCTCCGAAAGCTACAAAACCCTTCAACCACAAAAAAAGGAAAAACTTTCTTCTTCAATAAATAAAATTCTTCTGAATTTAATTTACCTGACAAGAAACATTTTCAATGGCTGCTTTTATATGGTTATAGAAAAAATCGCTTGAATTTCTTAAATTTACAATTTGCAATAACTTACTCGAACTATTCAAATTCAATTCATATTCATAATTTCGATTCCATATGATACAAATCGAATATAAATGTAGAAAATGTGTTTTCACTGTAAATCAACTTAAATAAATATATTATATTTTATAATTTATGTATTTTCTTACATATTGTATTAATCAATATTGATAAGTAAGATGACAATAACGGAATTGTTGATAAAATTGTTCCAGAAGTAACGTTCGAAACATTCATATTCATATGTTACTGCAATTCTGTCGAATGAATTCCGTATAGACAAAAACAAATTGGAATTTCCAGTAAAAAAAAAAAACGTTTTAAAATCTTAAAAAGATAGCAACACTGAACACCAGAACCTCCACACTTTATATTATAATATTAAATGATGAGGTTTTTTGCTATGTACACTTCATAAAATGTAGTATTTTAATATTATGTGAATATCCTATTTATATAGTATCTTTCCTATCCTTTTTTCGAAAGTATAGAGAAACGAGAAAAAAAACCTCCCTTGTGTTCATGTTGTGTTCCTTGAAAACGATTAAAATGCAAAAGTGGTTTCACTCTATATACCCGAAACGTCATTTGAAATTCATGGTTCTTCATATTAGTATCCCGAAGTCTAGAAGTCAGTTTATATAACTTATTACAGAAAAAGAAGAAGGAAAAAAAAACACGTATATGAATATGAGAATATATGTGTATATAGGATATATCGAAGTGAAATTCAAAAACCTGAGACCTAAAAACTGGGAAACCAAAGAATAAATTATATACTCGAGACTTAAACTACATTTACAGTATATAAGGTACGAGAGTACTTTGTCGATGCGAGAAGAAATTGAGCAATTTTCTATATTAAAGCTTTCAATATTTTATAATAATAACACAAGGATATAAAGGTTTTTGTTTCGCTGAAAAATGAAAATATATTATTTTATATATTACAATAAATTTTACTTACATAAAAATATATTCATTTAATATAAAGTAATTGAACGGAAATTACTATATTTTTATGAGATAGATAATAAACAAACAAATAATATTTGCATATATATGAAAGCTAATATGAAAATTTATTTAATATACAATTTAATGGAATTACTTATTTTAATGAAATGAATTTAATTGAAAATTTATATAGTTTCGTCGATAATCAAGAAGATATTTGAATTTCAACTTAATAATAAAACTTAAGCCAGTATTATATATTGTAATATTAATATGGATATAATTATTTGGTACACAATTTTGTTAGTGTTCTAGGAAAAATCTATCATTTAGAAAATTGGATTAGAATGAATTTGTTTCCGGTAGGTTTAAACTTGAATCGTGCTTGACTAGCGAAATTAGATATTGAACTCCTTAACTTGTTAATAACTAGTAGCAGGATTCCTAAACCCTCAACAGTCACTGAGAACTATATTTGAGCGGTCTATAGAACACTATAGCAATTTGACTATAATTTGAGTCCTAGTTATAATTAGTAAGTACACGCGTTTTACCCGAAACTCTTAAGAGTTAAACTAGAGACTACACTTGTCTTAGCTTGATTTGATTAAAAACATAATAATTATATTTAATATTAAAAATCATTTCAATATTTTCATTTCAACCAAATTTTCTTTAAAATTTTTATACACTTATGAACCGAAACAAAAGTTATTTCAATATTTCTACTAAAAAGAATTATTGTTACTAACAGTTTCGTTCAAGTTCGGAGTAACTATTTTAAATAATTTTACAAAATAGATTTTTATATAGTTTTTATCAATTCTTAACCAATCTTAACAATTAACTATAATTGCTATTGTAATTATAATATTCTAATGATAAAATCAATTTTTAGTTATTATTTTTATTCTATTTATCCTTTTAAAGTCGTGTGAAAATGCAACAGAATAAACTATTTTTTCAAGTACTTTCAAAAGTCACTTGTTTTAGGTGTTTAATTGCAATAATTAAGTCATTGAATTGTCATAAGTGTCATAATTAGTATTAGAAGTATATTAATTGGCATAAGTAGTAGTTCAAATTATGAGATTAGGAAACTTTTAATAAATTTTATCAAGATTTTTATAAAGCAAAGTAGTTTCTTTCTTTCTTCTACATAATATATAAAGTCAAGTATTCTCTGAAATTATGGTTTGCTGGAGTGATTGTTCCATGTTTTTATGGAATTACCGCTAATAATGCAGTAATTGTCAATTGTGCTTAATATCATGAGATCAAAAAAATTTTGTGTGACCAAGAATAAGACAATATGAAATGGGCCTGGAAGACTGTGTTGTCAATATGATGGTGTGTCCCACTCGACCGGTGAAACAATAGCTCTATTGAAAACGAAATTTCCACATCAACCTATTTTCAGAGGCCACAAGAATCCTACGATTTAGCACTGTTCTACTTCTGTTTTTGGGCTAACGTAAAATGGTGCATTACGAAAATAATCGATTTATTAGTTTTATAGGATGAAACATAATGAGAAACCTTTTCAAAATATTTGAACTATAGTTTTAATAAGAAGTAAAATAGTGAATACGTAACTCAAATGAATGACGCCCAATTTTTGTTTTCAACAAATCGATCGTCTCAGTTGCAGTATGGCATGTGACTCCATCTTGTTGTGTAAGGGCAATACTATCCAAATTTGATTGGAATTCCATATATTTTCACTGAAAACTGATGGATGTAAGAGTTAAAAATAGGATACAACTGAATTTGATAAAACAATTGAGAGGTTTGACAAAAAACAGTTGTAATGATTTGAATAATATTGTTGTTAGTAGAGGAAAAGGCAAATGAACAGACTGGTAGATGCAGTGTAGAATGGTCTAGTTGGTTAAGACCTCGACCTCGCCTCATGAGACTCATGAGACTGATGAGACCCTGGTTCGAATACAGGTCTCGGTTCTTCACTTTTTCTCTACTTTTCTTTGCCTTACATGGAATACAAAATTTTCTCATACTTTAGTAATTTCTAAGAAAATAATAGGTATATTATCAATTTCAAAGAAATTTTAATTTATTACTTCGAAAAGATCAACAGAGCCTCCAAACTTGTTCCCACCAAAAAAATATTCAAAAATTTATATAAAAAAAAAGACAGGAAATATAAGAACTTTGAGAAAATAAATAAAAAATTATTAAGAATTGCTCAATTCAACTTAAAAGTCAAATAAGGAAAACGCTTTTTTTATTTCATTTTAGCACTTCCCTTTTTTAAATTCACTTTCAATTTTACTTCAAGTTTTCTTAGAGTGGGAAAATTCCTATTTCTTTTTTTTTCGTTAAACTTTGCTTTATTTGTAAAATATAGTATATTTATTTATTTTATTTATTTTATTTTTTTTCTTATTGAAATTTTTTCTTGGTAGGGTTGGGTTGGGTTTGGTTTGGTTTGGGGGTGGGTTGAGTTAGTTTATTCTATATAAAGAATATTTTCTCATGGCGAGACTTTTATAACAATTTCTAGAAGAAAAAGTAAAAAGTAAAATAATATACATATATATATACATGTTCTGCTTTTTTCCTTCTGAATCTCGAAGATAGAATCTATGGATTCTTAGTGAAATGGTTGGTTACTAGTAACAGTTTTTTGGTCCTCCTGAAAGCAATATCATCGTGTTGTTCTTCTTCAATATCTTATTTTGTGTACTTTTCTCGTTTGATTGGTGAAGGAATGAGTACTGAAAAAAAAAAAAAAGAAAATCGGGTTGTGTATATTGCAAATATGATTCTGGAAATGGTACCAATGTAAACGGGATGAAAATTTCAATACCCCGACCGATATAGCACATACAATATAAAACGTTGAAGTTAGCTATAAGTCGACTCTTTTCAATTTATTTACGTTCGGATAAACAAACATTTACTCGGTCTCATGATCTTCTTTGGTGTTTCTAGCTTCGTTTTTTGTTAGTTTTTGTTGTATTTCGTGTTACTAGAAAGGGTCTGAAATTTACTTCCTTTTATCTTCTTGTGGATACAAGTTTTTTTGTTTTTTTTTTTTTAGCATAGTATCAGTTCACTTTACTGCCAGGATAAGGTGTAGGTGAACATATACTAAACAGTATGCTTCGGAAATCAACAAATTGATTTTCAACGGGAAATAAAAATCTTTTTAACAGGTGCTAGAAAGGTAATATTGATAAAAAAAAGAGATGATCAAGAATTTAACAATAAAAACAATACGGAAAATGAATTACTTTAAGTAATTATAATACAAATTTATTTGAATAAGAAATTGTTATTATAATAAAAAGGTAAGTAATAAATACCGCAACTAAGTAATATTATTTTTTATTAATTTAATTCCTCAAGTCAATTACCGGTGAATTCTGGAAGATGAATTCTATACATTTTGTCGGCCCAACAAAAGCGCACTATTTGAGTTTTGCCGCATTTTCATTTTCATCAATATCAAATAAATTGGCATATGGATTATTTTAGGATTGATAGAGATGAGGTGAAAGAATCATCGAGTTCCTGTCAAGCTACAATTTCAGGTAAATAATTTCGTAAACCGTCAACTAAAAGTCCTTCTTCTTTACTAAAATAAGAATATTATATTGTTGAATTTAATCTTTATTGAAAGTTTCAATAAAATAGATGCAAAATACTTAGATTTTGTAATTAAAATTTGTTTAAGAAGAGAAAAATCAAGCATTCTAATCCAATTACTCCTAATTACTCAAAAAAAAACGAAAGAAATTCAATTAAACTTAACTCTTATATGTTTACTTAAATTTTTTCTTCACCTTTTTAATCAGACTTAACGTATCTTAAATTAGCTGAGAAGTGTGAATAATAACATTTTCCCGAAAAAGTTTTACATTACCAAAGTTTTCAAAAAAAGAGTTTCTCAAAAGAAAGAAAAAAAAAACAAAATAACCTCGAAAAAGCTCAAACATTTTAATATTTCTTTTCGGTTGCACACTTTTCATTTATATTAAAGAAAATTCCGAAAATTTGAAAAAATTAGCAAACATTTTTAAAAAAAAAGACGTTCTCATATCTTTAAGTAAAACATCGACTTTTCACTATAGACTTACTTTTCTTCATATTTTTTTTTTGTCCTGGTTACTCTGCGATTTCCTTGATAAACTTTTAATCAAATTTGTTTTTTTGTTTTTGGTTTCCTCATTCTTTTCACATCATAATATATACCTACTTATTATATTTTTAGACATCTTCCTTGTAGATTTGTCAGACAAATGAATGAAACAAGTTTGTGGTAGCACTTTTCCGAGAAAAGTGGGAAGATTTTTCCTGTTTCCATATATTAATTGAAAAATGTCAAAACCATATTTTTCATAAATAATTCCATCACCAAGAAGAAGCCCATTGCGAGCGTCTTTAATAAAAAAAAAAAGAAAATATTATCCTGCATAAAACTTTGTTGATTTGCTTATCTTTGGCAGAATAAACTAAACTTAACTTGATTTGTCTGATCTTGGCTTATTTCAAATGAAGTTTTTCTTTTTTTTTTATTATGATTTAAGAAAATGATTACTTGCTGTCCAAACGAAAATCGACCTTGTCAATTTTAAAAATGATGGAAACTACAAAATAATAATAATTTATCAGATTCAAATCTAAGAATTTTTATAGAATTCTTCAATATTAATAAAATTTAATTAAAATATGATTTCTTTTGAAAAGAAATAAAATAAACTTTCCGAAAATCATTTGGTAGTCAACCACTTTAAAGATTCTGGAAATGTCACACAGAAGTTACCAAACCGTACCAGAAAGGATTTTTAAAAAACGGTGTTGGCTGTGTGCTAGGAAGCTTTTTTATATGAGATATAACAGATTTCCTAGCATTGGGATCCTTTACTAAAAAAGTAGATACACGATTGGTACCGGTTACATTATAATATAGTGAAACTAAAGCTTTAACTAGTAACCAAGAAAAGGTACACCTAGCTGCTTCGCTGAAGGAAGTGAGCGGGTATCTTCTACCACTAGCAACGATGTTATACAAAATTTCAGGTATCACATAATTAAAGCAGAAATTTGAATAGACGGAGAGGCAAGCATAGGAAAAGACAAAAAAATATAAATTATTTTCTGGAATTCTTCTTCATAATTAAAATATTTTTGAAGAAACATTTAAAAATTTCATCCAATCTAAAATTTGTCATAATTTAATTAATTAAAATCATATTTCTACAAAAATTAATTAACAAATTTTATGATATTTTTAAAAATTTAGAATCCAATTTGAAGTTTCCTAATTCCATATCGCATTTCTAATCTTATTAAAATTTTGTGGTTTTCATTTGCTCAAAAATTCTTTTTAGATAGAATATCTAATAATATTTGGAAAATTTAAAAAAGAAAACATATTCGAACTACCTAAATATATATAGCCGCGAATAATTGATCGATTTTTTAATGATTAAAGAAAGTCTACACACCGAATATACTATATAGAGGAAGAAAATCCCAGCCTAAGATTAAAGGAAGTCTTTTTAGCACATACATACTTAATCAGCAAGAAACAAATTTTCGCTAAGAAATTTTAATCGATTTTATTTCTTAAAATGACTTCATCGTCACGGGATATACACGTATACGCATCTCTTTCATCTTTATCCAACGTGTGAGGATTCGGTAAAGACGATAAAGACTTGAAAGCTACAAAATTAAAATATGTTTGTAAGTTCATTGAACATAGTTCATATTAATTAGTCAGATATGAAAAATTCATAAGATTCTTTGAACACATTTGGAAATTTTAAGAGAATTTTAATAAGGATGACGGAAATTATTAACCGAAATAGGAATGAAGAATTTTAAAGTAAAAATCTATGTTTATCACTTTAAGATTAATTATTTTTAATTAGGTACGTGTGTATTAAATTCTAGAATTCGAAATATGAATTTTCATTATAAAATCTTTTTGAATTTTACGAAACCTTTCTTGATATATCTGTATTGTAAAATAAATCAATCAGAAGAAGTAAATATGCGAATCCAAAAGCAATTATTATATAATTTTACAATGGGTGTTCAAAAACTACTAAATCCAATCATTTTTAACTCCAAATCTTAAAAAACTAATCAAATCTGAAATTTAAAATTTGGGTGAAAATGTAATTTAAACAGGAAAATAGGCTTTCTAGGGAAAATTTTTGTTTTCCCTTTACTTAAGCGTAAGTCTTTATATCAGATATTAATTAATTAATTAATAAACTCAATTATATTTTTTTATATAAAAGCTTTTTTACATTTATTTTGCTCTGGCAAAAATCAAAATTTTTGGCGTTAATATTAATGAGCCGCAACATTCGAGAAATTGGTTCATTTCCACCACACATAGTCCTATGATGCCTTATTTTATAAAGATCCACAGACCTTGAAGAACGCGTATTAACGTTAAGATGCATCTTGTCCAATTAGAAGTGGGCGTCAATAGTACCATTAAAAATTTGATGAAAAAAAATAACTTCAGCCTCATTTCCAGAGAAAACAGCCCAATGAAATTTAATCTATTCTCGTATGGCGGCAATAGAAATAGGTCATTCCATGGAAGGTTTCTTAAGGCATATAAAAAATTCTATCTGCATTATGGAAATTCAAAATGCCAGTTGTTCTGGCACAGGGCCTTCTTCTTTGATGTTAAATTTTCACTAATAATTGTGAAGAGGTATAATTATTTATAGTCAAAAATGAATCAAATCGAATTTTTAGTTTTTTCGGAATTTATTCCTAAAATTGTTTTGGAGGCTCTGACCGTAATTCTTATGAAACCAAATTGTACAAGTTTTTTTAAAGGATATTTCAATAAAATAACACAAAACCTATCACATTTCTGGAAACACTATTTATGCGAAATTCACCATAAATTTTCTTTTAAATTTTATATAAAATTTCATTGTTTTTAAGATCAAAAATTATGTTTTTCGGAAATAATTGTAAAATTTTTGATAAATTATTCTACAAAAATATTGATGGCATTGGAAAAATAAAAGAAATTCTAATAATATTTCATTCCGACATATTTTTATACGTGAATTGAATTAATAATATAAAATAAAATTATAGCAAACGGAAATTTCTTATTATAATAAAAATGAATAAACGTCCAATATCCGGAATCAGATTGAAACAATTTCAGCGAAAGAACAAAATATTTATTCTCATTATTTAACGGAAATGATTTGATATTCGAATGAATGATTTTAAGTTCGAGTATGATTTTATTTCTACTATTTTGATTTCATTTTGTTTTATATTTAGTTTCTATCATAAATACATTTTAATGAAAACTTACGAAACGAGTAAATTCTAGAAGTATATTCAATAAGGAAAAAAATGAAAATTAATTTTCGAAATATCTTCAAACGTTTATTGAGGTATTATAATATCCTGCTGGAAAGAAAAACGTTTTTTCAAAATATTATTTTCAGAAAAATAAATAGAAACATTCAAAAGTTCTATAACAATCTTTTCCAAAACAGATTAATTTAATAAGGAATATTACTCGGGAAATAGTATTGTATAGTATCAAATGCTACATTAATCCAAACGTCGATTTGAATTGCGAATAAATCACTCTCACACCATATTTCGGCTCCAAAACCTGAATGGTGGATAATGACGAGATGAAGGCAACAATCGAATCGAATCCTACCAAAAGTGCATTTGAATTATCATTGATGTTCGGTGTAAGCAAAAAAAGCAATATTGACTCATTTAGCTCAAATCGGCAAAAGAAAAAAGCTGAATAAATGGGTATGAATTGAATGATGCGTAGAATGAACGACGCCTGGAAAATTGCCTTTCGCTTCTTTCGCGCAACAAAACCGAATCATTTTTCAAGTCCTAAGAAAAGGATGTGAATTAGTTTGTTCATATTTATGGTATGTACAATATGCGTAGCACAAGATATACTATATGTATGTTATAAGACAGTGGTTCTTAACCTTTTTGTACTCGCGGCCCACCAATATTTCATAATTTTTTTGTGACCGACATTTTTTTAAATAAATGAAAAAATCTAAATAAGAAAATTTTATTTTTCAATATTTACAATATTCGGTTGTTTATTTTTATTATATTCTAAAGGAAATTTTGGATAATTTGGCGGACCCCAGGCAAACTTCTCACGGACCCCCAGGGGGCCGCGGCCCACCGGTTAAGAATCACTGTTATAAGAGACTCATTCTTAATACCCAAAAATTATTGTCACTTGATTTGATTTTAAGACATTTAAGGCATGTTTAATTTCCTTTTCAGCTTTTCAGCAATATTCGGTTATTAGTTTTAATAATCTTAAAGTTTTTCTTTATTAATTGGGTTTTCCTAAGAGCAATCGAATATAATATTATGTACTCAGACATTTAATACAATATTATTCTATTATAAATAACAAACTCAATAAACGAATTAAAAAATAAAAATAAATTCTCTTCAACTTTGATTTTTTTTTTCATATAAAACTGAGATGAACTTGTATTTTGAACATAAATCAACTTCACGATTTGAATTTTTGAGCTCTTAGCTTTTTACTTGATCCTTTCAACTTAATCCGCCAATTAGACAGGTAAACGTCCTAAGGTAGAGAGTACACGTAATATATACTACGAGTATTTCTAGAGTATATCTTTTCAAATGTTCGTACTGATTTTTATTCCATCTTGGATGATTCCCTTTCCAGTTTAAAACAGGATTTAGAAATTTACATAATTCATATACATGGTACATGTAAATTTATGTAAGTACAACATATATATGAAAAATATAAGGATGAGTTCTTCTATGGTTGAAATTTAAATTATAGTACGTAGTTAGTATATATGACATGAATCTTTTGTTTCTATTTTTTTATTTTCTGGTTTCATTTAACGTCTGCATACACTAATTGCTGTTAATCTCATGAAGTCTTGTGAAATTGTTAATGAACGCGTTTATATGAATACATAATTTCTTACGATTAATGATCAGGTTATTTTCTGTGTGTCTAGTTAATTTTTTAATGAGCAACAATATTAATGAAAGTTTATAAAATTTATATTTATATATATTTCTATTCGCTTCAGTAATAAAAAATTGAATTTAAACAATTATGAAAAAAGGACCCAAGGAAAATGTGGTTATTAAGTGATGATTTTAAAGTAATCTAAAAAAAAAATGATATACTGCGAATGAATTAAAATGTGACTCAGATCTGAATAGTGCATCAAACTCATCATAATTACATTAAAGTTATGAACGTATATTAAATTTGAAATATTTTAGCATCAAATTTGATATACTCAGTATATGTGGGATGATGGTTAAGTGAAAGACAACGAAGGATGGTTTGGTAAAGAATTCATAATGGTGGGAGATGACCATTAAAAATGACAAATATGTATAGATGATATCGACTACATGATGGTGTCAACGAGGAGCAATTCTATATACTGAAAATGAGGACTTAAAGTTGAAAACAAAATATGGTCTATGATAAAGCAAAACTAATGCGTATAGGATTGGAGAGCTAAATTCTTAAATCCCTTCTATAAAATAATAATTGCATTTTTCGCTAAATGAAGTGTTTTATTTGTATGAGTATAGTATTTATTTTAGTTGTGGCAACGGATCTAAAATGGCAATCAACCAAAAATATCCCTATTTTCAGCGCATTAAAACTGAACTGAACTTACCTATTATTAATTGGAATTTTCTTTTAATATCCGAAAATTGTTTGATATCAAAAAACCGACCATTAAGCTTTTGAATGGAGCACAATTTTCGCAAAAAGTTAATTTTTATGAAGTTTTCATTTAATTACGATTTAAAAAAAAGGAAACCTTTGTAGTATTTTAATTAATATTTTTTACGACATATTCTTTTAATTTCCCGACAGGGTAAAGTATTACATTCGTGCGAAAACCTAACTTTTTTCGAAAGATGAAAATAAGTGTGAAATCCGTTTCATGAAAAATACAATATTTAGCTCCATTTCTGTCCGGTCCGTTTCTTTAAATCGGTAAGAAAATCTAAATGGCTGGTCCGCTTTTTATGAAACTTTCATAGTTTGTATGTTGTGCCGAATACTAGATGATATTAGTTTCTGGGTGAAATTTATATGTGGCAATACCATTTTGTTTTTTATTGTCAAAAAATGATGTCAAATGATGTCAAAAATGCGATGTAGAATAAATCGCTAAACCAATTTTGTGAAAATTCAATTTTTGGTCAGAATTTGACTATGGCAAGATTTTTTTTGTATGCTTCATAGAACCTACTGGATCGAATTCGGCAAAATTCACACACTTGACATAATCGGAGTTAAGGCAGGTATGGCAAATTTTGCACCAAATTCTGATGGAGAGGGATGCGGGATGAGAGGAATGAATTGGGGTAGTGTGGAAAAGTAGCCGGGCGGGCGAACCAGCCTGATAAATGAACTGGTTTCGAAACGAGAGCGCAGTGAGGCATTTAATGACATTATCGGGAAAGTTCCATAGCGGACAGGCCAGAATAGAGAAAAGTGTTAACTCACAGTTATGGTTTGCTTTGCTCATTTTCTTTTTTCTTTTTGTAATTTATAATTAAATTAACTTCTGGAAAAAAAAGAAAAAATAATTTGTATTTTATACTAAATGACAAATAAAATTATGAAAATAGGCTGTATATAAAAAACAAGTAAAAATTCGGGTGATGGCTCCTATTTTAATTTGAATTTTCTTTTATTGGATAAATTCCCTGCGGTGGTTTTTTTTCTCTGTATTGCAAATTAATTTCAATGCTCGCTAGGAAACCATTGGCCTGTTTTTATCTATTTATTTGCAGATATGACAACAACAAATACATACAAATATAAGGTTCAAATTGGCTTATTATGTCAAAGAAACCGAGAACGGAAAGTTGATTAAGAATTATAATTTTTATTTAATTTTCACTCATCCTTCTTAGAAAAAACAAGAATTCTTGTTCCTTATTTTTAGGGTCTTATTCTCCAATCGTAGCAATAAAATTTATTATATTTATCGATGTCAATAGAAGTTTTGTGATTGTTGTACAACGAAACCAACCAAAAATGCTATTCTGCAGTATACAATCCTTCTATATGCATGTGCAAGCCTATTTCACGACACAATATTTTAAAATTGGAAAACTTAAATGATTTCAAATTAACTAAATTTGTATAAGAGAATACCATTTTTACCACATTTTTATTAACTTGCTTTCGTGTTTGTTTGTTTGTCCAGTACAAATCTTGCAATCGATTTTTAACTAACTTCCCGACTATCTAGACATTTGAAAATTCCAGCTCAGAACACGATGACAATGCATTCTTTTAATACTTTTAGCAATAGAATTGTCAAGTTTATATGATTCAACAGAAAATTTAAAAACGTGATATATAAAAAGTTATTTTTAACTTATAATTATTCGGTTTTATGTTGTTTAAAGTAGTTCCGGCTAGAGAACAGGACTTTTAATATGCTTAATAATACATAATAGAAAACGAAAAATATTTTTATATATTTTAAATTAATGAATCGATTTAATATTGATATTAATAAATAAAATAATTTTAGAAAACTTGATAAAAGAACATAACAAAAAGCAAGCAAACTTGAAGAATTATTAATTTATTTTAGGAAGATTTCGCGGGTCGTGAAAAACAATTTTGTAAATAGAAAAAATTTTATTCCAAAAAAGAAAATTTTCTTATTATTATTTAAAAACTTGAAAGATTTAATTTAGTCTTATTAAAACAAATGATAAGCTTTATCCTCCCTCATTGTTTCTTAATAAAATCAAAAAAAAAAAGATAATTAATTATGTTTTCATAATAATAATTAATTTAATCAAGGTTATTTTCACGTTTTTTTTCTTCTTTTTTTAATTAATTATCTTTTTAAGCTAATTTAAATGGATGAGATTTTATGAATGTTGAATGAATTTATTAAAAGGAAAAAATATGATTTTCGGGATACTACCGAAGTAAATACGCACATATTTACATTAAGATAGAGCCATCTTCGTCTCATTGTAAATTATTTTCGAATAATTATTATTTTTATGGTTATGACATCTCCAGTTTTGTTGTGGAAAATATACTTTAAATAAGAACTGAAGAGTATAACACCATTTTTCTAGTCAAAAAATATAAAAGCAATTGTATTGTTTTGTAAAAACCAATTCGGTTATGTGATATACAAGGTGGAGTCCAAAGTAATCAGGACTTTAAAAAAAAACAGAACAAATGGTTTTTTCGGCAAAATCAATTGATTTTATTCAAAATAGTCTCCTTCTGCTTCAATACAGCTTTTTGCACGGTCCAAAAGCATGTCGAACGAGTGCTTTAGCTCGTTGGCCTGTATGGCCGCCAGTATGCCGGTGCAAGCCTTTTGAATGGCCTCTACGTCTGCATAACGCTTTCCTTTCATCGGCAAATGCATTTTTCCGAAAAGGTAGAAGTCGCACGGTGCCATATCCGGTGAATACGGGGAGTGGTTGATGGTTAAAATGTGATTTTTGGTGAGATAATCGGTCACAAGCGTCGATCGATGAGACGGCGCATTATCGTGCAACAAACGCCAACTTCCATCTTCGCGATATTCTGGCCGAACACGTCGAATACGGCGCACCAAACGCTTCAAAACTCCTAGGTAGAATACCGCATTACCGTTTTGACCGGGTGGAACAAATTCTTTGTGGACAATACCCTTGGAATCATAAAAACAAATCAGCATTGTCTTCACTTTTGACTTCTCCAGGCGCGATTTTTTGGGTTTCGGCTCGTCCGGCGCCTTCCATTCAGCACTCTGGCGTTTCGTTTCGGGATCATATTGAAAACACCACGTTTCCTCACCAGTCACAATGTTATAAAGGAAGTTTTTGTCCTTTTTGACCTCTTTAATGATGTCTTTCGAATGTTGAATTCTGAGCAATTTTTGGTCGTTCGAAGCTCATTTTCGCACCGATGACACAAACATACTGACACTTAAAACGCAATAACTTCACTTTCAATAGATGAAATGTCATGAAATTCTCACAGGAAGTCGATAAAGGATAGCAGATTCTAACGCACCAGTCGAAATATAGATGGCGCCACTAGGGGCGCTAGATTCAAAAAGTCCTGATTACTTTGGACTCCTGCTTGTACGAATATAATAGATTAAAATTGTAGCTGTTTTAGGTTTTGAATACAAATAGTTAGCTTTAAATGGTTATATGCAATTATGTTCGTCAAATAAACGATAAAAATTTTATTAAGAAAAAAATTGAAACGTAGTCATAGTACAATCGTTAGCTCCTATTGTTAACACGTTCGCGGACAGTAAAAAGCTCATTTCATTTGGCATCACAGTGAAAATGAATGCCATAGCATTCACGTCCGCGAACGTGTTAAAGCCCGAGATTTTTGACAAACAAGTTGAAATCCGGGCTTCGGCGATTTCATATAGATTTCTGGTGCTTAGGAAATATAAATGAAAGTATCTTCGTGCCATTTAGAGCTACTAGCTAGTTGTCTGCGTTTCTAATCTAAGTCTCCCTTAACAATGTCACTACAATAGAATATTTCAGGCAAGAAAAAAATTACTAAGATCGATCGACAAATTACAGCATTTTTTACTAGCATGAAATATTGAAACAGAAATAACATGCAATTAATGCAGGTTTTCTTTTCTGGAATACATCTTCAACATAGCTGGATTTAAATGGACGAAGGACCGAATTCTAAAATTAACATAATAATTAATTAATACACTTATCCTTCGATTTACATGGCGTTCGAATTGGACGATTTCCGCTGAACATGATTGAAGAATAGAATAACGTTTCCTTATTTTTTAGAATGCTTTTTTGTGGATTCGAATTCCACGATTATATTTTGCACTGCACTTTTGGACAATCAATATACCGTGTAATTTGAGAGTTTGCTAATTAGAGAAAAGGATATTTAGTGGAACAAAAATAGTAAAATAATTCAATATTTTTATTTTTCTCACATTTCCAGCCAGTCTAATTTTGTAAACATTAAAAATTAATGAACACACATCAGTAGTTGTTGCCTTCCGACAGAGATTTTCATAATTAAAATTGCATCCCATGAAATGGCCTACACGAAAAATTCAGCGTGCTGCAATAAAATATTTGGTGTAAGCAAAAATTGGCAATGGAGTCGTAGAGTATGTTCCTCCAGCCAAGAACAAATCGATACTCTTTTTCTTTTCGTAGTTCTTTTGGTAATAAATTAAAAATAAAATTAAATTTTCATGAAAGAAAAAAGGTTTTCTAAGTAATTTCAAGAAAAACACATTAAAAACCAAATTTTTTATATTTATCCAGTTAATCAAAAATCAACTAAATATTCCATAATTTCATATGTACATACATTTATGTATGATCATAAAAGTATTACGAAGAAAAAATAAAATATAGTACAAAAAAAAGGAAGAAACAAGCACATGAACAATAACAATTCAATCAAAATGATTAAAGGGATTCAATTGAAATTCATGAAATGCTATTCCTCATCCTGTGGGAATTTTAAGGCCTTCATTCTCATTTTTATATCCGAATTTTTTGGTTTTTATTTTCTTGTTGTTTATGGAAAATCCTCTATTTTCGGTGCAATTCGAAATACACACATATTACGATGAGTAAAAGTTTTTTTTTTAAAAAAAAGGAAACGTAACAGAAAAATTTTCCTTTTTTCTTTTTTAAATGACGCGAACAGTTCAATTTCTATTCGATATGTGGCGATGGTAGCGAATATTGAAAGGCAAAAAGTGAAAAATCATTTGAGATCATGAAAATATGGTGCTGTGAATGTGAAAAATTGCGAGTGATTATTTTATAATATTTCAATTTATATTCCGTCATATCAATCTTTCAGAATCATAGAAAGAGTAAGAATGTTTATATATAGAAGTTGATTTCGTATATAGTATATATTATCTTGGATATATTTATAAACAGTACCAACATGATATTTATGGATAAAGAAAAGGATAATAGAAATCGGGACACAAAAATTTATACATATATGCTCAGCATGAATTTCTTTCACATCGAAATTCAATGAAGGGCACATATTACTATACATTTATATATGCTATATATATATGAATATTATGAATCTGAGAAATGGATGAATAGACGGATGGATAGATGGATGAATGCTATATGAATATTATAGGGGTGGTAGTGGAAAATGGTTAACCCAATATGAATGGAAAACATCTTTTAACCATTTTCAAGAGAAGAATAGTGTAACATTTCTTTTACGATATAATATGAATTTCTATAACTTCACATAATTTTATATATGTAGTTATGAGAGTTATGTGTTCCTTCTTTTTTTTGTGTCGTTTTTATGTCATTGTATCTGAATTTCGCGAATGATTTTGATATCTAACTTTTTTTGATATGTCATTACAAAACATCATTATTATTTGAGATATACAATTTCATGTTTCACAAAATAATGCAATAAGAAAATGTCAAATGAAAATAATATGTACGAGCATGTATAATATTACATTATCCTGTATGGTTTTTGGGTTGTTTTTTTTTTTTTCATTTTTATAGAATTTAAAATTTCATCAGTTCTGTTCTAAATTCAGAATAATAAGGATTTGTACTCTTTATAGAAAATAAAATAATATAATTGAACAATAAATAAATATGCTTATTTTGTGTACATAGAGTTATTGAACTTTAAACAATATATATGAAATTATCGTCAATTTAAAAGCACAAATGAAATATTTAAACAGATATTAAATTTCAAATGAAAATTCATATTTTAGAAATATTTTTCGCCTAATTGTAGGCAAAAAAAAATTAATATGAAATGGGTGAGGCTAGGAATTAAACCTAAAACTAGCCATAGATATTTTAACAAATTTGACAACAAATCAATGGAATTAACAAAGTCAATATGTTTTGTAGAATCATAAAATCAAATTAGCGATTATAGTACAGTTAAGTATCCTATAACGCGTTGTTTTTAGAACGCGATTTCCATATAACGCGGAGTGAAAAAGTTTTGGAAAGAATTTTCTATTTTAGATTGTATTCGAACTGTTTCAGCAGCTTGTGCAGAAATTGAACCGTCAACACTTAATGCATGTTGGAGGCCTCTTTTACCTAAAATGGCTCAAAAGGAAAATGATATTCTAGCCTCACTTACAGAAATAGTAAGCATTGCTTCTGCTTTTAGTAGCGAAGGATTTGCAGATATAAACCATGAAGATGCAGAAGAACTACTTCGGGAAAAGAGTTTAAATGAGGAGGGATTGATGGAATTAAGTGAATTAACCGAATTATCACTCACAACTTGGTACTTTGAGAATGCAGTTTTTATATAGGTCTGATTTATTTATTTCTGAGATTCTATATAACGCGGTACGAATTCATTTAATTTGTATTACTTCTGAGTTTCCTATAACGCAGTTTCCATAGAATGCGGTATAAATTAATTTGATTTGTCTTACTTTTATGTTTCTCATAACATTATTTCCATAGAACGCATTTCATAATTTCAATAATTCTGAGTTTCTTATAACAAGGTTTCCATATAACGTTATACCAATAATCGCGTTATAGGAGACTTGCCTGTATTGTATGACTTGCACAAAATCTAAGATTTCTGCACATCTTAAGTTTTTTTTGTATATTTTATGAACAAGACTTTAAAATATTGGAGTAAACCTAGTCCTCATATTAAATTTTACACACTCTTCAAAATCGGAAAGGGTTAACTTTAAAACAATAAAATATTTTCCACCAAAATTATTACATATTTTAGTATATTTCACCGAAAACAAAAACAATATTATTTCACCGCAATAAAGCAAGCTTTTTATGATATTTCAACGGGAAATAAATTTTATTTTGTTTTTATTTTATTTTATTTCTGTTGTTTTTCTCTTTTGCCTATTTGAATTCAAACATTTTTATATATATATAATTTTTTTTCGGTTATTTTTCTTGTTTCAAATAAGATATGTGTTTCATATTCACACATTTTCTACACTTTTGAACATTAAAAAGATTTTATATTCTTGTTCATTGTGCTTAAGAAGAACATGTTAACATACTTACAAATACCACTTAAGAATAAAGAAACGCGCTTTTTTTCAAATATATACATATATCAGAGAAGCGAACCGAAACCGAAACGAAAACCGAAATTCTTAACTGTAACCGTAACCGAACTGAAATATTTAAAAAATCAATAACCATGAATGTAACCGCAACGAAATTTTTAGTTTCTAGTTTTTCGTTTTTCAAAACTGACTATTTTATTCTACTTTATTGTAACATCATGACACAGTTTCCTTGTTTTTGTTATTCATTTTATAATATTTTGTAGCATAATAGTGCTTTGAGCAGTCGTTTTTAATTCCGAAAAATATTTCTGATACAGCCAAATAAACTATAAAGTATGTGTTAAGAACTTGCACTTAAACACTATTGCTAATTTGCTTTTGTTTTGGGCCTAAGCGTAAATTAATTTTTAACCTTTTGTTAACATATTTATTACAGTTTGTTACTCTCCCTACTTACTCTGCCCTATGTTTGCAATTTTGTACTAGTTCACCGGTTTTCTACTAACACATCGCATTTCCTTTTAGATTATTACTGATTTTAAAAAGCTTAAGATTGCATGTTAATAGCATGCAAATTTTTTTATAAATTCCTTCTTCTTTCATTGCAATTCAAGTTTTTGTTAAGTTGAACCCAAAAAGCCAATTTGAAATCTGTTTAAGGACTGAACCGTAACCGAAAACGAATTAATTTTTTTAAAAAACTGAAACGTAACTAAAACCGAAAACACTTAAATAGTAAAACGATAAGCAAAATTTCGGTTCGACTCTCTGATATATATATATATATATGTCACGGGAATAGAACATTTATAAAAGATATCACCTCCCAAGGGATAGTTGCATATACTTATTTCAAATTTTTCTTTTTTCATACTTTGTACTAAATATTCTAAGATGTTTTTACTAACGTTTTTTTATTTCTTCTAGTTGGGTGTTGGTTTTTTTGAATATTTTGTCACAATTCACTGTGATAAATTATTATAATCATCCGAATATAAATCGTTTATGGTATTTCTTAAGATAAATAATATAAATATGTATTTGTTTATATAAAAGCAAAAAAAAAAAAAAAATGAAAAGAAAAACGAGAAATATGAAAAACAGTTTTATTAAAATAAAGATTAATTTTTCAAAAAGAAAAATAACAAAAATAGCATAAAATATTTATTTCATTAATTTCAATATTTGATTAGAACACTAACAAGACCTCAGGTTCATTAGAAAAATCCCTCTAGAACTATAGATCAACAAATTTCAGACTGTTTTGAAGATAATAAACTTATCATTCTGAAATTTTCGACATCTTTAAATGAAAGGACCAAATACGCTTGAAATTGGTTTTATCATAACCTTTTCGTTTTTATTTAATAGTTCTAAACTTGACTCTATTTGATACACGATAATGATGTTGGATTTTTTCAGAAAAGATTTTGCCTAAATAGTGTGCTCAAATGTGCTCAAATGTGCTCATATTAGAGCCCCATGGATTCTCAGTTTTATGGTAAGTTTTGTCTGAAACCGATGTGAACATTGTGGACAAAATTGATTCATCTCATAGTTATGTAGACAGTTAGTCGATGCCTTTTTCTTACATATCTTGGATGTACTAAAGCGTTTTCCGCAATGCGGTGTACACGACATGAAACAAATGTCCACCTCAAGGATTATGTCCTTTAGAAAGCTTATACATAACGGAAAATGTTGTTTTCGGAGCAATAATTTGATTTGATCTGTTCTTGGGACATTTCAACCAGATATTTTGCTTTGGCTTTCTATTTTAGACTAATTAAAATATAATCAATAAAAAGAATCACATCTCAACATATTAAAGGCTAATTTAACACCGTAATCCCAAATTTTGGGTAAACAAAGGAAATAAATTACATTGTTTCGTTTTTGTAGAAATTTGTTTGCCAAACAGAATGTGTACAAGGGTAACGTCATTATTCCTTCAAATTGAAAATCATGAAATTGTCGCTGATATAAACATGTTTGTATAAAAATCGTTACTAACTAACGCGGCTATTTGGTAAACAATCAAAATAAATTAAATCTACTAATTAACTGTTTTCATAACATTACCACTACATTTTCAAATAAATTGTTTAACAAAAACCCAATTTATTATTGATGAACAAAATTATCTATTTTGAAATACAAAAAAAAAAGAATTACATTGAATTTAATTAGTTCTCTAAAATTTAATTAATTATGTATTTTTATATAAAAAAAAAGTCAAATCTTTGATTAAAAATATTATTGAAAAAAATTTTTTTTTTAACTAAATTCATTTATATTGAATAAAAGAAAATTTCTTTGAAAATCCTTTTTTTTTTTTTCTTTCAAAAAGAAAAGCTTCAACAAAATCGTAATTGTATTTGATTGAAATTTGTTCTTTTTTCTTTAAAGTTAGGATCATATTTGTTAAATTTGAAATCATAAAAGCTTAATAAGAAAAGGACCTAACAAAAACTAGATTGAATTCAAACGTTCCCTTTTTTTCGATCGAATTGTAAGTAAGTTAAGTAAAGAAGACGAAAATATTCTGGGTTGAATCACTCGAACCCATCTTCAGTGAACAAGAACCAAGAAGAACAGAAAAAAAGGTTTCTTATTCACTTTGTAGTAGAGGAAGAAAAAAAACCTAGAATTGTCCAAATTGTCTGAAATAACATAAATGAGGGCAGCAATTGCATCAACCTTGGTTGTTTTCTTTTTTTTTTGTTATTCCAAAGTCACCATTCGTCCATGATAATCAACATCGTCGTCACCCCATTGAATTGATGAAACAAAAAATCCATTAGGAGAGTACTATAACAGCACAAAGGCAAATACACGAAGGAAAAAAAATGAATTCTTTACATTGGGTAAATGGCTTCTGTAAGCAAAAAGGATATCAAATTTTATTAATTTTGCCTTCCATTTACGAAACCCGAATATAAATTGAAATTTTTCTGTTTTTCCTATTTTTTTTTTTTATATATAAAATCGACGAGGAGTTTCATTGACTCAAACAAAAAAAGAAACAAAATTTAAATCCTTTTTTTTTTGGTGGCCATTGGGGTCTAGATTTTTCCAAAATTTCATGGAAAATTAGTGGAACGAAAGTGATGGATACAAGTCAATTGTACTCATCTGAAATTATTCCAGTTATACTATGAAAGTTGACTTCATTTTTAACCTGCCTGGTTACACCTTCTTCAGCCAAGCCTGACAAATTCCCAGACAGTAATCGAAGAATACCCTATTTTTGATTGATTTTAAACTGTGGTCTTTTCTTTAATTAATTATTTAATGTGAAAGATTTCTCTTTATTGTCAAAAATCCTTTTTGTAAATGACAAAAACTGAAGTCTGTAAAAACAATAGTTCGAATCCAGTCGCAAGAATTTTCTATATTGGAAAATGATTTTAAAAATTCAATTAAAAACAAAAGCTTTTCAATAACAGAAAACTGTCTATTCAAGCTTTTTATGAAGCTTCTTTATATTTTTAAAAAACAAAAAAAAAAAACTGTAACGCAAATGAAAATTTTCTATATTTTCTTTTTAATCCTTTTTTTTAAAGAAAAGCAGAACTTTTTAGATCTAAAAAGGAAAACCTTTACGAAAAATCATTTTTCTTGGCTAGAATTTTTTCTTAACTCCTTTTTTTTCTTGTCTAGCAATTTTTTTTTTTGAGTGAATTTTCTCACAAAAAGTTTTTAGTTTGAAGCTAAAAAAAGGCAAAAAAAAAAATTTTTTCTTTTTCTACTCAAAAAAAAAAAAAAAAACAACAAAAAGAAATTAAGAAGTTCATTATTACCAAGGACCAAAGTCATATAATTGCAAATAATTGCGGTATAGCGGACTGGAAAAAAGTTTTTCAATTATCGACCTACGAAAAGTTTTAATTTGACCGATGAAAACTTTGAATAATGGTTGAGAACGTTGAATTATTTTTACGTTTTGTATACTTTTTCTTTTTTGTGCGGCGAAGATTGTGTATTTTTCTTTTATCATAAGGAAAGAAAAAACCTATTTTCTTTTGGTTTTTCCTTTCCAATTTTTTTTTCTAGTTGGAAATTTTTGAAGTGAATAAAGAAAGCTTTTGTTTTTTTATTAAACTTATTAAATATTAGTTTTTAAACAAGATAAAAAACTGTAAAAAGAAATAGTCCAAGTTAAGTTATTTGGACTTTTAAAAGTAAAATGAATTAAACCCATTTTTTATGGGAAGTTTTTAAAATAATTCAGTTTTTCATATTTTTAATTAACAGTTTATTCAAATTTAAATATAATTATTGCACTTTTATGAAATGAAGGAAAATATATTTGAACGATAATAATACTTTATCTAAATTAGTTAGAATAAAATTGCATCGTTAAAATAGCAAAAATTAGTTCTAAGGCTGAACTCACACTGAATCAGACAGAACAGCCAAACCCAAAGTTTGCAATATTTATCAAAATACATTTGCCTTAAAACCTAATCCAAATTAAAAACTCAAAACTGATTGTTTTCAGCATTTTCTCTAATCAGAATTAGTTCTACCTAGTCAAAATGTCAGATTAATATAAAGACTTCACTTCCTTTTTATGGGATTTAAATATCATATACACTTGTAGTTCAATTTAATCACAATTTCCTCATATGATAGCTTATGGCAAAGATATTGAAATGTCCTTTTTATACAAATATTTATAATGCTCCACGCATTTTGCTAATTCTTTTAAGGTAATTATTTAGATTGGTATTAAATTTAGTTTTTCCATTTTACTAGTACATTTTAATAAAAGCTTGTATTAAAGAAAAAAAAATTTTTTCTTATAAATTATTTTCTTCTTCTGGGTTCAGCCAAAGTTCTGAACTTCTTCTAAAATTATTATCTTTCTTTAAGCTCGATTTAATTCTAGTTATTAGAAATTCTTAAGAAGTTCACACTTCCGAAATATCAAAATAAAATTTCATACGACAGATAAAGGGCCTGAAAGTTTCTTCAAGAAAGAACAAACAATAATATTTTTAATATTATTATCACATTTCTTCTGGTCATTTAATCAATGTGGACGGTCACATGGTAACAACTTTTTCTACATATAATAATATTCATAAAAAGAAATATTTATCGTATATATAACTAGAATAACGAAAAGAGCCACATATTAAAACTTGCCTGAACCACTTAACAAACAAAATTAAATTATCCGTACATGACTAACCATGCGATAGAAAACATAACTGGGCCTTCCTGTTTTTTAACTATATTATATTGGTATTGGTATGGTCTTCCCACCCAACAATGTACAATACTTTTCTAAACTTAACTGAATTTGATAGAAAACTATTATAATGGAAGGATATGGTCCCAATGTAATAGATAAATATGGTGGTTATAATTGTCAATAACTTTCTAAACTAATTCTAATTCATTTTTGGTTAGACGAACATAACTTTTTTAACTAACTGTATAAAATCAAATACATAGTACTATATTGTAACAGCATTTCATAGAGTGTAACTCTTCTCAAAAATTTCCCAAATTTGTATCAAACGATGGACTTATATGAAGTAAAAAACCATTCAACCCGATATGAAAATAATATTAAACACAAAATAACTTTATTATCAGTACGGTGAAACAGATGATGATAAAGAGTTAGGGTTTTGAGACTAGAAACAGTGACGTTGTCAGAATAATAGCTTCAAATTCTAATAATCCAGAGAATAGATGGACTGAAAAGCCTTTGGATTTTTTTTCTGTGTAAATGGAAAAAACGGCTTTCAAATTTATTAATCAACATATTGTCAATTTTAGTCCTTTTGCCAATATCCCGTTTCTGTAGAACTTCTGCGTTTTCTGCACGAAAAACCGAGATAAGTAATTATTATAGGATTCTTTTAAACTCAGGTCTTTACAGTGGATGCATCAAAAGTTCCAAGATCTCTCTATTTTTGACAGGTGATCAAACTTGTAAGTGGTCTGACGATATTATGATGAAACACAAAACTGTTGGGGTTCACCAATTGAGGAGACTTTGATAGTTTTTAACACTCGATTTTAATATGTTATGATTCTGAACAATTTCTCTAGCTGTTTGTCATCATACACAATACAACTAGTTTTTGGCCTATCTAATATACAAGAAAAAGTAACTGGTATCTCTCTGAAGGCTGTACGTCTCAAAAAGGCCAATGTGCATTACTTATGTGTGCTGTGACGAAGATCAAATTGATAACCCTACTTTTTGACTACACCTCTGTAGAAATAAAGTTAGCAACGATCCTATTAGAAAATATGGTTACAATGTTAAATATTGTATTATAAAATACCGTATATATAGTATCGAAAGTGGTAACTTTTATACAATATTATATTTATTTATCGATTTAGTTACATATTTTGTGAGTAAATATTTTTCGATATAAATGTTTCGTTTCATAATAATATAACAAAACAGAAAACTTTTTAACTCTTCCGATTTCTCTCATACCAGATGAAAATTTCGTTTCGATAGAATATACTCCTAACAAAGAGCCCTGTTAATTAATTTTGAACAAAGTTTGGCAAAGACTAATTGCTATCTGGAAAACATTATTTTGAAAAGAGAAAGGATGTACACTAAAATCATTTCCATCGGATGTTAATTTGTGGCGCCACATTGGTTTCATTTGTTGGTCCGTTGATTTTATTGCCTATATTATCTAAAACGTTTTATTTTTACCTAAAATGAAAAGATTCAAGTGTCACGTAGAGACACAATTTTTACCTAATAAATACTAAATAAAAAAAAAATATTTAATTTTCGCTTTATCTATACGCATGCAGTGCAGGTATTTTATATAAGATGTCTTCCACATAAGAATTCAATCTTGAAACCTTGCTTTTACAATATCAACGATAATCAAGGACAATATCCCGTCGATGTTTCTCGGCTTCCACTCAATTTTTATACAAAACGCAACCAATTTCAGGTTAGGACTGAATCGAAGATTGATTGATAACCAATTACAAAGGGTCTTTCATTAAGAACATAACAATTCAAACTACTCCTTCAATAAATCGATTGTAACGTATGCTGTGTGGCTTGTAGCGCCGTCTTGTTGAAACCACATATCGCCGATATCAATTTCATCTAATTCTGGTCAAAAATAATCCTCCAACATGGCACGGTAGCGCTCACCATTCACGGTAACATGGCGATCGAAAACATACGGCCCAATCACGCCTCCGGTATCTAAACCGCACCATGTCTCTTGAAGGACATGTTGCTGTCCAATAACGCATATTTTACTTGTTGACGAAGCCATTCAGCCAGAAATGAGCTTCATCGCTGAAGATGATTTTTTGATGAAATTCTGGATTTTCTTCCAGTAGTAATTTTTAATAATTTCCAAGCGTTGCTCGTTCGTGAACTTTACCATGATGAACATGTTGACTTTAATCTACGTTTTGACATTGACAGGTTATTATTAATGTTTAAGGGTGCGTTCATATAAAGATACAAAATTGTTATGTCCCATTTGAAAGACCCTACATAACAGATTTCTAACCGTTACAAATTTATACCACATAATTTTTACTAGTATAAAGAATTCAGTGTAACCTTTCAAGAATGAATATAGTTTTATTCCCAAAACAGGGTACCATATCGGGTCTCATTTCAAATACAAATTTATGAACTTAATTTCTTTTCATGTAAGTTATTTTTCCAGACCTACATAGGTATCAGGAAAGTCATGGCATTGATCATATTGTCTGTTTTTGTTGTTTTATTGTTCCTTCATGTTGTACAATGCTTTTTTTGTCGGTAATGATTTTTTACCTTTTCACATTGATGATGAACAAAGTACTCTTCATGAAAGTTGATTATTGTTATGAAGGAAATTAGTAAAAAAAAAAAAAAAAGAACAATCGGTTTTATGTACACATAACATTATGTAAAAGGAGATAATTTTATTGCAAGAGTTCAAGTATTAACTTTTTAGTACAAAATTTTCATTAAAACTTCCAAAAATTTATTCATTTTGTGTTTAAAATTTTACCAATGGTTTTCTAGTTGAATTGTTTACCTTTTTCATTTGTTTTCTTTTTTTATTGAAAATTTCGAAACAAATATAATATTCAGTTTGTCTGACCATTATTGGAAAATTAATTAAGAAGATTAAATGCATATTGTTGAATAAATCGGATTTTGAATTAAAGGAAAATAATGTTATAAAACTATACAAAAGTTTCAAATATTTATTATACTTTTCGAGTACCATATAAAAAAGAGATCGAGTAGGATTTTTGAAAATCTGTATCAAAATATTATCTACTATTTTTTATAGTCAATTTTAAAAAGGATACAATAAAATAAAACAAATAAATATTAGAAAACTTCAATTTTGTTTTGTAAATTTTATCCTTTTTGATTGATCAATAAAATATTGTCTCATATAACACGTTATCTTAATTGCATTTCATCTAAAAAATAATGATTTTCCAAAGTCATTAAGTCAACAAATAAACTTTAATTTAATATATATTAAATATAAAGCTCATACATATGCTCTCACATACATAAAAATTAGTTACATATGTGTACCTTGAATCCTTATTTTTTTTTTTTTTTCATTTTTCAAACAAAATAAAAATAATGTAATATCCTTAGAACCGGTCGTAAATGTGAGCTATCATTAAAATGGGATTCTATGACATGAGATAATGTTAACCATTTTCAAACCAGATCTTCTAATGAAATTTACTGTCATTGGCCTCGACATAAAATTTCCTGTAGAAATACAAAACTATAATTTTAAGGGACTTAAATAATTATATATGAAGGTACATTTATATATATGTATATGTATGGTATTTTATGTATAAATACCTATTTTGTTAAACAAACTATTGTGAATTTTACATTTAATTGAATGTGTATAACATAATATAGTGAATAAGATTGCAATTTAGATATCTTCAGTCAGGATTGTAGTACTCTCTGTGTATGCCAACAATTTGGATTTAATTGCTATGACGGTATGTGAGTAATATGGTAATACTTATGCAGATCCCATCATATAGGGAAACTAAAAACATGAGTTTGAAGGGCTCACCGTACATGAATGTATGTAATTATGTTGCTGTGACGATTGATGAATTGATAAAACTGGAAACTATATTTGGTTGTGTAATCTTTCATTTTAGGACTCGTTGAAAATTCTCTAATTTCATATATTTTTCTAATAAAATGTTTTTACATTTATTTCAATTATATTTTAATGTTTAAATTTCAAAATTTTGCTTACAAAAAATTAAATTAGATATTTTTATTAAGTTCTAAAACGCATTTTCCTGTAACATAATAGAGACTATACAACTGTGTTCATAAAATATCGAAACACTTGTTTTTTTCAGATGTCCTCGTCCGCTTCAAAACAAATCGCTGCAATATTATTTTTGTAAGCAACTTGCAACCAAAACTAAATCAATATTGAATAAAGTGTTCTGGGTCCTTTCCGCAAATAAATTTCTGGGATTTTGTATTATGATAATTGCTTGTTTTTCGCTTGACAAATACATATTCACTTGATAACGCACCTTATCGCTTTAGGAATGTAAAATTATAATGGCATTGACTTTTGTTTTTTTGAACGCAGTGATATACATTTTTACAAAAATATTATCGAATTCCGTTAATAATATATCCTTTTAGAATCAATTTTAGCCTGACATGAAAGCCAAACTAATGTAGTTTTTTTCTTTATTCAAATTCCAAGAATCCTTAATACAGTATTTTTCTATTCAAATATCCTTTTTCTATTATATTTCTTTATTTAAGTAAACATTTCTTATATTCTTTTTCGATAATAAATTAGCCTCTACCTTACAGAAGAAAGCTATACATAAAAATTAGTTAGTCGCCTAATAAATTTCCAACGACTAAAATCTTTAGTTGGGAGTACTGACAATTTTCTTTTTCTTCCCACTGTCTTTTGTTTCCTTTCTTTTTTTTTATATATAAATAAAAACACCATTCAAGAATAATATCCTTATAGATCCTTATGAATGGATGTGTTTACTATATAAATAAATATTTCTGTGCACTCTTCCCATACTCTTAATATTTCTATTATATGCCCTTTGGCTATTTTGCATGAAAGTACTTAAACGTCTTTCATTCTTCTGCTTCTACTTACTCCTTCTACATTTTTTTTTTGATATGTTTTTTTTTCGGTTAAACTTTAGTTTAGTTGTATTACTTATATAAAAAATGAGAAACCATAAATAAAGGCGAACAGTAACATCTTCTTCTAATACGTCGCTATTTATTACCATAATGTGCTAACCACTTTAGTAAAAGCTTGTGTCTATGTGTTTGGCGCCGACGCTTTTAAAAACCAAAAATCCCAAAGAAAAAAAAAACAGAAAAAAAAAGAATAACTAAAAGGAGCACATTTTATGAAAAATGAGATGACATTTGTTTCAATCAGACCAATTCCTTTTTTTTTTTCGTTCCTATGTTGATTGCTTATGGTTGGGTTGCTGTGCTTTTGGTTTATCATCATCCTAGCGCAAAAAAACAGAAGAAGAAAAAAATCTAAAGTAATATTTAACTATACGAGAAAAAAAAATCCTTGATTTAGAATTTTAAACCTTCAGGATGTTTTAAAATTATGCGTAAAATGCGTTCTAAACCATTTTTTTTTTTTTTTTTGGCATAGTTTTCCTTGGCAAGAAAAATGAAGTATCAAAAAGCTTTAGGGACTGAACGCTCTGTTTTAATATGACACGTTCATGATATCTGGCCTGAGTTATGAGGTTGTTTTTTTGAGAAATCTGTGACAGTTTTTCTTTTTTTTTTGGCTTTCGGATAAGTCATTTTCATTATCCGACTTTATATAAAGATCTATTTGAATATCATTCGTTTTTTTTTTTGTTTTTTTTTTTTGTTCATCTTAAAAATATATTACTTTAAATTAGTAAAATTTCGAGAAAAGTTTAAAATTTCTCACGTATCCAAAATCTCGAATAATTTTCTTTTCTATATATACAAGATTATTTTAAATTAAACTTTTCAATTTGAAATCACCAATTTTACTAAGCTTTTCAACAAAAAAACTTTTTCTTTTAAAACACATAAGATATAATAATTTGTATCTATAGAAAAGCTCAAAAATTTAATCTTCACTTTAGCATCTGTTTTTAACAAATGAAGAGCTTATTTCAAGTGCCATTCCAAACTCAGTTTTACTAAGCATTTTACACATTTTTCACCTAACCAAAAGAAGTGTTACGGTTATCCAAACATATATGTATGTATATATATTCTTAAATAAGTTCAATTATCTCGGTATCTGACCAATAATGTCGCCAATATATCTTGTTAGCGCACAACTTTCGACAGGCAAAGTTTATTTTTAATCTTTTTTATTTTCCACTTTTCGAAATGGTGGTTCATTATCCAGTTCAAAGTTTAAGTAAAAGTTAAGACCAGAATAACAAGAAAAAAAAAAAATTTAGAAAACATGAAATAAAAGTTACCGTCTGTATTCAAACTGTTCAATGATTCGCTTCGTTCAATATATAGTGGTAGAGGAGGTGTTACTAAAAATCTGTAATCTAAATCTAACCATCTTTTTTTTAAATGCACATGAATACACATTTTGTGTACAGAAAAAGCTTTTACATATGTAGGAATGGAATCTTTCGTATTATATACATACTATATATATGAGTATATGGCGACGACGGAGACGATAACAATGTAATAAATCTTTTTCGGTGTGAAAACTGTTTTCTTAACTTTAATAAGTTTTTCTTAGATAACAAAAAGCAAAAAAAAAAAAAAAAAGCTTCACTTCTTACGTTAATAAAATAAGACCAGAAAAAAGAGCTTTTCTTTTTGATGGAAATTAAAAAAAAAATATACTAAGGAAAAATATCAAGAAAATAAAACTATAAGTGTTCGCTTGTCAAGATTTCTTTCGTTTATTGGGATATCTTTTTTTTCTTATTTCTTATTTAAAGGTTAATATTTTCCTTGGGAAATTCTTGAACGTATAGTTTTGACAGAATTGACAAAAGAAATTAAACATTTTTTTTAAATCGAATTCTACTAAACTTTTAATATGAAAGTATGGAATTTCTACAAGTTCTGTGAGCTCAGTCTGGTATCATTTTTTTGTTTTAAGGTTTGATTTCTTAATTAAAATTTATAATTTGTTAGGAACATACTTTTATTGTAAGTTTATCATGACATGGGGTTAGCAAAGAATCTATAAGTTTCAATTTTTCCATCAAAATCAAGGCAGATACCGGTTCGATGGGATTGGTCACGATATTATTATTCGATTCCACTATCATTAACATCATTTTGGCCGGGAAACGATACTAAGGAGGTATTGGTCACAACCAAGCACATCTCTAAACATATGTAGTGTGTTCGTTTTGTTTCTAAAGCACAGGTTGCTTGAGATATTTTATTAAAATTTAAATAAATGAAGACTGTAGTAGTGAGTTCTACAATCATCAATGGGTAAAGTAACATAGACTCAAGGCTGACGATCTAGTTTTTCTAGATTCTCAAATATTTTCATACAACTTGTGCAGATCTTTAATTTTGGAAACATCTACTTAACCAAACGGTTACAGTTACGAGCATTCCAAGTTTCGAGTATTGAATCTTTCCTAATCAAATATAAATATTTAAAAGAAGTTATTTTGAAAAATTATAATTAATTTATTAATTAATGAAAATTAAAATTACATCAGAGTTGATTTCAAAACTGATGAAAACATAAAATTATATAATTTATTAAATAATATAATCACACATACAAAAAGTACTAGTAAAATAAATGAAATGAAAATGAATAAAAGCTTTCTGACTTTCATAAAATAAATGACATTTTTTTTTTTTTGGAGGCGGGAAGGAAATGAGACAAGGATATAATTATCACATGGGTTTTTTGGTAATCAATCACTCATGTAACATTCCCTACATATATGAGATCATTTTATTCTGTTTTTTTTTGTCTCTTTTTTTTGATTAATTACAAACCGCATAGTGTTCCATATTTCCTATTACCGTATTTAATATTTATTAAATTATTCAATTAAATTATACTAAATAAATTAAAAATTTAATTTAAAGTAACAGAACCTTTTTATACTAGATTTAATTTTAAGCTAGCCAAAGCATTTCCAAGTTCTGGAATATATAGACAGAAATGTTGCGAAATTCTGGGTCAAAACTCTGTTCTTACATCCAGTGGGAAAATTTTGTTCCAAATTGATTGTCACATTTGTTAAAATTGTTGGAATATGTAAGGCAAAGAAAAGTAGAGAAAAGTGAAGAACCGAGACCTGGATTCGAAACAGGGTCTCATCAGTCTCATGAGGCGAGGTCGAGGTCTTAACCAACTAGACCATTCTACACTGTATCTACCAGCCTGTTCATTTTCCTCTACTACCAATATTATTCAAATCATTACAACAGTTTTTGCCAAACCTCTCAATTGTTTTACCAAATTCAGTTGTATCCTATTTTTAACTCTTACAAATACAAACAAAATCTTAATCAAAACAATGATGAGTGCATCAAAACTTCTCAGCCAAGCTCTTTAAACTTGGCATAGGTCGATAAAAATATGTTGTGTTTGGCTTTGTCGTGAAGAAAAATAACGACTTTCTTATTTATTAATTCTAGTCGCTTTGATTCGATCGCCATCTGTAGTCGTTCTAGCTTTTCACTATACAAGTTAGAACTAATCGTTTAATCAGCTCATAGTGAACATACCCTCACAGATCAAAATTGACATCAAAACTTCCCAATTGAAAACGTTTGAATCAGCTTTATGCCACACGCCTATAAACTTCCCTTCTTTGTAATAAGTAAAAAATATGAAGTAAACAAAATTAATATTTTACTAAAGCTCATAGAAAACACTAACAATTGATTTCATACAATAAAGAAAATATCCTACAATTTTTACGTACGCAATTTTTCAAATATTGATTTAAATATTAAACATAAAACTCGAGGCACACAGCACCCCCATAATGTTAAGCACTTAAAATGGTAAATTAAGTTAAGATCCTACTGTGAGAGTTTCGTAAGTAATCAACCATCAAAAGCTTCAATGGAAAATTCGATTTTTGATTTTCATCATTTTTTTTTTTTATTATTCCTTCAAAAATGTTGTATAGTCATCGTCAAATCTTCTATTTTCTGATATTAAATATTACGAGGTATATATTCTCATCTCATCCAGAATGTATTCATGCCTTCTATACCATCTGATTGCCCACTACACCATTATATCAACCCAATTAATGTGAAATCACCAAAAAAAAGTACATCAAAGTCCATGTACCGAAATAAAATTCATTAAGGCGAAAAATTTCTTTTGTTCCACTTAAAAAAAAATTTTCCTTTTCTTTGGTTATTTATTGGTATGAGGAAAATCTTTTGATGTTTCCAGACCGTATAAATCGTTTTAATTGAAAATAATTTTGTGACAATTTTTACAATGAAATATTTTTGGGAATATTATTTTGAATTACTGTGAAAATTTATATTTCTAAGAATTTTCCGACTCCCCCCCAAAAAAAAAAATTTTTATTACTCTCAATATAGATTCATTCCAATGAAAATTCAGTTTTCTTAAATGGCAGAACTAAAAAGTTACTCAGATATAATAATTTAATTGTAAATTGAAAGAAAATTCTGTACAGTAAAAGACTTCATTGACATTCGAAATGATTTGGAAATTATATTTTGAAATCGTCTGAATTTTTAAACAGTTACAATTTCTCCAGAAATGAAATAAGAGATGGAATAGCATGGAATTTAATTTCTTAAATCAATTTGATTATTTTTATGAGTTAATTTGAATTATTAAATTTATTGACGTATAATATTCACTTTGTCATTAGAATAAGTGTTTTATTAAAAATTTAGTAGTAATCTTTATGTTAATTATTTAAATAGTGCAGTATTTCTTAAAAGAGAGTCAAATACAGTCAGGTTTGGGGTGGTTTTGACATTTATTTTACTCGAGTCATGCGATGATCACAATCTGATATAATTCACTAGTATTTCTTTATCAAATGAAAACTCTAAATACCGCTGTATTGTGTATCTGGATCAATCAGGAAAGTGTGTCCTTAATTAGGACTAGTACGACTTAGTAATCGGTCGTTGTTTTTGTCACCGTTTCAATTTCGTGTCACACACTCTAAAAATCGGGATAAATAAATGTAGGATTAAAAGAAGTAGTACACATAAGTTGTACAAAAGTAGTGGAGAATCTGAATTAGTTGTAGAAGTGGAGTCGTTGGCTTAGTGAGAAAGTCAATTTACTTGTAAACCAAGGGTGCTGAGTTCGAACCCATGCGGTGGCGATTTCACTTTTTCAGTTTTCCACAATTTGGGGGCTCAACCGGGATGAGGAACACTTTAGTTGATTGTGTTGTTAACCTGTGTGTGTTTTAATTGTGTTGTGCTTCTACACTCATGATGGCCTTGTGTTTGTGACGTGTGACGACAGCCGAGGGCGGCTGTATTATCAGGATGGCCGAGTTGTAGGAGTAAAAGAAGTAGTACACATAAGTTGTACAAAAGTAGTGGAGAATCTGAATTAGTTGTAGAAGTGGAGTCGTTGGCTTAGTGAGAAAGTCAATTTACTTGTAAACCAAGGGTGCTGATTTCGAACCCATGCGGTGGCGATTTCACTTTTTCAGTTTTCCACATAAATAAGTCAACACTTCTCTATTGATTTGATTGCGATTACAAGATTATCATACTTTTTAAAACAATATTCAAAATCTTGAACTTGAAAAAACTGATTTGATAAAATATTTTTTAATTACAAAAACCAAAAAAAAGTGTCTATTAAGTCTGTACTGTCACCCGATTTACTGTCGTTGCCAGAGTTATTCTGAAAAGTTACCATCTAAAATTTCTTATTCAAAATTTATTTAACTTTAAAAACTTCTCCTTAGATGAGAATATAATGGTGTTAATTAGTATTTCTATCAATCACATTTTACGAATCCAAAGTTAATACATATTTTAATAATGAAATTTTCAATTAAAAAGTCTTATTAAAACCAAATTAATGTAAGCAAAAACATTATAAAAAAAAAAAAATACCAAGAAAAAAGTATATTTAAAACGTCGTGAAAGTTAAAAACGTGGATTTTTGTTGAATATAGCAACGAAAACTTTTAAGCTCTTAATTCTAGAAAGTTACTTAACAACTTTCTTTTCTTATTTCTTGTGTATAGTCGTCATCGTCAAAGCTACATCAAATAAAAAACAAAAAGAAAGAAGAAAAAGAAAAAAAAAACCCGAAACGATGAAAAATCCTGAAGAAGTAAAAATAAAACAACCAAAGCAGTTTTTCTCTCTTTCATCTTAAAACTAAAGAATTAAAATTCCTCATTCCAACTTCATCAAAATGGCTCACAGTACCATAAAATAACTTAAAACGCTCAAGTAAACAACCGAAGGCGTTAATTTTGCACCCTTGTCAAGAGGATTTTCATGGCTATCTGAAATCTTCAAGAATGTAGTAAATTTATGCGATGCGAAGCTGGAAAATGGAAAGGGCAATGTATGTATAGAATGAATATAAAATGTTCGGGGTTTTGTTGAGTAACTAAACTACAAAACTGGTTGGTTGTACTGTGTAGAGAAGAAAAGGAGATGCCATCAATGCTATACAATTTGAGATTATTATTAATGAATGCCCTAATCGGTTGCCTTAATTACCGTGGGAAATTTTTGTACGCTATCCATAAAAAAAAAAAATTCCTTCTCATTCATCTACCATATTTATATGTATATATACATACTATAATTCTGTTTTGTATTTGAAATTTCTATATCCAAAAAGTAAGGCCGTCGAACTTTTCTTTTGAATAGAAAACATGGAAAATCAACACCCAACAGCCGCTATAAAAGGTTCTAATTCTTAAATAACAGTCGGTTATTAGTCATCACGAAAATTACTTTTTCTCGATTGTTTTCATTCATTTTTCCTTCTGGATTTGGGAATTTTTCTTTTTGGCTTGAAGAGATTCCTTCTTGATTTTTTGGCCTTTTTAAATTATTTATAATATTATGAAGGAAATTATACTAAATTTTTTATTTTTTTTTTTTGAAAAATAACATCAGGAATATTAACGATTTTTCTGGTTTTCGTGGAAAGATGATAAGTGATTAATTGAACGTGATTACAAATGATAATACTTTACACAATATGTATTTCCTAAAATTGGCTATTTAAATAACAGCAGGCAATGTGCTATTTCAACATTTAATTGAAATTGTTATAATACTTATTGAAGGCGAGAAGTAGTAAGAAAACTAGCATGGTTTAGAGAATACTTGAAAATGAAAACTTACAATTTTTATCAACCCCATCCTCCAATATACATTATAGGTCCTATCGCTTGGGCCTTTTCAAGAACCAAACTCGCTGCACTGAGCACGTAAACGGTAAAAGTGGTGATGTCAGTCAATTTGGTTTTAGCCAATATTATGTGTCTTTCATTAGAATTAAAATAGTTAGGCGTTTGTACTAATACCGTAGCTAACTATTAGCTTTTTTGATGAATGTCTTAAAAGAGTATTTCTAAAAAGATTTCTTCCTAGAGTTACAGAACTTTAAAAATATTTTTTAGCTCAATTTTACTGTGCTTTAATCTTTTCTATATTTTCCTATCTGATAATCTGTCTCTCTCTCTCCATGTAGCTCTTAATATAAGAGCTCTGAAAACTAACTATTCTCGATTTAAAGAAAATATTTCTAATAAAATATTTAAAGACTTCAAAATCATATTTGTGTTTAAAGTTCTTAAATTATATTTTTTACACCTTCAATATTATTTCGTTATATTCACTTTGTTTGTATTAAACACAATATTCTTTTCCAAGGAAGCCCCCATAAGGAAGTCTCTTCAGTTTCCAGGAAACGTAATCTAGGCCGACAAATAATATTATCCGTACACAAATAATTACATGTAAAATCCATTCGAACATATTTTCTAAGATCAAGGGAATTATAACAGGGAAAAAATAAAGGAATGGGAAAATCTTTCACGTGGAAAATTTTTAGATTGAATCAAAATCTCGATTTACATTTCCGACTACAACTGTGTGAATTTACAAAAAAGGTATCATATACGAGCATAGGGAAAAAAAACTCAATTAAGGAAATAAACCCTTACTCTTCGCCCGCAAAATAAAAACCCATTTTAGAAGGTTTCATTTTTATTAAGACACGAAGAAAGCCTAGTCATTTCTATTGAAAATCATCATTGAACTTTATTCTTTTTGATCTTTAACCGTACTGTGGTATCATCGATGAAAATTGGTTTTTACTTTCAAACCCCAAAGTTAAAGGTAATTTTATTATAATTATTTTTTTTTTTAATGATATTATTTGATGATTATTTTGAAAATTAAGTAATCAAACTTTTTACTAGCTACTTCTGAAGTATCTACTTGAAAATGTTCATCTCCTGCTCTTTTTTTGGGGTTTCAAAGGAGTAGAAATTGAAAATATAATATAATTTAATTCCAATTTTAATTTAAAACTTATGCAATTAACAGAATATGATATATCTATAGTATTCCATAGACAAAAAAAGATTGCGGTAGATGACGACAAAATAAAGAGAGACTATTCAGAATCCTAACTATGTATATCGAAATGGATCGTTGAAAACTATCAAACCATTATTTTATGGTTTCATGCGTCCAGAATTGATGAATTTGAGGAGTTTTGTATTTCATCAGGCTAACACTAGACTACATCCAAGTCTGTTTATTCGATAAAAATAGTTGCAACTTCGCTGGGAATTTGGTATGCGTATACTGCATAGTCCTGATCTTGCATCATCATCAGATTACTCTTTGGACCTTTGCAGAAATCTTTTAATGACGCCATTAAAAGAGCTCGAGCTATAAAAAAAACCCTGTTAAAATAACTTGGCTCGGTTTTTCGCCTAGAAAATCCAAAAGTTCTACAGTGACGAAATAATGAAACTGCCAGGAAAATGGCAAATGATCATCCACTAAAATAGCCAGTATATTGTTTAATAAACTGCTTGTTTTCCATGAAAAATTCAAAAAAATCGCAGCAACTTTTATCCAAATCTTAGTTAAGAGTCAAACCAATTATTTATTTAACCCTAATTAGTCAAATTTCAATATTTTGACAGGATATAAATCTGCTTAAATGAACAAATAATAACACAGAAAATCACAAAAATATTCAAATTTCCAAAAGAAAACAATAAAATAAAATTATGAATATGGATAAAGATTTACTCAGAAATATCCATATGTAAATCATGTAATGTAACAAGTTCTTTTTTATTAGATGTCTTTAAGGGTAATGTTTGGGAGTTATTTTTCACGATAATAAAATTTCCAAAAACGAAAAGAAAAAAATTCCCAAAATATTTTCACCGGTCCCAAATACATATGTATAACTTTATATGTTTTTTTTCTGTATTATGTTTATTTGTTTGTACACTCTCTCCTGAGCATTTAGTATATCAAAAGTTTGGATAAACCGTGCATAAAGGTCTCAATATGAATAACAAAAGCGATAATCTTTGAAATAAATGGAAATCCCTTAAGAGGTTTAAGTCTTCGTTTTTCTCTATGTTTCTTTTCTTTTATTTTGTGTTATTTCTTCTTCTTTTTTTTTGTTCCATTTGTTGAGAAGAGGGTTGTGCTTTCATACATAGGATAACACATATCATATTATCCGGTTCAGGCTAAAACCTTATCAGGAAAAAAAAAACGGAAAAAATATGTATAGGTAGGCATCTAAAGTATTATGCGTATTTGATTTTATTCGTGCGTCTTTTAGATTTTTTGGGTATTTTTTTGGTTTTTTAGAATAAGTTTAGTCAAAGTTAAAGCTTATTTTTTCCGGTTTTATGATTTCAAACAAAATACATTTACACAATAAGACACATGACAAAATCTTTTTGTTATATCATTTTAAAAATGATGTCAAAATTTTAATGATTTGCTTAATACCTTGATATTCGCGGATTTTTTAATCATGTTGTCGTTTATTCGCGATCAATGTTTTTAAGGTATAAAATGATAATTGAATTATTTTCCGAGACCAAAAAATTGTGAGGTGTCTTAAAGTACATAAGTTGTGAAAACGAATAGACGCGGTACAATCATGTTACATCTATTACCTTATATCAATATTTCTCATTATTCATGATATTTGATATGATTACAAAATTTCTTTTCACATTTAAAAGAACATAATTGAAGGTAAATGAAATCTTTAAATCTTTTAACTCATTCAGTTGATTTTGAAGAAAGCTACTATATACCGGAAATGAAATTTAAAATTTTGCTTCACAAATTTGTTCAAGTATGAAAATCTATTTCTTTATCGAATGGATTGATCGATTATCTATTCTTAAATTAAAGACTCCTTATGATTTTATGAATGGTCCTTTTCTTTGATAATTTCTTTGAATTTTATCAAAAGCCTGGAAAAGGTAGCATTTCAATATTGACTTGTTGACTATATTATGAAATACACACTCACCCATAGTTTAAGCTCATCAAGTTTTATATGGCATTCATTTTTAACCAAGACGTATCCAAGCTTCTTTTTTTTTTTTAAAGATGTTTGAATGAGTTCTTTTTAAAAAAATTTCCAATTTTTGTTCAATTTTTATTTTTCCTTAAAAACACCTTCAACATTTTTTTTTCTCCACTTTTTGTTGGTCTCATCTAACCAAAGAAGACGTAAATCTATTTCAATTCGAATTAAATTCTATTTATCGGGAATTCTAAAAAGCAATTTTATATTATATACCTAGTTGCTTTCATATATAAGTATTGAGGAAGAGAAAGACAGTGTGTTTATAGATTTGAATGGCATGGCATTTTGAAATTGAGTAAGAAACCGGAATTGAAGTGATAAGATAAGACTAGGACTTTGAAATAAAATACATTCATTTTCAATTTATATCCTCTTTTTTTTCTTCTATTTTTTTTTTTTTTTTTGGTACAGAATACTAAATGATAATCTTTCGAAGAAAATCGCAAAAATTGTAAAGAGTTGAAAGAGTTGAACATGATAGTGATATCAATTGATATTGGAATCGTATCAAAAAGTTTTTCGGTTTTTTTTTTTTTAAGAAAAAAATTCAGTATATTAAATATTCAAAAGCTTTTTCCTTGTAAAAATATATTTTACCCAATAAATAAAGTTCTGTTTCTTATATCAGATGAAGAAAGAAAAATTTCATTTAAAATAACTTAAGAGTTTTACATTTTGATTATAATTTTTAAATTGTATTTCATTTTAAGCACTACATTTTTAAAATAATATCCTAATTATTGAAGGAAGCAGCACCAAAGCCTGAAATCACATCGAGTGGAAAAATACCCTATATTTTAAATCAGTTAATCCAGACTATACGTTCCCATTTTCATGAAAATCCGCAAGGTATTGACCAAATTAGAGGAGTATTTTCTATTTTTGCCCGCCACACTCCTCTACCAAGTGGAAAATATTCATACCAAATTTGATTCAGATACGTTAGAAACATTTTTTTGATTTCTATAGTAATCAAATAGTATGTGAGATTTTGAATAGACTTCATATAAAGGATTTTCCTCAAAATAACTTCAAAAATTATTTATTTAACAGTCATGTTTAAGTTGAAACATTTTATTTAGTAATTTGTATGCATTTTTAATTTGAAAAGTTTCAAAAACACTAAACTATTTCAATTCTATTACAATTTTATTTGTTACAAATAAGGATAACTCCTCTACTTTCCTCTACTTTCCACTACTTAATATGTTTATATTGTAAAGTTTAACAATATAACATAATTTAATTTGGAATTCATGACTTTAACTGTTTTTCTCACTAGAAAAACATACAGAAAATTTCGAAAAAAAGAAACAATCTAAAATCGTTAAGAAATTTTGTATTTTTCCTTCAAAAAAGGTGTTTACTAAAATGTGTTTGCTACAAAACTGTTTGTGTCTACAAAACAAAACAAGCAAAAAAAAAACTATATTTTCCTTTTCGAATACTATTTTTAAAAAACAATTCTGATGAAAAGGGAAAAACTAAGTAATAAAAATAAAGTTATTTAAAAAAAAATAAAAATAAAGGAAGAAAATAAAAGAAAAAATAAATAAACTGTAGTGATGCAGTCTTAACTTTAAAATTAGAAAAGTTTCATCTCTTCAAAAATAACAGAACGTTTGAAAGAACGGATATCATATATGAAAACTTTTTTAACGAATTTTCCTCTACGTAAAGTGACATTTTAGTTTGTTGGTATACTCGTTTTTTTTTTCTCTGTGATGAAAAGTTCTTATCAAAATCTCAAAGGAAAATGTAGAAAATGGTTTTCCATTATTTTCATATAAGTATATTAATAAAATGAGTATTTTGTTATCATGAAAACCTGATTTTTATCTCAAAGGTAAAAATCATATTATATAATAAAATTTTATGATAAATATTGTTAAAATTAATGAATTTTCAAAAAACGCGAACCTTTTTCTGGGCATATTGTTCTCTAGAAAAGCATAATAAATCGAATCCATTTCAATAAACATTTATTTATTTTATACTTTTACCACAAAATATCTCTAAAAGGATATCATTATTTTCTTATTTATAATTACCGGATTACCTGAATATAAGGATAATCAAATATAAAGGCGAAAAACCAAAAGTCCTTATTTCATATCCGAAATTTTATAGAATTTGTTTCTTTATGTTTTAAAAGAAAAGGTGATTTTTGTCTTTTTCATATGTGGAAAACCATTTAAAAGTTCACTCATTCTCCAAGAAATATTTACAAAGGTTCCATCGTATTATATGAGATCTTTATATGTATATCTAATATCTTAAAAACTTCTAAGCAGAAGTTATCCCCAATAAAAATTACTACCCCATATTACGAGTATGATTTTGAAACCAATTTTGAGGGTCTATACGAGTATATCTCGTAATAACGTCTTATGGGTTCATATTTTGTAGCAATTGTTAACAGATTGTTTGTACAAAAAGGATCCTTTCGGGTTTTTCATTCTATTTTTTTTTTCTGTTGTTATTGTTTAAGATTTTTCTTCTATATTTGGTATGGTTCCTGGTTCATTTTTTTTTTTTATTATTACGATGCCTTTTTAGTGTGGTATTATTTTATAGTGTGTGCAAATGTATATTTTGGGTACTATACCTAATATTCCAATTCGTATCATCTACATATATGCATCCTATAATATAAAGGCATTTTCTCTGTTGTTTATCTTTGGGGTCGTCGTCAAAATTTCCTTTTCTTTTTCAATGTTTATTTTTATCAGTTCAAGGGATTTTAGATCTCCTTTTTTTTGTTGTTGTTGTTGGTTCGATTCTCTTCAGAAAACAGGAAGAAAAAAAGAAGAAGAAAACAAAAGATTATATAACAATAGAACATTATTTTACTGGTCGTTTTCCTTTCCAATTTCATTTTAATATAGACATGTTTTTTTCTTTCGTGTTACTAAAAGCACCTATTATAGTACATAATACTTAATCTTTATGATATTATACAAAATGATTTTTGATAATACAATCTAATCGAATCATTGTAGATTGGTTTTAGATTTTTCTTTTTTTTTCAATTTAATCTAATATATTGTAAAATGATTCTTTTCGAATTACAAGAAAATTATAAAGAAAACTTAAAAGAAAACTTAAAAGAAATAAAATTTGGTTGGTAATTTGTTTCGAAAATTAAATTTTATTTGATGATTTTTAATCGCAAAAGACTACGGAAATTTCTAAAAATAATTTTAAAGATTTTCCATGTATCAATTTTTGTATTTTGATTAAAATTTATTAAAACTTAATTATAAAAATATTTTCCTGCATTTTACCAGTGTCAATTAATTTTAATGGAAACTTGAGTAATTCAGTTTGAGTATCCTTTTTATATATATATGTGAAACTTTAACACTAACAATTAAAAACTTTATTATGAAAACATTTTATTAGATTCGTGCTTTATTTATCCTCCGGGAACATATATAAATTTGCATACCATCGTGTTATCAAAATTCATATAGAAAAACGTTCGTTCCACACCACAATGATGACCCAATAAACCCGTTCATATTTTTTGCTTTTTTTTTTGAAACAACAACATTTTGTAAACATTTTATGTAATTAGAAAATATATTCATATGAAATGTTTACAGTGTATCAATATCACAGAAAATTAATAAAGTTCGGTGATGCATGTTAATATGGGAGAAAAACATTTAATATGTTGATTTAGGTTGCAATAATTAGTTTGTGGTACATGTAGTCATTTCTATTTCCTTTCAATATTATGAAAATATTAGTTTCACCGCATCACATCACATCACATCGCCATCTATCTTATAAAAACGTTTTTTCTTTTACATTAAAAAACGGAACAAACCTAAATTTATTTACTCCATTCTGGACGAGATCTTAATGTGGCAATATGTAATTATAGCTCAACTTTGACAAATACTTTTAAGTTATTTATAAAGTTGACTTGTAATTTTGAAGCTTAATTTTTAGGTAAAATGATTAAAAATAACTTCTAAAAATATACATGAAAATATTTCCGTTGAATAATTTCTGTACAAAGAGTTGTACAAATTTATCAAAAAATTTTCAAATTTCAAGTAATTCGTCGAATAAATTTTCCTGTGAAAAAAAAGGAAAATCGAAAAATTGCTACACTAGAGATTAATTGCCTTTGGTTAAAAGGCGTTGTAATTTATTTTGAAAAAAAATTTTTTTTTCTGGTAATTCTCTTTTAGGTTTGTGGAGGCTAAAGCTTTTCTATTTATTCTTTGATTGTAGCTAAAATAGTACATGTTCTGATTGTAAAAAGGAAAAAAAAAAAAAATAGGATAAAAATACAGTATAACGGTTCGCAATTCTCTAACCATAGATAGATAACGTCTAAAAGGATTGCTGGAAATGTTTCTCGTTTTTATATACATATAATATACTTTTATGTTGTCGTTTTTGTGTCTATGTTTTTTTTCCCTTGATGTAAACCAAAAGCTTAAAAAAAAACCAGAAAAATAGAAAAATACAACTTGAAACAAAAAATTAAATGAAGTGGCAAAGCAAAAACGAATTGAATTTTTTTTGTTAAAAGGAAATATCCAAGGGTAACCTCCAAGTGTCCAATGTCGATTTATATTTCCCTCCCGCATACATATATGTAGATTCCTAAAACTCCTATATTCAAATTTCTATACTGAAACTAAAAGAGTTATTTCAAATTTACTTGATATACAATTTTACATATAAGGTAAGACCATCTAATAGTGGTCTTTCCGAAATTATTATTACATTTTGTAAGAGTTAAAAATAGGATACAACTGAATTTGATAAAACAATTGAGAGGTTTGACAAAAACAGTTGTAATGATTTGAATAATATTGTTGTTAGTAGAGGGAAAAGCAAATGAACAGACTGGTAGATACAGTGTAGAATGGTCTAGTTGGTTAAGACCTCGACCTCGCCTAATGAGACCCTGGTTCGAATCCAGGTCTCGGTTCTTCACTTTTTCTCTACTTTTGTTTGCCTTACAATTTCTTATTATAATTATTTTGCTTATAATTGCGCCCGTAATTATGAAAGTGAATTAAAGGAATAGTGTTGATTTCGAGTTACGACCAGGTTTAAAAATTGAAAAAAGTACTAATAGTCAGTTTTGGTAGCCCCTAGGTCTTGGTCAATTTATATATTTGGGTCCTTTATTTATATTAGTTAAAAAGTATACTTTCATGTAGAATCTTACTAATAATTAGAAGGGGCAGACCTGTTATTAGAAATCATTTTGTATCAATTTGGTGTGTTTCTAATTCAAAGATGACAGAAAACTACAAAGTGATGTAAATAAATATAAATGTGAGAAGTAGCGTTTTATTTCCGCCTAAAAATCATCTTTGGCAATTGTCTTATTTACAAAAATTGTAATACTCCGCTACTTTCTAATTGTACCTGTATCCTCCATCTTAGTGGTAATTAGTAATTGACCGTCCTTCTAGAGCAATATTTTCTTGTAAAGACCAGAAGAATAACGATTATTAAATTTTGTTGTAAAAACATTCGAAATACAGTTTTCAAAACACATTGATTCATATTACCTGAAAAGTAAAGTAAAGTAAAGACAATTAATGTTTAGAAAAAAGTGAAATGAATAAAGGTAAATACTAATTCTATAGTAAAATATTTAGGAATAGCACCTTTCCTTAAAGGTATATTTCCGTTTGAGTATTTTACCCTATGCAAATTTCCATGCCTCATATATAGTTAGATAATATATGCATATGAATATAATGAATTTGGTTCTACACGCATGATGGTCCTTCGGGAAATTTAATTTGAATGTGGAGTTTAGATACGACCATTACTACATTTAGGTTGCAAATATATATTCGGACATAGAAAAATATCATAAAACAAAAATTATTGGTAAAGAATGGAAAAGAAGTAACAAATGGGTTCAACTGTGAACAATAATATTTTTAATATGTTATACTATGTCCGTAATGATTTGAATTTTATTTGTTTAGTAAAATTTAAGAGGTTGAAAATGGGGTGAGCCAGAGAAATCCGATAGCATTTTGTTTATAATCATATTAAAACATCTATACTAAATTTAATAAAATACTAAATCTGTTTTCGGTTGTATATTTCAGGTTCAACAGAGTGGACGAAACAAAAGGATATAGGTAACTTTTTCGTTTCTTTTTTTTTGGTGTGTTATTTTCATTAGAATCACATTAAAAAAGGTAGACATCCTATCTTTTGGAGAAAGATTTATGTGGTCAATTTTAGAATTGATTTTTCGGTGTTCCTAAAAGAAAAAAAAAATATTATGTTAAATATAAATTCAGTTGAAATTTATATACAGTAGAACCTTTGGAAATTCTTACTTCTAGAAATCCTAATTTCATAATCTTAATTCAATTATTAAATAAATTGTTTACAACATCTTTTATACGTGATTACAGAGACTACTGAGTTGTTTGTAATTTTATTATTTTGATTAAATTTTTCGAGAATTGTATTTAAGCTTTTTACCTTCGTTCTTCAAATAATATGAAATACAGAATCACGTACTACAAAGTGGTTTCTAAATGAACTTGAGTTTTATAAAAGGCCAAAAAAAAAGAAGAAAAAAAATTTGATAAAGTTAAACATTTAAAAATATAAAAAAAAAAAAAAATAATAAATATATATCAT